>CM042686.1:482015895-482615895 GCA_023614405.1 Avena insularis
TCGCGCTCGTCGAATTCCTTCGTGAGCACTGGGAAATTTTCGCCTGGTGTCCTGCGGACATGCCAGGAGTTCCCAGGGAATTCACCGAGCACGCACTCAACGTCAACCTCGACGCAAGGCCAGTCAAGCAAACAATCAGAAAACTGTCTGAGCCACGAGCACAGGCAGTCGGAATGGAGATCAACAGACTCCTCGAGGCCAAATTCATACGCGAGATCAAGGAAAGCACTTGGCTCGCCAATACAGTACTAGTGCAAAAAAGGACACGGATATCCTGCGGATGTGTGTCGACTTCACTTCTCTTAACAAGCACTGCCCAAAAGATCACTTCCCGCTACCACGGATCGATCAAATCATCGACTCCACTGCTGGATGCGAGCGCCTCTGCTTCCTCGACGCCTACTCAGGCTATAACCAAATTCGAATGAAGGAGGAAGACCAGGAGAAGACCGCGTTTACAACGCCCTTCGACGTGTTCTGCTACAACACAATGCCCTTCGGGCTAAAAAAACGCAGGAGCCACGTACCAGCGGTGCATGCAGGCCTGCCTCAAGGAGCAACTTGGTCGCAACATCCAAGTCTATGTCGATGACATAGTAATCAAAACCAAGGAAGAAGCCTCTCTAATCTCGATCGCTACTGGATAAAGCTCAATCCGGACAAATGCGCCTTCGGCGTACCCTCCGGAAAACTGCTCGGGTATCTCATCTCCGTGAGAGGGGTTGAGGCAAACCCGAAAAAGATAAAGGCCATACTGGCCATGGAGAAGCCAAAGAACATAAGAGGCGTTCAACAACTAGCTGGGCGAATCGCGGCCCTCAGTCGATTTATCAGTCGAATGGGAGAAAAGGCGCTGCCCTTCTACCAGCTCCTCCGCAAAACCGACAAATTTGAGTGGACCAATGACACGCAAGAAGCATTCGAAGACCTCAAGCGCCTGCTATCCACCTCGCCAGTATTGGTAACTCCACGAGAAAGGGAACCACTGCTGCTATACATCTCCGCCACCAACCAAGTGGTTAGCACAGTGCTCGTCGTCGAACGGGCCGAGGAAAACAAGGTCCATGGCGTACAACGCCTCGTATACTACCTCAGCGAGGTCCTCACGCCAACAAAACAGCGGTACCCGCACTATCAGAAGCTGGCATACGGCGTCTTTATGACCGCCCGACGACTACGCCACTACTTCCAGGAACACCCAATCGTGGTAGTCAATGACTCCCCATTGGGACATATCCTCAATAACCCGGACGCCACAGGGCGAGTCACGCTTTGGGGAATCGAACTGTCTCCACGATACATCACATACGAAAAGCGCGGCGCAATTAAGTCGCAAGTTCTCCCAGACTTCCTCGTACATTGGATGGAAAACCAACTCCCGGACAAGCCAGCCATGTCCTACCTCTGGACAATGCACTTCGATGGGTCCAAGAGAAAAGATGGAGCAGGAGCAGGTGTCATACTGACATCGCCTAAGCTGAAGTACGTCCTGCGAATGCAGTTCACAGCTCAAACAACGAGGCCGAATACGAGGCCCTGTTACATGGGATGAGGATGGCAAAAGCCTGCGGCGCAAAGAGGCTAATTATATATGGCGACTCTAAAATGGTCGTCAACCAAGCAATGCACGAGTGCGACGCCCTAAACGACAACATGATCGCATACCGCGACCTCTACGACACACTTGAAGGAGACTTCGATGGTTGTGAATTGCGACACATAGGTCGCGAAAGCAATGAGGAGGCGGACGCACTCGCCAACATAGGCTCCACCTGCGCACCCATACCACTTGGGGTATTTCTCGAGCACATATGCGAACGCTCCATCAAGCCAAAGGCCGCAGAGAAGAAAACAAGCGCAGCAACAGACTCGGGGGCTACGCCACCCAATGACCAACGACAATCGATGACTTGGAGCTCGACACAGGACTCAAGGGACCAAAGAGCGTCATGATGATCGAACAATCCTAGACGCAGCCATACATTACGTACCTCCTCAACAAGCGCCTACCGGACGACCCGACAGATGCACGACACATCGTACGACGCTCCAAGGCATTCACCGTTATCAACGACGAACTGTATAAATACAGCATCACAGGCGTGTTATAGCGATGCGTCTCCCTAGCCGATGGAAGAGCAGTCCTCCTCGACATCCATGAAGGGACCTGCGGGCACCACGCCGGCAGCCGCGCCCTCGTCGCCAAAGCTCTACGCGCTGGATTTTACTGGCCCACGGCCATGCGCGATGCCAAGGATATAGTCCAAAAGTGCAACGTCTGTCAGCGATTCGCGGACAAGCCACACGCACCAGGCGCAGAGCTACGGCCTATTCCATTGGCCTGGCCCTTCGCCCAGTGGGGACTCGACATGGTCGGCAAACTTCCAAGGTCCTCGCAAGGAGGCTACGTCTACCTCTTGGTCGCAGTCGACAAGTTCACCAAGTGGATCGAGGCCATGCCAGTGACCAAGCAATCAGGGCACACGCAAATCAATTCTTCGAGTCCATCGCTCACCGCTTGATTGTGCCACACAGCATCATCACCGACAATGGAACGAACTTTACATCCAAGGAGTTCCAAGATTTCTGCGAGAACCTGGGGATCAACATCAGCTATGCCTCAGTCGCACACCCGCAGACCAACGGTCAGGTGGAAAAGGCAAACGGGCTCGTCTGCGTGGCATCAAGAAGCGACTCCTCCGCCACTGAACAAGCCGCTGGGCTGGCCAAACGAATCGCAATCCGTACTCGGAGCTGCGTACAACTCCAAACAGCGCCACCGACTACACACCATTCTTTATGGTACATGGAGCAGAGGCGATACCCGCCGAGGTACGCACAGAGCGCCACGCCAGAAGTCGCCACAGCGAGAAGGAGTCATCCTCGCGCTTGAAGACTCCGTCGACCTCCTTGACGAAGTAAGAGAAATCGCAGAAAGATCAACGATCTACCAAAGTAACTGCACAACTACCATAGCGAAGGCTTCGCCAAGATCCTTCGTCGAAGGTGACCTGGTCTGCGATCAAGCAGCGGGGCATCTCAAGCTCGAGTCCCCTAGGAAGGACCGTGCGTGATTACGTAAGTAATCCTGTGGCGCTTATCGCCTTCAAGATTTAGAGACAGGAGTCGCATACTCCAACCCTTGGAACGTCACACAACTGCGATGCTTCTACCCTTAGTCGTTTCTTCTTTACTTTTGCATCGCAAATAAGGCTATTCAGCCAAGGCTACTTAGCCGCACATTGTACTACGTACTGTTCTCCGAATAAATGAAAGCTAAGTGCCCCAAAACTCCGTGCTCTCTTTTCTTTTGTCAACTTTCATACTCGGGGGCTGCGCCACCCTATATACATATGTTCTTCGAACAATAACGCGACATCCTGAGTAGCTGGCACATCAATCGAACCCCTAAGCACAAACACAACCCAGCTGCCACGCAGCTGACAGGTTTACAGGGAAAAGATACAAAGATGGCCAGGCTAACGAAAAGGACTCGCATAAGTGCAACGCACCCCACGCTTATAAAGCTATTTGTAAATTATCTACAAAACTATATATGAGCTTTACAACACCAGTACACTTGTATGCAGGATACATTTTTGGCTACCCTTGCAACAGAAGAACATTAGTCTGTTCCTCGAAGAAGTCGACGATTTCCTCAGCTGGACGATCCACCGCTTGATAGTGAGGCAACATGTTCCAGGAAGATCCTGCTGGTGGCGCCGGTGGCCCAGATGCAATGGCGGCGACATCCACGTCAGGCTTGTGCAAACGCACCACGGAGAGCGCAGCCTTGGCACCAGCCACCAGCTGCTGCTTCACGCACTCGCGAACCGCGGACATATCTTGAAATTTCGTCAGAAGGGCCAGCAGGCTTAACAGAGTATCATCTAGCGGGAACATCGCCTGGTAGATGTTCTTCAAGCACGACTGCGACTTCTTCAGAAAAAGCAGCACTCACGAGGCGCGATCCTGTAGGGTCGCTAACACAGTCGCACGATCATGATCTACCCAGAAGTATCCACTCTCCTGAAGTTGCTCTTGGGTGAGATCATGAAGGCGGATGGCAATCCTATCCCTCTCGTCATGCGGACGGTGCGCCCTAACAACTACACGAACCAGCATCAACAGCATGAGTACAACGTACCATTGCGATCATCTACAAAGGAAAAGACGGGGATGAGCAAACTAACACTTAAACTGGGCGCCCAGCTGCGTCACCTCGCCAAGCAGATATTGCTCACGGGCGACGGCTTTTTCAGCCTTCGACTTCCACACGTCCGCGCTACCACGGATCACAGGCAACTCACGCTCCAGCTGCTTAACGCGATCACGAAGTCGTGAAAGCAAGGAAAGCACCTCTACTCTAGAGCGGGGTGGTGCCATTGTATCCTCAAGAGATGGCGAGACCGGGGTTCCCCCCACAGGGCCACTTGACGTACCCTATCAAAAATCAAGTCAGAAGCAAAATAAGACGACCAACTCAAAAGTCAAAAGTAAACAGGTGCATCCAGGATCAATAAAAAGTATGTACAAACACATTCTCCAACAGGCAAGATCTCCAATCAAAAGAGCAAGTTCGTCAGCTATTACAAGAAACTAACTACGGAGCAGCTGGCTTCTTCGACTTCGAGGACCTTGGGGGCTTTATCAAGTCCGTGGCAGTATCAGATGCCACTGACTTTCCGACGGCCCCTGAGGCCGAAGTTTTCGCCGCCTTCTTTGCGCGATTCAGCTCCTCCAAATACTTGGCAACGGTGTTTATCAAGGAATGGCCATATTTGGCACAATCAGTCGCAAAAGGAGAAAACACTACCGCGACCATCCATCCGCCAATGGCATTGTCTTCGACACCGCAGAGGGATCCACTTCGACTCTGTGGGCTTGCACCATGGCAAGCGACATGGTCGCACCAGCTTCGTGGAGGGAGTTCTTGTACGTGCCTGAATCTTCGACTCAACCAGGCACTCGGGACTACTCCCATAGGGAGCGCTGGTCGCGCCCCCTACGATTTTTCTTTTCTTGTTGCAGGAACATGGACAATCACAAAAAGCAAACCCACCCACTCGAAACACAGTTCGATTATGAACATGGTTTACTCCCATAGGGAGCGCCGGAAACAAGCAGGCAAAAGACGACAGCAGTCGCGAAAATATTTTAGCTGCCTGAGTCATCGACTGAAACAAGTAAGCAAAAGACGACAATGCATAAAAGTGTTTTAGTACACCGAGTCTTCGAACAAGCAAGCAAAAGATGACAACAACAAGAAAGTTTTAGTCCCTGCCTGAGTCTTCGACTCAACCAGGCACTCGGGGGCTACTCCCATAGGGAGCGCTGGTCGCGCACCCTATGATTATTTGAACAAAAAACTATGTGTTGATGACATCCACACTCGAAATTCATGGCGACACCGCCTCATAATTTTTCCCCTACAAAGAGACTGCGTCTCCTGGGTTACCCGAATCGTCTCCGCGATGATAAAATTCGGATGCCGCGCCTACGGCGTGAACGTAAGACCTGCATAAGGCCTGGCAACGCATTTAACTGCGCACTACCAGAAACATATCCGTGCCCACAGGCACAATGAACATGTCTTGACGGACGCGTCAAGTGCTCACACCCATATAACTAGAATTCGACTCCTGTAAGACCTCCACGGCCTGAGTCGAATTACACCAGCACTTTTTCGGATTCGAGTCCAGGACTCGAATTCGAGTAGATTGCGCTGTTTCACCCTAAGGTGGTTAACTGATACCGATACTTTGGTTATATCAGGCACATATATTAACAATCTCTATGACACAAATAAAAGCAATCGAAATATACTCATTCAGGCACTCGAAGGCTTCAAAAGTCCCCAATCGAATCTGCGATTCAACTGGACACTCGAGGGCTACTGACATGTGTATACCCTACAGGTACTCGAACTTGGTATATACGGCCCAAATACGTATAGGCCCACGGTGTCGCCAAGGCCCGGATGGAGGGACTCGAGTAACCTATGGACTCTCAATTAGTTGAAGGACAAGAAGAAGCTAAAGATAGAAAGTTTGAAGGGGAAAACCCTAACTTGTAACCGACTCGACCTGCTACCCGAGACCTAGCCTATCTATATAAAGGCTAGGAGGGGGCGGCGAGGAGGACACACGCAACCCTAGTTTTCGCAACCCTCGCCAGATTTCATCTGCGCATCATTGTAACTTTCGACTCCCTCGATAATTCCACGAGCAGACAAGCAGGAGTAGGGACCTCTACAAGGCCTGAACCTGGGTAAATCCTTTGTCCCCTGTGTGCTTGTTTGCTAGCCGATTGATGTCTCCACCGCTCCCTCCTTCTCCAAAACCCAAGTCCATAACAATGGGCATTGACGAGTTAAACCCTCGTCACCACCTATCTGGGATACAACCTTTGATTTAATATGCGAGGCTAGTGATGATGTTGTAGGAGTAACTCTAGGACAACATATTGGTCATAGATTTAATATTATACATCATGCTAGTAGAACTCTCAATGGTGCTCAAAAGAACTACCCTAAGGAAGAAAAAGAACTCTTTGCTGTATTTTTCTCTTGTGATAAATTTTGTTCCTATATAGTTGATGCAAAGGTAAGAGTTCACACGGATCGTGATGGCTTAAAAGAACTCCTTGAAAGGAAAGACCATAAGACAAGGCTGATCCGCTGGATTCTTTCACTTCAAAAATTTGAGCTGCAGATTATGTAGAGGCAGCAAATAAAGATGCTAGACGCAGTGTCCATGTTTGCCCCGCAAGACACCAATCTTATTGAGAGGAACTTTAGTCCTCGCGATTTTCGTTTACGAGAATTATTCAATGAACTAAGGTCAATTCCTCCAAAAGAGAAGAACTCTTTATTGTGGAAGGAATTTTCCATCCCCGAATAAACAATGGTAAGTGCAAGGTAAGTGTTCTTACCCAAAAAAGTGATTTACTTTCACAATTCTTACTCTTAAAAATTCTGCCTTTGAATTCCTTGTATTTTTCTGAAGTTTTAGAGGGTTTTTTCAACTATATGGGCGGAGCTATATGACCGGAGAGGGAGCTTCCGCCGTATAGTTGGTCGTTAAACTCTCTATATCATCTTCGTGAAATTGTTTTCGCTATCTGAGCCTATACGGTCACAACTATATGACCGGAGCCAAAAATTTCGGCCGTATAGTTGGTCGTTAAACTCTAAGATGGTTTTGCTTTTGATGTCTGTATCTATACAATCGCAACTATACGACCAGAACCAAAAATTCCGGCCGTATAGTTGGTTGTTAAACTCTCAGACACTTTTTCGTTCGATCTTTTGTTTACTGTTTCCATTAAAAATCGTTATTGTTGGTCCGAGCCGTGGTTTAATCGGCATGGACTCGAGATATTTGGAAATATCTGCCCAGAACCAACTATACGGCCGGAGCAATACGAGTTGCGCCTGTATAGTTGGTCATTACGCGGCAGGACACTTCCAAATCCGTGATTTCTTTTCCTGTTTTGTTCGGATTCTTTTCTTGGGCGACAATTTGGTGTTTCTCGCGAGTTTTAGTGACCTCTGACCCCCCTTATATACTGCTATTGTCTTCCTCTTAAATCATAATCTCCAGGAACAAATCTAGCAATGCGTTATCCTGTCCTAGGTCGTTGCAAACCCATGGGGCTCATTGCTCCTTTCAGGGACCGCTCTAGTAGCCCGTCCATGGAGGACGATGACAAGGAGGTGGAGAGGTTTAACCCGAGGTACAAGGAGTACGTCGAGCCAAGGTACTTCAACAATGATTCCGATGATGATGTGGTTGCCATCTACATCCGCCGTGACATCTATGATCCACCGGAGATCAATTGGACGGCAATGAAGAAAGCTCAACAAGAGAGAGAAGATCGCAAACCACATGGAAAGGGCGTGTGGAGACGGTCAAGTTCGTCACTACAGATCAAAGGCCGCACAAGCGTAATGAATTATCTAATATTGGTGCAGGTTCTAGAAAAAGAATGGAGGAACCACTTTCAAAGCCGACCATCGGTGTTTTAGCAAAAGAGTGCATATTTGTATCATGTTTTATATTATTATTTTGCATTGTAGATGTAGGATCTTGGTATTTTACGGTGTTCACGCGCACATTTTATGTCTGTTTTCACCAGGATCAGGACAAATAATGGATGCAATGGATACAATTCTTGGAGCAGCTGTACTATGGAGAAAAGGAGTCAAAAACAACGTAAATTGCTTATTTGGGAAATATTAATAATACTAGAAGAAAACTAGAAGCGAACAAGGGAGGCAGAGAGCGTAACGACCAACTATACGGGCAGAGAAAATATTCCGGACGTATAGCTGGCGCCGCCCCTGCCTCATCAAATAGTTTCACCCCATGTAATTGGTTCGAGGAGACGACATATATAACACCCAGAAATCACAGAAACATCACCTCCGGAAGGCATCTAGAGGGGGAACTCATCACCAAGGGATCCATCTTCGCTCTGCATATATCCGGGAGGCTAAGGCATCGATCTTCATCATCCACCGCTGCATCACCACCATCTCCATCCATCCCATCTACATCTTGTCTAGATCTTGTTGTAGTTCCTATACTCGTTGTGGATTTATACAAATACTATTCATCTATAATTATTTCCATTACCATTGCCATGATGTTGATTGCCTCCATATTTGAGTAGATCTTTAGTTCTTGTGGAGATGGAGAAACCCTAGTATAAGATTGAAATAAGATAAAGTCTATTATGATATTTATCGTTGTGACCATGTGTTAGATTTTCTACATCTTGATGTTGAGAGAAGTCGACCTCTCAATATTTACCTCTTGCGGGACTTGATGGAGTAAACTACTTGATGGTAGATAGAGGCGTGCTAGCACTTATAGTGACTATAAAGCTGTTAGCACGCCTTACGTATCAACTTGGGAAACCAAGGAAACTCACGGAACACTATCCATGCCATGGGATATGTCCTACGGAATTATGTCTCTTAATAGTGGAGTAATTCGATTGATGTCGATTGCTGACTGTTGTGGTTATGAGGATGATGTGCGCAGCGGTTTTTGGCTAATCGTCCATATACGGAGTTCCTCCCACACATACAAAGTTGAGAATATTCATGATAATAATCTTTATCTTAGGTCTTTACAATACTAGTGGTGTATCCGCTACTCCTTGAGAACATTTTTTTCCCTACTGCAGTTCCAATCTCTCTTACATACGCGATACTTACTTTCTGTATTAAGTTATTTTACTTTACTTTATTATTGCTCTTATACCCAAAATTCAAAAACACATTTTTACACATTACTCGCATTTTATCTTGTCACTTAGAACTTTATGTAGCATTTCTATCGTAATATTTATTTAAAGAGTTATTAGACTTCAGACTCCTGCTCTCTGTGGGATCGATATCTTTATTTCGAAACTAGATACAAACGATATGTGCTCTTGCAGTCATCACAAGCGCAGCCGCATCACGCAGGAGACCAACAAGTGGCAGCTCCGCCGTGCGATGCGCAGCTCCTAGTGCGAGCACCAGGGGCGCCTCGGCTTCTTCATAGTGAACTATTCCTATGATTCCTTCCTCCTCCGACGACTTCAGCGAGTAGGCGCGGCATCGCGGGAGTGAGCTCTAGTGAGTAGGTACCACCAGTAGGTGTAGGAACACGCTAGTGTCTGCATCGATGCCGCAACGCCATCGATTTGTTGATCTATCGAAGATTGAACTATCCACTATGTACGAACTTGAGATTGATTTGGCGTCAAGCTTTATTTTTTGATTATGTTATTTTTGATATGGTACCTGTTCTGCACCGATGGTTTTCGTACCGTGTAAACCACTTTTGTAGTACGACTGTTTAGGGTATCTGCTAGAGATGCTCTAATATCTAAGAATGAAGAAGCTGGGATGGGGGACCAGTCTAGCTTTAGCCAAGACTCGTCCTCATGCAAGGATTACAAATTTAGGTCAGATCTCACTATCGTGGGAATACAAGATCTACCTAAATCACCAGCAAGGTCAACTTTCCCCCCGCTGATTGTTCCGGCAGCACGATGTCGTTTATGAGGGTTTGTCTAGTTCGGCCTAAGAGAATCTCCACTCGAGGGTCCTAAAGCCCCCCTAAAGGGATTTGGGGGGTGTCGGTGCTCAAAATTGCGCCTAGCCCGTCCCCCAAACTTTTTTCGCGCCGGCGCTGTCCGGTTTGACATTCGGCGCCCCCAGGATGAACCCAACCAAGGGGGGGGGGGCTAGCGGGGGCGCCGGATGGAGCTGAAAACAAAACAATGCGGGCTAGCCCTGGCAGTGAGATAGATGGCTCGTCTCCCGAGCATCGTCCCGTCGTCGGCCACGTGTTCTCCCGTCATGCCCTTCCCGTCGTTTCCACCGCTTCCCGCCTTTTTCTCGCTATATGTAGACGTGGTCATCGCCATTGCAGATCTACACTATGCCCACACTGCCATTCTTTGCACAACCTGCCCGCAATCTTTACCAGTGAAACTGTAGCCAAATCCCCGTCGCCGATGGAGTATTTTCTATAAGATAGGGCCTCCGTCAACGCCTATGGGCGGCGGTGCCTACGCGTCCAAGAGACGCAAGCGTTCTGGGACGCCCAATACCCAGTCCCTCCGGACACTCTGTTGCCGAGGGGATGGGTGCTCAGCGCTGGTGGCCTGCAGGTACCTCTGGTGCCAGTCGGCGAGGCCCTATTTGTGACCATATTTGCTCTAGTCTTATTGGATGACGAGTGAAGATGCTCTAGCCCTTACCCATACATCTACCGCAACTCACATGCCTCGCACCCCGAAAAAAACTCACATGCCTTGAAGCATATCCACCGACAATGCAGAATTATACCTTTTTGACATTCTCAGCATTGCAATAGCTAGCAATGATAAAAGAAACTCATTGCACGAGCTACAATAGAAAGTTTTACTTCCAAAGAAAATGACACGAGCTACAATAGAAAGTTTTACTTCCAAAGAAAATGACCTCGGTGGATTTCGTTCGAAAATTGCAGTTCAAACTTTTTTAGCTAATCATTATTGTCAGCGTCCGACCTCCATAATAGGAGCAATTCTTTATGGCAGACAAAAGCCAGTCTTCCCCAAAGCCATTGTTGCTCTGGTGCACTTGTTTTTTTGGGCTTTAGTATGACGACTTCTCGTTCGACTATAACAAACTCCACTACGACAAGCTATGTCTCACTTCGATGATGGAGGGCGAGGATGGCGGTGCGCCTTTGACCCCTGCTAGTGTGCTAATGTGCGTAGTCGTCGCTAGGTGGTCCGATGATCTATTTATAATTTTTATTACATTTAGACTCCTTTGTACTGCTGTTGAAAATTATTATTAAACCGGTGGAATTTCGAAAAAATGTCATCCTAACAAACGACAATAACTGGATTAGCCAAATGGAATTCATGTGAAACCTGCCATAACAATGAGAAGAGTAAGCTACGCATGTAAGATAAATTCACAATATAGTTACAGCTGCCTGTTAAACATTCAGATGGTGTCTCTAATTTCACAATAAGCATATAATGGAACAACTCTGAGCAAGATCTTCGCTCAAAAAAAAAAACTCTGAGCAAGATCCAGTAATTCAGTAAACGATTGGATTTGAACGGAAGAAACAGAATTGCAAGAGTGAAACGCTGCCCACCCGATCTGTTTCCTTCTGATTGGTTTGAACCAAACAACCGACAAAGGCCTCCCGCTGTCCAGCATCCAGCAAATTCTTCAATGCAAAGACCCACTAGCATCCCGTAGTCGAAGCCCACCTCTGTGTGGTTTGGTCCAAGCACACCCGCACCCTTCAAGGTCCAAGCCCACTAGCATGCAACTGTTACAACTAACTCCACAGCAAGGTCCGAGGACACATCAAATCGAACGAATCATTAAGATATCCACGATTTTTTTGGGCACAGATGTTCATCTGAAATACGGTGTAGAATTTTTTTCCAGCAATAAGATTCTCTAGTGGGATGTTGGGAGGTCAGGTTAAATATCACGGCTAACCATGCTTCACAAGGTTTGATCAGTCAAAATTCTTCATCTACTCCCTCTTTTTTTCCAGCAATAAGATTCTCTAGTGGGATGTTGGGAGGTCAGGTTAAATATCACGGCTAACCATGCTTCACAAGGTTTGATCAGTCAAAATTCTTCATCTACTCCCTCCGTTTCAAAATATAAAATGTTTTAGCTTTGTGAAAGAGGTGTATCTAGACCACTTTTAGTGACTAGGTTCACTCTAAAACTTGATGAACCTACACACTAAGAGAAGTCTAGATACACTTCTTTCACAAAGCTAAAACATCTTATATTTTAAAATGGTGGAAGTATAAAATAGTAGCATGCTAAGGCCCACTAATAGTTTGTTTTCATCTACTTTCTCCGATTCATATTATTGTTCTCAACTTTATCTAGATTCAAATGTACTTAATTAAAAATTTAGACTAGATAAGTTTATATCTAGACAAAGTTGAGAACATTAATATAGGTCAGAGAAAGTAATAGTTTGTTTTCCAAGTACTAAAGAGAAAGCTATACTGAATAAAGTGTGTATTTTCTTTGAAGTCATCCGTTATGTAACATCGCTTCCTTCTGCCAGCTGGTGAGGCTATGCTATAGCCTAACGCGACCATGCTTTGAACTTGTTATGTTCTTGTTGATTTCCATATGCTCTGCCAAAACATGTCACACTCATTCTAGCTTATTGATGATTACGTGGTACATATTGAGGTATACCCCATCCATACTTTTTTAACGAAATCTATTCGTAAGCCTTAACATGAGTACACGAAATCTCAAAAGTGATAAAAAATACAAACGGATCCTTGGACCACCTAGCGACGACTGCAAGCACCCGATCATGCTGAGGGCGTCGCCCCTCCCTCAGCGGAGCCAAAAAAACCTGCCGTAGCAGATCTTATTGTACTCCCTCCACCCCGAGGCTCGATTAAGGGTAGTTTTCCATCGCTAAAACTTTCCAGATTTACCTCTCATCAAACTCTAGTCTTCTTAATTCTCTCCCCGTTTTCTTTTATTTGCTTAGAGCATCTTCACTCGTTCAGCGTTATCGTGACCAATTTTGGCACTATTTAGCGTCGGACGGATGTAACATTTGGCCCGAGAACATCCAGTTTTCCACTCGCGTTCCCAGGTCGAGTTCCCGTGTTTAACCAAAATTTAAACAAACACGGCGAAATTTGAACGAATATAGTTGGTTTCATTAAAATATAGGTGAGTTCGTGCATATTGTGTCAAATTCAGACATATACCTAAATTTGGACTACAGTAGGCTACGAAAAACTTGAAAAACATAAACTAATACTAATACCGATGCCCGACGCTGTTCACATGCCAAAGTGGCGGTAGAACGACGTGTAGTCGGCGTCCTGGGTCCCATCGCTCGGCGGCTGCGGTGGTCCGTAGCTGCCTTGGCCAGCGTCGCCGCAGCGCCATGGCTGCGCTGAGGGTCCTGCCTTGTTTCGTCGTCGTCGAGGACGATGAGTGGCGCACCCTCGTAGGCACGCTGCCGGCGAGCGCCGCGCTCGGCCTGCTCTTGTAGACGCCGAACGCGTTCGGCCTCCGCCTGCTCCCAGTCCTCCCTGGACCAAGCGCACGTGTCGGGTGCTGGCATCGGCGGAACGTCGTTCAGCGAACGTTCCATCACCATTTTGAGGACGAGCTCATCTTCGTCGATGGGGATGACCGAGTCCGCCGACTCGGTCTTCGGCGCTCGACGCTTAGGCCTCGCTAGCCAAAGGTGCCCACTCGACGGTGATGGCGCGCGTGGCTCGTTGATGACGACGCCGCACGAATGGGTGCGAGGCAGCGACGTTGCCTCGCGCTTCACCGATTGGAACGGCGTCGGCGTGCTCCCTGGCGCCGAGCCAGACAAGCGGGACACCGTTCCCGATGATGATCCGGAGGAGTCGCTCGCCATCTTCCTCGGCATCCAGATAGACCCACGGTGCCGGGAGATCGACGGTGGCGAGCGCGGGGGATATCCCGACTGTGGGTTGTTCCTCGTGTGGATGTGCTCCAGAACGGTGGCGAGCATGCGGTCGGACGCTCCACCAACGCCGCATGCCCGCCGAGTTGTTCCTCGGCGGCAGCAGGCCTGCGTCGTCATGGGCGGCGAGCTGCTCCTCCCGCCGGTCGATGAAGTACTGCTCCCAGTACGCGAGGTTTCCTGGGTCCTCGGCGAGCTCGGGGTCCTCCTTCCCGGTGATGACAGCCTGGATCTCGTCGACGCTCTGGTCGTCGGACGACGCCACCGGCGGCACGGCCATGCCGCCCGCGTTGAGCATCCATGTCGGCGTAGTGAAGTGGGAACCATCATGGGTGTTGAGGCTCTGCAGTTGTTTATTGATCCGATACGTTTTTCGATTCATGTCCACTTACTACCGAACCCAACAGGATCACACGCTTAAGGTCTTGCGATCAAGTTGTGTCTGTCACCTATATGGTGTTCGGAATATGCCCTAGAGGCAATCATATATGGTGTAATTCTTTTCATAATGCTATTAAATTTTTCTTATATGAACATCTTATATGTATCATTGGTTCAATTTTGAAACTATATATTCATGTTCTTCGTACTAGATTTTTCTTAGTCGTCGAGATTACGTTAGACACACAATACACTAATGTGAAAGTCGATCGATGACTCGATTCCACTGGATAAAAAGTGTCGTACTATATATGATCATCACCGCTATGTCGCTAGTGAGACCCTAGTCGTCAGCTTACAATAAACTAATGACAGAGGTGGGCTGCCGATTTGGTTGTCTCTACTGAGTATAACTATAGCTAGCGACGTCTTGATGTATATCACCGATGAAAGATTAATAGTTAATGAGATAGAGGTGACCGTTAGAAATATTGTCGCTAATGGGAAATATAGGACCGAAAGTAGTAGGACTTTTCGTGCAAAAAAAAAGTAGTAGGACTTAATATTCTAAGAAAAAAATAAAAAAAATAAGTAGTCTTTCCGTTCAGAAATAACTGACTTGGGTTGTCAACTATAATATCGATTTTCTCCGTCTTAACTCAGGTTTTTCTTTTTCTTGACACAAATGCGGTCCTACTGTATCATTTTCTATTTTATATAAGAAGTGTGATATTTGCATGGAGTAGAGTACATTCCTCATATGACATCTCATGAAGTGTCAGTCAGAAAATAGGTTTAGGATTTTGTGTATGGGTCCAAAGCGCCGCACGTTCCACTTATATAATCATGACATGTACAAGTTATATATGTACGTCTCGTATACGTGTTACACGATAGGTGGGGCTACAGTCTAATTACAATTCTAACACTCCCCTTAATCTAAAGCGCTACATACAAGGTTGAGATTGGACTTAAATCTATCTAACATATGTCGTGTGGCTGGCTTAGTAACTACATCAGCCAGTTGGTCATGAGTGGACATGAACCCGACGTCCAGTTCATCGGCAGCTACTCATTCTCGCACAAAATGGAAATCAATCTTAACGTGCTTAGTTCGAGAAAGAAAGACTGAATTCGCCGTCAGATAAGTATTCCCAAGATTATCACACCACAATATGGGTACGCTACTGAGCCACACCAAACTCCTTGAGCAGAGAGTCTACCCATATAGCTTTAGCAACATCATTAGCCAATGATTTATACTCTGCCTCGGTACTCGATCTCGAGACTGTGAGTTTCTTCTTCGAACTCCATGAAATCAGATTGGGAATATAACAAAAATTGTAAACCCACTGGTGGATCGTCTATCGTCCACACACCCTGCCCAATCGGCGTCGGTAAAGATACAGATGATAACCAACGGTAACTTGTGAATGCACAAGCCAGTCTGTAATGTCCCTTTGACATATTGCAGAATTCATTTAATAGACTGCCATTGTACATCAGTGGGTTGTGACAGGAACTGGAAAACATTGTTTACCGCAAACGAAATATCTGGACGGGTGAGTGTCAAGTACTGCAGTCCTCCAACAATACTGTGATATCTGTATGCATCATCTGAACTGAGCTGTGTGCCTGAGTCTCTAGTCAAAGTCTCAGAAGGAGTGGCGGCAAAATTACAATTCTCCATGTTGACTCGATGGAGAAGATCAAGAGCATATTTTCATTGGGTCAACGTCATGCCCTCAATTGTATATTGCCTCCAATCGAAAAAAAGTACTCCAGCCTCCCTAGGTCCTTGATAGAAAAACTATGGGACGGTGAACGAACAAGACGATCCACAACCTCCGGAGTAGAGCCAACAATAACTATGTCATCCGCATAGATCAACATGAAAATCTGCACTCCATCATGCGAGTAGATGAACAGTGACGTATCAGCCTTGGACGTAACAAACCCAAGATGATGAAGGAGCTGACTCAAGCGAGCATACCATGCTCGTGGCGACTATTTCAGTCCGTAGATAGACCGATGAAGCTTGCAGACATGAGAGGGATACCGGGCATCCTCAAAACTAGGCGGCTGCTGCATATAGATATCTTCGGCCAGGAAACCATGCAAGAAGGCATCACTGACATCGACCTGTCGAAGACTCCAACCACGTGAAACAGCGAGAGACAATACGAGACGAACCGTGGGGGGCTTCATAACAGGACTAAATGTGTCTCCATAATCAATCCCGTGCTGCTGTGTAAAACGACGAGATACCAAACGTGTTTTATGCTTGTCAATGGATCCATATGGATGATGCTTTGTTTTGAAAATACACTTGCTGCCAACAATATTAATGCCAGGTGGTCGAGGGACTAGAGTCCAGGTGCCGGTCTGCTGCAACATAGCAAACTCATACAACATGGCAGTATGCCATGCAAGCTCGAGAAGCACCTCCCGATGTGACGTTGGAGCAGCAAAGAAGGTGCGACGGCGTGGATCATACCGGACAGTACCATCAGGTACGTATTCTCTCGGCGAGCCTGGTCACGATGACACGTAACCATCGCATGCTATGTCTTAGCAGGAGGACCAGCCGAAGGCATCGCGGCTGACGGAGCGGCAGCGGGTGACGCAGGCTAGGCGGGAGCCGACACGGGCTGCCGCCCATGGGCTGCTGCGACAGGAGGCAGGCCACCGGAGGGTGGCGTCACCAGTGGCTCAGGCCCAACGCTCGAGGACGGCATGTGCATGGTCGCCCCATGCACATCGATTGGCACAACATCGATAGCCTGCGCGTGTGGGCGAGGGGCCAGCGGGCACTTGCAGGAGAACACCATCACCTTGCACATGTGGATCAGTAGACAAATAGGACAAGTCATAATTGCGCACAGGTGCACTAGTAACTGGTTCATCCGAAGGAAAACGAATAGCTTGTTTAAGAGTGGAAATATCAACCGACACGCTGGGAGTGGCAAAGGGAAACACAGTCTCATCAAAGACAACGTCACGAGAGATGTACACACGTCTCGTGGATCTATCCAAGCACTTATACCCCTTATGCATGGGGCTATACCCTAGAAAAACACACATCTTAGAATGAAACACCAATTTGTGAGAATTGTATTTGCGAAGACTGGGCAAACAGGCACACCTGAATATGCGAAGGAAATCATAGTTAGGCTGAACATGCATAAGATGAAAAAGGGGTGTTTCCTTGTTGATGACGGGAGTAGGCATACGGTTAATGAGATAACATGCAGTAAGAAACGCCTCATCCCAATAACGCAGGGGAAGCTGTGAGTGTGCAAGGAGAGCAAGACATGTTTCAACCAAGTGACAGTGTTTGTGCTCGGCAATCCCGTTTTGCTAAGAGGTGTGGGGGGGAACGAGACACGATGGAATATGCCTCTACACTCAAAATAACAATGAAGGCGATGGTACTCCCCACCCAAATCAGACTGAACTGCCTTGATCTTGGTGTTGAAGAGACACATCTTGGTGTTGAAGAGACGCTCAACACGAGCCTGGAACGCATAGAAAATCTGTTCAACATCAGAATTATGTTTAAGAAGATATATCTAGCAAAAATAAGAGTAGTCATCCACAAAACTGACATAGTACTTATAGCCCCCAGAAGACACACTAGACGGGGCCTAAACATCGGAGTGAATGAATTCAAGAGGCTTAGTGGAAACACGAGAAGACAGAGAATAAGGCAACTGATGAGTTTTACCACGCTGACAAGTATCACACACTAAAGAATTATTGTTTGAGGAAGAATACGAAAGCTCATTTGTTCTAACAATATTTTGAACTACATTATTGAATGGATGACCGAGATGATGATGCCAATGCTGGGAAGTGACACTGGCCGACACATGACTCGATGAAGACGACGCTCTGACGAACAGGATGGGGTATAATCCACCATGACTCCTGTTGAAGATATACCCAAGAGGCAATAATAAAAGTGGTTATTATTATATCTTTGTGTTTATGATAAATGTTCACATCCCATGCTATAATTGTATTATAAGGAAACACTAATACATGTGTGTTTTGTAAACATAAAAGAGTCCCTAGTAAGCCTCTTGTGGAACTAGCTTGTTGATTAAATAATAATCATGGTTTCCTGATCATGGACATTGGATGTCATTAATAACAAGGTTATATCATTAGGAGAATGATGTGATGGACACACACCCATAGTAAGCGTAGCATAAGATCAAGTCATTAAGTTCGTATTGCTATAAGCTTTCACATGCATAGTAACCTAATCCTTCAACCATGAGGTTATGTTAATCACCATCACCGGATGGGTACTTTGATGACATCAAACACCGCTTCGTAACTGGGTGGTTATAAAGGTATCATTGGGTATTCTGAAAGTATGTGTTGAAGCGCATGGACCAAGATTGGGATTTGTCCATCCATATGACGGATAGATATGATCTGGGCCCTCTCGGTGGAATGCCATCTAGTTAGCTTGCAAGCATGTGACTAGGTCACAAGGGATGACATAACATGGAACGAGTAAAGAGTACTTATCGATGTGAGGTAGAACTAGGTATGGAGATACCGAAGATCAAACCTCGGATAAGTAGAATATCGCGTGACAAAGGGAATTGGTTTCATATGTTAATGGTTCTATCGATCACGAAGTCATCGTTGAGTATGTGGGAGCCATTATGGATCTCCAGATCCTACTGATGGTTATTAATCGGAGAGGTGTCTTCATCATGTCTGCGTATTCACGAACCATAGGGTGACACACTTAAGGTTCGAAGTTGTTTTAAGTAGATATGGAATATGCGTTGGAGACCAAATGTTGTTCGGAGTCTCGGATTGGATTCGGGACATCACGAGGAGATCCGGAATTGTCCGGAGAATAAGATTCATATATTGGGGATCATTTTCTAAGTTAGGAAATGTTTCGGAGTGTTTGTATGGAGATTCTAGAAGGTTTCAGAATGTTCTGGAAGGTTCTAGGAGATTTCTTGGAGTTTGCTTGAAAACCAAGAAAGGATCAAGGAGTCCTTGTGGGGCAAGACAAGGAGTCGTGGGGGAGGAGGACTCCTCCCCCCTCCCAATCCGCCGGCCAAGGAGGGAGGGGAGTCCTACTAGGACTCCCCCTCCCATGGCGCCTCCCTCCTTTAAATAGAGGGGTGGGGTCGTCACTCCCCTTGCCTCCTCCACTTCAAGCCCTAGCCGCCGCCTCTCTCCTCCTCCTTCCCTCTGCTTAGGCTTAGGCGAAGCCCTGCAGAATTCTCTACTCCACCACCACCACCACACCGTCGTGCTGCTGGGATTCCGTGGAGAAGATCTACTACCTCCGCTGCTCGCTGGAACAGGGAGAGGAAGGTCTGCTTCGACTCATGCGTGTGACCGATTGAAGCGCTACCGGAACACGGCGCCGGAAGGATCGTCCACACGATCTTGAGATCGGCAAGTGATCGACTACATCAACCCCGAGATCTAATCTCGTAACGCTTTCGGATCTACGAGGGTTAGTACAGATCTATCTCGTTGCACATGTCTAATAGATTAGATCTTGGCTTTTATCTAGATTAGATCTGGGTTTTGTTCATTCTTGCGGTAGAATTTTTTTGTTTTCCATGCTACGAACCCATCAGTGGTATCAGAGCCTTGTCTATGCATAGATCTATTGCACGAGTAGAACACAATGGTTTTGTGGGCATTGGTGCTCGTGCCGTCTTTTGCTTTGTGTACTTTGCATCTTGCGGTATGGTGGGATGAAGCGGCTCGGGCTAACCTTACATGTCATCGCACATGAGACTTGCTCCACGCTTGACGTGTAACTTGCTTTGCACAAGTGGCTTTGCGGGTGTCTGTCTCTCCCATCATAGTATAGATCCAATCTACACTTTGCACTTGATAGCACTTGTATCAACGTTGTGGTTCAGTTTCGTAGGTAAGGTCTGTTCTTATTCGAAAGCCCCAAACCACGTAAAACATGCAAAGAAAATTAGAGGCGTCTAAGTTGTTTTTGTAGGGGTTTTGTGATGTGATATGGCCATCATGTGATTGTGATTATATTTGATGTATGCAATGATCCTTGTTGTAATATGGCAACCGGCAGGAGCCTAATGGTTGTCTTTAATTCTGTTAAGACCTGCGTGTCTATTCATCTTGTAATAGCTTTATTCCAAGTAGTTGTAATAGTTGCTGGTGATGATGGACAACCATGAAGCGGCGCCACTGACCTTGACGCAATGCTGGTGATTATGGAGATCATGTCCGTGCTTTGGAGATGGAGATCAAAGGCATAAGAAGAAAGGGCCATATCATATCACACTAATTTTGAATTGCCTGTGATGTTAATCCTTTATGCATCTTGTATTGCTTAGATCGCGACGGTAGCATTATAAGATGATCCCTCTCACTAAATTTCAAGTAATAAAGTGTTCGTCCTTAGTTGGCACCATTGCTAAGACTCGTCGTCTCGAAGCATCTCGTGATGATCAGATGCGATAGATTCTACGTGTGCATACAACGGGTGCAAGCCAGATTTGCACATGTGGAAACTAAGGTTGATCTTGACGAGCCTAGCATGTACAGACATGGTCTCCGAACACGGAATACTGAAAGGTAGAGCATGAATCATATAAGTGATATGATGAACATGAAGATTGTTCGCCGATGAAACTACATCTTCTCTCATGAAGATCGGACTTGGTGTAGTGGACTTGGTTCGTGTAATCACTAAGACAATGTGAGGGATGTTGTTTTGAGTGGGAGTTCACCTAGTTAATTTAAGAATTAAAATTGAACTCAATTTATCATAAACTTAGTCTAAACTACTTGCAAATTTGTTGTAGATTATGGCGAATCTCTCCATCAATTTCAATGCGTTCCTAGAGAAAGAAAAGCTAAAGAACAATGGAAGCAACTTCACGGACTGGCTCCATGGTCTGAAGATTGTCCTCAGGGCTGGTCAGATGACCTATGTGCTCGAAGCACCGCTAGGTGACCCACCTGCAGATGATGCCACCGATGACGTAAAGAATGTTTACGCCACTCGGAAAAATCATTACTCCACAGTTCAGTGTGCCATCCTGTATGGTTTAGAAACGGAGCTCCAGAAGCGTTTTGAGCACCACGACCCGTTCGAGATCATTAAGGAGCTCAAGCTCATTTTTGAGACTCACGCGGCCGTGGAGAGCTATGAGGCCTCCGAAAAGTTCTTTACCTGCAAGATGGAAGAGGGAAGCTCCATTAGCGAGCACGTGCTCACCATGTCTGGGCATGCAAACAAGCTCCAAGAGTTGGGGATAACAATTCCTAATGAGTTAGGGATTCACCGTGTCCTCCAATCACTGCCACCGAGTTATAAGAACTTTGTGATGAACTACAATATGCACTGCATGAACAAGACGTTGCCTGAACTATCGTCCATGTTGAAAACTGCTGAAGTGGAGATCAAGAAGGAGCACCAAGTGTTGATGGTCAATAAGACCACCAATTTCAAGAAACAGGGCAAGCCTAAGAAAAAGGGGAACTTCAAGAAGGACGGTAAGAAAGCTGCCGCACCTACTAAGAAGCCCAAGGCTGGTCCTAAGCCTGAAACTGAATGCTTTTACTGCAAGGGTGCTGGTCACTGGAAGCGTAACTGCCCCAAGTACCTGGCGGATATGAAGAACAACAACATCAAGAAGAAAGGTATATTCGATATACATGTTATTGATGTGTATCTTAGTAGTAGTCGTAGTAGTGCCTGGGTATTTGATACTGGTTCGGTTGCTCATATTTGTAACTCGAAACAGGAGCTGCGGAATAAACGAAGACTGGTAAGAGACGAGGTGACGATGCGCGTTGGAAATGGCTCCAAGGTTGATGTGATCACCGTCGGCACGCTCCTCTACATCTACCTTCGGGATTAGTTTTAAATTTGAATAATTGTTATTTGGTGCCTGCGTTAAGCATGAACATTATATCTGGATCTTGTTTATTGCGAGACGGTTACTCTTTTAAGTCTGAGAATAAAGGTTGTTCGATTTATATGAGTAATATCTTTTATGGTAATGCACCTGAGATGAATGGTTTATTCTTATTGAATCTCGATAGTAGTGATACACATGTTCACAACATAGATGCTAAACGAATAAAATTGAATGATAATTCTACATACATGTGGCACTGTCGTCTTGGTCACATTGGAGTGAAGCGTATAAAGAAACTCCATTATGATGGACTTCTTGAATCACTTGAAAGATGCGAAGCATGTTTAATGGGAAAAATGACTAAGACTCCATTCTCTGGGATAATGGAGTGAGCTATAGACTTATTGGAAATAATACATACCGATGTGTGCGGTCCAATGAGTGTAGCATCGCGTGGTGGATATCGTTATGTTCTCACTTTCACGGATGACTTAAGTAGATATGGGTATGTCTACTTTATGAAACATAAGTCCGAAACTTTCGAGAAGTTTAAGGAATTTCAAAGTGAAGTGGAAAATCATCGTAACAAGAAGATTAAGTTTCCGCGTTCTGACCGTGGAGGTGAATAACTGAGTTATGAGTTTGGCATGCATTTAAAGAAATGTGGAATACTTTCGCAGTTGACACTACCGGGAACACCACAGTGTAATGGTGTGTCCGAACGTCGTAATCAAACTCTCTTAGATATGGTTCGGTCTATGATGTCTCTTACAGATTTACCACTATCGTTTTGGGGCTATGCATTAGAGACAGCCGCATTCACTTTAAATAGGGCACCATCTAAATCCGTTGAAACGACACCGTACGAATTGTGGTTTGGTAAGAAACCTAAGTTGTCGTTCCTTAAAGTTTGGGGTTGCGAAGCGTATGTAAAGAAGTTACAGCCTGATAAGCTTGAACCCAAAGCGGAGAAATGCGTCTTCATAGGATACCCTAAAGAAACAATTGGGTATACTTTCTATCATAGATCCGAAGGCAAAGTTTTCGTTGCCAAGAATGGATCCTTTCTTGAGAAGGAGTTTCTCTCGAAAGAAGTGACTGGAAGAAAAGTAGAACTCGACGAGGTTATTGAACCTTCTCTCGAAGTTGAGAGTAGCGCAGCACCGGAAGATGTTTTTGTGCCGCCTGCACCAATTGGAGAGGAAGCTCATGATGGTGATCATGAAACTTCGAACGAAGTTACTGCTGAACCTCGCAGGTCAACGAGGGTTCGTACCACTCCTGATTGGTATGACTCTGCCTTGAACGTCATGTTGGTGGACAACACTCATGACCCTGCGACGTATGAAGAAGCTATGGTGAGCCCAGATTCCGACAAATGACTAGAAGCCATGAAATCCGAGATGGGATCCATGTATGAAAATCAAGTATGGACTTTGGTGGACTTACCGGATGGCCGTAAGGCTGTCGAGAACAAATGGATTTTCAAAAGAAAAATAGATGTTGATGGTAATGTTACCGTCTATAAAGCTCGACTTGTCGCGAAAGGGTTCCGACAAATTTAAGGAGTTGACTACGATGAGACTTTCTCACTAGTAGCGAAGCTAAAGTCTGTGAGGATTTTGTTAGCAATCGCTGCATATTTCGATTATGAAATTTGGCAGATGGATGTCAAAACGGCGTTCCTTAATGGTGACATTGAGGAAGAGTTGTATATGGTACAACCCAAGGGTTTTGTCGATCCTAGTGATGCTGACAAGGTATGCAAACTTCAGCGCTCCATTTATGGACTGAAGCAAGCATCCCGGAGTTGGAATCAACGTTTTGATAAAGTAATCAAAAACTTTGGATTTATACAAACTTATGGAGAAGCTTGTATTTACAAGAAAGTGAGTGGGAGCTCTGTATCATTCCTAGTACTATATGTAGATGACATATTGTTGATTGGGAATGATATAGAACTTCTTAATAGCGTCAAAACCTATTTGAATAATAGTTTTTCAATGAAGGATCTTGGCGAAGCGGCATATATTCTAGGCATCAAGATTTATAGAGATAGATCAAGACGCCTAATAGCGCTTTCACAAAGTACATACTTAGACAAAGTTCTAAAGAAGTTTAGAATGGAAGAGAGCAAGAAAGGGTTCGTGCCCATGTTATCAGGTAAGACCTTGAGTAAGACTCAAAGTCCGGCTACGGCTGAAGATAGAGAAAAGATGAATAAAATTCCCTATGCCTCGGCCATAGGTTCTATCATGTATGCCATGCTGTGTACAAGACCGGATATAGCACATGCTGTTAGTTTGACTAGCAGATATCAAAGTGATCCTGGAATAGAACACTGGACAACGGTCAAGAATATCCTAAAGTACCTGAATAGGACTAAGGATATGGTTCTTTCTTATGGAGGTGATGAACAGCTTGTTGTAAACGGTTACACTGATGCTAGTTGGAACACCGATCCACATGACTCGAAGTCACACCGATACGTATTTATTTTGAATGGTGCTGCAGTGAGCTGGAGGAGTGCCAAGCAAAGCGTTGTGGCGAAATCTTCAACTGAATCGGAATACATAGCTGCTTCGGAGGCTGCACAAGAAGCCATATGGATGAAGGAGTTCATTAATGAACTTGACGTGGTTCCCAGTGTGTTGGACCCGATGGCCATCTACTGTGACAACACAGGTGCCATAGCTAATGCACAGGAGCCAAGGTCACATAGCAAGCTGAAGCACATCAAGCTACATTTCCATGCTATTCGCGAGTATGTCCGAGATGGTGACATAAAGATTTGCAAAGTACACACTGATCTGAATGTGGCAGATCCGTTGACTAAACCTCTCCCTAGAGCAAAGCATGACCAACACCAGAACGCCATGGGTGTTAGGTATATTACCATGTAATCTAGATTATTGACTCTAGTGCAAGTGGGAGACTGTTGGAGATATGCCCAAGAGGCAATAATAAAAGTGGTTATTATTATATCTTTGTGTTTATGATGAATGTTTACATCCCATGCTATAATTGTATTATAAGGAAACACTAATACATGTGTGTTTTGTAAACATAAAAGAGTCCCTAGTAAGCCTCTTGTGGAACTTGCTTGTTGATTAAATGATGATCATGGTTTCTTGATCATGGACATTGGATGTCATTAATAAAAAGGTTATATCATTAGGAGAATGATGTGATGGACACACACCCATAGTAAGCGTAGCATAAGATCAAGTCATTAAGTTTGTATTGCTATAAGCTTTCAAATGCATAGTAACCTAATCCTTCAACCATGAGGTTATGTTAATCACCATCACCGGATGGGTACTTTGATGACATCAAACACCGCTTCGTAACTAGGTGGTTATAAAGGTGTCATTGGGTATTCCGAAAGTATGTGTTGAAGCGCATGGACCAAGATTGGGATTTGTCCATCCATATGACGGATAGATATGCTCTGGGCCCTCTCGGTGGAATGTCATCTAGTTAGCTTGCAAGCATGTGACTAGGTCACAAGGGATGACATAACATGGAACGAGTAAAGAGTACTTATCAGTAACGAGGTAGAACTAGGTATGGAGATACCGACGATCAAACCTCGGATAAGTAGAATATCGCGTGACAAAGGGAATTGGTTTCGTATGTTAATGGTTCTATCGATCACGAAGTCATCGTTGAGTATGTGGGAGCCATTATGGATCTCCAGATCCCGCTGATGGTTATTGATCAGAGAGGTGTCTTCATCATGTCTGCGTATTCACGAACCATAGGGTGACACACTTAAGGTTCGAAGTTATTTTAAGTAGATATGGAATATGCGTTGGAGACCGAATGTTGTTCGGAGTCTCGGATTGGATTCGGGACATCACGAGGAGATCCGAAATTGTCCGGAGAATAAGATTCATATATTGGGGATCATTTTCTAAGTTAGGAAATGTTCCGGAGTGTTTGTATGGAGATTCTAGAAGGTTTCGGAATGTTCTGGAAGGTTCTAGGAGATTTCTTGGAGTTTGCTTGAAAACCAAGAAAGGATCAAGGAGTCCTTGTGGGGCAAGACAAGGAGTCGTGGGGGAGGACTCCTCCCCCCCTCCCAATCCGGGCCAGGAGGAGGGAGTCCTACTAGGACTCCTCCCATGGCGCCTCCTCCTTTAAATAGAGGGGTGGGCGCCACCCCCTGCCCCCTCACTTCAAGCCCTAGCCGCCTCTCCTCCTCCTTCCCTCTGCTCGGCTTAGGCGAAGCCTGCATTCTCTACTCCACCACCACCACCACACCGTCAGGTGCTAGGATTACGTGGAGAAGATCTACTACCTCCGTCACCGAACAGGGAGAGGAAGGTCTGCTTCGACTCCGCACGTGTGACCGACTGCGGAAGCGCTGCCGGAACGCGGCGCCGGAAGGATCGTCCACACGATCTTGAGATCGGCAAGTGATCAACTACATCAACCTCGAGATCTAATCTCGTAACGCTTTCGGATCTACGAGGGTTAGTACAGATCTATCTCGTTGCACATGTCTAATAGATTAGATCTTGGCTTTTATCTAGATTAGATTTGGGTTTTGTTCGTTCTTGCGGTAGAAATTTTTTGTTTTCCATGCTACGAACCCATCAACTCCTACCGAGAAGAAGGACCCTCCATGTGTCCTTGTCCTTAACACAAAAGAAATGGCAGTGAAATTCAACAAGCACACCATCATCACAAACTAGACGATAGAATGATAGGAGATTTAAATGAATATCTGGCACATGGAGGATATTTTTAAGATGAAGAGATGAACCAGCTAAAGTGAATGACCAATATGCGAAATTGACAGACCTGCACCATTGGCCACCTGAACATGATCCTTCCCATCATACCGCTCATGGGTGTGGAGACGTGTCAGCTCGCTCGTCAGGTGATCGATCGCTCCTGAATCCATGATCTAGGGATTGTAGTTGTTGGAGTGTGTCGTGGCAGAGTTGCCGCCCTGTTGCTGCTATGGAGGCTGGTAGTTGGAGTCGAAACGGTTGCGGAAGTTTGTAGCCTCGTGCCCCTAGATGTCTTAGAGCTGGCAACGGGGTCTCCAGCGGCACTGACCACCGTTGTCGCCTCCATTGTGGCCACCATCATTGTGACCGCCATAATTGCGGCCGCCGTACCCGTCGCTATTATGACCTCCATCCTAGCGACCATAGCCGCCATTGTTGTGGCCGTAGCCGCCATTGCCACCACCATTGCGGCATTGCCCTGCTGGCCATCATTTCCATAGGGACGATATGAAGCTCCACTCCCTTGATAGGCGGGGTTAGGGCGCATCATGACATTCATCGAGGATGACCACCCCTTGGATTGCACCTACTATGCCTAGAGTGCTTCAAAGGACAAGACACGTGAGTAAAACTCGGAGTACACAAAGGGCTTGTCTCCGACCGTGTAGTTGGCGGTGATGGAGTTGAATGCGGATCCAAGTCCGGTGAGGATGTGGTCGACAAGTTCATCGTCGGTGATGGGGCACCGACGGCTGCCATAGCATCGACAAAGCCCTTCATATTGTGCATGTAGGCTACTGCCGACATCTCCTCCTTCCTGGTGCTCTGCAGGAGAGGGCGGATGTGACGCACGTTGGCACGACTTTGAGCACTATGCACAGTGTGGACCGCCTTCCACGCGGTGGCGGACGTCTTGAATCCGATCAGCTGACTGGCGATGTCGCTATCTATCGAGCCAAGAAGGATTCTTAGGACCTTCTAGTCTTGGACCCACCATCGGATGTACTCGGGGTTGTCGACGGTGACGGCCTTGTCACCGGTCCCCTCGATAAGAGTCTTCTCCGGGTAGTGACATCGGCGTCGGTGCCCGTGGAGGTAGTTGCCAGAGAGGTGCGTAAGCATGACCCCCCTCCACAGGGGAAAGTTGCCGCTGTCGAGTCGGACGGAGATCTCAGAGGAAGATACCATGGGAACCGACGAGTATGATGAGGCGTCGAGGGTGTTCATCGCGCTAGACAGCTGAAGCGCGGAGGAGCCCATCACGGCGGCGGCTCAGAAGAGCTCGAGCGGCGGTGGCTTGGTTGAGTCTCGAGCGGCGGCGGCACGGCTCTGATACCAAGTTAGAAAATAGTTTTAGGGTTCTCTGCATGGGTCTAAAGTCTCGCACGTGCTCCATTTATATAATCATGACATGTACAAGTTACATACATATACGTCTTACACGACATGTGGGGTTAGAGTCTAATTACAATTCTAACAGTGTCAAGCCATGCTTGTATGCCCTCCTTAAGGCTAGGCCTAACTCTATGCACTGTTAAAGAAAATAAAGCTCTGAATCAAGATATAGAAGTTGGTATAGCTGAGATTTTTCCATTGAAAATATAATAATTTCTTTGATCCTAGATACTCCAACATCCTATGATTAAAATTTTCATGGAGTGTCTAGTATTGGCTTCACAGATCATACAAGATATGTCATGATCAGGATTCCATTCAACCCCCAATGTCAAGCACAAGCTTTGACTGAAGCTATATTCGAAAAAGAGATGGAGTATTGATTCTCCTAGGCATGTATCATAGAGAATGCAATTAGAGAATTCAACATAGAAGTTCTTTCTTTTCATTATCTCCTTGGTGTTGAGCCTAATTTACATAAGGATCCAGCAAAAGAATTTATGTTTTGGCAGGCATCATGATTTCCAAATATCGAGAATATGCTTTGGAGGATTGAATTGTCCCATTATTGCATTGTACATTTTCTTAGTTAAGTATGAAGTGTTTCCCCATAAGAGAATCCATTGATCATTCTCCGCTGATATATGAATGGACTTCTTCTTGTAAGACATGAAGTTCCTTATGGGCAATTGTGGATAGTGGAAAATTGAACATATCATATATATTTGATCTAGCAGTTGAGATTTCTCTCTCCATTGTGAGGTTATCATTCTTGGCAAAAAGGAATGGAGGTGAGTGTAATCTATTTCTCTAACATAGTTTTCCCAATTATATTTCCAGAGAAGGACATATATCCCCTTTTTTGACTAAGCAAGTTGTCATACCTCTGTAAATATCAATGAGGGATATGTAGTCTCTCCACCAAAATGAACCTTTGGGTGAAGCAACATGGGGTGGAGTTCTGTTATCCTAATATGCTTGCCACGGAAGATTCACCCAAGGACTATTGTGATGATTTTGTAAAACTTGGGAAGATTCTTCATAAGGAGTGTGTGGTTTGGGAGTCTTAAATTGATCACACCAAGACCACCTTGATCCTTTGGTCTACATACCACATTCCAAGATAAAATTGTAGCTAACACCAGTCTTTGTGACATTTGTTGCACAAAACACAGAAACAATATCTGTTTTGCAGGTAGCACAATTTGTGTCTTAATTTTTTGCACCTAGCCCAAATGAACAACTTAACTTACTAACATGTTTACGAAATAAGTTCAGGAAGGCGATGCAACTTTTGACTGCAACTATACTGATTTTGCTATGTTTGTTGTCATTGAGACTACAATTGTATTTTTCAAAAATGGAAAACGGTATATTAAAGTTCAAATGAATTGTGAAAAAATTAACATTCATACATAACACGATTGCATTATAGGCTACATAGAGGTCACAAAATATGTTGTACTATACATTGCATTATATGTAGATGATACATGTCATGTACGTGCCTGTGGAGTTTTGGTACATAATATGTTGTATTATAGGCTACATAAAATTCACGGAATCGTGTATCTGAAAAGGGTAAAAAGATCTCATTTTATTTCAATATTTGTTTTTAGAAAATATATTTTGATGCAAATTTGGTCGTACATACTACATATGTATATGTATGTTTTTAAGAGACAAAAAATCTATATTTTTTAAAAGAAGGGAACATGGTGGCCATGTGTCAAAATGGTTTTTGTGGTAATATATTTATTTTCAAATATTTATGTTTCGAATATTATGCTGTGAGAAAAACAATAGGCCTGGCCAGCTAGATAAAATGTTAACAATGTTAAGTTGTTCATTTTGGGTTAGGTGCAAAAGATTAAGCCACAAACCGGCTAGCAACAAAAACGATATTGTTTCTGTGTTTTGTACAACAAATGCAAAAAGGTTGGTGTTAAGTCCAATTTTCTCAGATTCTAATTTGCAAGACATTTACTACTGTTATCTTTATCTACCCATAGGAACTCAGATTAAGATCCACATGTATCTACATACTACAACATGTTTAAGTACATATAAATCTAGAAAAATCCGAGTCACTTATTTTCAAACAGAGAGAGTACATGATCAACCCATCCTAATATCCACGTACTCCACCTACATGTGAGCAAGATCTCTAACTCTCCTTACACCGGCATCCACGACATGTTGGAAAATTAATAACACACTAGATGGACATGTGAGCTTTGTCTTGCCGCCTGCACAACGTTGTCGTCTTAGACGAACATACGATCTTTGACTCGATGCCTACACAACATTTTCGCATGGAGTGTCTAGAGCAATGCATTTAGTGACGGTTCGTTATGTGTTGATGCCTCCGGTTATTAGGATTAGCTATGCTGAGCTGGTCATAATGAGATATTAAAGAAAGTAGAGAATCTTAGCCTTGATATATTAGACCATCAATATTTTCAAAAGCTAGTAGCCATTTATACACTTACAGTACAACCTATAAAGTGATTATATTATGGTGAATGGAGTAATACTAAACAATTGGAACCCTATGCACCAACATACCACCTTGATCGTCCATGAGTGTGAGGAGACAATTCATCACCTGCAACCCCATACACTCCAGCCTAAAATAGCTTAGAGGTGTAAGGATGAAGAGCATTATACTCATAGAAAGGTACTATGTGTCTGTTAGACATATATTGTCACAACAAAGCTAAGGTTCATGTATACTATGTTGGGAGCAGGAATATAAATTACTCCAATGAAAATCGTGGTGCACCTTGATATAGAATGTCACATGAGAGAAATACTGTCCAGTACCGTTTGCATCATAAACATACAGAGGCAGACAATAGATCGGTCAAAGACGTACATGTGTGACTCTATTTGGTATCACATGTACTTCCACTAGGATATATATTAGAATGCAAACTCAAAGTACAAATCTCAAAATGCAAACTCAACAACTTCTACACTTTTTTCTAGCTTCTTCAGAACAAAGAGAATTAAAAATTTAGTTACAAAGGTGCCGAAGACATGCAACTTAGCAAACCTTATTCTTAGAATTAAGATTCAGCTCAGCCTAACTCCCTAATATTTCTAGACATTCTTCCGATTGCTCTATAAGTTCCTATGACAAACCGTCCACAATTCTTTAGCATTCGGCTCCTGTAAAAAAATCTAAATCACTGCAGCAATATACTGAACCAACGCTTGTTTAAGTGCACATCGTTCTAAATAGTTGAACTTGGAAGAGAGAAGCAAAGGAAAGAAATTAGTCAGTTATTGATATGCATAGAATATGTACAACTTAAGATTTCTCTATCTAATAAGAACAATAGGACGATGGGGAGAGCGCATGATCACCTCAGGCGAAGCGACCGATGGGTATATTTAGACGACAATCAGTGGTGGAGTTCATCACCCTCGTCATGCGAGAGAAGAGAATGCGGTGACGCAGCTTGTCGCTGGAGTTGAGGAGGAGAACCTACAACAGAGCAAAGTGTAATCAGATTGTAAAGAGAATCAAACTGCCCAATTGATCTCATACATTTCTTTTCCCTGCTATTGGTAAAAATTTCTCAATGCCACGTTTTACCTACTAGAGAAAAATATAAAATAATACAAAAGCATCTATCTGGTCCATACAAGAATAAGTTCTTCGACACATATTCATACACACCATGATACCACCGAAAATTAGAATTTAATGCACACCACGATTCCGCGGCAAATTAGACAAAATTCAATTATGGAACAAATACCTTGTGATATCCTTGTCCCAGAAAATGCAAGTCAACTTGAAATGGTAGGAAGGCATATCAATACATTTGCACAAAGAGACAATTCATGAATGTGTCATTAGTATAGAAAGCTAAAACTTATAGCCATATGAACATAAGTGTACTTTCTTACAAATCTTTAAGAGTTGATCGGCTAAGAAAAGTTTCAAAAATAAGTAGGGGGAAGGCGTTAAATCGGCTAACCCGATGAGATTGCTTGTTGATCCCCTCTAGATCAAAGTATGGCATGCCCTTCCCAACCAAACGCCACCACCGCAGTTCCTTCTGCCTACCCGCTTAGGGTCATCTCTCCTTCATACTCAACAAGGAATTGAATGGGATAGAGAGAGATAGCGCAACACAACGCGACATCATACAACCTCACCTCATAGAACATGATGTCCTGAAGATCGAACGCCAGGGAGACTGAGCACGAGGCGCCCTCGTGTTCCTCTTCCAACTGGCATGGGGGAGAGAAATTTTGAAGCTAGCCAGCGGGTGATGGAGGTGGGGATCCGACGCGGACTTTGTGGGCCACAATGGTCGTAGTTCCATGGGAGGAAGGACGGAGAAGGCGGGAACCACGGATCGATGGTGTTCCCGGAGCTTCCTGATAGATCTCATATTATTGTTAGCCCACATCCCTAACTATGATTTCCTTTCCATCGAATTGTCCTCACCATTTATTGATCAGAGAGCAAATGGTTCCACTTGTTCTGAAAGAAAACATTGGTGTTGAGAGAGAGAGGACACTAAAGAAAGACAGCACACCCACCTTGCATGGAGCAGCAACACACATCGCCCATCAGTTGCCCACCACACACGGATCTAGTCCTCACCAGCCCACAAGGTGCGGAGCGACATCGGCCTACATGCAGCTAGAAAAAGCCCTGTAAGTGGTCTCAAATCAGCCACAAACTGGAGGAGGCAGCCCTTTGGAGAAGGGGAGGCAAGGATAACGTTCCATGGGAAAGGAAAGGGCGCATTGGAAGAACCAGAGGCGCCTCCTGCAAGCTCTAGGCGATGCCTTGCTATGGAGGTGAGCGATCAAGAAGCGGAGACCAGGGGAGGGCAAGTACCTAGAGGCGGAGCTTGACTGTGGGGGAGGAGCTACCCGGGAAAGAGGGTCCACTGGGGAAGGAGGGGCACCGAGGCGGAGTATCGGTCATCGGTGGGATGCCGGACACAAGGAGGATCAGACATGGAGGCGCCATCTCAACCCTGTATAACTGTTGCTTCACCCATGCTAGGGTTTCACGCAAGGGGTCGCGCTTGGTACAGAGGGGAGGATATGATGTGAGAAGAGGTTATCGTGAGTGGAGGGGCAAAGGGAGCAGAGGTGAGAGGTAGAGCTCGGGAGCAGAGAGGGCGGCGCATGTTGCTGGGGGAGATGAAGGAGGGGGTGGGATGGCAGGAGCTCGGGACTCGGGAGCTCAGGTGAAAGGAACGAGATCGAGAGGGGGGGTGGAGATGGCGGCGTGGACGGGGGTACCAGCTCGTAAGACTTCGGTCAACACCTGAGACTACACGATTGAAATGACACAACGTGAAGATCAGACAGTCACAAACGTGCGCACGGGCAGATGGCCTCAGATGGCTCGCTTTTGCTCAAACTTAAGGTATAGTATAATTACATAGCTCTAGTTCCCATTCTTTTGAAAAATTCTCTCTTCTATGTAACAAGAAGAAGTTCAGAATCTCTTTGCTTTGAGAGGCTTTTGAAAGGATAGTAAACAAAAAAGTAGAAATAGATACTAAAAACCTCTATAAGAATTTTCCATACGTAATAAGCAGGAAGTCCTTAGAATTTAGGTCCTCGAGTATTCTTATAGTGATCCTTCTTTTTCTCCACTTTTTAGGGTTAGCACAAAATTCCTAAATGAATGTACTCTTGATTTCTGTAGTATTGGAAATAAACTTACATGACTTAATATCAATGTGTGTTTAACAAATCACACTAATGGCACTGTTATTTGTGAGTCAATGTTATCCATAGAAAGAACTAGCACATGAGGATGCAGAAGTGGGACCGATGGGTTCTTATATTTATATCTCTATAGTAACTGTAAACGACGCTAGGAAGAATCCTAGGCGGTTGGCGGCGGCGGCTTCTCCTCAAACGACTGGGAGGTCTGTGGCGGCTTTGATCTGGACCTTGCCAACGGTGGGGGGAGGGGAGACGGTGAGCGGTCTTCACCGCCTAGCCGCAGTCGTCCAGTGGTGGGCGGCGGTTCTAGAGAAGGGCTCGCTGGGTTCTGGCCCAGAGGTGGCTGTCACCTTCTTGTCTCGGCCTGGTGGTGGTGCTACGTGGATGAGGTCCTGGTCCGGCTTTGCATCATGAGGACACCCGTGGCGGCAACCCTAGGCTTGGCGGTGGTGGTCTCTTCCTTCACTAGAAGTGGCTGACTGGGAATTCGTGGCTGGATTGGCATATCTCGTTCCGTCAGATAGTCCCGGCTACGAGTCATGGAGACGTAGTTGCCGGCGAAAACCGAGCCGACTTCGGTCTTAGCGGGCGATGGCTGCATTCTACGCTATTACCTTGATAAAGGCAACGCCGAGAAACTATTGTCGAACCACTCGTGCAGCTCCAGGGGAAACCCTAGGATCTGGCTTCTAGATCGTGCGATGGCGATGTTGCGGTGTCGCGTTCTCTCTTGGGAGCATCGTTTGTGAAGCAACGCTAGATGACAGAGACAGGAGGTGGAGCAGCTTTGTCTTGCACGGAGCTTCGATGACGATGTCAGCTCATGCCTGACTGACAGGTGCTACGCTAAGTCAAGCCTTTTTGACAGGTGGTACTCACGATAGATACTCCACAGACTTCAATCTATGTGGGCTGGTGGTACTTGGTGGCATGGTGCAGCGTTGTACCGGCGGCGACCACTCCATGGCTCGGAGTTAGCGCATGGAGGTTGTGCTACTTGGCACCGCGGTGGTGTCGGTGGCTGGTGTGGCGAGAGTCTGCGCATCGTTATACATGATGAAGATGGTTTTAGGGGGATAGTTGAGGTGGCGACATCCCGTGCGAGTGAGTTGGCGCCTTTTTGTGGATACGCTAGGCAAATTTGGGCTCCTAGCATTCATGGGACGATTGAGTGTTTTCCAGATTTTGTCGGGGAGCTGGCGCTGGGCTGCCATCATCATGCTTGATGGTTGTTTTGGCGGCATGGTTTGTATTTTTTCCAACCATGCAGGAGAGCTACATGTATATATTAGAAGAGAAGAGGCCAGAACGGCCAAGAGAGTGTCATAATACAACACAACACAAAACACGACCCCGAACAGAAGAGTAAAACAAAACAACCGTGAAAAAACTACGACCCTAAAAACATGGGACCCCTATCAATCTAACAATGTAAAACGACCCTTTCTAGCTCCAACCCAGAACTTTGCATCCATTTTAATCTGCTAGATGATCCTCTGGATGGGCAAGCCATTATTCTCGAACATTCTACCATTCCTCTCGCACCAAATGCTCCAAGCAATCAACATGGTAAGAGTGTTAAGCCTTTTTCTGGAAGCACCTTGCAATCTTGACGACACCTTCACCTACCAGCTACAAAGGGGTCGTTTCATCATAGGAACAACTTGCGGTAGGCCTGCCCAGATAAAAACTGAGCTCCATATTATGTTAACAACTGCACAACCAAGGAAGAGGTGCTTCGAGTCCTCCATCACTGACTCCTGACTTGCAGAAAACACATCTGTCATTGTGCGGGAGACCCCTTTCGCGAGTCTGTCAGCAGTCCAGATCCGTCCTCGAATGAAAAGCCACATTCCTAGTTTGCACCAAAGCAGCGCCCACGAGGTCCACAAAGCTCTCGCACAATCGCATGAAGTAGATGTTGCAAAAAAAAGCCTTATACACATATTTAGCTGAGTAAGTGTTCCATTCGACTCCCACGACCATGACTATACACAGGCCCGTCGATGCACAGGTTCGAAGTGCTCGACCGAACAGGGCCCCCGATTTTGGAGGGCCCCCGATTTTGTGTAGCCTAGGCCCTGTAATATTGTGCGTCTGTCACGGCCTAGGCCCAGCACTCTAGCAGAAATCACTGGCGATCGTTCCCTGCTGGCTGCTGCCTTCCTGGCGTGACTCGCGTGACCGCATCGTGTCGCTTGGCGTCCAACCCCCGACCTCCCTTCGCCTTCCCCAGATCGCCGCTCACTGCCCGGCCACCGCCCAACCGATCACCGATCAGTGCGATAAGCTAATTCTACTAATTCTATCGCCCAGCCTCACGCCCTCAGAGTCAGCTGAGCTACGCAGTACGGAGTATGCACGGACGGCACGGTAAGGATCTGGCCAATCTTTCTTAGGTATCGCCTGTAGAAAATCAGTGAACCTGCTAGCTATTGCGTGTAGAAAATCCATGAAGCAATGAACCTTCTAGCCATTGCGTGTTTAGGGTTTAGGGTTAATCAGTGAACCTGCTAGCTATTGCGTGTTGAAAATCAATGAATCAATGAACCTGCTAGCTTCGCATACAGTACTCAATTACTCATCTATTACTCTCTCCGACCCAAATTAGTTGACTTATTTTTGTCTAGATTCGACTTGTTTTAGTCTAAAACAAGTCTAGATACATTTGAATCTAGACAAATCTAAGTCAACTATTCAACTAATTTGGGTCGGACGGAGTATTAATTTTTAAATTTCTGAGACAGGCAAATCATGAGAAGGACAAAGTATCAATCGGGTTACGAGAAGAAGAAGAAAAAACAGAGATTAGAAGCAGCGGCTCAGTCTCAAAAGGGCGCTCTAGATAAATTTGTTGTGAAAGAGTCTCAAATAAATTCTGAAAATTAAACTCCAGATGCTGATGTTGATCATGGCCGTGGTGATAATGTTGTAGAAGTTGAGGCATGTACTTTAGAATTTGATGAAGGCGACGATGGTAATATTGGTGATGAACATGATGATGCTAATACTGATAATGAAGGTAATGATGCTAGTACTGGTGATGAAGGTAATGATGCTACTGTTCACGGTGACACCAATAGCTCTTGTCATCCTGATATGTTTGATCCAAGATGTTGGGATGGTCTTGATCCTAAAATGATTGATGTATTGCTGTAAAAGGGTCCTAAAAGAGACTTGTCTATTAAGCATGGTCCTAGAGACAAAAATACTAAAAGGTTTTCTGCATCAGCATACAATAGAGAGCTCCCAAATGGAGAAATATGTGATAGAGAATGGCTTGTGTACAACAAAGAGCTTGACAAGATATTTTGTTTTTGTTGCAAGTTAGTAACAAAGGGGCATGTGAGAGGATTTTTAGCAAATGAGGGTTTCAGTGACTGGATACATCTTAGCATTAGGCTTCAGCAGCATGAAGCTAGTAGAGAACATGTCACAAACATGAGTGCATGATATGATTTGCGTATGAGGTTGTAGAATAATCAAACAATCGATCATGTTGCTCAGCGGGAAATTGAAAAAGAAAGGAAGCATTGGAGAAAAGTTTTGTACAGGATTCTTTTGATTGTACAGTTTCTTGGAGAACATAACATAGCATTGCGTGGCAGTAATTGCAAGTTGTACCAAGACAACAATGGCAATTTGTTAGGATTGGTTCAGATGTTGGCTAAATTCGACCCGGTTATGAAAGAGCATGTTGACCGAATTACGAATGACAGAACTCGTGATCATTGTCTTGGTCCTTCCATCCAGAATGAGTTGATAGTTTTGCTAGCTACTGCAATTAGATATGAAATTATTGAAAAGGTAAAAAAGGCAAAGTATTTCTCAGTAATACTTGATTGTACTCCTGATGTAAGCCATCAAGAACAGATGTCCCTGATGATAAGGTATGTTGATACATCTTCAGGTTCTGCTTGTATTGAGGAATCTTTCTTAGGTTTTTTGGATGTGAATGATACCACTGGGAAAGGTTTATTTGATGTTTTAGAAGAGGAGCTAAAGAATCTTGATCTTGATATAAACAATGTGAGAGGACAGGGATATGATAATGGGTCAAATATGAAAGGAAAGCATCAAGGGGTACAAAGCAGATTTTTGAAAATAAATCCAAGAGCTTTTTATTCGGCTTGTGGTTGTCATAGTTTGAATTTGACACTTTGTGATATGGCAAATTCTTGCCGCAATGAAACTGATTTTTTTGGAATTATACAGCGCATCTATACAACATTTGCTAATTCTACTAAGAGGTGGCAGATTCTTAAAGATAATATAACAGGATTGACTCTCAAGTCATTGTCAGCCACTCGTTGGCAGAGTCGTGTTGATAGTGTTAAGGCTATAAGGTTCCAAATGTCAGATATAAGGGAGGCTTTGCTACAAGTGGCTGAAACAGATAAGGATCCGTTGACAAGTAGTGTAGCAAAATCATTGGCAGAAAATGAACTCAGTGACTTTGAGTTTTTAGTATCTATAATCATCTGGTATAAGATATTATCTTCTATTAATTTGGTAAGCAAGAACCTACAGTCAAAGGATATGCTTATTGATATTGCAATTGAGTCTGTAGAGGGGCTGATTTCCTTTTTCACAAAGTATAGAGAAACTGGCTTTGCAAAAGCATTGGAAGCTGCTAAAGAAATTGCAATGGAGATGGATATTAATCCGGGGTTTCACACCAAGCGTAAAATTACAAGAAAAAGACAATTTGACGAGGGGCCGGCTGATGCACCGACCGAATCACATTCTGCAGAGGAGTCATTTAGGATCAATAATTTTTTGCGTATTGTTGATCAAGCTATTGCTTCACTTAACACCAGATTTGAACAGTACAAAGAGTATGAAGATATATTTGGTTTCTTGTTTAATTCAGATAGGCTTCAATCCATGGATGATGACAATTTGAAGGATTCTTGTCTCAAACTTGAGGCTGCGCTTAAGCATGGAAAACATAGGGATATTGATAGAGAAGTATTATGGGGGGAGTTAATTTTTATCCAAGATTTACTTGAGAAATCTATGGGTCCTCTTGATATTCTGAAGTTTTTGGAGAAGCGTGTCTATTTGGCTGTTGCTAATATTGCATACAGAATTTTATTGACCATTCCTGTTACTGTTGCATCTGCTGAAAGGAGCTTTTCTAAACTCAAGTTGCTAAAATCCTACATGCGTTCTACTATGACACAAGAAAGACTCAGTGGATTGGCGACTATAGCACTTGAGAGTGATATTTTGGAGAAGATCAACTATAATGCTATGATTGAAGATTTTATTTCAAGAAATACCCCGAGGATGATGCTTTTTGGTAGATCACGAGGTTCGTTTTATTTGTTTGATGCTATATTTATTATTTTTGAATGAATAGTTGATATTTTTTCGAACATTGTACGACATAGCACATTCGGAAATTATACAATATAAATTAAACGTGTGATTTTGTTATACTAGTTTTCGAGTGTGTACAAAAATTAAGGCCTCATTTTTATAAGTCGCACCGGGGCCTCCAAATCTTGGAGACGGGCTGACTATACATCAGCTTGATCATGACAAATCCAAAATTTTTGAATCTCTTCCCACATTCAAAGGATTTGTATGAAATCCTGAATGTTAATAGGCTTTCTGATGATCTTCTAGCCACTGATTATGTTGGATTGCCTCCACGATTATGTTGGATTGCCTCCGGCGACCGTACGGACATACTCTCAAGGGTGGTGGTATTTTCTGCAAAATGTCCGGCGCTAGGTCCTCGATGGTTCTGCCGTTGAGCCATTTGTGATTCCGGCAGCATGGTTTGTATGATCTTTGTAATAACGTTTGCCAGATTTTGATATTTTTTTAAAAAATAAAGCTGTATACATACATCGCTCGTTGCAGAGACCGGGGCTAAGTCCTTAAAAAAAATCTGGTAGTCTCGTACTGTACATGAACTTCATGTTGGAATAATAACTCCAACGAGCAATCTGCGATTATCTATACCTAATAATAAAATACGAAGTGTTTCTTACGGTTTCGCTTTTTTCGGACGGGTTTACCATTGTAGTTTTAGAGGAAATTACCCATCACTGCCACGGTAAGTATATATATCTATATTCTTCTATGCCTACATTTTTTTACTATTAAAAAGATTCACGTCGTTCGTAAATTTTCCGTCTGCCATTAAATGTCTATTTTGCCCCTGGCTGTTCCAAAATATTTACCCACGTTGCCATTGCAAAGTCAATCGGAAACATCGGCAACATCCCCACGACGCCCGCTCAACTCCCATCGATCCCCTTCCTCGCACGCCTCGACCACACGCAGCACGCAGCCGCAGCCGCGGGTGGTCGTCCTCGTCTGCCTCACGCCCTGCAGCGAGCCGGCGCCGCCAACTCCCGCGCCAGTAGCATCCGGTTCCGCCGCCAGCAGCCACGAGCGTCGCGTCAAGCTCACCCGAAAAAAACCCGACCCTGCTCCTTCCCTGTCGCGGAGGAGCTCTCCCGGTCAGGTCAGAGGCCGCGGCGGTGCTGGTGTTCAGCTTGGAGGCGGGGACGTTGTGGAGGAGTCGGCCACGGTCGTCGCCTACGTGGCATCAGACATGCACGCGAGATGCGCTGGGAGGCGAGCAGAGGGGCTCCTAGCCCAGGAATCCCCGCGTGCGCCAGTAGGGGCCCTGATGGTGATGGGGGAGGAAGGGGCTGGAGGAGCGTGCATCGGTAGGGGGCCCGATGGTGATGGGGAGGGGGTGGGAAGGGGGATGGAGGACGCCGTTGTACCGACGTGGCCGAGCGGTGTGCCGGTGGACGCCATGGTCAAGTGTTGCGAACAAATTCCTGCCCGTATCCCCTGCTCGACCTTGGCCTTGCGTGGCGGTGAGGAGAGGCATCCACACGGTCGGAGTTGCGATGGCGGCCGCCATGACCATGGCCGGCGGCGCGAGCTCTGGTCGGGTGCAGGACCTGCAGAGGTAGCGGGACCTTGGCAGCCGAGGTCGAGGTCGAGCGGCAGGAGGCCTGCAAGGGCGAGATGCAGGCTAGCCCGAGAGAAATCTGTATGGGCGGGCGGCCGACCTAATGGGCGGGGCACGAGGGCAGCCGTGCAAGCCAGGCTTGGATCTGCTCCGCGACAGCCACCAGCTCGGGGCCCACGAGCTCGGGCAGCCGGAGCTCGTGCAGCCGGGGATTGTGGCGTCCGTTCGTGGCGACATGGATACGGAGGTGCTACCTCCGCGCCGGTGCTGAGGCGGAAAGGACGGATTCATTTGGGCTCTCCTCTCACTTTCCTGACGCCTCTATGTGTCTGACGAGATAAGGCCTCATCGCCGTGGTCAAACACGCAAGCAGCATGCCTGTTGTGGTGGGACCTACCTATTGTCTGCCTGACATTTTCTTTCTACCCCGCCATGCCTTTGAGTGGTTCAGCCTTCGTGTGCAGATTGTGCTTGCTTGATCATGTTGCATTTGGCATGTACTACTTGTGAGACGGACCACTCTGTTTATTTATGATATATAAGTAATGTTTATTTTATTATGACAATATGAATTGTAGGTAGTTTACGTGAGTGATTAAGGGGGAAACATAATTAGTTGCATATCATACATGGGATAGATTATCGCTAGGTTAGCTACACTTAAATAAAAGAGAAACTGGAAGTAGCAATAGCCAATTTAATAGTGTAGCTCGGACTAAATGTAGTATTTTTTTCAAAAAATAAGAAGATGACATTTTGATGTTTCAAAAAGTTCTGAAAAACAACGCGTCGACCACGCACGCAGCACCTGCTCGTGGGTGCTACCGGAACGAGGAACATCTCTCCGTGGGTGCTATTGAAATGAGGGGAGCAGAACAAAGTCTGAGGAGCCTTCCTTTTTCTTTCAGAAGAGAAACGATGAGTAGGTAGCTGCTCGTGGGTAGCTAGCTACATTGTACATCGGTTCCAATTTTATTACTCCAATCCAAATTATTGTTCCCAGGTTTGTCTAGATTCGGATGTAAAAGACAAACCGGAAAACATTATTTTAGATCGGAGTTAGTACAAAATATATATTCATATTTCTCTATTGAGGATGTTGGCATAATTTGATATAAATTTGGACTATTGTTATTAAACTTGCACTCTAATATTTATATATGTTCGACAACTTTGGATAATTTGGAAGGTGTAGCAAGGCAGTGACATGTTTTGCTAGCACCCTGTACTGGGTAGTACATGCATAGAAAGAGATCTTAGACGGGATTGTGGCAAAGTGTTAGAAAACTCCTACAATCTTTTCTACAACCTTTTATTAATAACATAATAAAATTAGGGACCCAAATTTATATCTAAAAATCAAATTACCCTAATATTTCAGGTAGATTTAGTCAATCCGCATACCAACTACTACCCAACGATATACCCAACTTTCTCTTCTTCTTCTACTCTCATACCACGAAGGAAGCCAATGCTTTCCCGAAGTAGGGTGAGCTAGAGGTCACGGTACATGACTCTCCTTAATAGGCTAGCGGCAGACTCATGATAATATGTTTTGGTCCCTCCGCAAGTACGTTCTCATGGCCACGGAGCTGCTATTGGCCTCACGCGTGGAGGATGCTAGCCTCCTACCAGCTATGCGCGTAGGTGAGGGTGGGGCACACGTATGTGACGGCGAGGACAAAATGTGTTAGTGGTGGTATCGCTCCGGAACAAGGGCTCATGGCCGACACATGACCAGGAGCACGTGGTGTGTGTAGCATGGGGCATAGCTCCCGCCGACATAAACGAGGAGGCGGTGAATCAACCCGCGGTCCACAATTTTATATTTTATAATCCCTAGTAAATTAGGAAAGAAACCAATATAAGAGACAATTGCTTGGCAGATCGGGGTTTGCGAGGATCCGAGCATGGTGAGGGAGAACGAGAACCGAGGTGGCTACGCCATACCCATTACTTATCGGACCGTGGCAACACACGGGATTCAGCTAGTTTATATAATAAACCGGACAGTCGATCGCTACGTGAGGGCGCCTCCTTCCGTTGTGCGTGTTTCATCCGTCTCACACATACCAACGATAGAAAACCCGGTTGGACAACACACCGAAGACTCCTTCCCGCATAGAGTATGCGATGCATACGACGGCTTGAGTTTTAGTTGAATCCATCCATATCGTGACAAGATGTATTTGTACAGTACTACTCTCTCCGTTTTAAAATATAAAATGTTTTAGTTTTGTGAATGAAGTGTATCTAGACTTGTTTTAGTGTTTAGGTTCAGTTAGGTTTAGAGTGAACCTAGACACTAAAAAGGGTCTAAATACACTCCTCTCACAAAACTAAAACATCTTATATTTTGAAACGAAGGAAGTACATCTTAAGTCGGTTCGTTCGTGATCTGGTATAGTCCATTCAATCATGTAGGAGATCCTAACCGTGTAGGACAAGAGATCAATCCAAATTCAGTATGCAGGCCAGAACCAAGTCGGCCTTTTGGCTGCCGACTTCAAATATGGGAGCAGGATTGGTTGCCCTGCATCAAATCGTCCATCCAAATCGAGCGTTTTAATTACTTCCTCAGTCTCAAAATAAGTGACTTGGGTTTATCTAGATCCGCATGTATCTAGACACATGTAAATTTAAACAAACCCAAGTCACTTATTTTGGGACGGAGGAAGTACAAGATAGGTGAGCTAGTGATTTGACGAGCCACATGGGAGAAAAGAGCAAGATGATCATCCTGATCAGCTGCGACGAGATCTCGCACGAGTCTGTCGCCGGCGTCGCATCTACCACATGATCGACGATGATTACATCGAAAACGGTGTCCCGCATCCCTGCATTGCCAAAGGTTGCCATTTCCATGCTTGTGACATCCGGTGTTGCCCTGAGACCGCCGGAGAAGTTGCTCCTCATCATAAACGAGGAGGTCATGCATGACCCGTAATGGCCAGAAGGTGCTTGGGTTCCTTGGGTGCCGGTTCATGGTGGTGGAGCGTGGTAGACGCTGTCGTGGAGGAGTTGTCCAGACTGCCGAAGCTGAGGAGCCTGGAGGTGAATATGGAGGATATTGCGTGCGCGCTAGATGACTTCCACTAATGAAACCTTTAGGAGAGGGGTGCGCACTAGATGACTTCCACTAATGAAACCTTTAGGAGAGGGGTGGACGACACACCGTGTGACTCTGAATATATGGTTTTCGTTTGCCAAGCATATGATGCGGTCCTCCTGGTGTGTGTGGATTGAATCAAACAGAGTTAATTACCGTGCATGTAATTGTAATGTAATGATCCATAAACAGGTCTGTCTCTGCTGCTTGCTGCGGCTGCGTACCAGTCGTGAGGTGGAAGGATAGCAATTTGAGCGCCAATGATTTGCACGATATGCCTCAGCCATAGTTTGTCTATTTCTTCTTTTCTTTTCAACCCGTCTTTTTCATTGGAAGGTGCTATGGAGGCAGTCGTTGGGCGTGCTTGACATGTTAAGGGCCCTTCATTCACTCCCCAGTTACATGCGATTTTTGGCCAACTGATATTTTGCTAATCTGCTTATGTTTCTTTTGCAGTTGTTCCACCGGTTTTACATCCATCTGTTGGCATGCATCCTTCAACAGTGTGCCAGACGTGAGTCCTATGGCTTCAGTAATCTGTCTACAAAACAGGTAAAGAAAGAGTCTTCATCTTGTTGTTTCTTCTTCATAATGTAGAGGTCGTGCAACTCCAAAGCGGCAATCGGCGAATGTTTGCAATATTTAATTGGAGCAGATTGAGGAAGACCGTGACCTGATGCAGCCCCACCAACTAACCAAGAACGACCTCTCCTTGTTTTCTTTCTCACTTAAGATATCTCTATTTCTGTTGTATAAAAAATTCTAGGTAAATTTGAATGAAAATCGCTTTGTCACATAACAAAAACTGATACCGGGTAGTGAAATTATCCGCTATTTAGAGAATAAAATACAAAAAATTGTCTTTCGTCACACTACATTTTTTTCTCCGGTGCAACGCACGGGCATTTTTCCTAGTATTTTAATGGTTGAAGCCAAAACAATGATCAGCCTCTCCATCGCGATTTCGTTTCCGGGGCAATGTAGCGTGTAGGGCGGGTTGTCGTCGGATTGATGACAAGTACGCCATGAGGGGGTCCTCGAGGCGTGCGGAAGAGAGGGGTGTGAGACGTACGGTATTCCAGGATGGTGAGCACACAAGTTTACCCAGGTTCGAATCCGCAGGCTTTGGACGGATCCTACTCCTACTAGCAATCCAGTAACACGGCAGAGCCGGAATATGGGTTACAAGGATTTCGCCTGTGCGAGTTGAGTTTATAGACTATTGAGGTGCCCTAAAGGCTCTTCCTAGGACGGCTTATATAGATATCCGGCCTAGGGTTTACAGGAGAGATCTATCCGGCTACGACTAAGAGTCTGTTACAGAGTACATCTTGAACTACAAGTAACATTATGGGCCTAAGTCGGTAAGTCTTCTGGGCCTTCCAGTAGCCGGATTGGACTTCGCCTTCTCTCCCTGACTGGGCTGCCCGTGAAGCAAAACTCTAACCCGAAGTGGGTCACCCTGTTCAGTGAGGAACTGTGAGGATACCCGGAAAGTATATCCCCAATAGCAGCCCCAGAGGCCTCCAAGATCCAAAGTCGGATTTATCATCGTCTAGCTTGATCTTCGGCTTGCAGAATCTTGAAGGGTTCCTGAAACTTCACAACAAAAAGATACGATCTGGGTCTTAAAAATAAGTCGGACCTTACAATTGGTTACTCGGATTTTCCAGCTCGCTTTTAAACTAAGCCGGAATTTGGTCTCTAACGCCACCTGACACAAGCATGGTCAAGTCACGTCATCTGACAGACGTTTCGTCAGCACGACCGTTGGTGGGTCCGCGGTTCGCGGAACCGAGGCGCCGTTTCAATGCGTGCATGGAGATCGAGGCGACGTAATCATCGCGCGGGCCCTTCCCAGTTCTTTCCACGACGCGTGGCGGTTACACTGTAGCGTTTGCACGAATCTTGGCGCAGGTAGGTGGATATAAGGGGTTTAGATTTCTTCTTCTCATCCCCACCAGTCCTTTGCCGTTCCTTTCCTCCCAATCCTCCTGCGCGCACAGAGCCTCCTCGTTCTCCCTCCACAAAGCTCCTAGCGCCGCCCCTTTAAGGTCACCCTTCCACCGGAGAAAATGGCTTCATCTTCTTCCTCCAGTTTGGCGGCGGCAGCGGCGGCGGCGAAGGCGGAAGCAGCAGCAGAGAAAGAAAACTACAGGGGAGTCTGGATCCCCTGCGCTCTCAACGAAGCAGGTCTGAAGAACATGGAGAAGGAGGGGCTCCTTGCCGCCGGCAACTGGCGGAGCGGCTCCGGCGAGACCGTCCCCAATCCGCATGAGGGCGAGCGCGTCCACTTCGGCACCCATCTGGACCGAGGTTTGTCCTTTCCTCCCTCGGAGTTCTTCTCCGAGGTGATTGACCACTATGGAGTTCAACTCCACAATCTTCCTCCCAACTCCCTTCTAGAGATGAGCGCATACGCTGCGCTTTGCGAGGGCTTTCTCGGCATTAGGCCGAGTTTGCTTCTCTTCTAGTTTTACTTTCACGTCCGGAGGAATTCCATCACTGCCGGTGTTCCTTATATCACCGGCACCATTAGTTTTTCGGTTAGACGAGACCGGGCTTATCCCAAAATTTCCGCCAGTGACTCAGTCAAACAATGGCCAGCCACTTTTTTCTACCATAGGGATATTCCGGCTCCCAGCAAAGCTACCGCTTTGCCGGCTTTTGTCGACGGAGCCGCCACGGCCCAGCCTTCCTGGGACGAGGCTGCTCCGTCTCTCACCAACGATCTGATCCTCGCTAAGAGGCGGATCGAATATCTTATCTAGCACAAGGGTCTGAAAGGATCCGACTTAGTCCAATGCTGGGTCTCACGTCGGATCCAGCCACTTCAGTACCACGGGGATAGACTGATGCACTCCATCACGTCTTCCAAAAATGACTCTCTCCGCATCAGCCCCAAAGCCTACACCACTCAGGGCTACATAACCCAGATCAAGTGGATGATCAAGGAGCAGATCGAGAGGCGGATTCCAGAGCTTTCTCTGGACATGCACACGATGGAAAACCCTGTGGTTCTGGTAAGATTTTATCATCACATCTTTTATGTGTTTCTATCTTCGAGTTACATTGCAATGCTGATACGTTTTCTTGTTTTCAGCTTGCTGACCTCCCCGAGTCGGAGCTTGCTCCGCTCGAAGGATACCCTCCGGAGTTCTCTCAGGAGGTGGAAGTGGTTCCACTGCCGGATCTTGTGCTCAAGAAGCGCAAAGCTCCGACCGTAGCAGTTGGCAAAAAGGAGGTGCCAGTCGTGAAGAGGTAACCTTTCTGTCACAACTTTTCTGTAACACCCTCGAATCGACCCTATGCAAGTTTTAGCCCTTTCCGCCAAACCCGCATAGAAAAGATTCAAGGACGCCCACCAGGCACTTTCGTGCGGGTGGAAAACAAAGTAATACCATTATATAACAGTCCTCGATGGGACCCACGGAACATATATATACAACAACGACTCCATGAGTCAAGAATACAAATATAATATACAAAGATCCAAATCACCTTGAAAACGATAGAGCGTCCGACTACGGACAAGATGCAAATGGGGCTAAGAGCCCTGAAGAATAACCAATGGCGTCCATAACCTGCCTGTGCCAAGCCGGAAGGGTAACCCGCTAACGACGTCGATCTCAAACCTGCTAAACAAAAGGGTGCGCAAAGGGCAAAGGAAAAGAGGAGCGTCGATCGAGGCCAGTACATGGCGAGGCTAGAATTCGGCGACTCTCGCCTACATAGGTATGGTAGGCTGAAGCGGCAGCGCAACGGCACTAAACAACCTATAGAGACTCGATACAACTGGCGGTTATCAGAGAGGGATAAGAAAGACCTATTCGGATCCAACCTGAAGCTAACACCAAACAAACCCATCTTGGTATTTCCCCCTCGAGACCAAACGAGGAAGTCGGACCAAGGAACTCACACAGTTGGCAATTTTACTCATTCCATTATAGTTGCAGCAATTACTAATCAGATATAGATAGCATGAGTCATCCTGATAGCATAAGTAGTGGGCAGTTTCAGTTAACATTCCATTGTAGTTGGAACATTTACTAGTCAGATATAACTGTCCTGAGGTATCCCAAAACCCAGCAGTTGTTGGCACTTTTATCACATTCCATTGGAGTTGCAATACTTACTAGGCATATATAACAAACAACCCAGATCCACCAGTTGTTGGCATTTTTAACATCCATTCCGTTATAGTTGCTTCTGATTACTAGTCACATATTAAGTCAAATTTATAGCACTACTTTAGTTATGCTTGTCTATGATCGAGATATTGTGCTCCAAGTCGTCCATAACCGCGGACACGGCTTTCATAAAGTTTTACCCTGCAGGGGTGCACAAATAGCAACACACACTCGATCAACCTCGGAAAAACCAACTCAAAACCCAACGAGGCATTCACGACAAAGCGATCACAGGATTCAGAAATATATCAGGGGGCCACTCTACTAAGCTACCATAGCGAAGTTGGCGGCTCGAACGGACCTGTGGTTTGCGTCAATGGTCTGTAAACGACCGGGAACCCGAAAGTGTGACTGGGCTTGTCGGTACCACGAAAACACTCCGCGATCCTAAATAGTACAGGTGCTCCACGCACAATCGTAAATAAAGTAGTAAAGCATGGCATAGGTACAGGATAGTAATAAAGCCCCAAACTACTTTGTGGCCCCAAGAAATAGAAATGAATCAAGCTCTGGCTCAGGGGGTCCATAAGGCCTCCCGGATGTGGATAATGCGAATAGTCAAGGCAATTATCAAGTACTGTGGTCCTACGGGACACAAGTGAGCATGGAAGAACCAAATAACATCTATTGCCCACCGATGCCTCTACATTAGTTATATCTAGCAATTTAATAGTTGTATTTAAAGTCATGATCATCTCCACCAGTAAGCATCTCCACCAATAAGCATCTGCCAGCATTTCAACAACTGTGGTACTTGACAACACGAGATCGCACCTGAGCAAGCAGCTACGCCTCGCAAGGCCAGCTATCTACCAAACACGGGTGATAGGAGGTGTCCAAGGCAATATAGAGGCTGCACGGGATATAACTGGTGTTCGGAAACTAAAGCATCGCGACACGGATAGCAATAGATCATCAGGAGGAAATGAAGACTATAAATGCAAAATAGGTAGAAGGGGAAGAGATGCTCGCCTGGGAAACACTGCCGACGGATCATATCCGGAGAACTTGTCGGTACTCGCAACCACTCATCGGCCTAATCCGCGAAGAATCAAACACTAGAAGAAACACCGGATGCAATATTTAATACTACGGCAGAAGATCCGGCATGTTCATGGTATGATGCATGTCATGGCAAAAGTGCGGTGCAATTAGGCAGTATTAAGCGGAACCGAGGTCCCGACATTCAATTAGACGGTTCAAGTGATTTAGATACCCCGCAATTTAAATGTTGTATTAATAGGGCGAAACATGGCATCAGTTTGCTACACCAATTTAAATGGAGTCCGGAATAAGGCAAAGATATCCCGCATATAGACTCCATATTTAATTATGAGGTGAGTCGGCATAATGCCCCCAACCCACAGACAGGTATGCATGCATGAACAATTTAATATGCGACAGTTTTATATAGATGGCATTTATAAAATAGAGGCTCGGAAAGGGGTCACACATCTCAGATCGAAGATCTTGGGGGTTCGGAGGGGTTCGGGTTTGGCGGGATCGGCCTCTGGATCCTGGGAAGGAGAGCGCGAAGCCGATGCCGGGGTTCAGTCTTCGAGGTCTCGGCGTGGTTCTCTCGGGTCCAGGCGCCGGTGGCTTCTAGGGTTTGACCTTGAATTCCGAGAAGAAGATCTCAGCGTCCAGGTACGGGCGTCTTCGTTCCCTTCAGAGTGTAACTCGGCGACTTCAAGTTTCATGCCGCTGCGAATCTTTGGTAGATCTTGGTGGAACCGGAAGTAGAACTTGGCATGGAATGGCTATCAAGGGCGACGAGCTTGGTGGAACACAGGTCTAGGACGACACACTTGTCCGAGAACATGTTGTGTCAAGGCCATCGGGTACACGCAACGGGCAAAGACACGAAAGAATGTGGCCGCGTTACCACATATGCCTGCAACAACACAAACGCGGAAAACTGAGATAGAAAAGAAAAAGGGCCACTGACGATCTTAAAATCCAACCACGGCTTAGAACAACACCATACACGGTGGTGGGAGCCTGTTGAACCACTCGTGCTGCAGGGTCATGGTCATGGACATGGACATGAGGCAACAGGGGCGACGACATCAGGCCAAGGAAGGCGCGGTGCCAGCTTGCCGAGGGAAGCGGAGAGGACGGCGCGAGGCGACGAGGGCGGCGGGGCTTGCAGACGACAGGGTAGAACAGAGGCCATGCACGGGGCAGAGGGCGAGCTCGACAATGAAAGTGCACCGGGAGAGGCGGCGAGCGGTGGGGCCTAGCAATGAACGGTGGGCGGGAGGAGCTTGCAGTTGGCCGCGTTCGGGGACGCGCTTGGGGAGGACGTCGGGGCGGCTTGCAGCTCGGCAGCCGGGAGGGAGCTCGAGGCCGCGGCACCACGGGGCGGCGACGCTGCTCGCGGTGAGGAGGAGGGCCGACGGCGGCGCTCGATTGGGCCGAAGGCAAGGGAGCGCCAGCGAGCCCAGGCGGAGCGGAGGCGCCTGGGAGGAGGAAGGCGGTGCGGTCGACGGCGGCTGGAGGCAGAGCAGAGGCGGCTCAGGGGGCTCGACGAGGGACGAGGAAGGGGCGACGGGGTTGGCAGGGAGCACAGAGGCGCGGACGGCGGCCGGTGATGAGGGCGACCGGCGGCGTGGCGGCGGGACCGAGGTGGACGAGTTCGCCGTAGAGGGAGGGAGGCGAGGCGGGCTCCGGCGATGGGGCTAGGTGAGGCAGGGCGTTGGGGCGAGGAAAGAGAGAGGCGAGGGGAGAGAGAGGCGCGGGCGCGTTTGGGGTGGGGCCGGGTGCGGGACGGTGGCGTACGCGGGGTGGGGTTCGAGCGTGGGGATCGGGGCAGGCAGGTGGGGTGGACGGGGCGTAGGTGGCGTGGCTGTCCATCCTAGGAGGGTGGGGCCCGCGCGGGGTTGGTGGCTCGCGGAAACCGAGGGAAACAGGCAGGAGGAGAGAGAGGGGCGGACGGGGGAAAAGAGATGTGGGCGGGAAAAACGGGACCAGGTGGGGGTGGGTGTGCGCATGCAGGTGGCGGCGGTTGGAGGAAAAAAAGGGCAGGTGCATCTGTGTGCGTGTGTCCGCGTGTGTGGGTGGGTGAGGTGTCAAGCAGGGATTGGCCGGAGTGATGTGGCAGGGGTGAGGTGGAGGGAGGGGATTGGTCAGGGTGAGGTGGAGGGAGGCTGGGTAGGATAGGATTGGGTAGAAAAGGGTTAGGGGTTAGACAGATTAGGGTTTTAATTTGGAGGTGGCCGGCTAGGCTTTCGGGCCTGGCTGGCTGTCTTCTATAAAAATATAAATTTTGTTTATTTAAAACGGGGCTTTTGAAATCCGTTGGTAGACGAAACAAAAAATTCTGGAGACCCGGGTTTTGATTTGATTTAAGACGGGAATATTTAGAAAACAAAACTAGGCGTTTCGTAATAGTTTAGACAAAAACCGTGCATGATGATGACGATGCTCAAATGCAATGTGGCATGATGACATGAGCATGCGGTCATGATGATGCAATGCACAAAAACACCGCGATTTTCTGGTAGTGGTTTTAGCGGGATGCCACAATTCGACGCCACGAACAAGGGATCTCGCCCTCGAGATCCGCTTCATGGTACCAGGAAGAAGGTCGGTGATCTGAATCTTCTCGCTTCGTGTCGATCCTCACGACACCACTAACAAGAGGTCGTTGTCCGTGATCGTCGAGAGAACACTCCGGAAAACAAAGGACGAAGGTAAAGGTATCCACAAATAAAGCCACCTCTAACTTCGATAGAAAGAGAGAACCGATGCATTCTCATCCACTTCAATGTACACGAGCAAATAGAGTGAGTAGTCGGCATGGGGGCCAATCCATCATGCACCCAAACTATTACTCCGCACAATCAGTAGAAAAGCGTGCAACCATTCTCGGAATCAGACTGAAGATCTCGACAATCGAGGTTCAGAACAAAGGAGTGATGCAGGCTCTACATCAGATCTGGCATAGATGATGTCATCGCATCGGAAAACACCGGAAGGCACAAGAAGAAACAGAGAGAAGTCCAACAAATGAAGGATTCCTCAGATAGCATGAAGACCGGATGCAGAAACACCGTTACCAAAGAAGGAAGCGAAACCCTGAAGGTACGATGGAAACCTGACCACGAGAAATCCGGGACTCGAAGAAAAGATGAGAGTAGAATGAAAACACGCAGAGGTAAGAGGAGAACAGTAGAGGGGTAAGGAGTAAAATTAGACCTAATCAGATCTATCCAACCGATTTTGAAAAATAGTTTTGACACTCTACTTCGGCCGTTAGCTAGGTTATCCTATAGGCTAGACTTGTGGGGTATCACAACTGCTGAGCTCTAATACCACTCTGTAACACCCTCGAATCGACCCTATGCAAGTTTTAGCCCTTTCCGCCAAAACCCGCATAGAAACGATTCAAGGACGCCCACCAGGCACTTTCGTGCGGGTGGAAAACGAAGTAATACCATTACACAACAGTCCTCGATGGGACCCACAGAACATATATATACAACAACGACTCCATGAGTCAAGAATACAGATATAATATACAAAGATCCAAATCACCTTGAAAACGATAGAGCGTCCGACTACGGACAAGATGCAAATGGGGCTAAGAGCCCTGAAGAATAACCAATGGCGTCCATAACCCTGCCCAGGCCAAGCCGGAAGGGTAACCCTGCTAACGACGTCGATCTCAAACCTGCTAAACAAAAGGGGTGCCGACAAAGGGCAAAGGAAAAAGAGGAGCATTAGTACTGAGGCCAGTACATGGCGAGGCTAGAATTCGGCGGCTCTCGCCTACATAGGTATGGTGGGCTGAAGCGGCAGCGCAGCGGCAGCGCAGCGGCACTAAACAACCTATAGAGACTCGATACAACTGGCGGTTATCAGAGAGGGATAAGAAAGACCTATTCGGATCCAACCTGAAGCTAACACCAAACAAACCCATCCTGGTATTTCCCCCTCGAGACCAAACGAGGAAGTCGGACCAAGGAACTCACACAGTTGGCAATTTTACTCATTCCATTATAGTTGCAGCAATTACTAATCAGATATAGATAGCATGAGTCATCCTGATAGCATAAGTAGTGGGCAGTTTCAGTTAACATTCCATTGTAGTTGGAACATTTACTAGTCAGATATAACTGTCCTGAGGAATCCCAAAACCCAGCAGTTGTTGGCACTTTTATCACATTCCATTGGAGTTGCAATACTTACTAGGCATATATAACAAACAACCTAGATCCAGCAGTTGTTGGCATTTTTAACATCCATTCCGTTATAGTTGCTTCTGATTACTAGTCACATATTAAGTCAAATTTATAGCACTACTTTAGTTATGCTTGTCTATGATCGAGATATTGTGCTCCAAGTCGTCCATAACCGCGGACACGGCTTTCATAAAGTTTTACCCTGCAGGGGTGCACAAATAGCAACACACACTCGATCAACCTCGGAAAAACCAACTCAAAACCCAACGAGGCATTCACGACAAAGCGATCACAGGATTCAGAAATATATCAGGGGGCCACTCTACTAAGCTACCCGCAACGAAGTTGGCCGGCTCCGGAACGGACCCAGGGTTTGCGTCAATGGCTGTAAACGACCGGGAACCCGAAAGTGTGACTGGGCTTATCGGTACCACGAAAACACTCCGCGATCCTAAATAGTACAGGTGCTCCACGCACAATCGTAAATAAAGTAGTAAAGCATGGCATAGGTACATGATAGTAATAAAGCCCCAAACTACTTTGTGGCCCCAAGAAATAGAAATGAATCAAGCTCTGGCTCAGGGGGTCCATAAGGCCTCCCGGATGTGGATAATGCGAATAGTCAAGGAACAGGTATCAAGTACTCAGGGTCCTACGGGACACAAGTGAGCATGGAAGAACCAAATAACATCTATTGCCCACCGATGCCTCTACATTAGTTATATCTAGCAATTTAATAGTTGTATTTAAAGTCATGATCATCTCCACCAGTAAGCATCTCCACAATAAGCATCTGCCAGCATTTCAACAACTGTGGTACTTGACAACACGAGATCGCACCTGAGCAAGCAGCTACGACTCGCAAGGCCAGCTATCTACCAAACACGGGTGATAGGAGGTGTCCAAGGCAATATAGAGGCTGCACGGGATATAACTGGTGTTCAGAAACTAAAGCATCGCGACACGGATAGCAATAGATCATCAGGAGGAAATAAAGACTATAAATGCAAAATAGGTAGAAGGGGAAGAGATGCTCGCCTGGGAAACACTGCCGACGGATCATATCCGGAGAACTTGTCGATACTCGCAACCACTCATCGGCCTAATCCGCGAAGAAGCAAACACTAGAAGAAACACCGGATGCAATATTTAATACTATGGCAGAAGATCCAACATGTTCATGGTATGATGCATGGCATGGCAAAAGTGCGGTGCAATTAGGCAGTATTAAGCGGAACCGGGGTCCCGACATTCAATTAGACGGTTCAAGTGATTTAGATACCCCGCAATTTAAATGTTGTATTAACAGGGCGAAACATGGCATCGGTTCGCTACACCAATTTAAATGGAGTCCGGAATAAGGCAAAGATATCCCGCATATAGACTCCATATTTAATTATGAGGTGAGTCGACATAATGCCCCTAACCCACAGACAGGTATGCATGCATGAACAATTTAATATGCGACAGTTTTATATAGATGGCATTTATAAAATAGAGGCTCGGAAAGGGGTCACACATCTCAGATCGAAGATCTTGGGGGTTCGGAGGGGTTTGGGTTTGGCGGGATCGGCCTCCAGATCCCGGGAAGGAGAGCGCGAAGCCGATGCCGGGGTTCAGTCTTCGAGGTCTCGGCGTGGTTCTCTCGGGTCCAGGCGCCGGTGGCTTCTAGGGTTTGACCCTGAATTCCGAGAAGAAGATCTCAGCGTCCAGGTACGGGCGTCTTTGTTCCCTTCAGAGTGTACCTCAGCGACTTCAGGTTTCGTGCCGCTGCGAATCTTTGGTAGATCTTGGTGGAACCGGAAGTAGAACTTAGCATGGAACGGCTATCAAGGGCGGCGAGCTTGGTGGAACACAGGTCTAGGACGACACACTTGTCCGCAAAACATGTTGCGTCAAGGCCATCGGGTACATGCAACGGGCAAAGACACGAAAGAATGTGGCCACGTTACCTCATATGCCTGCAACAACACAAACGCGGAAAACTGAGACAGAAAAGAAAAAGGGCCACTGACGATCTTCAAATCCAACCATGGCTTAGAACAACACCATACACGATGGTGGGAGCCTGTTGAACCTCTCGTGCTACAGGGTCACGGTCAGGGACACGAGGCAACAGGGGCGACGAGATCAGGCCGAGGGAGGCGCGGTGCCGGCTTGTTGAGGGAAGCGGAGAGGACGGCGCGAGGCGAAGAGGGCGGCGGGGCTTGCAGGCGACAAGGTAGAACGGAGGCCATGCACGGGGCAGAGGGCGAGCTCGACAGCAGGCAGGCCGGGGAGAGGCGATGCAGACGGTGGGGCCTAGCAACAAACAGAGAGCGGGAGGAGCTTGCAGTTGGCCGCGTTCAGGGATGCACTTGGGGAGGACGTCGGGGCGGCTTGCAGCTCGACAGCCGGGAGGGAGCTCGAGGCCTTGGCACCACGGGGCGGCGACGCTGCTCGCGGTGAGGAGGAGGGCCGACGGCGGTGCTCAATTGGGCCGAAGGCAAGGGAGCGCCAGCGATCCGGGGCGGAGCGGAGGCGCCTGGGAGGAGGAAGGCGGTGCGGTCGACGGCGGCTGGAGGCAGAGCGGAGGCGGCTCAGGGGGCTCGACGAGGGACGAGGAAGGGGCGACGGGGTCGGCGGGGAGCACGGAGGCGCAGACAATGGCCGGTGATGAGGGCGACTAGTGGCGCGGCGACAGGCCCGAGGTGGACGAGTTCGCCGTAGAGGGAGGGAGGCGAGGCGGGATCCGGCGATGGGGCCAGGTGAGGCAGGGCTTCGGGGCGAGGAAAGAGAGAGGCGAGGGGAGAGAGAGAGAGGCGCGGGCGCATGTGGGGTGGGGCCGGGTATGGGACGGTGGCGTACGCGGGGTGGGGTTTGAGCGTGGGGATCGGGGCAGGCAGGTGGGGTGGACGGGGCGTAGGTGGCGTGGCTGTCCATCCCAGGAGGGTGGGGCCCGCGCGGGGTTGGTGGCTCACGGAAACCGAGGGAAACAGGCGGGAGGAGAGAGAGGGGCGGACGGGGAAAAAGAGATGTGGGCGGGAAAAACGGGACCAGGTGGGGGTGGGTGTGCGCATGCAGGTGGCGGCGGTTGGAGGGAAAAAAATAGGGCAGGTGCATCTGTGTGCGTGTGTCCGCGTGTGTGGGTGGGTGAGGTGTCAAGCAGGGATTGGCCGGAGTGATGTGGCAGGGGTGAGGTGGAGGGAGAGGATTGGTCAGGGTGAGGTGGAGGGAGGCTGGGTAGGATAGGATTGGGTAGAAAAGGGTTAGGGGTTAGACAGATTAGGGTTTTAATTTGGAGGTGGCCGGCTAGGCTTTCGGGCCTGGCTGGCTGTCTCCTATAAAAAATATAAATTTTGTTTATTTAAAACGGGGCTTTTGAAATCTGTTGGTAGACGAAACAAAAAAATTCGGAGACCCGGGTTTTGATTTGATTTAAGACGGGAATATTTAGAAATCAAAACTAGGCGTTTCATAATAGTTTAGACAAAAACCATGCATGATGATGATGATGCTCAAATGCAATGTGGCATGATGACATGAGCATGCGGTCATGATGATGCAATGCACAAAAACACCGCGATTTTCTAGTAGTGGTTTTAGCGGGATGCCACATTTTCCGCCTTTGTTGTTTACTCAAGTTTCTTTCCGTGATGTAATGTTTCCGACTTTTCTACCTTCTCAGAGCAAAATCAATCATCAAGGGAAAGGGTAAGGGGACTTCTTCAAAGCCCTTGCGCCAGACGAAGCTTACAATAGCTTCCCCTGCCGTGGCTCCTCCGACTCCGGCCCCTCAACCTTCTGCAACTCCGGCGATCATCCCTTCTCTGGTGATTGCAGAAGATCCGGCTCCTCAAGCGGAGCCGATGATCCTTGGGTCGCATACTGACATCACCACCAGTGCGTCAGCTCAAGATATGGGTGAACCCTCTTCGGGTAATGATCCCTCGGCCGAAGTCTTCGCCGACAACCTCCTCAACAATCCAGGTCTTGCCAAATTTGGCCTGACCCGGAAGTCTGCAGAGGAGATCCAGCGGCTGGCCAGGCAAGTCCTGGACAAAAGCCATCTATCCCCCGAAGAGGAGGCGCAAGAAGCAGAGGACGTCAAGTTCTCCGACCTTCTTACTCAAGTCCGCCTTCGCGACGAGAGGATCAGGACTGGCGAGCTTCCAACAGCTCCAGTGATCCCTCTTACTCTCGCCGAGAAGGTGGCAGCTGAAGTGAACGCGGGTTTAGACAAACTCACCCGCGAGCAATATGTAAGTCGGAATTCCAACTCTTGTTTTTACATTATGTTATATCATATCCTCTAGCCCCCAAGCATGAAGTAGGATATAGAATCTGATTTTATGCTTTCGTTAGGATGCCAAAGAACAAACTAGTGTAGCCCCCAAGGCTCGTGCTGATATTTAGTAAAAATATTAGCCCGAGTCTTAAGTAGCTTTCTGACTTTGGGTATTCTGACTTACAGAAAGTATGTTCCTATAACCAGGAATTATTGTCCAATGTCTGTAATAAGCGGAGAGAGATCAAAGCTCTCCGGCTTAAAAATGTTGAGCTCAAGGTAGCCAAGGACGAAGCCGAAGGTAAACATTTCGAGATCCAAACCTTGCCTTTTGCTTTTTAATGTCGAATTTTTCTGAACTGTTGTTCTGTTTTGACTTACAACGTTGGTGAAACAATCCATCGCTATGATTGAAGAGGCCGAGAACCTCAAGACCTTGGTGGTGGAGAACAAAGGACTTCGCCAAGAGCTGGAAAAGGTCAAGGTGGATCATGAAACGAGCATAGCTCAAGTCCTGGAATCCTCCTCCATGGCCACTGAAGAGCGCGATCGCAAGATTGCTGCTCAAGATAAAGTTATCTCGGACATCAAAAATGAGGTTGACAGAGAGAAGGATATCTCTCAAGCACTCCGGGCTGAACTCTAGAGCCTTCAGGAGGAGAAAGCCAAGATTGACGACGTCATTCTTGGTAAGTTCCATCTATCTGACTTATCATTTCCTCGACTTTTATCAATGTCGGTTTTTCCTTATCTTCATTTTGTGTATAGGTCCTCTGAACTTGACGAACTCCTCCTCGTCCGAGCCTCGCACTCACCGGCTTACCCAAGTCGGTGATCTTCTTCATGACTACCGCCAATCCCTTGAGGATATTGGCGAGTCTCTCAGGATTCCGGACATGCCAAGCATGTCGGACTTCCAGGTGTGGGAGAAAGCCAAGGAGATGCCGCAGCTTGTTCGGGACTGGAATATGTCCTACGCGCGGACTGCCGCACAGAATGCCCTCTCCATGGTCATGAGCCACCATGGAAACATGGAAATATGGCAAGTGACTAAAGGGTACTGCAAGGTAGATGAAGACGGCCATGAGCAGGACCTTCAAGCCATCATGCACTCCTGCGTCGGATATGGGTGCCACGTAGCTGACCTAACCAGCTACGAGGTGCCCTTCTTCACCCGCGTGGATACTCCGCCACCTCCTCCAGAAGACGCCGAAGAAGTTTCTGACGATGAACGCACCAACTCGGATGCGGATATCTCGGAACGATATCAAAGCGGAGTGACCAGCGAGCCAGTAGATCCTTCGTCTCCTCCTGCATCATAGACCATAGACTTATGTATTATTCTATGAAAGAACATGATGTATTTTGTAAATATGAAGTACTATGACTTTTTGTTAGTGCTAAGTTTTTTTTATCTATTCAGCACTTTTGTTTTAGACTTTTTGTGTGCTTGAAATGTTTGCACAAGCACTTAGAATTTTTCGTCTCTACTTATCGTTTATCTGGCTTTTCGCCTCGTCCCTTTCGTGAGCCGGCTAAACCTTCAGCCGGAAACTTTGTCGAGCAACGGAGCTCAATTGCTAAACCAGTTTAAACTCGGAAACAAAGCCGGCTTCCAGTACCAACAATTCACTACTTGGAAAATACCCGCATCCAGCAATCAGACAAATAACCTAAGTAAAGACTAGAATTTTTTAGAGTTATACCCGAAGGTAGCAGTTTTAGAGTCGGAAATCTAAACCAGAACGAACATGAGCATAAAGTACTTTCAAGCATTCTGGGATTTTCGATTATGACATGATCATTAGGAAATAAGATGGTAAAAACTTCTCAGGAAAACTTTGAGGTAACCAAAACTTTTATTTCTCACAGAACATGTGCATATGTATGATTACAAAGAAGGATAAACTAAGAATAAAAGGGACGTAGCTGAGCAATATTCCATGGTCTGTTTAACTCATCCGGATTTGTACTGCCTCCAGCTCTCTTTGTCTTCTTAGTAGCAGGTCTTTCTTTGATTGACCTCATGTCAGTTAAGTAGTACTATCCATTATGCAATACTCGACTAACTAAAAAGGACCCTTCCCATACTGGGGAAAGTTTGTGCTTTCTTTGTTGCACAAGCCGGAGAACCAAATCACCTTTATTAAAAAATCTAGTTCGGACTCTCTGGCTATGATACTTGCGTAACTTCTGCTGATAGGCTGTAGACCTCATTTCAGCAACGACGCGAACTTCTTCGACTAAGTCGAGATCATTTTGTCGAGAAATCTCGGCATCGTCTTCGATATACGCGGCCACTCTAGGAGAAGTATAAATTAAATCACTAGGAAGAACTGCTTCTGCGCCATAGACCAAGAAGAAAGGTGTGTATCCTGTTGACCTGTTCGGAGTTGTTCGCAAACTCCAAATTACAGAGGGTAGTTCCTCTGCCCAAGCCCCCGTAGCACGTCTCAGTGGTGCTTCGAGTCTCGGTTTCAAGCCTTGTAGAATTAAACCATTTGCTCTTTCGACTTGTCCGTTAGCCTGTGGATGTGCGACTGACGCAATGTCAAGCCGGATATTTTGCTCATCGCAGAATTCAGCCAGTTCTCCCATAGAAAAGTTACTCCCATTGTCCGTGATAATGCTATGCGGATAACCATACCGGATTATAACATTCTCGACAAATCTTTTGGCTGTTGCTCCATCACAACTAGTGACAGGTTTAGCCTCGATCCACTTTGTGAATTTTTCCACCATCACTAAGAGGTACGTGAATCCACTTGGTGCTCGTTTAAAAAGTCCTACCATATTAAGCCCCCAGACCGCAAAAGGCCATGTTATAGGTATTGTTCGTAGCTAATCAGCTGGAACATGAGCTTGCTTGGCGTACTTTTGACAGCCTTTGCATGTCTTGACTAATCGTTTGGCATCTGCCTGAGCTATAAGCCAGAAAAATCCATGTTGAAAAGCTTTTGCCACTAAAGATTTGGCTGCAGCGTGGTGACCACACTCGCCTTCGTGGATTTCTCTTAAGATCTCCACTCCTTCTTCCGGAGATACACATCGCTGAAAAACCCCGGAAACACTCTGTTTATGGAGCTCACCTTTAACAATAGTATAGGCTTTTGCTCGTCGGATAATCTGCCGGCTCAGCACCTCGTTTTCGGGTAATTTGCCATCTACCAAGTAATCAAGGTAGGATTGAGTCCAGATGGGAATTACAACTAGAACTGCTATTAAAGGTGAGTCGGATTTGGTCGGATATTCCTCATCTACTCCCTTTATCGAGGGAACTTTGAGGTGCTCTAAAAATGCGCCATCCGGGACCTCTTTCTGCGTAGAGCCTATTCGAGATAGTGCATCTGCTTCCTCATTTCTGCTCGAGGGATGTGTTGAACTTCAAACCCTTCGAACGATTTAGATAGATCATCCACGAAGCTTTATATGCTGCCATGTGCTTATTTGCATTACAAATATCCGAGACTTGCTGAGCAACAAGATCCGAATCTCCGTAACACATCAAAGTCGGATGCCAATATCCTTAGCAATCCGGATTCCATGCAGCAGTGCTTCATACCCGGCAATATTGTTTGTCGCTGTGAAGTGGATCTGCAACACGTATAATAGTTTATCTCCTTGGGGTGATTTGAGCACCACGCCAGCCCCCGAGCCCCCTCGAGCCTTAGACCCATCAAAAAAGAGGGTCCAATATTCCGACTCGGGGAGGGTCATGTTCTCCTTGGTCTCTGTCCAATCAGCGACAAAGTCGGCAAGGATCTGGGATTTGATTGCTGTCCGAGGTTTATACTCAATATCGAAAGCTGAGAGCTCTATGCCCCATTTGGCGACACGCCCGTAAGCGTCGTTGTTGATTATGTCTCTCATGGGACCTTTGCTCACCACGGTAATTGGATGCTCCTGAAAATAGTGTCGTAACTCACGAGATGCTAGGAAAATACCGTAAGCCAACTTTTGATAGTGCGGATATCGCTGTTTTGATTCTGTCAAGACCTCGCTGACAAAATAAGTCGGACGCTGCACCAGGTGTTCCTGATTTTCCTCTGGTCTCTCCACCACCATGACGATACTAACGACCCTATTTGTCACAGCAATATAAAGCAACATCGGTTCCTGAGGTTCCGGCGCTGCAAGGACAGGAGCAGATGAGAGTACTTTCTTCAGGTCTTGTAGTGCAGTTTCAGCTTCGTCAGTCCAGACAAAATCTTTGGTCTTCTTTAGGATTTTGTATAATGGTGCGGCTCTTTCACCAAGCCGGCTTACAAATCGACTGACCGCAGCAATGCAACCAGTTAATCTTTGTACGTCCTTCAGGCGAGTTGGCCTGGAAATATTGAGAATAGCCTTGATCTTGTAGCGGTTCACCTCTATGCCTCTTTGAGACACGATGAAACCTAACAATTTTCCGGCTGGTATTCCAAAGAAGCATTTCTTCGGATTAAGCATGATGTTGTATTTTCGTAGATTGGCGAACGTTTCCTCCAAGTCGGAAATGAGTGTTTCCTTCTTTTTGGACATCACCGCGATATCATCCACGTATGCATGTACATTGCGTCCGAGTTGGTCGTGGAGACAACACTGCATCGTGCGCTGGTACGTAGCTCCTGCGTTCTTCAGCCCAAAGGGCATTGTAACAAAATAGAAGGTTCCGAAGGGGGTTATGAATGAAGTCTTGACTTTGTCAGATTCCTTCATCCATATTTGGTGATAACCGGAATATGCGTCGAGAAAACATAGGAGCTCCGAGCGTGCCGTAGAATCGATAACTTGATCAATTCTAGGCAGAGCGAATGGATCTTTTGGACAAGCCTTGTTCAAGGCAGTATAATCAACACACATCCTTAAATCAGTGGTGTCCTTTTTAGGGACCATTATAGGGTTGGCCGACCAATCGGTATGGATGACCTCTTCTATGAATCCGGCTAACTCGAGCCGCGCTAGTTCCTTAGCTATTGCCTTACGCTTTTCATCACCAAACCATTGTAAGGACTGTTTGACGGGTTTAGCGTTCGGGTTTACATTTAGAGAGTGCTCGGCAAGTTCCCTAGGTACTCCGGTCATGTTAGATGGCTGCCATGCGAAGATATCTTGATTTGCTTGGAGGAACTTGACGAGCGCGCTTTCCTATGCGCTACTTAGGCCTACGCCTATCTGGGTCACCTTGGAGGGGTCGTCATCCTTCAACGGTGTCGTCTTCGTCTCTTCTGATGCCTTGAACTCCGGATTTGGCTTTGTCACCTCCTTCTTCATCGCAGGCATCTCGGACGGATCTATGCTCTTCTTGATCTCCTGGTACTCTGAAGGCAAAGACGGCTTCGGCAAAGGCGGCATTTCCATCCTCACACTCTCGCGCCTTCTTCGGGTCTCCTCTGATGGTGATTACACCGTTGGGACCTGGAATTTTCATCATATTATAAATGTAACACGGACGAGCCATAAAAGCCCAGTAAGCCGGACGTCCAAATATAGCGTGGTATGCACTCTTGAATGGGACCACTTCGAAGGAAAGTGCCTCCATCCGATAATTCTTTGGTGTTCCAAAAGTAACATCCAAAGTGATCTCTCCCAGGGAATTAGCCTGTCTTCCTGGGGCAACTCCGTGAAAGATCACAAAGCTGTGGTTCAGCTGTGTTTCCGAGATCTTCATCCGGCGTAGCATTTCGACATAGAGAATATTGATGCTGCTACCACCGTCCATGAGGGTCTTGGAGAAACCATAACCATCAATAAGTGGATTAACGATTAAGGCGTATTTTCCTCGCCTATGTAGCTTAGGCGGATGAGCAGCACGGTCAAACGTTATTGCTACTTCCGACCAGTCCAAATACCGAGGGACAGCCGGAACTATTGCGTTGAGCTCGTGGAGAACTGCTTTCTTGACCTTTGCTGGTTGAGATCCGAGGAAGGTGACGTAAGTGTCCTTCTTAGTGGGAAACGTTTTCTTCCCTTCCGACTTGGGATTTGAAGCGTCGGCTTCCTCCATGTCAGAATCTTCCTTGGTTTCTTTGTCTTTTTCGGGATTTTTCTTTCCCTTCTTCCGCTTGGCTTTGTAGCCCGCGGTATCATCTCTCTTGATGTCGTCATTAAAACGACATTCAGCGTTGGTGTGGGATGAGCCCCCATTGGCGTCCAAATGATGCACACATGGGTTATTGGTGATGTCAGCCCAAATGTAGGTTTTGCCTGGTTGTTGCTCTCCTCTACCTTGGACCCTTGATGTCCCACGGCCATGCCCGCGGCCTCCACCATGTCCTCCTCGTCCTCCAGACCCAGAAACAGTAGTGACTACCTCTGTCTCCGCGTTGGGTTTTTCTTCCGAGGTATTTTTGCGCTTCTAAGCTTGTTGCTTTGGTTGTTTTGCCGACTGAGGCACAACCAAGGCATTGAGTAATCCCTCTGCATTGTTATCAGCATCTGCATACTTGCTTGCTGTTTCTATCATTTCTCCTAGATTAGTAACCTTGTCACACTTCAAGCGATGGCGCAGTAAACCAATTGGGAGACCTGCGATGAAAGCTTTAATCACAGTTTGATCATTTACTCCTTCGCAGGAGTTTTTTGTGTCAATCCATCGTCCGAGGTAATCCCGGCAAGTTTCTCCGGCTTTCTGGGTGCAACGCTGTAGGTCTCCAACCGTACAGGGCCTCCGATATGTGCCTTCGAAATTCCGAAAGAACGCACTTTGTAAATCATACCAGTATTGGATGGTGTTTGCCGGAAGTTCATTGAGCCATGATCGTGTCGTCTTCCGCAACATAAGTGGGAGATATCGAGTTGCAACCAGGCTGTTTCCGCCTTTGGCGATGCAGCAAGCTTGGAAGAAATCCTGTAACCAGGTGTCTGGCCGAGCCATGCCGTCGTAGGCTTGAATATGTCTTGAGATAACAAATCCTTCCGGGAACTTTGTAGCTCTGATGCGTGGTCCAAAGCACTTTGGGCCCACGTACATGTCATCGTTTTCGTAGCGCCGAGCCTCTATGTTGGAATTGATCATATGCCTTGCATCGTTCGGGGATAGGGATCATCCCGAATGCCGGCTTTGGCTGCGGTGCCTTTGAGCCAGACTTTGGCTTCTGCCACCACCTCCTCCGCCATGTCCTCCTTGACCTCCGTGGGGGCCGTTGTGATAACTGCGTGGTAGAGAGGGTGGTGCAACGGGGTATTTTCCGGCTGATCGCTGGCCTCCATCCGGAACGTCATTATTCCGATTCCGGGGAGGGTCTTGACTACAACGAGCCCCCTGCCGGCTTGTACCTGCATGGTTTCCATCGTTCCTTCGTCCGTCGTTCCCACCATAGTGAGGCTCAGTCGGATGGTTATCATGTCTAGGAGGTGGCATCCTTTGACGATCCTCCTCTCGACGTTTCTCTTTATCTTCTCCCCTTCGGGGAGGATTCTTTGGATTCAGTGCAGCGATCGCGTCTTTCTCGGCTACTAGAGCAACGTTGCTCTAGTTATGTGTAGTTCTGCGATGTTGTCCCGACGATCCGATTCTTGAATAATTGTCTTCCCGTCGTTCGGGGCGATGATACTGCTCCGGAATGTATGGGGTCTTACGCCAGCCCATGCCGGATCCGTGCGACATTGGTCAGCATCTGAGACCAGTTTTTGACTTCCAGACAGGGCGACCTTTTGCTGCTCCAGTCCCTTGTTGAGTAGCTTGATACCCAAACGGATCTCCTCTGGTCCTGGATTAGCCGATAGAATTTCTCGGGCCACCACGGTATTTTGTACTGGTGTTGGGTATACCCAATCTACGTTGCTATCTTTCCGTGGCTTCCCCATCTCATCTCCAAAAAGGATGGCACGGACACGTGGGAATTGGTTGTCATCTATGTGACGCTTCCGTGTCTTCTGATGCAGACGAGACATGTACTCCTTGTTCGACATGCGTTTCTTCTCCACGTCGATGTTTTTGGCTTCATCGAGGAGTTGTTGACGACGCTCTTCTAGGGCTTGCGCCCTTTCATCCAGCTCATCTGTAGTAAGTTCTGCAACTGTAGGGATAGGTGTGGTTAATGCGGCATCGATGAGTTTACGTGCACCTTCAGTGATCACGTGTCCATCCACCGATGCTTCTTTTTTCAGCTCGTTTGGGTTAAGTGCTCCATCCGAGTCTTCTTCGTATTCCTCAGTAATCACCTCCTCTGTCAGAGGGTCTTTTGCCGGGATCTTGTTCTTCTTGTTCTTCTTGTTCTTCTTCTTTGCCTTCTTGGCAGTGCCGGTAGCAAAGACGGCTTTGGGTCCGTTTCCCGGAGTCAAGCTCTGTTCGGTACTTTCGGACATCTAGACTTCGGGATTGTCTCCGACGTCCATGTCATCCTGTGCTTTGGGAGAGTGTTCCCTGGATCCTTCATCCATGGCTTCTCCCTCCTCTGCAGCTTTGGAGTTGTACTCCTCTTCATATTCTGCGGAGAACTTTGAAATCTGGCGTCATCGATTCATCCGAGGATGCGGGTACGTCGGCGTTTGTTCCAATTGCCTCCAGCACCGAGTCGGTGTTTTCTCCAGCATCGGCAGAGCCGGATCCGGATCCCACGTATCCGACAAAGTGCGACACGTGCTTCCTGAGGTACCTGCGGCTTTCGCGATCAGCCATATCGAAACTTTTGATGGTCTTGAGGATTGCATCTGTGCTTTCGCCTTGCAGTACCATATTTTTTAGTGTGTACCTTAGGAAAGGCCTGTCTGTTCCGGCATCATCAGAGCCAGAATCAGTGTCGTTGATATGCTCCTCCTGGATTTCGACTTCCACGGGTGGGTCGATCTGGGATTCGGCTCCTCCGGGGAGATCCACTCCAGATTCGACGTTGACCGCTAGGTCTTCTTCAGGTTCGGGTTTCTCCACTATCTCCGCAACTGGTGCGGGCTGGGTGGGATTAGGGTTTTCTGAGATCCGGAATTCTGCCGCCTCCGCGGACAAAGGGGGCCTAGAAAATTCTTCTGCCTCTATCATCACCGCTGGGGTGGGTTGGGTAGGTTCAGCGAAACTGATGTAAACATCGATCTCGCCAAAAGACATGATTGTGTAGGCATTCACGGCCTCCCTTACCGGAATCCAAGTCTCGTCGAGAACGATGAGAGGGACGTCGCTGGTGTAGAGGATGCGACCGACGGCGATGGTCTCGCTGATTCCGATTCTTGCAGATTCCGCTCGGAACGCAGATCCGTAGCTCACTTGCCCCACGATGGGCGCCAACTGTCGTCGGATTGATGACAAGTACGCCATGAGGGGGTCCTCGAGGCGTGCGGAAGAGAGGGGTGTGAGACGTACGGTATTCCAGGACGGTGAGCACACAAGTTTACCCAGGTTCGAATCCACCGGCTTTGGACGGATCCTACTCCTGCTAGCAATCCAGTAATACGGCAGATCCGGAATATGGGTTACAAGGGTTTCGCCTGTGCGAGTTGAGTTTGTAGACTATTGAGGTGCCCTAAAGGCTCTCCCTAGGACAGCTTATATAGATATCCGGCCTAGGGTTTACAGGAGAGATCTATCCGGCTACGACTAAGAGTCTGTTACAGAGTACATCTTGAACTACAAGTAACATTATGGGCCTATGTCGGTAATTCTTCTGGGCCTTCCCGTAGACGAATTGGACTCCGTCTTCTCTCCCTGACTGGGCTGCCCATGAAGCAAAGCTCTAACCCGAAGTGGGCCACCCTGGTCAGTGAGGAACTGTGAGGATAACCGGAAAGTATATCCCAACACGGGTGGCCAATTTTTAAAAGTGGCATTTGCTGTTCACACACGGGAGTCGGGAGGAAGGATGTATAAACCCAAATGATCCTCCCAGAAAAGCCGAACTGAACTATGCAGATGTTGGGAGGCTCCACAACCCAAACCTCATGAGGAAATTGCACATAACACCACTTGTTGGGGTTTTTGTTGCACCAAACCACAACCCTAGCATTCTTTTGCATAGAACACCAACTATTGGGGTAATCTTTGCACAAAACACAAATCTGCCTCTTAACCCGCTTTGACAGACACGTAATTACTAGGGCCCACTGTAGGATGGCATCGTGGTCGGTTAATAGGAAACAGAGACAAACCTCTAAACGCTCAGTCTCCCAAACGAATTAGGAACCAGAGGAGCACCGTCCAGCGGCGAGCCGTCCATGTGACCCGGAGACGTCGGCGGCGGCTGCTGGGGCGGGGGCGCACCGGCGGCGAGGACGAGGGGGATGGAGTCTGTAGCGAGGATTGAGGCGGATCCTGATCTTGAGGTCGACTGGTTTGCAGCGGAGGCAGGCACCAGCGGCGGAGGCTTCAGAGCGCCGACGACGATGACGCCGGCCATGGACCACATGTCATTCGCTGGGTATGATCCCCTCCCCAATGCCTGTTTTATTCATAATTTCTTTTTTTTCCGGTGGTGTTGAGAGTAAGAACCCTAGATAATTTGGGAATTTCCTTTTTGATTCGGTTCCTAATGTCTCGTGGTTAGTACATTAGAATTAGTACTTCATCTTGTAGATTGTTCGTAATTACTGCTGCTTATTTCCTTCATTGCTTGTATGTGTTCAGGTCAGATGATTATGGGAGAGAGATGTTGTTCCATGGTGGTCAGTTCGAATCAGTTGACATTCTGGGTACTCAGTTCAATGGTCAGTTCGACTGGCTAATTCCAGATGCTGAAGATGGCCAAGGTGAAGCCTTTGTTGATGATGAAACAGACTCCAACCATTATGAGGATTTTCTTGTCCGCTGCGAAGGTGATACAGATGTTGAGGAATGTTTCCTAATGCCAGTCACAAGGGAAGAGGTTATAGTTGAGGAAGAGAGGCCAAGGATAAGAGAGGCCAAGTATAAGAGAGGCAAAACTGCCAAGAAGAAGGAGGAGTTGATAAGAGCAGCCAAGAGAAGGGCATGATTGCCAGTCACAAGGGAACCGAGTGATGATTGCAGGGAGTTAACTGATTCCAGCGATGATGACGGAGTTGTGGATGACGAGAGTGTGTGTGTATTAAAGAGGAAGAGCAGATCAAAGAAAATGTTCAAGAGAACATACTATGATGAATCAAATGCCAATGCCCATAACCACTTGCAAGTAAAGTTGTGCTTTAAAGACGTCCATCAGTATAGAAGGGCACTAACAAACTATCATATCATGAATCGAAGGGACTTTGCGTATTTGAGAAATGATTATGATAGGATCACTGTTTGTTGTAATACCGAAGGCACATGTCCCTTTGCAATTATGTCATCAACTATCAAAGGAGAAACTACCCATGTCATTCGAGCGATTGTTTTGCCTCACACATGTGGCCAGACAAATGATAGTTCAAGAATAAATTGTGCTTGGTTGAGCAAGACTTACGAAGATGATATTAGAAGTGAGCCCAATATGAAGGTTGGAGCACTCATTGACAAGGTTATGAGGCAATATGGGGTTTCGGTCTCCAAACACATGGCCTATAGGGCGAAGAGGAAAGCACTAGAGGTGATTGATGGACACCACCAGAGTCAATATTTTAGGATAAGGGATTACCTCCAGACAGTGCTGAACACAAATCCTGGCAGCCGGTGTATTGTGAACACTATTGTCAATCAAGACCCAAGGAAGAATCCTAGATTTCATGGATTGTTCTATTGCCTTAATGCCCAAGTGCAAGGATTTCTAGAAGGTTGCAGACCTTTCATTGGTAAGAGTAATTAGTTGCTGAAATTTTCTGGCAGTCCTTGATCTGAATTGTTTCTTACTGCCTTGATGTTAATTTGCAGGTGTAGATGGATGTTTCTTGAAGGTAGGAACTGGATTTCAAATCCTTGCTGCCACGGCTAGGGACCGCAACAATAACATGTTTCCTCTAGCTTTTGGAGTAGTGGGAAAGGAGGAGACTTCAACTTGGTGTTGGTTTTTATCCCAACTCAGGTATGCTCTAGGTGGTGGCACAGGTAAGCATGGGCCCTTCACTATCATGTCTGATCGTCAAAAAGGGTTGTTGAATGCAGTAAACCAAGTATTTCCAGAGTGTGCACAACGTTTCTGTCTAAGGCACATTTATGCTAATTTTCAACTAGCTGGATTTAGGGGAGAAGACCTTAAAAAGTTAGTAGATGCTGCTGCATATGCTTACAGCTATAGTGTTCATATAGTTGCGATGGATATGCTAAAAGACTTAAACCTAGATGCTTGGACTTGGCTTAGCAAAATTCCTACTAAACATTGGGCACGCCATGCTATGGATACAACATGTAAAACAGACCTAATTGTTAATAATTTAAGTGAAGTTTTCAATAGCTACATCCTAGAACAAAGAGACAAGCCCATAGTGACTATGCTAGATCAGATTAGGACCAAGCTTATGGATAGGTTTGCCGTGCGACGAGATGGAGTAGCTGTTGCACGTTGGGAAATAGCACCCCAATATGCTGAAAATCTTGAGACAGAGAAAAGGTTCGCTAGGTGGTGCACGCCGGTGAATGTAGGAAATGGCATTTGGCAAGTTGAGGTAACAACTAATGGGAACAAGGATATACATGTTGTGGACCTAGAAAACAAGACATGTGGCTATAGAAAATGGGACTTAACATGAGTGCCGTGCAAACATGCCATAGCAGCCATCTCCAAAGCAAGGCAATATCCCGAAGATTACGTCAGTGATTTTTTCAAGAAGCCAATGTATGCCCTGACCTACAAGGAAATGGTTTATCCCGTGCCTGGTCAACATGATTGGGTTAAAATAGATTCGGTTGATATAGAGCCTCCTATCTTCCATAGCAAGCCTGGGCGAAAAAAGAAAAAGAGAAGGCCTAGTGCAGGTGAAGGTCCAGATGGGACTACAAGAATGACAACAATCACATCTCAAATTGCAAACTTAAAGGGCATAGGTACACCACATGTACCCAACCATTGAAGCCCCATCTCGCTATTAGGAAGGCAGGACACAAGGTAATTAATGGATGGCCAAGTTTTTGTGTATTCTATCATTTTGAAATATTAGGTCACCTTGTGTTGAACCATATTGCTAATGAGATCCTTGTCTTTGTGTTCTTTTAGAGTAACCGGCAGCTGCCTGAGTACATGGAGGCACCTGCAGATCCTGCCTCGCCAACACCGGATCAAGCCCCGTCCGCACCACCGCCGCAAGCAGCAGCACCTACACCACAGCCACCTGCTCCACGGCCTGCTGCAGCAGCACCTTCGCCTCAACAAGATGCAGCTGCACCTCGGCAACCTTCTGCTGCACCTCGGCAACCTCCAGCTGCACCTCCGCAACCTCAAGCTGCATTCGAGCAAGCTCCAACTACACCTCGGCAACCTCCAGCTGCACCCCAACAAGCTCCAGCACCTCCAAGGCCAAAGCTAACTTCTCTCCGTGGACGAAGACGCAGAAGTCATTACACCGAGACCCGGCTTTATGGTTACTTTACAGCAAGTAATGGGCATGGACAACAGGAGGAGGAGGAGGAAGAAGAAAATTAGTTATCTCAACTCTATTGTTATCTAGACTGTTTCTTTTGTATGTGCCATGAGACACTAAAATGATGGAAAGTTTGTATGTGTCTCTGTTTTGAATCGATATTAACTGAAGCCTCAGGTTGTTGTTACTGACATGGCTCAGTTTGAGGCCATCACCAGTGCTGCTTTTGTAAATTTACTAACTGTAATGAAATATGTTGGCTCCCGGTTATTAATGGATATTTCACAAGATGGAGTTGTCTAGTCTGCCTAGCTCAAATGGTGTATTTATCGTGCATGTATCCTGCCAGTTATATCAATCCACTGCTTATTTCCTCTCTCTCTGATTGAAGTGGTCGGGTGGATGCATCCTGCCAGTGGGCCCAAGTTGTTAATTATCTGTTAGAGCAGCTGATGCCTTTGTTTGTGTTCTGTGCAAAGATTACCCCAATAGTTGGTGTTCTATGCAAAAGAATGCTAGGGTTGTGGTTTGGTGCAACAAAAGCCCAACAAGTGATGTTATGTGCAATTTCCTCAAACCTCATCGATCGAAACCGGGTCATACGATACCCTCGAGAAAAAAGAAAGCGAGCCATACGAGAGACGTTCTGCTGCAGAGTGAGGGCCACGGTGGACTGTAGAGCGCATCAACAGTTGGTCCCTTTTTCATCACCAAAAGAAGCTCGAGTGAACATGTGGTAAAGCTGGAGCAAAAGTGTTAAACAGCGGCGGAACGGCATCAAGGGTCACGGCCGGCCAACACCGGCGCCGTTGATGATGAAAGAAAAGCAGGCATAGACGAGAAGCCGCAAACGGATAAGAGGGCCTGGGTCGCATTTACGCCGACACCGCGGGAGACGTGGGTCGGAGATCAACGCAACGAAAGGCAACAAAAAATAGCCCCACGGTAGCCGAGTAGGGCACATGTAATGCAGATGATGCAGGAGCAGTTAATTAATTATGGTGAGTGTGATGCGGCGAATGAAACAAGTCGATTAGGCGAGATCACGAGGATGGCGACAACTAAGTAGAGAGAGTTAAAGGTCTTTTTACAATAGGGTGTATCTTAGCATTTTTTTATAAGAGCAATTAAAACTTAAAAAATAACTATGACAATGGACTGTTTCTTAGTTGGTGTTTCTTAGGAGAGTTGTATTTAATAATTTTAGTCTCATGCATGAGTATGATTGGATTAGCCATTTTTTTTGTCTATGATAGCGTGCAAGGGCTATATCTTAGCTAAGATGCAACAACCCTCTCTTTCTTCAATAAATAACATGCCACATAAGCAAAGTACCTAGGATATCACGCTAAGAGCAAGTACAATAAAGTCCAGTCAGCAGACTATAAGACTTAAAATAGTATATTTGTGCTTAGTTGGATGAGAGAGAAGAGGAGAGAAAAGAGGAGTGGGTGCTTAGTTAACCGAAAGACGCAGCGTCTGCAAGACTATGTGAGAGTAAAAAGTGAACCATACATTAATAAAATAGTATTTTGATCTCTAACTATTGTACTTTTGCTATTACATTAACTTTAAATGATACGACATTTATAAACATTTATCTTATTTAGCGCTTCGCTTCTAAGAGTCACCCATTGTGAAAGGCCTAAGCACCGTGTACCCTCGGCTCCATGCTGCAAATGGGCGCAAGATGTCGAAGCTGCGACGCGACTTCCGGCGACCACTGCATCTACGACTTTGGTTTTTTCTCTACTTGTGTTGTTTTTTTATTCGAGACTGGTTAATACTCGAATAAAAGTCGATCGATCACTGTTCCGTCCTTTTGCGTCCACTGTTCCGTCCTTTCCATCAAAGTCGATCGATCAGCGATCATGCATGGTCCCGACTCCCGACAGGGCTACGATGTTTGCGTAATGGATGGGCATGACTACGAGGAATGGCGCCGATGAGTGCTGCCGACGAACGGGGAGGCTTTCTCGAATCCACAGGCCACGTACGGCTACAAACCAGGCTGTGTAGCGTGTCGCTACAGTCATGCTGCTAGCACCGGCTATGAGCCAATGACCACATGCATGTCCCGCCACTAGAGTCACTCCAGCTGGTATTGCACTTGATAGGTGGGCACGCCACATTGTTCCCTGGAAACATGGCTCCTCCCTCCCAGCTAAGAGCGTACGTGTAACGTCCAAATATAAACGTCTATATCTTCGTATAGATGACCGAGTATAATGATTTTCTTTTAGACGTCAGTTTTTAGTGGAACGTCCATATTTAGGAGGTCTATATTATCTCTTCTATATTTAACAATATATTTTAACTACCATCTAACGACTATGATGTCGATGAGTACATCCAGTCGGTAGAAGCTACAAATCTAGCGGCTTGCAAAAAGTTTATGAGTTATTCATTTGCACGACGAATGCACAGCAGAATAAATCTGATTGTTGTCCAATCAGAGAACAAAATTCAGGGTATACGCTACAGCAGAATCAGTATTAAAATTTTAGTAGCAGAATTAGTATTAAAATTCAGGCGTAAGCTGCACAGTTGTTGTCCATATCCATGCATCTGCACAATTGTTGTTCATATCCATCCACGACCCCCCAGTAGCAGTGGCGCTATAGCCCGTGGCCGCTCCCCTGCAGAGACCACGCCGCCACCCTACACAGCCTCCTGCACAACCCACGCTGCCGCCCCCTACCACAGCGGCGCCTTTCCTGCAGTGCTCGAGCTCGCCTCCGCCTCCACGCATTCTGTGCCGCCCCGCCCATCGACATGCGCGCGTGGCATCACCACCTCCCTGTCTCTGAATCGGGATGAAATGGAACACCGGCGGCCGGATCCGGTGCCTGCCATGGTTCTAGGATGGAAATCCCCCTCTACCCCGTCCAATTTCTCACCCTTTCTCGCCTATTCTACAGGGAACGAGCGCAGGAGCAGGGACGCGGCTGCGCGGGACGGAAGGCTCGCGAGCGGCAGTTGCGTTTGGACGTCGTGGCTTGGTCGTCCAAACGTGGACGACGGGTAGCAGAAATGGATGCTCGTCTAAATTTAGACGACCTTTTAGACGTGCCTCTAGAGAGCGATTTCTGCCTCACATCGTCTATATTTCTTTTAGACGATAGTTTGGACGAGCCACTAGAGATGCTCTAAGCTAGCGCATCTCCATTGTGGGTGCTAAATTTTGACCTTGTAAAAGCAGTTTGCAGCGCGTTCAATTGGCTTGCGCTTCACTCGGCGCGCTGCATTTTACGGCATGCGCCAGGTAGCGATTCACCGGTCGATGGAAAATGCAACGCCTGCGAGCAGCACAAACACCAAATATAGAATCCAACAAGATCAAACACACAACCCTATATAAATTCACCAACAAATAGTCTAAGTATTATTACAAATTGCTCATCACCAATATAACAAACATTACAACAATTATGCATCAACAATACAACAAATTGTTTACAATCAATACAACAAACATAGAACAAATTATTGTTGTTCATTCCATTTCTACCACTCCTCGATGAGATCTTTTTGGAAATTATCATGCACCTCACCGCACTGAATGGAATGATACGAGGCAATGAAACGGGCCACCCCTCTAGAAATGTAAGGCGGATGTCACTTTTTGATAAGTGCTATGCCCAAATTCTCCGAAGTCAATCCTGCTTTGCTAAAAAAAATCCTTCTTCTTCACCTCCTCCACAATATGCTTGAACAAGTTGATGCTCATACTAAAACAGTGACAAAAATACTTCTAAGGGTATATTGGATTGTCACGTGCTCGACCGCAGCCTCGTGAGGGCCTTTAGTCCCGGTTTGTGGCCAACCGGGACTAAAGGGTTTAGTCCTGATTCCGTAGTCCCGGTTGGACAAGAGGGACTAAAGGCCCTGACGAACTGGACTGGCCCGTTTTCCACTAGTGAACTTGTTGTGGCCTTCAATCCGTTCCCTTCACAACTTCTTTCGACTCAAAACGGAACCACCGTGCTTGGGCTTTTTGTTCGCGTGCAAAGCCAAGGTATGGCTAAATTCTTCTTTCTTAGAGGTCAATTTTTGTCGGATGAATCGTACGAAGAGCTCATCTACAAACATATAATTGAACTACTATTTAATGTAGAAGCAAATCCTATCTAAAAGAGGATGGCCACGGCGGTGGCTACATACCTTGCGCGCGATTTGTCGAACACCGTGCGTGCGCCCAATCGGCGGTGGTGTTCGTGGAGCGCTGGAGGTGCTCGCAGACTGGTGCAGGTGCGTGCGGACCGGTTTTAGGCTCCGGTGTGTCACGGCGGCTGAGGGTTGGCGGCGGATGCCGGAGCGACGTGGTGGTGCGGCGGCAGCTCCAGGAGCGGCGCGGTGAGGGTGGATTGGCAGCGTCGCTGCAGATCTAGCGCCGGACGCGGAACCGGAGATAGGAGCGCCGAAGTAATATGGAAAATCGAGTTCGCTGGACGCGCGCGTGGAGTTTTCGCTGGTAGTTGGGAGTTCGCGTGCTCATCGACTTTTTCCGTGCTCTCCAGATATATGGCGTACTATAGCGCAAAGTGCAGCGCACCTCTTGAATGCTATATGCCTGCACCTGCCGTTTTAGGAGCTCAAGTCGAAAAGAAAATGGTAATTTCCTCCTCGATCTACTCCGTGTCTGGACAGAGCTAATGTCTACAATGAAGACGCTTGTTCAAAAAATAAAATAAAATGAAGACGCTAGGTTGGGGGCCGGGATCAGTCTAGCTTTAGCTAAGACACGTCCTCATGAAAGGCTTACATATTTAGTCCAGATCTCACTGTCGTGGGAATACAAGATCTACCTAAATCACCAGCAAAGTCAGCTTTTTTTCCCCCGCTGACCATACCAGTAGCACGATGCCGTTCATGAGGGTTTGTCCAGTTCGGCCTACATCTACTGCAGCTCACATGCCTTGAAGCATGGCCACTAACAATGCACAGCTATACCATTTTGACATTCTCAGCATTGCAACAGTTAGCAAAGATTGAACACATAAAATTATTGCAAGAGCGACGGTAAAGAAATTGACTAGTAAAGAATTTGAGCACGGTGGAGTCCGATCAAAAATTGCAGCTAAAGCCTTTGTATCTAATCATAATTATCAGCATGGTTCCTCTGTAATATGAGACTTGGTAGCAATTAGTTCTTCTGAAGGGGACTACGGCAGACAAAACCTAGCCTTTTGCACAGCCATCCGTTTTCGAACAGGAGAGCTGCATATATTATACTCCCTCCGTCCAAACATAACTAATTTGGTTTTGTTTAAATTTAAATGTATCTACACACTAAAACATGTCTAATACATTCTAAACAAAACCAAGTTACTTATTTCTAGACAGAGGGAGTACTTATTAGGAGAGAAGAAGGCCTAATCAATGGGTGATGAGTGGATATACAAACCTAACACCCGAGTTCAAATTCTAAGAGACGCGAATTTAGGTTTTTTATTTATAATTGAGAAACAGACTCTCCTGGTACTCATACAGTTTATCCTGAGGAGCATGCTTGATGTTTTACCTAGATTAAAAATCATGATACTCATACTTAGTGGTTGTGTGCATCCCTAGATGGTGGAGAGGTCGGGGAAGTGAAATTCTCCCCCAGTTTAAAAGAGACCAAGTCATTGTTATAATTAGCTTACATCCCTTTGTTTAGTAAAGATCATACTGCGCTCGCGTCGCTCCTAGGGGTAGCTCGGGTGAAACATAGCTGCCACCGCCACCGCTCCTCCTCTCCTCCAACCCCTCACCGCTGCCGGAGGAAGCCGACGAGAAACGCCACGCCCAGCGTACATCGGGTCCTCATCTCCCTAGCTTCTCTGGTGACGGGGGATCTCCAGCCGGAACACGGCGGCAGCCCTGGACGTCGGCTGTGTATGGTAGAGCACGGAGGTCGGGGAGGCAACCCCAGGATCCTTTGGTGGTGGTCGGGCTGCCACTAATACGTGAGGTGTAGCAGCCGGAGTTGGCGATGGCGGCGGTGCCGAGGTCACGGCGACCAAGTTCGGGCTAATGGGCCTACATAGCGCGATCTGAAGCGGCTTATGGCCGTATGGTGGTGGTTGTAGGCGGCTAAGCCTCCCGGTCAAGTGGAGGCGATCTGGTCGTGTTCTGCTCGTTGCGGCGTCAATATTTAGCCACGTAGGAGTTTGGATTTTGGGGCGGCGGCCGTATATCTTCGACGGCGGCCCTAGATCTTCGACGGCGGTGGCTTCATGGTCGTGTGGACGACGTGGCGAGCGGGTCAAGAGATGGTGATGGCCTCACGAGGCCGGTGGCGGTATGGCACGTCCCCTCCACCTCTAGATCGGGTTCGATCAGGCTCATCAGGTGCTATACGCGTCGACTTCTTGTGAATGCGCCAAGTCAGCTATTTTTTTTAAAAATAATACATTTTTTATTCTATTTCAAAAATAATACGTAAAAATCGGAATTTACAGAACTAGCACAACGTCGGCTCCTATTCCCACGCTTGGCCCACAAGCCCCTATCGGCCCACGCTAAGTTGACGCCATGATAGTTCTGTTTCGATTTTTACGTATTATTTTCAAAATTGAATAAAAAATGTACTATTTAAAAAATTAGCCGCCAAGTCATGCCTGTTGCTGAGAGGTGCTACGCAAGGCGTCTCAGCTGAGGTGCCAAGTCATGTCTGCTTCCGCAGGTGCTATGCACGGTGGCATTTATGGAGGCGACAAGTCATGCCCGGTGCTGCTGGATTGAAGATGGTGTGACAATAACGGATGTGAGGCGGTATGGGACATCTCTGTCTTCCAATACCTCCCAAAACGAAATCTAGATTTCGAGGTGTTAATAGCAGGAAAAGAGATGATGATACAAGCGGCTCCAATGATGAGTATTCGGTCTCTGGTGGAAACACAAGATCTCTAATTAGGCTATGACGATGCGTCCCTGCATCATGTCCTTGCTGAAGGTAGTGGATCAAAGCTCAACTTGGGGGATGAAAATCCTGAGATCTACATGTGGTTGGGCTCGTCACTATCGGCGCACGTGCGGCGTTTCTCTCTTGAAGGCTTCGCTAGGAGATGTGTATTTTTTCACTTGGTTATGTCTTTTATCATAGGGTTAGTGTTTGTCCGGTGAAGTTAGTGTCACGAGGCATATGACCTCGGTTTTTTTCTGAGTCGAACTTGTTCGGTTGCTGGATTTTACATCTTGATTAATAAAGATCTGCGTGCAACTCTTGACGGAGAGGCCACGCCTCCGTTTCCCATTTAGAAAAAAAATCAACGGGTGATGAAGAATACTCATGGCCTAGATCAATGACTCGCATTGCAAAGCCATCGTGACAATGACAATAAATGGATTAGCCAAATTAAATGTGAAACCTGCCATAATAATGAGAATAGTAAGCTACACATGTTAAATGAATTCACAAATCAAGATCCAGTAAACGATTGGATTTGACTTAATTTTTTTCGACCTGTGGATTTAACTTACTGAATTGGCAGTTCTCCTGTCCGGTTTGACGAAAGAAGCAGAATTGCAAGAGTCAAACGCTGCCTACCCGATCTGTTTCCTCTGATTGGTTTCAGCCAAACAACCGACAAAGGCCTGCCGCTGTCCAGCATACAGCAAATTCTTCAATGCAAAGACCTACGAAGTCCAAGCCCAGCACTGTGTGGTTTGGTTCAAGCACACCCGCAGCCGCAAAATCTTGAAGGTCCAAGCCCACTAGCATGCAACTGTTACAACTAACTCAACAGCAAGGTCCGAGCCGAGGACACATCAAATCGAACGAATCAATTAAGATATCCAGGATTTTTTGGGCATAGATGTTTATCTGGAATGGATTTTTTCCCAGCAATAAGATTCTCCAATGGGATGTTGGGAGGTCAGGTTAGAGATCACGGCTAAACATGCTTCACAAGGCCGAAATTCTTTGCCTATAAAATAGTACTCCCTCCTATCCAAATTAGTTGACTAGGTTTTGTCTAGATTCAGAGGTTTCTAACACTAAAACAAGTTTAGATATATTTAAATCTATACAAATCTAAGTCAACTAATTTGGGTCAGAGGGAGTACTCTAATTTGAATGGACAGTGACAAGGAGTAGCATGTATGTTATAAGTTTTGATTCAGCAGAAATTTGAATGGACAGTAACATAGTATGAAGGTCAGCTCTGATCTCTGACAAAGAAACATTAATTGGTACGCAAATCACGTTCGGAATGTCTTTTTTTTGAGAATTCGTACGGAATTTCTGAGTATTATTCGTTTCAAAGAAATGAATTTCTAAGTATCTAATTGGAATTTCGAGGTCCAAGAACATGGAAACTGGGGGCCGTACCACACGGCCCAGTCAGCGCTCCCAATTCTACGGATGGTCAGGTCCAAAGTCCGAAGCACCAAGATAATGGGTCTGGTGAAGTGGTGACAAGTGACAACGAGCAAACGAAGCCAGACTTTTCCGATTCAAATGTCGACTATATATAAGGCGCCAAATGGAAGAGCATTGGAGGCAAACCAAGCAGCCAAGATTACATCACATCACCATGGCCAACATCACGAACATGAAGGGCATAGCCCACCTACTAGCTCTTGCAGCGATGATGCTGTCCTACTGCAGTGCCTCCTCGCTGACCTCCCCGTCAGTTGCACCAGCTCCCTATGCTGATGGCACATCCCCGCCTTACGACACCTTCCTGCTGGCCCCGGCTCCCGGTGCGGATGCACCAATGACGACGTACCACGCACCTGAACACGGGAAGCACCGCCAACATGTGGAGTCGCCGGCAAAGGCACCAACACTTCGCAACAGGTCTGAACACGGGAATCAACACCACCATGAGAATTCGCCAGCGGAGGCTCCTGCATCGTACCACAACAATGCATCTGAGCACAAGCACCATGGTCACCTCGGCCACGGCAATGCATCGCACCATGGTCACCTCAGCCACCACCATCAACACCCAGAAGCTCCACCAACTCCATCCCCTGCTCATCATGCACCACCACCTCCACCTCCGTCTCACCATGCTCCGCCGCCTTACTTGCCGCCCCCCTCTCACCACACACCACCCCCGCCCGTTCACCACCTACCACCTCCTGCTCACCATTCACCCCCGTCCCCAACTCACCACTTGCCACCCCCACCTCCATCTCGTTACCCACCGCAAGTCCCGGCACCTCCCACGCATAAGTATCCACCCCCACCCCCAGCTCACAATGGTAAAGCACCGCCACCACCCTCCGCTCACCATGGTAAAGCACCGCCACCACCGCCACGTCGCCATGGTAAATTCCCACCACCATCTGGATCGGGGTATTCGGCCATAGCGCCATCGCCATCTTACTATGGTGCGGATGCACCAACTAATTAAGGAGGACTCCCCCAACCCTCGGTATCACAAAGTGCTCCTCGACATGCTCTTAAGCCACGTCCAAACTAAGTATCTGCCTCCATGGTATCTATAAGGTGGCAGGGTCAACATGAACACATAAATTACCTAAGCAATCACCACTTGCTCGTTAAGCTATTGTGGAAGTGATCTTCTGATTTCCATATGTAGTGTTTCCATCTAGTAGTTTGTTTTCCAAGTTCTAAAGAGAAAGCTATACTGAATAAAGTGTGTATTTTCTTTGAAGTCATCCGTTATGTAACATCGCTTCCTTCTGCCAGCTGGTCAAGCTATGCTATAGCCTAACACGACCATGCTTTGGACTTGTTAGAGCATCTATAGTAGATAGTGCATCCCGCGATACTGCAAACCGCGGATGCGGTGTACCGCAAACCGTTTTTTCTGACAAAAAATAGCGGTGCGAAAGAGATACCTCATATGCGTACCCCAAAATAAAATATTCTGTTTTGCGGTACGTATTTATGGTATCTGTTCCGCGTCGTTGTTTTTCGGCCCGCAAAACAGAAACTTATATTAATCTCAGAAATATATTAGCAGAACAAATTAAGCAACATATGCAGATTTTATTCATCAAATCGATCAATGTTATAGAATTATAAATCAACAATATTCCATAGTTTACAACAACATTTAAAAAATAAAGAATTGAAGAGCACAAATGAATGAGAGTTTTGTATGGAAAACAAATGGATACAAAGAAAACTCAATAGAAATTCCTGCCTAACAATGACCAACGGTGGACAATAAGATCTTGACGAAGATTAGAATGCTGAGTTCTGTTTTCAATCTGCCGGTAGGTTTTAAGGAATGCTTGTAGCTTGCCAGGGTTTCTTCTAGGCTTTACACGAAAACCAACATTGTCATACTCCAAGGGCAACCTCTTCCCCCTCTCATCCTCAACAATCAAGTTGTGTAGAATTATACATGTTGTCATGATGTTGTTCAGGTGTTTCTTTTGCTAGTAACGAGAAGGCCCTCGGACACTTGCAAACCTAGCTTGAAGAACACCAAAAGCTCTCTCAATGTCCTTACGGGCTGCTTCTTGACAAGTTGCAAAATGAGCTTCTTGGGGGGTTTTCGGGTCTACTTATTGTTTTTACAAATGTTTCCCATTGTGGATAAATCCCATCAGTGAGATAATACCCCATATTGTACTCATGGCCATTGATCTTGAAGTTGTTGGCCGGCTGTTCTCCATTTGCTAGCTTCGAAAACAAAGGAGATCTCTGCAAGACGTTGATGTCATTGAGATAACCCGGTAGGCCAAAAAAGCTATGCCATATCCACAAGTTCTGCGAGGCCACAGCTTCGAGCAAGCTTTCACAACCTTCTCGAACAGGGGCCGTCTTATCCGATACATGCGGTGAAACAGACAAGCATGGTAGATGGGTGTCTCGGCAAAATAATCTCACATGAGCATCTCGTGGCCTAGAACGTGGTTGCGCAGGATGCACAATCACCCGACAGTTGATCCCCTCCTCCTTTTTCAGGTATTCTCCGCCGCCTCCAGTTCGTCGATGGCAGCCAATAGAAGGAGGTCCTCCGCGTCGTCATCGTCGAGGTCCTCCCAGTCGGACTCATCGGAAGACGAGTCCTCCGTCAAAAACCGAACAGAAGAACTTGTCATAGAACACCATGATTCACTCCACGAAGAACTCGTCTACAAAATCCCCGCCGCACGGATCCTAAATCTAAGAAATTTTGAAACTTGACACAAAGGAAGGTATGAGCTAGAGGGTTTACCAGCTCAAACAGCGGCGTCAGACGGGCGGCGTGTAGATCCAACGCGCGAGCGGTCGATTGGCAGGGGGTCGGACGGGCGGCATGTTGGGGAGCGCGGTGACGGCGGCAGACGAGGTGGCGGGCACTCCAGAGTGATGACGGCGCATGACGGGCGGCAGCGGGGGGCGGTGCCAACGCGCAGTGGCCGGGAACCGGGCAATTGGTACGGGGCGGTGGCGGTGGGGAACGCGGCGGAGGAGGATTACCATACGGGAGCCATGAATCTTGAACACGCCTCCGCTCCCGAGAGTTTGCGGGGAGAGGTAAAAAGACCAGTTGGAACTAAATTATGCGGGAAGCGAACGGCGATATGTGGGGATCCGTAAATTTTTTTTGGATGCGGTACGATATGTGGTATCTATAAAAGCTATTTTTTCTGCCTCATACCGCAAACTGGCGGTTATTTTGCGGTACGGGGCGGGATGCGGTATCTGCTAGAGATGATCTTATGTTCTTGTTGGTTTCCATATTCTGTGACAAAACATGTCACGCTCATCTATACTTGATAATAAAGTACGAAATGTTTATTACGGGTTCCACTTTTTTGAACGATTTTTCCCTCCTAACTAATATACAAAGTACCCCGCTGCCACCTTGAAGTGTGAAACATACCATACCGCTTCGACTCTCTAAAGAAAAAAGGCTACCTGCAGCTGCATCATGGCCATAGGTCATCCCCAATTTCCTAGCGATCTGGCTCCCTTCCTTCCAGAACATCTTCGGCGGGCCTAGTGATATATTGCAAATGTATCTATAATTTTTGATGTTCCATGCTTAGTTTTATCCACTTTCTTGTGTTTTGTTCCAACTTTGGAGTACTTTTCATATGATTTCTTGGACTAACCTATTAACAAGAGCCATAGTGCCAGCTGCCTGTTTTCTGGTGTTTTTGGTTCCAGGAAAGTCAGAAAATGAATACTCGGAATTAGACGGGACAAAAGCCAAAGTGCCTATTTTTCCGGAAGACTCACGTAGCCAGAATACGAGACAGAGAAGGGCCAGGGCCTGGCCACACCATGTGGTGGCGCGGGCTAGCCCTGGCCACGCCACCAGGTGGTGTGGGCCCCTCCAGCCTCCACCGACCTTTCCCTTTCGCCTATATATTCCTCCCGATGCGAAAACCCTAAATCATCAAGCCTCCAACCACGAAAAGTTTCGCAACGCTGCCGCCACCGAAGGGGAGATTCGGGGGACAGAAAGTCTCTGTTCCGGCACCCTGTCGGGACGGGGAAGTGCCCCCGCAGCCATCTCCATTGATCTCCACCACCATCTCCATCACCATTGCTGATTCCCATGATGAGGAGGGAGTAGTTCTCTCTCGAGGCTAAGGGTTCTACCGGTAGCTATGTGTTCATCTCTCTCTCTATGCATGATCTTATTGAGATCATGAGCTTGTAATCTATAGATCTATTCTGCTACTCAAGTGCTTTAATAGATCTCTGCTCTCCCCATGTGTGTGAAAGTGACAGCGTGCACACCATGGTGGCACTTAGACTAGAGATTACAAATACTTGTTATGAGTTATATTTGGAGTTGGATGTTTCTCTGAAATTGTGGTGTTTGTTGGACTCATCTAGTACGCAAGGTGACAGTGTGGGGTTTTCTAGATGGGAAAGGCTTACTTTGAGGTGTGCTGTTATAGCCCTACCATGGATTAGAGTGTCCAATCGGAGAGTAGTTCAGCATAGTATCATAAAGATGATATATTTATATGAGAGTGTTCACTAGTGAAAGTATGAACCCTAGGCCTTGTTTCTAAGCATTGAAACACCGTTTGCTATTAGATCTGTTACATGTTTGCTTGCTTCCATCTTTATTTCAGTTTGCCTTTAGTCTTTTCCACGCCATCAAGCTCTTTTCTATCACCGTTACCACTTATAATTATCCATACCACTTGTATTTCACTATCTCTTTGCCGAACTAGTGCACCTATACACCTGGCAAGTGTATTGGGTGTGTTAGGGACACAAGAGACTTCTTGTATCTTGATTGCAGGGTTGCTTGAGAGGGGATACCTTTGACCCTTCTTCCCTGAGTTCGATAAACCTTGGGTGATCCACTTAAGGGAAAACTTGCTGCTGTTCTACAAACCTATGCACTTGGAGGCTTAACAACTGTCTACAAGAATAGAAGTGCGTAGACATCAAGCTATTTTCTGGCGCCGTTGATGACCCACAAGTATATGGGGTGTATCGCAGTATTTTCGAGGGAAGTGAAACCCAATTTATTGATTCGACACAAGGGGAGCCAAAGAATACTTATCAGCCTTAACAACTGAGTTGTCAATTCAGCTGCACCTGGAAACAATCTTGCTCACAGCAGTTTATCAGTAGCAACAGTTTTGTAGTAGGAATAGTAAAGTAACAGTAGTAGCAAAGCAAAGACAGTAGTAACAAAAGCAGTAAACAGTGGGATTCGAGTGTGGTAGGCATAGGGATGGATGGACGGGCGTTGCATGGATAAGACAATTCACATAGCAATCAGAACATAGGGCAATTGCAGATAAATAAGATAAAGCATCCAAGTACTAGACAATCTTAGGCATGTGTTCCATATATAGTCATACGTGCTCGCAATGAGAACTTGCACAACATCTTTTGTCCTGCCAGCCCGTTTGCAGCGGGGCCTCTAGGGAACTACTGGCAATTAAGGTGCTCCTTTTAATAGAGCACCAGAGCAAAGCATTAACACTCCATGAACACATGTGATCCTCACATCAAAGCCTTTCCCTTCCGGCTACCCCGATTTCTGTCACTTCGGGACCATAGGTTCCGGACAACGACATGTGTATACAACTTGTAGATAAGACCAGAAACAATACTATCATAATGAATCAATAATAAGTTCAGATCTGAAATCATGGCACTCGGGCCCTAGTGACAAGCATTAAGAAAGTTGCAACAAAGTCATAAAGCACTAATAGAGATACTAGGCACTATGCCCTAACAATCTGATGCCATTACATGAACAATCTCATCAGATCCCTACCATCCCCATAGCCTACAACGGGGGATTACTCACTCATAGATGGAGGAAACATGGATGGTCGATGAAGATGATGGTGGAGATCGATGGAGATGGCTCTGGGGGCACTTCCCCGTCCCGGCAGGGTGCCGGAACAGAGACTTTCTGTCCCCCGAATCTCCCCTTCGGTGGCGGCGGTGCAGCGGAACTTTTCGTGGAAAAACGTCGAACCCCCCGAAGTTTTTAGGCCAGAAGGCTTCTTATAGGCGAAGAGGGAGACCGAGGGGGTGCCTGGGGCCACCACACTAGGCCTGGCGCTAGGCCTAGGGGGGTGTGGCCAGCCCCTGGTCCTCCTCCGTCTCGTATTCTGGCTCCGTGAGTCTTCTGGAAAAATAGGCACTTTGGCTTTTGTCCCGTCCAATTCCGAGAATATTCATTTTCTGACTTTCCTGGAACCAAAAACAGCAGAAAACAGGCAACTGGCACTGTGGCTCTTGTTAATAGGTTAGTCCAAGAAATCATATGAAAAGTACTCCAAAGTTGGAACAAAACACAAGAAAGTAGATAAAAACAAGCATGGAGCATCAAAAATTATAGATACATTTCCAATGTATCAACATCCCCAAGCTTAACTCCTGCTCGTCCTCGAGTAGGTAAGTGATAAAAAGAAAGAATAATTTTTGAGGTGACATGCACCATCAAAGACTTGATCAAAGTATTTGCAAAATATTCCAAGCAGGGATCATAGTACTTCAATCATAACATGAAAGACAAAGTTCTAGCAATAAGCAAAGAAACTATTATGCAACATGAAAAGGCACAAACAAAAGATTCATGAATAACAATGCTTTGCAAGACGTTTGTTTGTTTCACATAAAGAAAACATAGCATAATAGTATTCAGCTTGTCCCTCAATAGAGTAGCAAATATAAATGCATAGGATAGCTTCAAAGTTCATAAGAGTGACTAGATACAATAGTTTAAAACAAGCAATATCAAAGTATGCATCAATCAACTAGTCTTGGGACAATGCACATAGAACTAAGAATGGCCACTATGCTCTCAAAGTAAGTGCATAAAGATAGAAGGTGGAGACTCAATATAATTATAGAAGAAAGGCCTTTTGTAAAAGGAAGTAGAGATTCAAGTCTCATAAAGAGCTTCCAAAAATTATGGTACTTATAGTTTCCAGCTCTCATGGCCCCTATCATAAGCATCTTGAAATGATTAAGGTTAAAGTGAACAAACTATGGTGTACATGCTTGACGAAGTATAAGTCAGAAATCTCATGTCCCTTGTATACGAGGGCCGCTCCTCATGCTACTCAAGTTTAGTCACCGATAAGTTCTTGTCATTGTAAGTACATGTGTATCATAGAGAACCGCCAACGGGGTACCCCTTGCCCGATGATACGGAAGAATCCCCATATCAAAATGACAAGGCAAGCAGACAACGAGCATCTCAGCATTCTTCTTATTTACCATGAGAATATGGTGCTTTTATCTCTCTTTCCTCTTTTCATAGTATCTCTTTTTTTCCTTTCTCTTTTTTCTCAATATAGGACTCTTTTTTTATAAGAAGAATGCTTCATAGACAGCTCATTATGGTTACACTGCAGGTTTCCACCATGTCAGCATGGATTAGACCAGCGGCCCAGGCATTTCTCTAACACATATACAAAACTCCATGGACTTACAAGCTCCCCTTTCATTTCACACCGACGACATCCATATACAAAAGAGCATGATATCAACTAGGTACAAGTACCAAGTGCAATGTTGAAAGCGTTCCCCATGAAAGCATGGTTCTGCTAATTCCCAACAAATAAGTGCAAGCATATACAACATAGAAGACACAATGGTTCAAGTTTATTAAGGGCAAGTAAAGTAAAGTGTGCCTTCAAGTTCGTGAGAGCTTTAATCACTAGTTTTCTCATAACAAGTGGAAGGTAAACAAAAGCATGAATATACTTGGAATAACATAAGCTAGTAGGTAGGTATGGTGGACTCTTTGGAATAACTTGGTTTAGGGAGTTGGATGCATGAGTAGAACTCATACTTTGTTGTGGAGGCTAGCAAAAGACTGGGAGCGACAAACTAAGAGAGCAATAATGGCCATAATCATGCAGAGCGACAAAACATCATTGATCAAAGCATAAAGTGATACTACAAGTTGAAAACTAAAGGATCATAAAGGCTATGTTGACTTGAGATAGTCATAACATGGTGTGAGCATGTGCCAAGTCAACCCAAATAAAGCATCAAAGGAGAATACCACTATACTATCCTTTAATATGCTAAAACAACGCATGATTCATCCAAGGCACATTAAGTAATCTCAATTGTTTAAAACAATTCATGCTACAACAAAGAATACTAAGCATAAAGCCAAAACAATATCAAGCATGGCAAGACAAAGCATAGCCACAGTCAAAAACGAGCTCTTTTTACCACATAAGCATGAGCTTTCCTACTCTTTTCCAAACCAAACCAAACCAAATTATTTGAACACCAATGTAAGAGAGAGGGGGTCCAACCAATTTATTCAGAAAACTAAGCAAACCAAGCAAACTAAAAACTAAAACAAAAACGAAAGAAGACGCTCCAAGAAAAACACAACTGTGCATGAAACAATAAAAATGAAGCGTTTGGAAGAAACCTGGGATTTTTATTGATGAAGAAGGGGATGCCTTGGGCATCCCCAAGCTTTGACGCTTGTACTTCTTGGATATTTCTTGGGGTGACACGCATGGCATCCCCAAGCTTGAGCTTTAGTCCATCCTTCATCTCATTACTCATTCCTTCCATACACCTGAAATTTTTCCTTCATACAAAACTTCACACAATCTCATTAGCAACATTAGTGCACTTAAGATAAATAAGTCTCAAGGTTCAGTTCTAACACCAAATAAACTTCCATTATAACACTAGATACTGTAGCACTTCCCTCAAAAAGCTCAATTCCCCAAAAGAACTCAAGAAGGAACTAACAAGAAGCAAATGCAGAAAATGGCAGAAATCTGTCAAAACAGACCAGCAGGTAAATACGAATTTTTTCAAAGACTTTATGTTGCTCAAATAAAAAAGTGGTGAACTAACGAAAGTTAGATAACAACCTGGGTCAGAATCAAAAAAAATTACAGCTCAATCCGACATACAGAGCTCTCTCAGGAATCTTTACGGTGAAGCATAGAAATCTGTTTCGGGACAGCAACTTTCCCAATCATTACTTCACTCTCATTAGAGGTTACTCTTGGCACAAAAAGCAAATAAAAAGGATAAGTAGAGGTTATTACATAGGTAATAACTTCCAAGACTCATATAAAACTCTTGGGTTATCTCCCAACAAGTACTTTTCTTTAACGCCTTTAAGTTAGGCATAAGAAGCAAAAACTAAAATGGATAGCATAGAAGTAAGCGGAGATAATCATGGTGAAAACATTGTTTTTTTCAATGAAATCCTTTTGTTAACATGGTTGATCAGGTATTGTTACCAAAACAATTCCATATGAGACAAAAATTTGTATTCCACTAATGATTATGTTACCCCAACCTTGATAGCAATGGTCCCAATCATAATAGTTTCAAAATTTTCTCTTCGTATGGGACAATATATTTCTCCAACTTGAATGCCCTCAACATGTTCAATTGAATTCAACTTTCAATCTTCTTGAGGAAATAGAAAATGTGTTCATTGAAGGTCACCTTCCCTTGATTACAATTAATAACAGCTCCTGCAATATTTAAGAAAAGGTCTCCCAAGAGTAATAGACATAATATCATCTCCAGGCATAAAAGTTTGAGAGGATGCTCTCATAAGACATATAAGTTGAAGTAAAAGAGAGCATCAAGAAGCAAAATCAAAACACATTTAAGTCTAACCCACTTCCTATGCATAGGAATCGTGTAAGCAAATAAATTTGCAAAGAGCAAAGTGACAGGCATAGGAAGATAAAACAAGAGTAACTTCAAAACTTTCAGCATATAGAGAGGTGTTTCAATACCATGAAAACTCCTACCACCATATTTTCCTCTCTCAAAATAATTTTCAGTAGCCTCATGAATGAACTCAACAATATAACTATCACATAAAGCATGCTTTTCATGATCTACAAGCACTAGAGCCTTATCATAAACATTTTCAAAGGAAACCTCGGGAACATAACATTCATCCTCCTTTAGTAAGCATGGAGGACAATCAAATAATGTAAGGGATAAAGAGTTACTCTCATTAGAAGGTAGGCATGGGTAGCTAATCCATTCTTCCTCCTTTTGTTCATCACTCTCCTCCTCTTTTTCATCTAATGAGATTTCAGGTTCATCAATTTCTTCTTCCATAGGAGCCTGCAAGGCATTAGTCTCTTCCATAGGGTCCTTAAAGGCATTAGTCTCTTCCATTTGTGGAAAGCATTTATTAAAATACTCAAGAATATAGCCATTTTCATCCTTGTAATCATCAAAGAAAAATTTAAGCATACCATACACCTCATATTTGTAAGGTGAATCATCAATATTTTCAAGCAAACTAGCAAGTTCAAAAGCACCCTTCCAAGCAATAAATTCTTCAATTTTTTCCGCATCATAAAAGTCATAAATTCCTTTAGCATAGGAAGATATGGTATCATTATCACTATACTCACATTGAAAAGGGAGGTGTTTATACCTCTTTCTGCAACAAGACTCATCACAGCAATAAGTAACATTATAAGTAGAGCACACATTTCTAGCAATGGTATACAATCTATCAATTTGTTCGCATAAGTGTTTCCCTTTTTGTGACAAGCGGTGTTCCTTATAATAATATTTTTGACCTTCCATGAACCCACCTTGCCAATAAGCTTCAGTTTCAAAGAAACCAACCATTGACAACAAGCATGATAAAGCAAGACAATAACAGACCAACGAAAATAACAACTAGAGTAGGAACTAATTTATTTTGTATTTTTGATAAAGAAACAAGAAAACAAGGAGAAATATAAACTTAGCTTGAACAATAGTGAATCCAAGTGAACTTGATAAATAAAGCTATGCTCCCCGGCAACGGCGCCAGAAAATAGTCTTGATGACCCACAAGTATAGGGGGTGTATCGCAGTATTTTCGAGGGAAGTGAAACCCAATTTATTGATTCGACACAAGGGGAGCCAAAGAATACTTATCAGCCTTAACAACTGAGTTGTCAATTCAGCTGCACCTGGAAACAATCTTGCTCACAACAGTTTATCAGTAGCAACAGTTTTGTAGTAGGAATAGTAAAGTAACAGCAGTAGCAAAGCAAAGACAGTAGTAACAAAAGCAGTAAACAGTGGGATTCGAGTGCGGTAGGCATAGGGATGGATGGACGGGCGTTGCATGGATAAGACAATTCACATAGCAATCAGAACATGGGGCAATTGCAGATAAATAAGATAAAGCATCCAAGTACTAGACAATCTTAGGCATGTGTTCCATATATAGTCATACGTGCTCACAATGAGAACTTGCACAACATCTTTTGTCCAGCCAGCCCGTTTGCAGCGGGGCCTCTAGGGAACTACTGGCAATTAAGGTGCTCCTTTTAATAGAGCACCGAAGCAAAACATTAACACTCCATGAACACATGTGATCCTCACATCAAAGCCTTTCCCTTCAGGCTACCCCGATTTCTGTCACTTCGGGACCATAGGTTCTGGACAACGACGTGTGTATACAACTTGTAGATAAGACCAGGAACAATACTATCATAATGAATCAATAATAAGTTCAGATCTAAAATCATGGCACTCGGGCCCTAGTGACAAGCATTAAGCACAACAAAGTTGCAACAAAGTCATAAAGCACTAATAGAGATACTAGGCACTATGCCCTAACAATCTGATGCCATTACATGAACGATCTCATCCAATCCCTACCATCCCCATAGCCTACAGCGGGGGATTACTCACTCATAGATGGAGGAAACATGGATGGTCGATGAAGATGATGGTGGAGATCGATGGAGATGGCTCCGGGGGCACTTCCCCGTCCCGTCAGGGTGCCGGAACAGAGACTTTCTGTCCCCCAAATCTCCCCTTCGGTGGCGGCGTCACAACGGAACTTTTCGTGGAAAAACATCAAACCCCCCAAAGTTTTTAGGTCAGAAGGCTTCTTATAGGCGAAGAGGGAGACCGAGGGGGTGCTCAGGGCCACCACACCAGGCCCTGGCGCGGCCAGGCCTAGCCCACGCCTAGGGGGGTGTGTGGCTAGCCCCTGGTCCTCCTCCGTCTCGTATTCTGGCTCCATGAGTCTTCTGGAAAATAGGCACTTTGGCTTTTGTCCCATCCAATTCCGAGAATATTTATTTTCTGACTTGCCTGGAACCAAAAATAGCAGAAAACAGGCAGCTGGCACTGTGGCTCTTGTTAAAAGGTTAGTCCAAGAAATCATATGAAAAGTACTCCAAAGTTGGAACAAAACACAAGAAAGTAGATAAAAACAACCATGGAGCATCAAAAATTATAGATACATTTCCAATGTATCAGCCGTTGCCGGGGAGGTAAGGTAAAAGGTATTCACACCGGAGGATTAAAGAAGAAGAACCTCCCACGGCAAACGCCTATTTTCTGGCGCCGTTGCCGAGGAGGTAAGGTAAAAGGTACTCACATCCTCCGGTGTGAGTGCTCGAAGTTATTTCCTTTAGATTCTGCAATTTTGTATTTTTGTTTCTTGTTTTCACTAGTTAGGCTTAATGGAAAACAAAAAAAAATTAGAGAGCTTTATAGTATTTATCTTGAGTTAGGACATGAAGTGTTTGAAGAGAAAATTAAAAAACCTATGGAACTTTATTTGCATGCCAATAACAATGTTGTTAGTATGAATTCTTTGGACACCATTATTGCTAATGTTATGGAAAAGTCTAAGCTTGGGGAAGCTAGTTTTTATGAAAATGATCTTTTTAGTTCCCCATCTTTGGAAGATAGCTATTCTATTGCTTATGATGATACAAAACCTCCAATATATGATGATTATAATGATGAGTATGATATTTTCAGTCCACCTACTATTGAGGAGAAAATTAATTATGATTACAATATGCCTCCTATATTTGATGATTATGGTGATGAGAATAATAATGATAGCTATTTTGTTGAATTTGCTCCCACTACAATTAATAAGAATGACTATTCTTATAGGGAGAGTATTAATTATTTTATGCATGTGGATCATGATAAGAATGATCTATGCAATAGTTATATTGTTAATTTTATTCATGATGCTACTTAAAGTTATTATGAGAGAGGGAAACATGGTTTTATGCATCTCAATAATATTAAGTTTCCCCTCTTTATGTTCAAAATTTGGAAGTTGCACTTGTTTTGCTTTCCTATGCTTGTTGCTTTATGCTTTCATGACTTGTTTATTTACAAGATTCCTATGCATAGGAAGTGGGTTAGACTTAAATGTGTTTTGAATTTGCTTCTTGATGCTCTCTTTTACTTCAATTCATATTTCTTATGTGAGCATCTTCTCAAACTATCATGCCTAACTTAAAGGCGTTAAAGAAAAGTACTTATTGGGAGATAATCCAAAAGTTTTAGATGAGTCTTGGAAGTTATTACTTCTGTAATAACCTCTCCTTATCCTTTTTATTTGGTTTTTGTGCCAAGAATAACCTCTAATGAGAGAGAAGTAATGATTGGGAAAGTTGCTGTCCCAAAACAGATTTCTGTGCTTCACCGTAAAAATCCGTATAAAATATCTGTACGTCGTTTTGAGGCGTGAATTTTTGTGCTTCTGCCCTAGGTTGTTATCTAACTTTCTATAGTTCAATACCTTTTGATTTGAGCAACAGAAGGTCTTCGAAAAAAATCGTCTTTACCTACTGGTCTGTTTTGACAGATTTCTGCCATTATTTGCATTTGCTTCTTGTTGGTTCCTTGTTGAGTTCTTTTGGGGAATTGAGATTTTTGAGGGAAGTGCTTCAGTAACTAGTGTTCTAATGGAAGTTTATTTGGTGTTGAAACTGAACCCAAAGACTTATTATCTTGAGTACACTAATGTTGCTAATAAAGATTGTGTGAAGTTTTGTATGAAGGAAAAATTTCAGGTGTATGGAAGGAATGAGTAATGAGATGAAGAATGGACCAAAGCTCAAGCTTGGGGATGCCACGTGTGTCACACCAAGAAATATCCAAGAAGTACAAGCGTCAAAGCTTGGGGATGCCCAAGGCATCCCCTTCTTCATCAATAAAAATCCCAGGTTTCTTCCAAACGCTTTATTTTTATTGTTTCATGCACAATTGTCTTGTTCTTGGAGCATCTTCTTTTTCGTTTTCGTTTTGGTTTTTCATTTGATTTGGTTTTCTTTGTTTGCTGAATAAATTGGTTGGACCCCCTCTTTCATACATTGGTTTTCAAATAGTTTGGTTTGGATTGGAAAAGAGTAGGAAAGTTCATGCTTAAGTGGTAAAGAGAGCTTGTTTTTGACTGTGGCCTATGCTTTGTCATGCCATGATTCATATTGTTTTGGCTTTATGCTTAGTATTCTTTGCTGTAGAATGACTTGTTATAAACAATTGAGATTGCTTAATGTGCCTTGGATGAATCATGCGTTGTTTTAGCATATTAAAGCATAGTATTGTGGTATTCTCCTTTGATGCTTTATTTGGGTTGACTTGGCGCATGCTCACACCATGTTATGACTATCCCAATTCACCATAGCCTTTATGATCCTTTAGTTTTCAACTTGTAGTATCACTTTATGCTTTGATCAATGATGTTTTGTCTCTTTGCATGATTATGGCCATTATTGCTCTCTTAGTTTGTCGCTCCCAGTCTTTTGCTAGCCTACACAACCAAGTATGAGTTCCACTCATGCATCCAACTCCTTAAACCAAGTTATTCCAAAGAGTCCACCATACCTACCTACTAGCTTATGCTATTCCAAGTATATTCATGTTTTTATCTACCTTCTGAATTAAACTTGTTATGTGAAAACTAGTGATTAAAGCTCTCACGAACTTGATGGCACACTTTACTTTCTTGCCCTTAATAAACTTGAACCATTGTGTCATCTATGTTGTATATGCTTGCACTTATTTGTTGGGGATTAGCAGAACCATGCTGTCATGGGGAACGCTTTCAACATTGCACTGGTACTTTGTACCTAGTTGATATCATGCTCTTTTGTATATGGATGTCGTCGGTGTGAAATGAAAGGGGAGCTTGTAAGTCCATGGAGTTATGTATATGTGTTAGAGAAACGCCTAGGCCACTGGTCTAATCCATGCTGACATGGTGGAAACCTGTATCATAAGCATAATGAGCTATCTATGAAACATTCTTCTTATAAAAAAAGAGTCCTATATTGAGAAAAAAGAGAAAAAGAAAAAAATGAGATTATGAAAAGAGGAAGAGAGAAAAAAGCACCATATTCCCATGGTAAATAAGAAGATTGCTGAGATGCTCGTTGTCTGCTTGCCTTGTCATTTTGATATGGGGATTCTTCCGTATCATCGGGCAAGGGGTACCCTGTTGGCGGTTCTCTATGATACACATGCACTTACGATGACAAGAACTTACCGGTGACTAAACTTGAGTAGCATTGAGGAGCGACCCTAGTATACAAGGGACATGAGATTTCTAACTTATACTTCGTCAAGCATGTACACCATAGTTTGTTCACTTTAACCTTAATCACTTCAAGATGCTTATGATAAGGGCAATGAGAGCTGAAAGCTATAAGTACCATAATTTTTGGAAGCTCTTTATGAGACTTGAATCCCTACTTTCTTTTATAAAGGCCTTTCTTCCACCATTACATTGAGTATCCACCTTCTACCTTTATGCACCTACTTTGAGAGCATAGTGGCCATTCTTAGTTCTATGTGCATTGTCCCAAGACTTGTTGATTGATTCATAACTTTGATATTGCTTGTTCTTAAACTATTTGTATCTAGTCACTCTTATGAACTTTCAAGGTGTCCTATGCATTTATGTTTGCTACTCTATGAGGGACAAGCTGAATACTATTATGCTATGTTTTCTTTATGTGAAACAAATAAACGTCTTGCAAAGCATTGTTATTCATGAATCTTTTGTTTGTGCCTTTTCATGTTGCATCATAGTTTCTTTGCTTATTGCTAGAACTTTGTCTTTCATGTTATGATTGAAGTACTATGATCCTAGCTTTGAATGTTTTACAAATACTTTGATCAAGTTTATGATGGTGCATGTCACCTCAAAAATTATTCTTTCTTTTATCACTTACCTACTCGAGGACGAGTAGGAGTTAAGCTTGGGGATGTTGATACATTGCAAATGTATCTATAATTTTTGATGTTCCATGCTTAGTTTTATCCACGTTCTTGTGTTTTGTTCCAACTTTGGAGTAATTTTCATATGATTTCTTGGACTAACCTATTAACAAGAGCCACAGTGCCAGCTGCCTGTTTTCTGCTGTTTTTGGTTCCAGGAAAGTCAGAAAATGAATATTCTCGGAATTGGACGGGACAAAAGCCAAAGTGCCTATTTTTCGGAAGAATCACGGAGCCAGAATACGAGACAGAGGAGGGCCAGGGCCTAGCCAAACCATGTGGTGGCGCGGTCTAGCCCTGGCCATGCCACCAGGTGGTGTGGGCCCCTCTGGCCTCCACCGACCTTGCCCTTTCGCCTATATATTCCTCCTGATGCGAAAACCCTAAATCATCAAGCCTCTAGCCACGAAAAGTTCCACAGCGCCGCCGCCACCGAAGGGGAGATTCAGGGGACAGAAAGTCTCCGTTCCGGCACCCTGCCGGGATGGGGAAGTGCCCCCGGAGCCATCTCCATCGATCTCCACCACCATCTCCATCACCATTGCTGATTCCCATGATGAGGAGGGAGTAGTTCTCTCTCGAGGCTAAGGGTTCTACCGGTAGCTATGTGTTCATCTCTCTCTCTATGCATGATCTTATTGAGATCATGAGCTTGTAATCTATAGATCTATTCTGCTACTCAAGTGCTTTAATAGATCTCTGCTCTCCCCATGTGTGTGAAAGTGACAGCGTGCACACCATGGTGGCACTTAGACTAGAGATTACAAATACTTGTTATGAGTTATATTTGGAGTTGGATGTTTCTCTGAAATTGTGGTGTTTGTTGGACTCATCTAGTACGCAAGGTGACAGTGTGGGGTTTTCTAGATGGGAAAGGCTTACTTTGAGGTGTGCTGTTATAGCCCTACCATGGATTAGAGTGTCCAATCGGAGAGTAGTTCAGCATAGTATCATAAAGATGATATATTTACATGAGAGTGTTCACTAGTGAAAGTATGATCCCTAGGCCTTGTTTTTAAGCATTGAAATACCGTTTGCTATTAGATCTGTTACATGTTCGCTTGCTTCCATCTTTATTTCAGTTTGCCTTTAGTCTTTTTCACGCCATCAAGGTCTTTTCTATCACTGTTACCACTTATAATTATCCATACCACTTGTATTTCACGATCTCTTCGCCGAACTAGTGCACCTATACACCTGACAAGTGTATTGGGTGTGTTGGGGACACAAGAGACTTCTTGTATCTTGATTGCAGGGTTACTTGAGAGGGGATACCTTTGACCACTTCCTCCCTGAGTTCGATAAACCTTGGGTGATCCACTTAAGGGAAAACTTGCTGCTGTTCTACAAACCTCTGCACTTGGAGGCACAACAACTGTCTACAAGAATAGAAGTGCGTAGACATCACCTAGCGCCAAAGGGGCCCGGGAGAGTAGATCGTGGTGGCTGTTTCGCCAGTGGTTCTTTGGCTAAGCACGGCGGTCGGGGCGGCGCCCTGGTCGTGTGGCGGCAGTGGCTACCCTCGGACACGAGATCCGATCATGGAGATCAGCTGCTTGCGGCGGCTGGGCCGATGCCTGGATCTTGTTGCGGCTACGGCTTTTCGGTGCAAGGTGTGGCAGCTGTGGTTGTAGGTCTAGGCTTCCGCCTAGATCCGCCATCGGCGCAAACTTTTGGTTGTTTTCTAAAGGTGCGTGGTAAGGCGACACGATGCTTCTTGCTCGGGCCGACAGACCAACGGGGGCACGTGATTATTGCAGGCTTGTCTCCTCTTCCATCGGAAGGGGCGGGCGACGGACGACAGCGTGGGGGCCTGTTGCTTTGTCCAATAATGGCGGGCGATTTTAGGGTTCCTTCAGCATGAAGATAAAGATCTGCTTGTTGCTTGCTCTCGTTGATCTAGCCTGGAGAGGCGGGTTCCGGAAGGCTCCATCGGCGAACTCCCATGGGCGCATTATTCCTGGAGATTGCTGGATCAGAAGGTATTCAGTCGTGTGTACCCATGTTTTTCTGTCCGTTAGGTTTCAACGGGTGCGTTGCGAAGCTCCGCTGTTTGTTACCATCATGTTTCATGTTTCATGTCTTCGACGATCCATGGTGAAGTCAGATGGGGAGAATGTCAGGAAAGCAGGAACACGAGGGCAGCAATGGTGATTTGAGTCTTTGAGGCGACGAGGAACTGACTGCGTGATCTGTGACTCGCGGCAGCGACTTTGTGGGGCAACAACACAGGAGGAGTTCCCAGTCTTACCTTGCAGGGTGAAAATCTAAGTTCTGACCTTAATTGGTTGTGCCTGACAATGACCTTGTTGAAGGTATTATTTTGCGAGCGAATACTTTCTCCAGTGTGAAAATCTATGATCTTTGATCAGGCAATGACGGTGCTTGTGCAGTGTTTCCTTCTTGAAGACGTTGCTATTGGAGTGGTTGGACTACTGATGGTGTTATTGTCGTTGCTTTGAGAAATAGTTCTTTGTAACGACACTTTTCTTTTTTGTAATTCTTCTTCCTTGTTTCTAGGCTGTGTGCATCCGTAAGGCCCCTAGTGCATGCGTTGTTGCAGAGACTGGATATAATTGGTATCTCCACGATATTAATATATACTTTAAAAAAAAGTTAATCGATACTCTGTACACTTCAGCTATTTGTAGTGTTCATTTGATCTGCAAAAGCTGACACGGTAAGTACGGCGACTTACATCTTTATGATATCAATGCATTGATCAGATCCCCACCTTGCAACAACCGGTGATACACACTTGGTACTACAAACTAATGTCTGCCCTTGCTGTCCATTTTAGTTTCAGTAAAAACTACCCTTTCTACTTCTTTAGATCAATTTGGATTATCAAAAAAGATTGACTGTTTGTGGGCAGTCAGTTATGCAAATAACGGCCTATACTATTGTCTATGGCCTACCAATTAACCAGTAGCAAGCAGACTGAGAAAGCAATGGGCGCCACGTGCCTAATAGCAGAGTGGTGAACATGCTAAATATGGATGATAATCGCAACTTCCTGTAAATTAATTAAAATAGATTTTTTATTTCCCGATACAATGCACGGGAACGATTTGCTAGTTCTAGCTTATTGATGATTACGTGGTACATATTGAGGTATACCCTATCCATACTTTTTTTAACGGAAATCTATTCGTAAGCCTTAACATGAGTACAAGAAATCTGAAAAGTGATAAAAATACAAACGGATCCTTGGACCGCCTAGCGACGACTGCAAGCACCCGAGCGAGCCGAAGGCGTCGCCCCTCCCTCAGCAGAGCCGAAAAAACCTGCCGTAGCAAATCTTATTGTACTCCCTCCATCCCGTGGCTCAAGTGTAAAAACTTGGGCACCTCGATTAAGGGTAGTTTTCCATCGCTAAAACTTTCTAGATTTACCCCTCATTAAACTCTAGTCTTCTTAATTCTCTTCTCGTTTTATTTTATTTTTTTAGATCATCTCCACTCGTTCGGCGTTCTCGGGACCAATTTCGGCACTATTTAGCGCTGGACGGATATAACATTTGGCCTGGTAACACCCAGTTTCCCACTCTCGTTCCCAGGCCGAGGTCTCATGTTCGGCCAAAATTTAAACAAATACGGCGAAATTTGAACGAATATAGGCGATTTCATTAAAATATAGGCGAGTTCGTACATATTGTGTCAAATTCGGACATATACTCGAATTTTGACTGCAGTAGGCTAAGAAAAACTTAAAGAACATAAACTAATACTAATACTAATGCTGATGCCGCCGCCGATGCCTGACGCCGTTCACATGCCAAAGTGGCAGTAAAATGACGTGTAGTCGGCATCTTGGGTCCCAAAAGAAAAGTACTTATTGGAAGATAACCCAAAAGTTTTAGATGAGTCTTGGAAGTTATTACCTCTATAATAACCGCTCCTTATCCTTTTTATTTGCTTTTTGTGCCAAGAGTAACCTCTAATGAGAGAGAAGTAATGATTGGGAAAGTTGCTGTCCCGAAATAGATTTCTGTGCTTCACCGTAAAAATTCGCGTAAAATCTCTGTACGTCCTTTTGAGGCGTGAATTTTTGTGCTTCTGCCCCAGGTTGTTATCTAACTTTCATTAGCTCAACACGTTTTGATTTAAGCAGGAGAAGGTCTTCGAAAAATTCGTCTTTACCTGCTGGTCTATTTTGACAGATTTCTGCCATTAATTGTATTTGCTTCTTGTTGGTTCCTTTTTGAGTTATTTTGGGGAATGAGCTTTTTGAGGGAAGTGCTACAGTAGGTATTGTTTTAATGAAAGTTTTATTGGTGTTAGAACTAAACCTAAATACTTATTATCTTGAGTGCACTAATGTTGCTAATAAGGATTGTGTGAAGTTTTGTATGAAGGAAAATTTTTAGGTGTATGGAAGGAATGAGTAATGAGATGAAGGATGGACTAAAGCTCAAGCTTGGGGATGCCACACGTGTCACCCCAAAAAATATCCAAGAAGTACAAGCGTCAAAGCTTGGGTATGCCCAAGGCATCCCCCTCTTCATTAATAAAAATCCCAGGTTTCTTCCAAATGCTTCATTTTTATTGTTTCATGCACAGTTGTGTTGTTCTTGGAGCGTCTTCTTTTTCGTTTTTGTTTTCATTTTCGTTTTCTCAGTTTGCTTAGTTTTCTTGAATAAATTGGTTGGACCCCCTCTTTCATGCATTGATTTTCAAATAGTTTGGTTTGGATTGGAAAAGAGTAGGAAAGCTCATGCTTAAGTGGTAAAGAGAGCTTGTTTTTGACTGTGGCCTATGCTTTATCATGCCATGCTTCATATTGTTTTGGCTTTATGCTTAGTATTCTTTGATGTAGCATAAAGTGTTATAAACAATTGAGATTGCTTAATGTGCCTTGGAAGAATCATGCGTTGTTTTAGCATATTAAAGCATAGTATGGTGGTATTGCCCTTTGATGTTTTATTTGGTTGACTTGGCACATGCTCACACCATGTTATGACTATCCCAAGTCACCATAGCCTTTATGATCCTTTAGTTTTCAACTTGTAGTATCACTTTATGCTTTAATCAATGATGTTTTGTCGCTCTGCATGATTATAACCATTATTGCTCTCTTAGTTTGTCGCTCCCAGTCTTTTGCTAGCCTCCGTAACCAAGTATGTGTTCCACTCATGCATCCAACTCCTTAAACCAAGTTATTCCAAAGAGTCCACCATACCTACCTACTAGCTTTTTCTACTCCAAGCATATTCATGTTTTTGTCTACCTTCCAAATTAAACTTGTTATGAGAAACTAGTGATTAAATCTCTCACGAACTTGATGGCACACTTTATTTTCTTGCATTTAATAAACTTGAACCATTGGGTATTTCTTTGTTGCGTATATGCTTGCGCTTTATAAGTTGAAATTAGCAGAACCATGTATCATGGGGAACGCTTTGAACATTGCACTTGTACTTTGTACCCCGTTGATATTATGTTCTTTTGCTTATGGATCCCGACGGTGTGAAATAAAAGTGGAACTTGTCAGATCATGGAGTTTGTACGTGTGTTAGAGAAACGCCTGGGCCGCTAGCCTAAGCCATGCCCAATCATGGTGGAAACTTGCAGCATCACCATAATGAGCACTCTATGAAGCATCCTTAATAAAACCTATGCAAATAGCAAATAAAAAGATCGCTGAGATGCTCATTGTCTGCTTGCCTTGTCATTTTGATTATGGGATAACTCCTGTATCATGTGCAAGGGGTACCCCGTTGGCGGTTCTTTATGATACATATGTACTTACAATGACAAGAGCTTACTCGTGACTAAAGTTGAGTAGCATGAGGTTTGGTCTTCGTAAGTAAGGGGCATGAGATTTCGGCTTATAACTTGTCAAGCATATCCTCTTAGTTGTGTCACTTTAACCTTAATCACCTTAAAGATGCTTATGATAGGGACAATGAGAGCTGAAAGCTAACAAGTACCATAATTTTTGGAAGCTCTTTATGAAACTTGAATCCCTACTTCCTTCTATGAAGGCCTTTCTTTTACTTTTATGTTGAGTCTCCACCTTCTATCTTTATGCACCTACTTTGAGAGCATAGTGGCCATTCTTAGTTCTATGTGCATTGTCCCAAGACTTGTTGATTGATGCATTACTTGATATTGCTTGTTTAAAACTATTTGTATCTAGTCACTCTTATGAACTTCGAAGGTGTCCTATGCATTTATGTTTGCTACTCTATGAGGGACAAGCTGAATGCCACTATGCTATGTTTTCTTTATGTGAAACAAACAAACGTCTTGCAAAGCATTATTATTCATGAATCTTTTGTTTGTGCCTTTTAATGTTGCAACATAGTTTCTTTGTCTTATTGCTAGAACTTTATCTTTCATGTTATGATTAAAGTACTATGATCCCAGCTTTGAATATTTTACAAATACTTTGATCAAGTTTATGACGGTGCATGTCACCTCAAAAATTATTCTTTCGTTTTATCACTTACCTACTCGGGGACGATCAGGAGTTAAGCTTGGGGATGTTGATACGTTGAAAGAATATTTCATGATTTCCTAGGTTTTGTGTGTTAGATAACAATACCATGGATTATTCTAATGTGCACTAAGTGTTGCAGGAAGTTTTGAGAGTTTTGGGGGCCGTATTATCCGCCCCCATCATGGGCCGGATAATCCAGCCAGACCACCTTGGGAAAGGTTGGCTCTACGCAAGCTTCTGTCTGGGGGCGGAATTTCCCCCGGATATTCCGTGGCTGGGGCGGATTTTTCCCCTAGCCGGATAATCCGACCCTTCCCTAGGCCGGATAATCCGGCCCCCAGAAGAAAGTGTGAAGGGCAAGTCTGCGTGAGCTTATGTTTGTGGCCGGTTTTTCTGCCGAATAATCCGAGTCTAGGGCAGAGTTTTCCCCAGGCCGGATAATCCGGCCCTCACTTGGGCCGGATAATTGATGGCTCAATGCACGACGCCCAGAAAAATGCTTGATGGCGGTGTTGATGTAGAGCTCGTTGGGAACCCCAAGAGGAAGGTATGATGAGCACAGCAGCAAGTTTCCCTCAGTTATGAAACCAAGGTTTAATCGAACCAGTAGGAGCAAGGAAACACCTCAAAGTTGTTACTAGCTGAGCTTTGGCAGGGCGCACTACCGGTGCTAGTACCAACGTGGAGACCTGCACAACACAACCACATAACTTTGTCCCCAACTTGCGATGAGGTTGTCAATCTCACCGTGTTTTGCGGAAAACAAAGGGTTAAATGTATCGAATGGAAAGAAGTAAAAGTTTGCAGAAAATAAACACAAAGCAGTAAAAGATTGTAGATTGTATGTAAAAGTGAAGGAAATATGCCCTGAGAGGCAATAATAAAGTTGTTATTATGTATTCCTTGTATATGATAGATGTTTATTTTGCATGCTATAATTGTATTGATAAGAAACATCAATACATGTGTGTTTAATAAACAAAAAGGGTTCCTAGTTATGCCTCTCTTATAGACTAGCTTGTTGATTAACAAGATGATCAAGGTTTCCTGATCATGGACATTGGATGTTGTTAATAACAAGGTCACAGCATTTGTGAAATGATGTGATGAACATTCATCCGAAGTATAGCATTACGATCAAGTCATTATGTCTATATTGCTATAACATCATACGAAGTAATCTTTATCCTTAGACCATGAGATCATGTTAATTGCTAACACCGGAAGAGTATCTTGATAACATCAAACGTCACACCGTAACAGGGTGACTATAAAGATGGGTTTAGTACTACGAAGGTGTTATGTTGAGGCTCATGGATCAAGAGTGGAATTTGTCAATCCAGATGACGATAGATATACTTTGGGCCCTCTCGGTGATATCACATTAGGATAGCTTGCAAGCAAGTGATGTGATCACTAGAATGTTATATCACGGGAACGAGAAAAGAGTGCATGTCGGTAACGAGATCAAACTAGGTATGGAGATACCGATGATCGAATCTCGGACATGTAATATATCGAGAGACAAAGGGATTGAGTTACAAGCGTTAAAGGTTCTCACGATCACAGGAGTCATCGTTGAATGTGTAGGAGTCAGTACAGATCTCTAGGTCCCGCTGCTGATAATTGATCGGAGAAGGGTCTCGATCATGTCTGCATTATTCACGAACCGTAGGGTGGTACACTTAAGAGTTACCGGACACCATTTTGGAGCACATATGTTTCATACGAAATAATTGCAAAGCGCAGGAATTGTTTCAATAGAAACCGAAAATTGTTTCGGGTGAAATAGCAGAAGGTGGTTCTGCATGTGATATTGAAATATTGCAAGGGGCTATATGTGAATGTTTGTTAATTAAAGTAATTAACAAAATTCTGAATCAATTTAATAAAAAGAGTTTTATTAAATGAGAGAGCATTAAATTTGGAGAAATTTAATGCATTTAAAGTGGAGACTTTAAAGGGGAATGTGAAGAGGCATTTTAATGTGGAGGAGTTACCACCACATGAATGGGGGAGGTGAGGGGTCACCCCCCATGCATCAGCCATGTAGAGAGGGGGCACCCTCCCTCCTCCTATAAAAGGCCACCCATTCCCTCCTTCATCCACACACCTCCTTGTGAAGGATCTCTCTCCCCCTCTAGAATTATTCCCCCATGGTCTCGGATTAGCGAGATACATGTTCACAGTGGCATTTCATCTGGAAGGAATTGCTGCTTCCGCTGGATCGCTGGATCGAGGAGGTGGAGGTTGTCCGGTGGCTTGAATGTGTGTGCGAGTGCGGATGCGCTGCTGAGTTGCGGCGCTCGGACTTCCTCACGATCTTGAGGTCGGCAAGTGTACGACTACATCAACCACGAGTTCCTACTCGTTAACAAAGCTTGTTATCTTTGAGGGTAAGTTCTCCATGGATGTATGTCCACCCGTTGCTCTGTATCTAGTAGATAGATCTTGGCGTATAGTTCTCATCGTAGGATTTTTTTTGTTTTCTATGCTGCGGACCCAACAAAAAGACAAGGACCGGGATCCATAGTTCACTAGAGGTGGATCTCCTTAGATAGATATCATGCCGGGTGAACAAATTACAGCGGGGCAATTGACAAACACCGAGAAAGGAATACATGCATATACTAATCATCTTGACTCCTTTGAGACTTGATTGGGCAATACAACATAATACATAGACTGCCATCCAACTGCATCTATGACTAATAATCCACCTTCAGGTTATCATCCGAACCCCCTCCAGTATTAAGTTGCAAGCAACAGATTATTGCTTTACGAATTGCGTGTAAAGTAAACAATACGATTGTTCTATGAACAAAGGATTGTTGTTTTCTCCCTAGTAGCAACAACACATCTAGTACCTTAGAGATTTCTGTCACTTCCCCAGATTACTAGAGGCATGAACCCACTATCGAGCATAAATACTAACTCTTGGAGTTGCTAGCATCTACTTGGCCAAGATAGCTACTAACAACAGAAAGCATGCAAGATCACAAATAACAAAGACATGATAGAATCAATAATCAATCTAAAATAGCATCTCAATATCCATCGGATCCCCGCAAACACAACATGTATGAATTACAAATAGATGATCTTGATCATGAACGGAGCTCACTAGATCTAAACATGAAAGCACAAAGGAGGAGAAACCAGCCATCTAGCTACTACATGGATCCGTAGTCCAAGGATGAACTACTCACACATCATACTGGAGGCTTGCATGGTGATGAAGAAGGCCTCCAGGGTGAATTCCCCTCTCCGGCAGGGTGTCGGGAAGAGCTTCAGATCCCTCCCGATCTAGGGATGGAGATGACGGTGGCTACAAACTCTTTCGTGGATTTTTGATCGGGTGTTTAGGGTTTTCGTCCCGAGGGCAATTTATAGGCGGAAGGAGAGGCCGAGGGGCGCTGAGCCACACCACCCTGGCGTGGGCGGGCTGGCCGTCTTGACGGTGGTGTGTGGTGGCTCCTGCCCTTCTCCGTCTCGTGATTCGGCACTTGATCCCTTCGGAAAAATAGGCACTTTGGCTTTTGTCCCGGCCCAATTCGAGAATATTCATTTTCTGACTTTCCTAGAACCAAAAACAGCAGAAAACAGGTAGCTGGCACTGTGGCTCTTGTTAATAGGTTAGTCCAAGAAATCATATGAAAAGTACTCCAAAGTTGGAACAAAACACAAGAAAGTGGATAAAACCAAGCAGGGAACATCAAAAATTATAGATACATTTGCAATGTATCAATAATCCGGCTCCCGAAAGCTCCAACGGCTTGGTTTTGGAAGGGATATAAATATCCCTTCTTCCCCAACGAGCAGAACTCTTGATTCACTCGAATTTGTTCAGACCCTTTGAAAGAGCTCTCATTCTAGATCTCCCACCTCAACCAACCGAAGGCTTCGATCTTTGGGGGAATTGAAGGAGGAGAGAATCATCATCATCATCAGGAATCAAGCGCATCAATTCCTCTCCATTCATTTGGAGAAGTCCCTGATCTAGTATTCTTGTCAATATCTAGATATTGTTCTTTGTTATTGATAACTTGTTCTTGTGGCAGCTTGTTGTTATTACGGGAGCCTCCAAGTTGATTTTGGAGTTGTGCCCCGCTAGTTGTGTAAAGGCACCGGTACCCGCCTCGAAGGGTTCCTATAGTGGAAAGGTGGATCAGGCCTTTGGTGGCGGGATCCATCAGAGAACAGGGTGAGGCCTATTGTGGCATGGTGGTCTTAGTACCGCCCACCCCTCCAACGCATACGTACTTCCCTTAACAAGGAAGGAACTGCTGTCAAACCAATCTTGTGTCTCCGTGTGCTTCACTACGGTTCACCCGTTCCTCTTCCACTCGCTCTTTACTCGCTAGTAGATAGGTTTGCATATAGGGAAATTCCACCTAATAGTTTATCTAGAGAATATACCCTTTGTGTTAAGCCTAAAATTGAAAAAGCATTCAAATTTGAAGTAACACCTATTCACCCCCCCTCTAGGTGCCCATACGATCCATTTCAATTGGTATCAGAGCCCCGGCTCTTTATTCGGGCTTAACCGCCTAAGAGAAGTATGGGTACCAAGGGAGATGGGGATGAGGCTGTGGATAAGGTCACAATGGATGATCTCAAGACGTTGGAAACAACCTTGTTGAAATCCTTTGAGGCCAAGATGGAGGGTATGAATCAAATGATTGCTCGCCTCACATCATCCATAGCCCCATCTCCATCCTCCTCTGAGGCCGCCACACAATCATCCAAGGATAAGGCTAACACCGGATCCAAGGATGATGAAGTGGTAGGTGAAAAACATAATGGTGCCACCTCCAAGAAGGGAAGTGGTAAGGAGGAATATAGTGAGGTTCGTCACGTATATTCCCCCGACCCACCTATCCCTCATCCTTATATAAATAATAGGGGTGATCCACCCCATCTCAACACAGCTAAAGAAGCTTGGGATGCCCTCACCGATCTCTTTATTGGGAATGAAAGCATGAGAAGGAATAGGTATGATGCCCTTAGTAATGAAGCTGAAGGATTCTACATGTTGGATGGTGAAAACCATGAAGACATGTATAGAAGACTCAAGGGCATTGCAACAACATTTAGAAAGCATGGAGCCACTCACATTGATGATGCGTGGATAAAGAGAAAATATGTGAGTTCCTTAATGCCTTTCGATCCAATGGACTTGAAGAGCTTGCAAGGTAGACACAACTACCATCAAATGACATCCAATGAGGTCATGCAAGAGATGGCATCATTCAAAGTTGATGCAAAGAACGCTGAAGATGCTCGTGCCCGTGCCATTGGAATGCAAAAGGGGGTCAATGTTGCTCTAAAGGCTAATGTTGTTGAGCAAGAGGAGGATGAAAGAGCTTTTGAGGGGGCCTCCATGGACTGCCCCGATGAAGTCAAACGTGCTCATGGTGAGTACATGGCGTTCTATGCAAGGAACTTTTGGAAGGATCCTGCCAAGGCTAAGTCAGAAGTCGAGCGCAAGAATGGGTCAAGTGGAAGAAGAGAAAGTGGCCCAAAACTGAGGACTTGCTACAATTATGGAGATAGGCTGCACTTCGTAGCCGAGTGTCCATATCAAAATAGAGAAGACAATGGTGGCAGGCTCGTCCTTAAATAAAAATCCAAGGCACCTAAGAAGAAGCCATTTATCAAAAAGAATGGTCCCTACAAGAAGCAACCCAAGATTGTCTTGGTGGCACAAGAAGTATACTCCTCCGCAAGTGAAGATGAAGAGGATGAAGATAGTTCTCGCGAGGTGGCTTCCATAGCCACACAATCAACTCCATCATCTCTCTTCAACTCACCGAACGAGAACATCATCAACAACAACGCCACTTGCCTTATGGCAAGAGGGTCCGAGGTATCAAGTTCTAGCTCTTTATTTCCTAAGACTAACATAAACTTGGATATGGATGATCATACTAGTCTTAAACTGAAAGAAGAATTTATTGCTTTGGACAACTTTTCACTAACCTGCAAGGTGAGCACAAACTTCATTTTGATACTCTTATGAGTCAACTTGCTCAAGCCGAAGATCTTCTTGAAGAAAAGGGCAGAATTGAAAGAGAAGATGCCTTGGAGATAGCTTCTTTGAAGAATGCTCTAGAAGAAGAAGAGGAAGCTCGAGTATGTTTGGAAGAAATACTCGAATCCATTGAGGAGTCACATGAAGAAGTAGTGGCTCAGCTCATCAAAGAACGTGACAATGCTCTTGCCAAGGTAAAGGAACTGAAGAAAGAAAAGATTGAATTTGGGGCTGCTCATGCTAGACTCTCGGAGAAGTTTGATAAACTTGACAGTGCTCACAAGGCATTGGAGAGGGATCACTCTACTCTAAATGAGTCTCATGATCAGCTCCAAACTCAATTGAAGCTGTATGATGTTCCAAGTACCTCCACATCATCTTATGGAAAAGAAGATCTTGCAATAGGTTCTCAACACAAAGGTAAAGAAGTTCTTGATGAGATACTAAGCATGCAAAGGACAAACAATAGAAAAGAAGGTCTCGGCTACATTCCCAAGACAAAGAACAAGAAAAACAACAACAAGAAGAAGAGAAAGACTGCTCAACCAAAGACTAGAAACATCACCAATGACAAGTCTAATTATGATGGTTTTACAGGGCTAATAATCCTAACTTTGAGTTATATTGTGATCATTATGGTGATGTTTATGCTAGTTATGTTGGTCCTTATGATTGTTACATTCCTTGGTCTATTTGGGTCCCCAAGACCCTTGTCACTAACATGAGAGGACCCATTGAAAAATGGGTACCTAAAACCAAGAAGTAACATTCTTGCAGGGCTATGATTCCGGTGGGTCTAAATGGGTACTCGATAGCGGTTGCACGAGTCACATGACTGGAAGCAAGGAGATCATCATGGAGATGCGGCCAAATCTTGATCATATAACCGTCTCCTATGGTGACAAGTCAAAATCTGAGGTATTGGGTCTCGGCAAAGTCGTGGTGGCTCACGATATATCTCTCGTGGACGTCATGCTTGTTGAGACCCTAGGGTACAATTTACTTTCAGTTCGCGCCCTTGGTAAGATGGGATTTGCAGTTTATATTGATGCTAATTTGGTGGTACTCTTGTGGAACAAGTCTCTAAAAGTCGCTGTCGTGAGATATGTCGAAAATGACCTGTACGTGGTGGACTTTTCGGGGAAAACCACTATAGGCCCGATATGTCTTTTCGGAAAGGCTGACGCAGGTTGGTTATGGCATCGCCGACTAGCCCACGTCAATATGAGAACTTTGCAAAGTCTCCACAAGGGTGGCCACATCCTTGGACTAAAAGAAAATGTCTCCTTTGCCAAAGATCGTGTTTGCGGGGCTTGTGTTGAAGGGAAAATGCATGACTCTCCTCATCAAAGGAAGACTATTATCTCGTCAAAAAGGATCTTAGAGATCCTTCATGTGGACCTCTTCGGACCTCCATCTCATGCAAGCCTTGGTGGGAAGAAGTACTGTCTTGTGATCGTTCATGATTACTCAAGATACACTTGGGTTTATTTCTTCAAGTTGAAGAGTGAAACTCAACAAACGGTCATCGACTTTGCCAACGAGGTTCAACATCAACACAATGTCCCTATTCTGGCTATAAGAAGTGATAACGACTCCGAGTTCAAGAACTACACCTTAAACGAGTTTCTAAGTGAAGAGGGGATAAGACATCAATATTCCGCTGCGTACACCCCTCAACAAAATGGTGTAGCCGAGAGGAAGAATCGAACTCTAATGGATATGGCAAGGTCAATGCTAGCTGAATTCAAGTCTACATATAACTTTTGGGCTGAAGCAATCTCAACCGCGTGTCATTCATCCAACCGGTTATACCTCTGTAAAATCTTGGACAAGACTCCATATGAAATACTTATCGGTAACAAGCCAAACATCTCATACTTTCGGGTATTCGGGTGTAAGTGTTTCTTTCTCATCAAGGGAGTTTGTTTATCTAAGTTTGAATCTAAGGCTCTAGAAGGTATTTTTGTTGGTTATGGTGCTGAATCCCACACTTATAGAGTCTACAATAAGCTCTCCGGAACTGTTGTAGAGTCATGTAGTGTGGTGTTCGAAGAAAATGACGGTTGCCGTACAGGGCAAGTTGATGTTTGTGATGCAGATGTTGAAATACCCCAAGATGCCATAAGAAGAATGGGCGTGGGATTCTTCCGCCCCATTGAGGAACCCCTTGTGGTGGATCGGGAAGGGCAATGCTCTACTCATGAAGAGCCCTCATCTTCACATACTCAACATGTTCCAACCACGGGAGTAACTTCTACACCATCTCCATCATTTGCTGAAGGTCATGTTGTTCTAGAAAGCTCCAGGCCGGATTATCCGGTGGAAACCAGATTATCCGGCCATCCCCATCCTGTTGAGCTGCCTGCTCCAGGTGTTGAAGAAATCGCTGCAAGATCCTGGCCAGATTTTCTGGCTGACCCCAGATTATCCGGCCCCTCGCCAGCTCAAGCAAATCCCAGGAAGCCTGATGAAGTTGCAACATTTTCTCCTAGGTCGGATTATCCGGCCTCACCATCAGCCAGATTATCCGGCCCTGAATCACCAGTTGTTCAGCAGCCTCCTGTTACGGCTACTGACCCTCCTCAAAGTCATGCTTCATCACCTCCTACTTCTGTTAACCCAGATTTTAATCAAGGTCGAGCAAATGATTCCAATGAAGATTCAAGTGATGAAACTATTCCACCAAGAGACAACAAGCTTATTGAACTTCATCGCAAGGCTCGTGCTGATCGGAACCTTGAGTTAAGGGGTCACACCCTTGACAAGGTTGTAGGTGACCTTCGACGAAGGGTTTCTACAAGAAGGGAATTGGCAAGTTTTGGTGAGCATCAAGCTCACATCTCAATGGTGGAACCCAAGAAAGTATTTGAAGCTCTTGAAGATCCAGACTGGGTTGTTGCTATGCATGAAGAATTGAATAATTTCGAGCGCAACAAGGTCTAGAAACTCGTGGAGAAGCCCAAAGATTGCCGCAATGTTATCGACACTAAATTGATATTTAAAAACAAGCAAGATGAGAATGGCATTGTTGTGAGGAACAAGGCAAGACTTGTGGCACAAGGCTACTCTAAAGTTGAGGGCATTGACTTCGGCCAGACCTATGCTCCTGTGGCTCGGCTTGAGTCCATCCGTATCCTTCTTGCTTATGCTGCCCATAACAATTTTAAATTGCAGCAAATGGACTTCGAGAGTGCTTTCCTTAATGGTCCTCTACATGAGTTGGTATATGTAAAGCAACCCCTGGGATTTGAGGATCCTAACTTCCCGAACCATGTCTACAAACTCGATAAAGCACTCTATGGCCTTAAACAAGCCCCACGTGCGTGGTATGAGCACCTTAAAGAGCTTTTGCTAGACCGTGGCTTCCAAGTTGGGAAAATCGATCCCACTCTTTTTACTAAGAAGGTTAAGGGGGAGCTCTTCGTATGCCAACTATATGTAGACGATATTATCTTTGGTTCTACTAATAAAGCTTTTAATGATGAATTTTCAAAGCCTATGACTGACAGGTTTGAGATGTCTATGATGGGGGAATTACGGTTCTTTCTTGGGTTCGAGATCAAGCAACTTAGAGAAGGAACCTTCATCAATCAAGAAAAGTACATCCAAGACATGCTCAATAGATTCAAGATGACGGATATTAATGGTGTCGCCACTCCGATGCAAACAAAATGTCACCTTGAACTTAACCCCCATGGTAAATATGTGGACCAAAAGGTATACCGGTCCATGATCGGCTCTCTTCTTTACCTCTGCGCATCTAGACCCGGTATTGTGTTGAGTGTGGGGGTGTGTGCAAGGTATCAAGCAGCTCCTAAATAAAGTCACTTAGTGGCGGTCAAGAGGATCTTTCGATATTTGGTTCATTCCCCTAACTTTGGTCTATGGTATCCCAAGGGCTCCAATTTTTCTCTATGTGGTTATACTGATTCAGATTGGGCTAGTGACAAGGATGATTAGAAATCCACTTCTAGATCTTGTCAATTCTTGGGAAGGTCTCTAGTGTGTTGGTCATCTAAGAAGCAGAATTGTATCTCTCTCTCCACCACCGAAGCTGAATATGTTGCTGCTGCTAGTGCTTGCACTCAATTATTGTGGATGAGGCAAACTTTAAAGGAATACGGTATCAATTGTGACAAAGTGCCTCTTTTATGTGATAATGAAAGTGCAATCGAAATTGCGTACAATCCGGTACACCACATAAGGACAAAGCATATTGAGATTCGGAATCATTTTATTCGAGACCATGTTGCTCGAGGCGATATTGATCTATCTTTTGTGAGAACGAAGAACCAACTTGATGATATTTTCACGAAGCCACTTGATGAAGCAAGATTCTGCTACTTGAGGAATGAGCTAAATATCATTGATTCCAGGAGTTTGTCTTGATTACCCATGCACTCACTGATACATCTCAATCCTATTTGGTCTAGAAGTGGGCATGGATATAGGGGGAGTGTGGTCCTAATTAATTGGGCTAACCCTCCCCCCATAATGCCAAAAGCAAGATAAATCATTTCTCTTAATATCATTTTGTGATATGTGAGCTTATTGATGAGTATTTGTCGTGAACCCAAGATATATCTTCGCGGTGTCACACCATACACTCCAACAAGGTAGCTTCGGCCATCGCCCTCTCCCTTGAGGAGAATTGGATTTTTGTGGATCTTTTTGGTTGTTGTTGCTCATCTCATGTTCTTATGGGAATCACACTCAATTTTGGCTCTTATTTGATTTGGTTCTTGCAATTTTGAGTGTATAGCACCATCTCAGTTTGGCTCTCTTAATCCTAAGCCTTTCCCTACCCCTAAGCCATCTCTTCTTGCACACAAGTCCCTTGTACACCTTGTGGGGGTGTTGTTTGGGGACGCGCGGGCCTGAATCTGTGTACAATAGAAATTCAGATTTGAGGCTGGATAATTCGGCCCAAGTGTAGGCCGGATAATCCGGCCCAAGTGTAGGCCGGATAATCCAGCCCTTGCGGATTTCGTCTTTAAGGGCAGGGATCGAGGGAAGGGCTCATAACAAGCAGCACTTCTTCCCAACCCTCTCCTCCTCCTCAGCCGCCGCCTGCCGTTCCCCACCCTCCCCGAAGCCTCTCCAGCCACCGGATTTTTCGGGCCTCCCCGGATCTTCTTCTCCACGCCTCGGGGTACCTTCTCCTCCGCGTTCTTCCACCAATGAGTGAGGGTAACTCACTTCCTCCCCATCTTTGGCTAGATGTATCACTTGTTGGGTGGAACGTTGTCTAGAAGGATGTTATCTCGCGTAGAACTCGTAGTCTTGAAGTTTCTAGGCCCGATCTACTTCTTTGCACTCAATCTAGGCTTGTTGAAAAATTTCTGTCAGGGCCGGGTAATCCGGCCTGACAGAATCGAATCTGGTTCAATTTTGCCATAGTTTGTGCATTGCGTAGATTTTTCCTCTGAACTTTTTGACTACCTTTTCACCGCTCTCCCTTGGACTTGTGTGTATGCGTATCCCCATGCTATCGACCTTGTTCTCTTCACAGGTGGTTCCAGTGCTCCCAAGACCTTCACTTGTGTGTATGCTTATCCCCATGCTATGACCCTCACTGTCTACAAGCAGCGCCATGAGTTGGCTCATTCTCAGCAGCTCATCCTTCACCATGTGACTGGTGCCTCTGGTGATCCCCCGACTCCTACTCCTCCCACACCTTATGCCTGCTGGAACTCTTCTTCTGGGCTGAACTATGGAGAGGTGGAGCGTCACTTGTTCCCCTCTATGACCACTGCTGATGATGAGGACGATGACACCGAGGAGCTTGAGGATGAGGATGATGATGGGAACAAGGATGAGGACGAGGACTTCGAGTGATACCTTGGGGCGCTAGCATCGCTCTTCTTCCTTTTTGGCATCTCGATGCCAAAGGGGTGAAGTAGTTCTATTAGGTCTTCGAGGATTTGCATGGGTCGGGCACAAGCATTTGCACCTTTTCATTTGTCGTCTTCTTGCTTGTTTCCATTTAGCGTTAAACTTTATTTGTGGCTTGTGCTTTGTTTGAGACTTTGTGTCGGTGGATGTATGGATTTATCTCATGGATTATGCATATGGATTCATTTACTCATATCCAATATTGATGGTAATCTATCTCAAGTAAGGCACTTATATTGGTTATCATGTTGATAATTGTGGATATTTCAAGGTCGTCTCTCTCATTATCTCGGTGGTATGATTATGTTGCTTATATTTCAATGGAATAGACACTCACTTACTTGTGTGCATTTGTATTCAAATGTAAATCTCTAATATGCACACATTGAGGGGGAGTCTATTCCATGTTTTGTTGGTGGTCTTTTGATCCTTCTTGCAAATCCTAGTATTGTCATCTAACACCAAAAAGGGGGAGATTGAAAGAACATTTCATGATTTCCTAGGTTTTGTATGTTAGATAACAATACCATGGATTATTCTAATGTGCACTAAGTGTTGCAGGAAGTTTTGAGAGTTTTGGGGGCCGAATTATCTGCCCCCATCATGGGCCGGATAATCCGGCCAGACCACCTTGGGCAAGGTTGGCTCTGCACAAGCTTCTGTCTAGGGGCGGAATTTCCCCCGGATATTCTGTGGCTGGGGCGGATTTTTCCCCCAGCCGGATAATCCGACCATTCCCTAGACCAGATAATCCGGCCCCCAGAAGAAAGTGTGAAGGGCAAGTCTGCGTGAGCTTCTGTCCGTGGCCGGTTTTTCTGCTAGATAATCCGAGTCTGGGGCAGAGTATTCCCCAGGCCGGATAATCCGGCCCTCACTTGGGCTGGATAATCCGGCCCGCGAAGGCTCCAACGGCTTGGTTTTGGAAGGGATATAAATATCCCTTCTTCCCCAATGAGCAGAACTCTTGATTAACTCGAATTTGTTCAGACCCTTTGAAAGAGCTCTCATTCTAGATCTCCCACCTCAACCACCCAAAGGCTTCGATCTTTGGGGGAATTGAAGGAGGAGAGAATCATCATCATCACGAATCAAGCGCATCAACTCCTCTCCATTCATTTGGAGAAATCCCTGATCTAGTATTCTTGTCAATATCTAGATCTTGTTCTTTGTTATTGATAACTTGTTCTTGTGGCAGCTTGTTGTCATTACGGGAGCCTCCAAGTTGATTGTGGAGTTGTGCCCCGCTAGTTATGTAAAGGCACCGGTACCCGCCTCGAAGGGTTCCTATAGTGGAAAGGTGGATCAGGCCTTTGGTGGCGGGATCCATCGGAGAAAATGGTGAGGCCTATTGTGGCGTGGTGGTCTTAGTACCGCCCACCCCTCCAATGCAGACGTACTTCCCTTAACAAGGAAGGAACTATGGTCTACAAATCCTGTGTCTCCACGTGCTTCACTATGGTTCACCTGTTCCTCTTCCACTCGCTCTTTACTCGCTAGTAGATAGGTTTGCATATAGGGAAATTTGACCTAATAGTTTATCTAGAGAATTTACCCTTTGTGTTAAGCCTAAAATTGAAAAAGCATTAAAATTTGAAGTAGCACCTATTCACTCCCCCTCTATGTGCCCATACGATCCATTTCAATTGGTATTAGAGCCCCGGCTCTTTATTCAGGCTTAACCGCCTAAGAGAAGTATGGGTACCAAGGGAGATGGGGATGAGGCTATGGATAAGGTCACAATGGATGATCTCAAGATGTTGGAAACAACCTTGTTGAAATCCTTTAAGGCCAAGATGGAGGAGATGAATCAAATGATTGCTCGCCTCACATCATCCATAGCCCCATCTCCATCCTCCTCTGAGGCCTCCACACCATCATCCAAGGATAAGGCTAACACCGGATCCAAGGATGATGAAGTGGTAGGTGAAAAACATAATGGTTCCACCTCCAAGAAGGAAAGTGGTAAGGAGGAATATATTGAGGTTCGTCACGTATATTCCCCCGACCCACCTATCCCTCATCCTCATATAAATAATAGGGGTGATCCACCCAAGCTTACTGCATCCTCTTTTAATCAATGGAAATTCTTAATGAAGTCTCATGTTTGTAGCTCCTCTATTGAACTTTGGAGGATTATTGAAGAAGGTCTTCATATTGGCGATCATACCAACCTGACAAGAAGAGAAGTTGTGGACAGCCAATTGAATGCTACGGCTCTCCACATGATACAACTCGGTGTGGGTCCCAAGGACATGCCCCACATTGAACATCTCAACACAGCTAAAGAACCTTGTGATGCCCTCACCGTTCTCTTTATTGGGAATGAAAGCATGAGAAGGAATAGGTATGATGCCCTTAGTAATGAAGCTGAAGGATTCTACATGTTGGATGGTGAAAACCATGAAGACATGTATATAAGACTCAAGGGTATTGCAACAACATTTAGAAAGCATGGAGCCACTCACATTTATGATGCATGGATAAAGAGAAAATATGTGAGTGCCTTAATGCGTTTCGAGCCAACGGACTTGAAGATCTTGAAAGGTAGACACAACTACCATCAAATGACATCCAATGAGGTCATGCAAGAGATGGCATCATTCAAAGTTGCTGCAAAGAACGCTGAAGATGCCCATGCCCATGCCATTGGAATGCAAAAGGGGGTCAATGTTGCTCTAAAGGCTAATGTTGTTGAGCAAAAGGAGGATGAAAGAGCTTTTGAGGGGCCTCCATGGACTGCCCCGATGAAGTCAAACATGCTCATGGTGAGTACATGGCGTTCTACACAAGGAACTTTAGGAAGGATCATGCCAAGGCCAAGTCAGAACTCAAGCGCAAGAATGGGTCAAGTGGAAGAAGAGAAAGTGCCTCAAAACTGAGGACTTGCTACAATTGTGGAGATAGGCTACACTTCGTAGCCGAGTGTCCATATCAAAATAGAGAAGACAATGGTGGCAGGGTCATCCTTAAAGAAAAATCTAAGGCACCTAAGAAGAAGCCATTTATCAAAAAGAATGGTCCCTACAAGAAGCAACCCAAGATTGTCTTGGTGGCACAAGAAGAATACTCCTCCGTAAGTGAATATGAAGAGGATGAAGATAGTTCTCGCGAGGTGGCTGCCATAGATACCACATCGACTCCATCATCTGTCTTCGACTCACCGAATGAGAAAATCATCAACAACAACGCCACTTGCCTTATGGCAAGAGGGTCCGAGGTATCAAGTTCTAGCTCTTCATTTCCTAAGACTAACATAAACTTGTATATGGATGATCATACTAGTCTTAAAATGAAAGAAGAAGTTATTGCTTTGGACAACTTTTTCACTAACCTGCAAGGTGAGCACAAACTTCATTTTGATACTCTTATGAGTCAACTTGCTCAAGCCGAAGATCTTCTTGAAGAAAAGGGCAGAATTGAAAGAGAAGATGCCTTGGAGATAACTTCTTTGAAGAATGCTCTAGAAGAAGAAGAGGAAGCTCGAGTATCTTTGGAAGAAATACTCGAATCCATTGAGGAGTCACATGAAAAAGTTGTAGCTCAACTCGTCAAAGAACGTGACAATGCTCTTGCCAAGGTAAAGAAACTCAAGAAAGAAAAGATTGAATTTGGGGCTGCTCATGCTAGACTCTTGGAGAAGTTTCATAAACTTGACAGTGCTCACAAGGCATTGGAGAGGGATCACTCTACTCTAAATGAGTCTCATGATCAGCTCCAAACTCAATTGAAGCTGTATGATGTGCCAAGTACCTCCACATCATCTTATGGAAAAGAAGATCTTGCAAGAGGTTCTCAACACAAAGGTAAAGAAGTTCTTGATGAGATACTAAGCAAGCAAAGGACAAACAATAGAAAAGAAGGTGTCGGCTACATTCCCAAGACAAAGAACAAGAAAAACAACAACAAGAAGAAGAGCAAGACTGCTCAACCAAAGACTAGAAACATCACCAATGACAAGTCTAATTATGATGGTTTTGCAGGGGCTAAGAATCCTAACTTTGAGTTATATTGCGATCATTATGGTGATGTTTATGCTAGTTATGTAGGTCCTTATGATTGTTATATTCCTTGGTCTATTTGGGTCCCGAAGTCCCTTGTTACTAACATGAGAGGACCCATTGAAAAATGGGTACCTAAAACCAAGAAGTAACTTTCTTGCAGGGCTATGCTTCCGGTGGGTCTAAATGGGTACTTGATGACCCACAAGTAAAGGGGGTGTATCGCAATATTTTTGATAAGTAAGAGTGTCGAACCCAACGATGAGCAGAAGGTGCTGGCTAGTGGTATGGATCAGGAATTCTCTACAAATACTTAGCAAACGGATTTTTAGAGGTTTTCGATAAAGCAAGTAAAAAAAGTACGAGTAAATAAAAGACAGTAAGAATGAATGCAACAAGTGGCCCAATCCTTTATGCAGCAAAGGACAAGCTGGTTGTATTTCTATAGATGACCAAACATTCTCGAGGACACATGGGAAGACTGTCAAGTGCTTTCGCTTCATATAGTCGATTAATCTTCTTTAGCTTGCTAAGTGTTGTGTGGGTGAACCTGTGCTAATGTACCTCCCCATCCAAGACTAATACATACTTGTGATTATACCCCTTGTAAACATCCGTAAGTACAAGAAAGTAATTAAGGTAAAACCTAACCACAACTTTAAACTCTAAGACTGTTACGTCCCTTGTGCAATGGTTTCCTAACGGGGGTTCAGGTTTCTGTCACTCCGGCAACCCCTACGATTAGTAGCCAAATACACAATGCATTCCCCTAGCCCAATATAGGTGAAGTGTCATGTAGTCGATGTTCACATGACACCACTAGAAGAAGTACACCACAACTTAAATAACAATCTATTGAATCTTTCTCAACGCAACTCCACTACTAACAACAAGACTTCTCCCATGTCGTCAAGAACAAAACAAACTACTCACAAGACATCATATGGATCATGATCAGAGATGGAATAATGATGTATAACAATCTGAACATAAACAATAATTCAACGGTTCACTCAATAGCATCAACTACTAAGAGTAATCAACACCGGGAAAGTTTCCCCTATGAACTAATGCAAGATTCAACTCAATTGTTACAGCAATATGGAGATGGTGATGAGGGCGATGATGGTGATGATGATGGTGGTGATGATGATGATGATCCCGATGAAGTCCAGCTTGATGGTGGTGTTGATGGCAACGACTCCCCTCTCCGGGAAGGAATTCCCCCGGTAGAAATCTGTCTGCCGGAGAGATCTTTCTCTCTTGGTGTTTTCCGCCCCGCAGAGGCGGCATAATCTTTTTGTGGTCGCTCCCCGAGTCTTAGGGTTTTGTGGGGATGATATACTCCAGAGGGGAGAGGCTGGAGTGGGCCAGGGCGGCCACACCACTCCTAGGCGCGGCCTAGGCCTGCCCGCGCCATGGGGTGGCGTGGGCCCCCTGTGGCCCACCTCCACTCCATCTTCTAGCATCTCGAGTCTTCTGGAAAAATAGAATTTTCCGTATATTTTTCCGGATTTTCTGATCTTCGCAAATTTTGCCTCCAAACAGCACCTTTTCCATCAGAATCCTGACTACAACGGTCCATGCTCCAAAAGTCATCAACCATGCAAAAATAGATGAAATTACATAAGTATCACCTCTCAATACAAAATATATCAATGAATAATAGTGAATTAAGACATAGAATAGTGATGCAAAATGGACGTATCAACTCCCCCCAAGCTTAGACTTCGCTTGTCCCCAAGCGAAACTGAGCTCAATAAACATGGCCTTAGGTTTATGGAGTGAAGAGTCGATAAAAGAATACGGACAAGAAGCATCACATTCATCAAGTACATAGATCATAATAGAAGACAACTCACTATTATATAACTCAACTTGCAATGAGTAAAGGAAACACAATAAATATACATAAAGTGAATCATAATTGGTAAAGGCAAACTTAGCTCTTGGTCGAAGAATAGTTGATAATTTGCTGGAGTTCACAAATAGCAGGTTTTCAATGAAATCTTTCAAAGTAGTAAACATCAGGATAAGAGCAATGTGCAAAACAAGGAACATAAGAAACATGATAGAATAAATCATCATATGAATGAATGAAACACATCAACTCAAAATACTTGCTGAGATAGAAGGGAGTAGGTTTACTGACTCATCTACAAAGTAAAATAAAGGCCCTTCAAAGAGGGAATCAGGGATTGCAAGTCTCATAAAGAGCTCCCAAAAATTATGATACTTACTAGCTTTCAGCTCTCATTGCCCCTATCATAGGCATCTTTAGGTGATTAAGGTTAAAGTGATCAAAAATGAGGATATGCATTGACAAGTTGTAAGTTGAGAATCTCATGTCCCTTGAATACGAGGGCCGCTCCTCATGCTACTCAAGTTTAGTCACCGGTAAGTTCTTGTCATCGTAAGCATATGTGTATCATTGAGAACCGCCAACGGGGTACCCCTTGCTCGATGATACGGAAGAATCCCCATATCAAAATGACAAGGCAAGCAGACAACAAGTATCTCAGCAATCTTCTTATTTACCATGGGAATATGGTGCTTTTTTCTCTCTTTCCTCTTTTCATAATATCTCTTTTTTTCTTTTCTCTTTTTTCTCAATCTCTATCTCTTTTTTTATAAGAAGAATGCTTCATAGATACTCGTTATGGTTACGCTGCAGGTTTCCACCATGTCAGCATGGATTAGACCAGCGGCCCAGGCGTTTCTCTAACACACATGCATAACTCCATGGACTTACAAGCTCCCCTTTCATTTCACACCGACGACATCCATAGACAAAAGAACATGATATCAACTAGGTACAAAGTACCAGTGCAATGTTGAAAGCGTTCCCCATGACAGCATGGTTCTGCTAATTCACAACTTACAAAGCGCAAGCATATACGCAACATAGGTGAGCACAATGGTTCAAGTTTATTAAATGCAAGAAAGTAAAGTGTGCCATCAAGTTCGTGAGAGCTTTAATCACTAATTTTCACATAACAAGTTTAATTTGGGAGGTAGATTAAACAAGAATTTACTTGGAATAGCAATAATGCTACTAGGTAGGTATGGTGGACACAAACGACAAAGGTTTTGGTTTAAAGGAGTGGATGCACGAGAAGAATACCCTCTTAGTACAGGTTTTTGGCTAGCAAGGCTGGGTAGCAAGTACAAGAGTTGAAGGAAACAAACAAACATACAAGTGATAAAGACAAACATGCAATCTTCCTTGGAAGCACAAAAGATCTTAACTAGAGAATACTAGACTTATGAGCAAATCAAGAAAGAAAGATGATGAAATTATTTTCCTCTAGGGCACTTTATCTTTTTCTTTTCAACTCTCAAAAAGGTGTTGCTACTGACCGAGCCAGGTTTGCCAAAACCAACTAAATTAACTCAATGATCCCAAAGTGATACCAATACTAACAACAAGATCAATCATATAACCACGAATTGAAAACTAATATAAGCTATGCAAAAGAGTGGATGATAGAACTTCTCATTAATATTCCATAATGGCAACTCACACCAAGGGATACATATCTAACGAGAGAGGGGACACTTCCATAATGCAAACCATACTACAAAATAACTCCTCTATTCATGATATGACTCTACTAATAAGGTAAAAAGATAGAAGATAGTGATATGATACCGTGACACTCCCCCAAGCTTGGAACAAACCAAGGGGATGCCAAACCTGATGACGAATTACTCCTTCGGTGGTGGTGGTATCCTCTTGATGAGCTCCTTGATCAGTTTCCCCAAGTACTCAATCTCGAAGGTGAGATTACGAATCAGCTGTGAGTTTTGCTCAATGCGGCTCATGATCATGTCGTGTTGAGAATTCCAGCTCTTGCTATTCTTTCCCCACTCTTCCTCCTTGAAGTCTTCTTTTCCTGCATGGCTAGAACGAGGCAAATACCAATTGGAGGGTATGGAAATGAGTCTTGGTGCATGGAGGAAGTGACCAGGGATCTGAACGGTGATGAGGAGGCTTCCCTCCAATGGCTGGATTTTCCACCACCTCAATGCTTGCAATGGTAGTGCCGGTGTGCGGGTGTAGGCCTTGCTCCTCTTCACCTTCACTCTTGATCTCCTTCTCCTTCTCGAGGTCTTGGAGATCTTCCTCCATGGGCTCCTTCCCTTTATCCTTGGCGGACACCATTGTGCTTCTAAGTTTTCAAAGAGTATGTCCTGACAGAAACAGATCGAAACAGAAACACGACGAAAACACAATATACGAACCTCGGAAGATCCGGGGGGTTATATATTATGAAGTTTCATATCAAAAGGAAGGTACTGGGAGAAAACGAGTCGCAGGCGGAGTCCGGGGTGGACTCACCACCTGGTGGCGCGACTAGGGGTGGGCCCGCGCCACAGGGTGGTGTGAGCCACCCTGGCTCCATTTCCGTCCCTTTTCGCTTCGAAACTTTACTTATTGACTAAAAACTGCAAAAATATAGTTGGATTGTATTTTCGCGGAACTTTTCTTACCAGAACTGTTACCTAGTTGGAAACGGGCTCTGCAGGTCTCTGAATTTGGTCCTCAATGAATTTCTCCGGAGTTATAACTTGAATCATCAATATCTTCATCTTCAACACTTATTTCTTGAGTCATAAAACCCTTCTCTTCCTTATTACACCATTATCTCCACTTCCTGGAAATTTCTTTCACACAAAACTTCACACAGTTCTCATTAGCAACATTAGTATAAGTGAAGTGATAAATCCTTTTGGGTCCAACTTCAACTGAAAACCATCAAAACAAAAGCTACTGTAGCAACTCCTTCCGAAGACCCAAAAATAATTTAAAAAGGAAATCGAATAAAGAAGCAAATGCAAGATTGGCAAAATCTGTCAAAACAGACCATCAGGTAAAGATCATTTTTTTCGAAAATCTTCTGTTGCTCAAATCAAAAAGTTCAATACTAAATAAAGTTAAATAACAACCTGGGGCAGAAGCACAAAAAATTACAGCTCAATCCGACATATAGAGATCTCTCACGATTTTTTACGGTGAAGCACAAAAATCTGTTTCACGACAGCAACTTCCCCAAATATTACTTCTCTCTCATTAGAGGTTGATCTCGACACAAAAAACAAACAAAACGGATAAGGAGCGGTTATTACCGAAGTAATAACTTCCAAGACTCAAAGAAACTGTCGTTGTATTGGGAACGTCAGTACCTAAGCAGGTTAGATAGAGGTGTGGGGACTAGCAGGGAAGCTATCGACGGCGTCCGCAGGCGGGATTGGATACAAGCAAGCGTAGCGGGACGCAAGAAGTACCCAGGTTCAGGGCCCTCGTGGTGAGGTAAAGCCCCTTCTCCTGCCGGATCTGACTATGGGGAAATACCCGAACTACAAGTGCTCCTCGAGCTGTATGTGCTAGCTACTGCCTTAAATGCTGTATGACCAACCCTTTCTACTGAGGCCTTGCCTCTCCTTATATAGGCAGAGAGGCAAAGGTCTCAGTGGCTAGTCCGACTGGCAGGCCCCACAGGTGGGTCCCAGCCGGCTAGTCATCTGATATCGATATGGCATGTCTTATCGAATCTGGCGGTATGGCATCGTCGAGCACGATGGGCGCCGTGCGAGCCCGTTGTCAGCACAGGCCACTGTTCCTGCGTCACCCTCGCAAAGTCTTCGGTATGGTCGGGTGGTTGCCAGTCTTGTCATCGTACAGGGCGTGTCGTGCACTGATACGCACGTCGTCCTGTCTCGCTGATTGGGTCCGGCTACGTCACCGTATCCGGCTGTCTCTTCCTGATCCGGCTAGCGGGTGATAGTCGGCCTGTCTTACCCTGTCCGGCTGCATCTGGTCATCCGGACGCGATCCGACTGTCTTGTTTCTTATCCGGTTGGGGTACCTGGGGATCATTCCCCTGACACTATCCCCCGAGCACTTGTGGATTTCGCCCTTAGGCGAAATGTGCGCGCGCTCCTTCTTGTTTTTGAATTTGCGTCCGGCTGAACCTGGCGGTTGCGCTACCCGTGACGTCAGTGCTGACGCCGACCACGCGCGCACGCGCCATCATTGCACTGCGGCGGGCAGCGTAACATCCCGTCGCATGTCGCCTCAGGAAACCGCTGTCCGGTGCTTTGGTTTTCGCTCCAGGATCTTCTGCGCATCCTGCCCTAGCACACGGGATCTAGGCGGCGGTTGGGGTGTGGGTTGCCCGGGTGCGCGCCACGTGGCCCCATCGACGGTTTCCCTCCGGTCCTTTAAAGGGACGCCGCGGGGGAGGCAGTTCCTTTCCTTCGCTCCCCCGCTACAGTCTTCTTCTCCCCTGCGTGCTCCTGCTTCTGCGCTCTTGCCCTCTGCGCCGCAGCCCACTGCGCCGCCCGCTCGCCGTCGTCGATGCTACGGGCCACCGCCACTCTTCCGTCGCCGCTCCTCTCCACCAGCCGGAAATGGCCGCTCGCCGTCGTTGGTGCAGCTCCTCCGTCACTGAGGACCAGATTCAGAAGTACCGTGCCACCCGCGTTCTCTCGTCGGAGGAGGAGGTGGCGGTGCGGTTGGCGCCGGCGGGAGAGGTGTCACCGCACCCGGCGGAGGGGGAGCGCGTCGTCTTCCTCTCCCATCTGGCGCGCCGGTTCGCCCTTCCGATGAACCCCTTCCTCTTGACGTTCCTCGCATTTTTCGACCTTCGTCTTCACCACCTCGGCGCCAACGCCATCGGGACGCTGGTGCACTTCATGGCATTCTGCGAGAGCTATCTCGGGATCCAGCCGGATCTCGGGCTCTTCTGTCGGCTCTTCCGAGTCTGACCGCAGGTGCAGTACACGAAGGGGCCGCTAGTCGTCTGCGGTGGCGCCTCCATCTACTCCTGCTCCCAATTTGGCTACCCCAAGTTCTTGCTCCAGGACACGGTACGGCTGTGGCAGCAGTCATACTTCTACGTCAAGAACGTCACCAACGTCGACCGGATAAATCTTCTGGCCTTCCAGGATGTCGAGTCCAGCCGACAGAACTAGGACTTGAAGTTCCATGGCGACAGGGCGGAGATGGACGCGATGCTGCAGCACATGCGCTCCCTCGTCACCTGCCGGCTAACCGTCCGGGACATCACTCTTAGCTGGATGTCCCGGCTGATGATGCCGATGCAGCAGCGGGCGCACAAGGTGTGCTATTACTCTGACCGGCTAGACCCGACCCGGCTGTCGCGCCACATCCCTGCTACCACAACCTGAAGGAGTGGTTGTGGACGATCAGCAAGGAGCGGCTACCGAAGAACTGGACGTTCAGTCTGGCGCCCTACAGCCGGGAGAACCACGCGCCTCGGGTAAGTTCTTATAGACGGAAACTTTATTTGCTCTTTCTGTGTTGTTTCCTTATTCGGTCTGACTGACTTCTTGTATTCGGCAGATCTTCGCCTGCATCCTTCGCGAGGAGGGCGAGGCTCCCCTCGAGGTATTCACGCCTGACTTGCCCGAGCCGCGCGCTCGGCGGTCCAGCAAGGAATCGGACGGGGACGATGATGCCTTCCCCAGCCGGAATGACGAGCCGGCTGCCGACCCGCACGCGGAGGTGCACGAGGAGGAGGAGGCCGCGCCGACCGTGGATCCGGCGACGCGCTCCGCGGCGGACGGCGAGGCGGGCGGGAGCGGCTCCAGTCGTTCCGGCTCCCGCCGGCCTGCGACGGAGGAGCCGGCTCCCAAGAGGAGTCGGTCCGGCGCCCTGCCGCCAAGCCGTCTTGGCCGGAAGAAGGGGCCGCCCCCAGTTGTGCCGGGGTACGTTTTTTCTCTCCCCCTCTGTCTTTCGGCGCTTTCTGTCTGCTTGCCCCTTTTTCTTCTTTTTCTGACTTTGGTTTGTTTTGCTTTTGCCTTCTCCTCTTTCTTTTTAGCACACTGGTCTCCTTTGGAGCTGAGCCATTTCTGGCCGGGTCACCGCCCGTGCCCGGCCAACCATGTGCCGGTGCCCTCTTTCTTCTGACGCGTGGCCCTCGCCTCCCCCTCGAGCTGAGCCGACCGCCTCCGCCTAGCCGGAAGGTCCTCAGCCGGAAGCGGAGCCCTCCCAGCCGGAAGGCTCTTCTACGAGCGCGCGGGGGGCTGCCGGCAAGGAGCTCGTCGTTGTTGGCGACGACAACTCCGACGAGGAGCCCGTGAAGGAATGGCGAACAATGGTGGTCGCGGCGAAGGAGTCCTTGGCCATCAACGCCGTGGACGACGAAGCTTCCTCCGCCGCCTCGCTGCCGGACCTTGCCGCCACGCTTGAGCTGGCGGTGAAGGAGATCCGGCTGTTGGAGGCCACAGCCGGCGGGAACCGGACGTTGGAACAGAAGCTTGCCGCCGCCAACGGGACTTCCCAGAGTAAGTTCGCTTCACCCAGCTTGTTTTTTTACTGATAGCCGGTTTTGTTGCAGCCATCCTCGTGTGCGCTCAATGCGAGATCGATCGCTTGAAGAAAGCGAACGACCGGCTGAGCAAGTCCAACTCCACTCTGCGGCTGCAGAACAAGGATTGGCACGCGAGGGTAGACGGTCTAGAGGCCACCGTCAAGGAGCACGACGCCTCGCTTGCTAGCCGAGCCGAAGCCTTCACCCTTCTCGAGGCCCAGAACAAGGACCACGAGAAGGAGATCAAACGACTAGCGGTCAAGGAGAAGGCGCTGGTGGAGGAGCTGATGCAGGTCGGCCACACTGCCAAGGGTGAGTTCCTTTTCCCGTCTTCCTTTCTTTCCGGATCCGGTAGCCGGATCTGACCCTCTTTTCTGACAGCCTTTTACCCTGGCATAGACCTGCTGGCCTACAACCGGCTGCAGGAGAACTGGCCGGGAGCGCAGCCGACGGCCTAGGAGCTCGTTGTCCTTCTTAGCGAGGAAGCCGCCAAGCTTCGCCAGGCAGCGTGGGACGTCTTCTCCTTCGTGTGGCCGGAGGCTCCGGTTCCGGAGACGATGGCGCAGCTGGCTGCGAAGGTGGGAGAGGTGCCGGCTGCGGTGGACCGGCTGCGGGACCTAGCGGCGCGGGCCGGAGCGGAGATGGCTCTGGCCCTCATGCTCTCCTGGTACAAGGATGCCCGCGTTGAGAAGATCGACGGTGGCTTCCGTGCCGGAGCCGATCTTGCCGCCATCCGCCAAGCCCATCTGGAGCTTCGCGGATCCGCCATGAAGATTGCCGACTACGTGGACCCCGACAAGGCGCTCACCGACTCGGAGTCCGTCGGTACTCTTGACGTGGAGGGCCCGATGCCACCGCCCGCAGGCGCTAGAACCGGATCAAGCTCCGCGCCTCCTCCGCCGCCTGCAGCTTCTGCCGGCCAAGATCCCCCGCACGGCAAGGGTCCTGCCGCCTAGTTATTGCCCCGGGATGCCGGGTGTATTTGTCTTGTGTTACATGTTTACAAATCTTGTCTATTTGTACCGGCTGTCTTGGATGCCGGGTAACTTATGGGAGCTTCGTCTCCCTTTTGTTTGTTAATCGTTGAAATTCTTGAGTCTCTTAACTTGTGTGTTGAGTTTCCTTTTGATATTTTTGCCGGCTTGCTCCGCCTAGCTAACCTCGTCCGGCTACACACTCTTAGCCGGATGAACTACACCTCCAGTGGGGGTGCGCTAGCGCACCCACTGGTTGTATCCCCCGAGATTCGGAGTAGCTGGCGTAGCCAGGTGCTTCAAATCTTCCTTATTTCTCCCAAGTCTTCTAACTTTATCCGACTGGCCTCGTCCCAGTCAGCTGCTTTCGTCGGCTGAACGCCTTTAGCCAGGGGAACTAACATTCCAGTGGGGGCGCGCGAGCGCACCCACTGGGTGTAGCCCCCGAGATTCGGAGTAGCTGGCGTAGCCAGGTGCTTCGAATCTTTCTTGTCTTTTCTTGCTCCTGCCCTTGCCCTCACCTGGGCTCGGAACGGCCGACTAAACGCCCTTAGCCGGTCAGGAACTACAAGATTCCACTAGGGGCGCGCGAGCGCACCCAGTGGGTGTAGCCCCCGAGATTCGGAGCGCTTGATGAAGGCAAGGACTTCGAATCTTCTTTCCTTCTCCTGAATTCTAACTCGAGGTAGTCAGACAAGAATATACATACGCATACACACATGTCCACATAGGTTAGTAGGTTAGTCTGTCAAATTGTAGTCGGACCAGCTGCTCAGCGTCCTCGAGGGCGGTGGGCCAATAGAAACCATGGCGGAATGCCTTGGCGACTATCGCCCTTGACAAAGCATGGTGCCTGCACTCGCCCTGGTGGATATCCTTGAGTAGCCGGTAGCCCGTGTCCACATCAACACATCTTTGGAAGATACCGGATACGCTGCCCTTGTACAACTCGTCGTTTATGATGGTGTACATGTGCGCGCGGCGCCGGATTTGCCTGGCCTCCACCTCGTCGTCCGGGAGTTCTCTATTGGCGATGTAGCTCATGAAGGGATGTGCCCAGGATGGCACTTCCCGGATGACGAGGACGCTCCTGTCCTCCGGCTGACGGATGTCGGGGGGTCGTCCGGGTGGCGTACCCGGGACGGCGGCCCCCGAGCCACTAGGCGAGCCGGCAGCCCCCGGGTCTTGCAAGCCGGAAGGCACTGCATGGCCAGAATTGGTGCGGGTCTTCTTTGGCGGTTCTGCCGGCTCTGCCTATGCCGTTTCGTCAGCCGAAAAGCTTCCTGCCCAGACGATGGAGTCTGATTCTGGTGACGGGTTGATGGATGGCTTGCGCAGGTGCTCCAAGGAGACCCCTGGTGGGATAGCCTGCCTGGTGGATCCGATCTTGGAGAGCGCATCGTCTGCCTCGTTGTTGATGCGGTGGATGTGGTGAAATTCGCACCCGTCGAAGGAGGCGCTGAGCTTCTGGATGTGGAATTGGTAGAGGGCCATGTTTGCATCTCTGGCGTCCCATTCTCCGGACACCTGCTGCACCACCAAGTCCGAATCACCGAAGCACAGGATCCGGTTGACACCGATCTCCTTGGCCAGCCGGAGCCCGTGCGCCAGTGCCTCGTATTCGGCTACATTGTTGGAGGCCTTGAAGTGGATCTGCATCACGTACTCCAGCCGGTCTCCTTTGGGCGAGGTGAGCACGATGCCGGCTCCCAAGCCCCCGAGCATCTTCGACCCGTCTAAGTGCATCCGCCAGTGGTCCGAATCCGAACCCGGTGGGAGATACTGGGTCTCGGCCCAGTCGACGAGGAAGTCCGCCAACGCCTGCGACTTGATCGTGAGCCGGGGCTCGTACTGGATGGAGTAGGCGGCGAGCTCGATGGCCCACTTGGCGACTCGGCCGATGGCGTCCTTGTTGCCGATGATTTTCGAAAGGGGTGCAATGCACACGACCTTAATCGGGTGCTCCTGGAAGTAGTGCTTGAGCTTCTTGCATGCCAGGTACACACCGTAGCACATCTTTTGGTAGTGTGGGTAGTTCTGCTTGGAGAGGGAGAGGACCTCGCTGAGGTAGTAGACGGGTCTCTGAACCGGCTGAGCCTTGCCTTCCTCGGGGCGCTCCACCACCAGGACGACACTGACGACCCGGCTGATGGCTGCTATATAGAGCAACATCGGCTCCTTGCTAGCCGGCGTGGCTAGAACCGGTGCTGTGGATAGCATGCGCTTGAGGTCGTGAAACACGGCGTCGGCTTGCGAAGTCAAGGAGAACTTGTCCGTCTTCTTTATCAGCTGGTACAACGGGAGTGCCTTCTCCCCTAGCCGGCTGACGAAGCGACTGAGGGAAGCCAGGCATCCGGTGAACTTTTGGACCCCAAGCAGGTTCCTAGGCGGCTGCATCCTCTCGATGGCCGCGATCTTCTCCGGATTCGCCTCGATACCTCGTTGTGATACGAGGAAACCGAGTAGCTGGCCAGATGGTACTCCGAAGACGCACTTCTCTGGGTTCAGCTGCATCTGCTACTGGTGGAGGTTGCCAAATGTCTCTCCCAGATCCTCGAGGAGGGTGTGCTTCTCCTTGGTCTTGATGACCACGTCATCCACGTAAGTGTGCATGTTTCAGCCTATCTGCGAGTGCAAGCATTTCTGCATACATCGCTGATAGGTGGCGCCTGCATTCTTTAGGCTGAAAGGCATGGTTACATAGCAGAAAGCCCCGTAGGGGGTGATAAATGATGTCTTAATCTGATCAGCCGGGTTTAGCCGGATCTGATTGTACCTAGAATAACAATCTAGAAAAGACAACCAATCACAGCTGGCCGTGGAATCGATGACTTGATCGATACGGGGCAAGGTGAAGGGGTCTTTTGGGCACGCCTTGTTCAGGCTGGTGTAGTCGATACACATGCGCCAGGTCTTGTTCTTCTTCAGCACCTAGACTGGGTTCGCCAACCAGTCCGGGTGGTACACTTCCATGATGAACCCTGCTGCAAGGAGCCGGGTGATCCATGATGAACTTCCATGATGAACCCTGCTGCAAGGGACATCCGGACGCACATGAAGTGAGTGCTCGGCGAACTCCCTCGGCACACCCGGCATGTCCTTGGGGGACCATGCGAAGATGTCCCGATTCTCACGGAGGAAGTCGACGAGCACGCCTTCCTATTTGCTGTCCAAGCCAGCACCAATTGTGACGAACTTAGTCGGATCGGAGGGGTCGAGCAGGATCCTCTTCGTATCCTTTGCCAGCTGGAAAGTTCCTTCTCCAGCCTGTTTGCTGCTAGCCGGAATGTCCTGCTGGGCCATGGCCACATTGCGCATGATCACGCATTTTTCTTCGGCTATGATGAGGGCCTCTGCCAGTTTGGAACCAGCTGAGGCGCACTCCATCGACCGCCTGAAGCAGCCGACGACGGTGATCACGCTGTGGGGTCCCGGCATCTTTGTCTTGAGGTATGCATAGTGGGGGATGGCCATGAACTTGGCGAGGGCGGGGCGCCCGAGGAGAGCATGGTAGGAGCTCGTCAGATTTACCACCTCGAACCAGATTGGTTCGCGGCGGAAGTTCTCCTCGGTCCCGAAGATGATGTCCAGCTGGATTTTCCCTAGCGGGGCACAGGCTGGCCCTGGCAGTACGTCGTGGAACGTCGTGGTAGTCGGGCGCAGGTCGCTTTCGCGAATGCCCAGCTTCTCCAGCGAGGACTGGTAGAGGAGGTTGAGGCTGCTGCTTCCGTCAATGAGGATGCGCGAGAATCGACAGGTGCGCGCGTTGGAGACGATGAGAGGGTGGAGCACCATGGCGTAGCCCCAGGGAGTCGGCAGATGCTCAGGCTAATCCGCCCGGCTCCAGGTGATGGGGGTTTTCGACCAGTTCAGGTATTGGGGGACCAGAGAGACGATGGCGTTAACCTCCTTCGAGCGTTGCCTGTGGCTGTGCTTGTCGTCCTGCTCCGTCTCGAAGATGTGGTAGGCAGCATGCGGCTGGGGGTAGCCGTTGTTGTTGTTGCCGCCGTTGCCGCCGTTACCATCATTACCGGCTCCCCTAGCCGGTGGTGGAGGTCCGCCCGGTGGGGGAGGGGGGAGGCAAGGCTGGTTGCCCTGGTCCTTTAGCTAGCGGGTCCAGCTGCAGTTCCGGGTGGTGTGCGTAGCCGGTTTGAAGGGACCGCTATGCCACTTGCACGGGCCGTCAAACATCTGGTCGAAGGTGAGCCATGGCTTCTGCCTTCTTGCCTCATTAGCCGGTGCGTCGGGCGCACCCTCCACAGCATTGACCTACCGCGCGTGGTAGCGAGGCTTTTGCTGTCTTGCCTGGCGGTCCCCATGGAACCGGTTGTCGTTGCCGTGGCGTCTGGAGGATCCGGCTTCTCCTGTCGGGTTGCTTGGTCGGTCGCGAGCCGGCTCCGTGTGAGTCGGACGACCGTCCGCATTTACTCGGAGGGGCTTCTTCATGGTGGCATCTGCCATAGCGTACTGGTCCGCAACCGTCATGAGCTCCACCATGGTTTTCGGCTCATCACACAGTAGCCGGTGGCGAAGCATGGTGCCTTCTCGGCAACCCTCGATGAAGAAACTGATGGCTTGGCTCTCCAGGATGCCCTCGCAGCTCTGTCCACTTGGCGAGGTACTCGCGGTCGATCTCGTGGTCCGGACGCACAAGGCTAGGTCGCTGTGGCGCCTGGGCGTTATGCGCTGCTTGAAGTTGCGGACGAACACCTTCTCGAAGTCAGGCCAGGTGTTGATGCTGTTGGGCGCAAGGCCATTAAGCCATGTCCTTGCCGACCCGGTTAGCATGAGAGGGATGTAGCGCATGTTCCCGTGGGCGATGTTGACTGCCGTAGCATAGTCGGTCAACCAGTCTTCCGGCTTCATGCTGCTATCGTACTTGGGGGTGTCCCTGGGCAGGGAGAATTTATCCGGAAACAGCTCGTTCCGGATGCGGGGTCCGAAACAAACCGGGCCGGTCGAGTTTTCCTCCTTCATGACGCGCGCTTGAGCGAGGAGCTCGATGCGGTCGCGGGCATCCGGACAATCCGGGTTGGGCGCTCCCACCCGGCCCGAGAGACGGGAACCGGCTAGTCTGGGCGCTCCGGCTGGCGGAGGGGGAGGTGGCGGGTTGCTATTCACCGTCTGCTCCTGGCACGGCTGGCCCCTGTTGCCAGAGCTGCGACGCCTGCTACGGGCCCTGGGCGGCTGAGGGAAGGACGCCTGCTGGGTGTCGCGCGGCGCGTCCCTGCTGTTGGCAGGTAGCTTGCTCCCCCTAGAGTAGCTAAGGTCTTCCTGCATCTGCCGGTTGGCACCGTCCTGTTCGTCAGCGACGCGGAGGAGCTCCTGCACGCGAGCGTGCTGGCGGGCTTTCTCCTTGCCCTCCAGGCTGGGTAGTTCCTCCGCTGCGGCTCGCACCGCGCGCAGGTTCTTGATGGGCGTGCTGTAGGAGGGCCGTGTGAGGACAGGCGTGGGATCCGGTTCCCCGTCCTTTTCCATCCTGCCTCCCAGCTCACCACCCCGACGCCGTACCTGGCCGCGCCGACTCGGCTCTGTGGTAGCCGGAGTGAGGCCGTGTGCGCGGTCGTACTCGCGTTGGGTGATCTCGAGTTGCTTGCGGGCTGCCGCCAGCTCCATGGCCTCCTGGAGGAGGATCTGTCTCTCCATGGTGAAGTTGGCCTCCGCTTCCTCCGGGTTATCCCCGAGGTTAACCGGTGTCAGGAGCCGATCAATGGCATCCTCCACCGGGTTCCGAGGCTGCGGGGGGCGGAAGTTCCGACCTCGTCCGCGCCTCGCTCCCGCGGCTGGCGGGGATGCAAGATGGAACCGGCCATCATGACCTCCACGCCGCGGGGTGCGACGGAGGCGTTGCCGCCTGAGCACGACAGCTCCGTGATAAAGATGATTTCCTTAGGGAAACGCTCTGGGACGGTGGCGACGTAGACAGGGAGATCGCCGAATAGCAGGACGGTGCCGTTCGCTGGGAAGGAGGTTCCGACGAAGCAGGAGGCGTTGTCGATGATGAAGTCGAACTTGCCAAGCGTGAGCACCAGGCCGGAGGCCACGTGCTCACCGGCTGAAGTGCGGGGTCCCGTGCGGAACGTGACTTCGGTCGAAGCCATCTACCCCACGGTGGGCGCCAACTGTCGTTGTATTGGGAACGGCAGTACCTAAGCAGGTTAGATAGAGGTGTGGGGACTAGCAAGGAAGCTATCGACGGTGTCCGCAGGCGGGATTGGATACAAGCAAGCGTAGCGGGACGCAAGAAGTACCTAGGTTTAGGGCCCTCGTGGTGAGGTAAAGCCCCTACTCCTGCCAGATCTGACTATGGGGAATACCCGAACTACAAGTGCTCCTCGAGCTGTATGTGCTAGCTACTGCCTTAAATGCTGTTTGACCAACCCTTTCTACTGAGGCCTTGCCTCTCCTTATATAGGCAGAGAGGCAAAGGTCTCACTGGCTAGTCCGACTGGCGGGCCCCACAGGCGGGTCCCAGCCTGCTAGTCATCTACAGTATCCAGTATGGCATGTTTTACCGGAGTACGAGCGGTATGGCTATCGTAGAAACAATGGACGCCGTGCGAGCCCGTTGTCAGCACAAACCACTGTTCCTGCGTCACCCTCGCAAAGTCTTCGGTATGGTCGGGTGGTTGCCAGTCTTGTCATCGTACAGGGCGTGCCGTGCACTGATATGCACGTCGTCCTGTCTCGCTGATTGGGTCCGGCTATGTCACCGTATCCAGCTGTCTCTTCCTGATCCGGCTAGCGGGTGATAGTCGGCCTGTCTTATCCTGTCCGGCTTGATCTGGTCAGCCGGACGCGATCCGACTGTCTTGTTTCTTATCCGGTTGGGGTACCTGGGGATCATTCCCCTGACAGAAACACAAACAAACTGAAAGCAAAAACAAATTGGGTTGTCTCCCATAAAGCTCTTTCTTTATAGCCATTAAGATGGGCATGATAATTTTGAAGAATCTCTCATAGGGATATGAATTGATGCGAAAGAGAGCATTAAGAAGCAAAAACACACACATTTAAGTCTAACCCACTTCCTATGCAAGGGAATTTTGTAAACAAACAAGTTATTGAAACCAAAGGCAACTTGCATAAGAAGGCAAAAGAAGCGCAATATAAAAACTTTCAGCATAAAACGGGGCAACTTGATATTATTGAGATGCATAAGAACACTTTTCCGTATCTCATAGTAACTTTCAGTATCATGCATAAACTTAACAATATAGCTATCACAAGGACCATCATAGCAATGATCACTTATTCTAACAGAAAACACAGGAATACTAGCTCTCATAACACTACTTTGTGAAACAATATTAGAGGTATCCTTACAAAGGATAGTGTGTCCCTCTTCTTCATACTTAGTGACAAAGTCTTTCACATTTGCTATTACAGGTTCATCAACCATTTGTTTATTAGGTTCAACAGCCTTAGTTGTACTTTCATTAACCATACTAGCTATCATAGAATGTTCCTTTACCTTAACTGGAAAAGGCATTTTCTCAATATAAGGTTCAGTTAAAACATGATTAGCAGTATAAACTTTAGTATTTCTTGCAGGAACACTCTTAGCAATATCTTTATAAGGTTCATGATACTTATTCCACTTCTTTTTAGGCACTTCAATGTAAGAAGCAAAAGCCTTAAAATAAGAAGCAATAGCTTGAGAGTCTAGACATAAGCATTTTTAATATTTTGAAAGTCATCACTTCCCATAAAAGATTCAATGCATTCATAATCATAATTTATACCTGACTTTCTACCTTTGTCATTCTCCCAAGCTTCAGCATTGTCTTGAATACGATCCAGTAGGTCCCATTTAGCTTCTTCTTCCATACGACTGAATGATCCAGCACAAGAAGCATCCAATAAATCTTCGTCATGTAGAGGGAGCCTTACATAAAAGTTATTGATAATAATATTGTTGGGGAGCTCATGAATGGGACATTTGAGCATTAGTAACTTCAATCTCCCCAAGCTTGAGCTGTACTCTCTCCATCAAGAGGCCAAAAGTTGTATATTTTATTCCGATCTTTATGAATCTCACTCGGAGGATAAAACTTTGAGTAAAAGAGAGGCACTATTTCCTCCCATTCTAGAGCTTGACCATTCTTCAGCAGCTTATACCATTCCTCAACTCTTCCTTTTAGTGATAATGAGAATAACCTCTTCTTAACTTGATCTGTAGTAATACCTGCACACTTGAACAACCCGCATAATTCGTGTATAAAGAGTAAATGATCACCAGGATGGATAGTTCCATCCCCAACATAGTAGTTATCCATAACACGATCAATAATTCTTGTAGGTATTTTGAAAACATCATTCTCAGTAGGTGGTGGCTTATCTACTACCTTAGTAGTGGTAGTAGCATTACCAAATAAGAAACTCAGCGAATTATCCATAACAAAAATAAAGCAACTACAGTAGTAAACAATACTCATAGTAGAAGTTTCCTTTACTAGTTCCACTCTCCAATAGCACTTCACTCCCCGGCAACGGCGCCAGAAAATAGTCTTGATGACCCACAAGTATAGGGGGTGTATCGCAGTATTTTTGATAAGTAAGAGTGTCGAACCCAACGAGGAGCAAAAGGTGCTGGCTAGTGGTATGGATCAGAAATTCTCTACAAATACTTAGCAAACGGATTTTTAGAGGTTTTCGATAAAGCAAATAAATAAAGTACGAGTAAATAAAAGACAGTAAGAATGAATGTAACAAGTGGCCCAATCCTTTATGCAGCAAAGGACAAGCCGGTTATATTTCTATAGATGACCAAACGTTCTCGAGGACACATGGGAGGACTGTCAAGTGCTTTCGCTTCATATAGTCGATTAATCTTCTTTAGCTTGCTAAGTGTTGTGTGGGTGAACCTGTGCTAACGTACCGCCCCATCCAAGACTAATACATACTTGTGATTATACCCCTTTCAAACATCCATAAGTACAAGAAAGTAATTAAGGTAAAACCTAACCACAGCTTTAAACTCTCAGACCCTTACGTCCCTTGTATAATGGTTTCCTAATGGGGGTTCAGGTTTCTGTCACTCCGGAAACCCCTACGATTAGTAGCCAAATACACAATGCATTCCCCTAGGCCCATATAGGTGAAGTGTCCTGTAGTCGACGTTCACATGACACCGCTAGAAGAAGTACACCACAACTTAAATAACAATCTATTGAATCTTTCTCAACGCAACTCCACTACTAACAACAAGACTTCTCCCATGTCCTCAAGAACAAAACGAACTACTCACAAGACATCATATGGATCATGATCAGAGATGGAATAATGATGTATAACAATCTGAACATAAACAATAATTCAACGGTTCACTCAATAGCATCAACTACTAAGAGTAATCAACACCGGGAAAGTTCCCCCTATGAACTAATGCAAGATTCAACTCAATTGTTACAGCAATATGGAGATGGTGATGAGGGTGCTGATGGTGATGATGATGATGGTGATGATGATGATGACCCCGATGAAGTCCAGCTTGATGGTGGTGTTGATGGCGACGATCTCCCCTCTCTGGGAAGGAATTCCCCCGGCAGAAATCTGTCTGCCGGAGAGATCTTTCTCTCTCGGTGTTTTCTGCCCCGCAGAGGCGGCGGAATCTTTCTGTGGTCGCTCCCCGAGTCTTAGGGTTTCGTGGGGATGATATACGCCAGAGGAGAGAGGCTGGAGTGGGCCAGGGCGGCCACAACACTCCCAGGCGCGGCCTAGGCCTGCCCGCGCCATGCGGTGGTGTGGGCCCCCTGTGGCCCACCTCAACTCCTTCTGGCATCCTGAGTCTTCTAGAAAAATAGAATTTTCCGTATATTTTCCTGGATTTTCTGATCTTCGCGAATTTTGCCTCCAAACAACACCTTTTCCATCAGAATCCTGACTGCAGCGGTCCATGCTCCAAAAGTCATGAACGATGCAAAAATAGATGAAATAACATAAGTATCACCTCTGAATATGAAATATATCAATGAATAATAGTGAATTAAGACATAGAATAGTGATACAAAATGGATGTATCAGTACTCGTTAGCGGTTGCACGAGTCACTTGACCGGAAGCAAGGAGATCATCACGGAGATGCGGCCAAATCTTGATCATATAACAGTCTCCTATGGTGACAAGTTAAAATCTGATGTATTGGGTCTCGGCAAAGTCGTGGTGGCTCACGATATATCTCTCGTGGACGTCATGCTTGTTGAGACCCTAGGGTACAATTTACTTTCAGTTCCCGCCCTTGGTAAGATGGGATTTGCAGTTTATATTGATGCTGATTTGGTGGTACTCTTATGGAATAAGTCTCTAAAAGTCGCTTTTGTGGGATATGTCGAAAATGACCTGTACGTGGTGGACTTTTCGGGGAAAACCACTACAGGCCCGATGTGTCTTTTCGGAAAAGCTGACGCGGGTTGGTTATGGCATCGCTGACTAGCCCACGTCAATATGAGAACTTTGCAAAGTCTCCACAAGGGTGGCCACATCCTTGGACTAAAAGAAAATGTCTCCTTTGCCAAATATCGTGTTTCCAGGGCTTGTGTTGAAGGGAAAATGCATGACTCTCCTCATCGAAGGAAGACTATTATCTCGTCAAAAAGGATCTTAGAGCTCCTTCATGTGGACCTCTTTGGACCTCCATCTCATGCAAGCCTTGGTGGGAAGAAGTACTGTCTTGTGATCGTTGATGATTACTCAAGATACACTTGGGTTTATTTCTTCAAGTTTAAGAGTGAAACTCAACAAACGATCATCGACTTTGCCAACGAGGTTCAACGTTAACACAACATCCCTATTCTGGCTATAAGAAGTGATAACGGCTCCGAGTTGAAGAGAGAATCATCGTTGTCATCACGAATCAAGCGCATCAACTCCTCTCCATTCATTTGGAGAAATCCCTGATCTAGTATTCTTGTCAATATCTAGATCTTGTTCTTTGTTATTGATAACTTGTTCTTGTGGCAGCTTGTCATTACGGGAGCCTCCAAGTTGATTGTGGAGTTGTGCCCCGCTAGTTGTGTAAAGGCACCGGTACCTGCTTCGAAGGGTTCCTATAGTGGAAAGGTGGACTAGGCCTTTGGTGGCGGGATCCATCGGAGAACAGGGTGAGGCCTATTGTGGCGTGGTGGTCTTAGTACCGTCCACCCCTCCAACGCAGACGTACTTCCCTTAACAAGGAAGGAACTGCGGTCAAACAAATCCTGTGTCTCTGCGTGCTTCACTACGGTTCACCCGTTCCTTTTCCACTCGCTCTTTACTCGCTAGTAGATAGGTTTACATATAGGGAAATTCCACCTAATAGTTTATCTAGAGAATTTACCCTTTGTGTTAAGCCTAAAATTGAAAAAGCATTAAAATTTGAAGTAGCACCTATTCACCCCCTCTCTAGGTGCCCATACGATCCATTTCATACGTTGCTAACGTATCCATAATTTTTGATGTTACATGCTTGGTTTTATCTACTTTCTTATGTTTTGTGCACACTTTGGAGTACTTTTCATATGATTTATTGGACTAACCTATTAACAAGAGCCACAGTGCCAGATGCCTGTTTTCTGCTGTTTTTGGTTCTTGGAAAGTGAGAAAATGAATATTCTCGAAATTGGACGGGACAAAAGCCAAAGTCAGTTTTTCACCGAGGGACACCTGGAGCCAGAATACGAGACGGAGAGGGGCCAGGGGGCCACCACACCACCTCGCCGCGCGGCCCAGCCTGGCCTGCGCCAGGGGGTGGTCTGGCCGCCTCCGGCACGCCCTCGGTCTCCCCTTCTGACTATAAGTTGCCTCCGATACAGAAACACTAAGGACCCGATCAAAATTGCACGAAAGAGTCTGTAGCCACCGTCGTCTCCATCCCTAGATCGGGAGGGATCTGAAGCTCTTCCCGGCACCCTGCCGGAGAGGGGAATTCACCCTGGAGGCCTTCTTCATCATCATGCAAGCCTCCAGTGTGATGCGTGAGTAGTTCATCTCTGGAGGGGGTTCGGATGATAACCTGAAGGTGGATTATTAGTCATAGATGCAGTTGGATGGCGGTCTATGTATAATATTGTAATGCCCAATCAAGTCTCAAAGGAGTCAAGATGAGTAGTATATGCATATATTGCTTTCTCGATGTTTGTCAATTGCCCCGCTGTAATTTGTTCACCCAACATGTTATCTATCTTAAAGAGAGCCACCTCTAGTGAACTATGGACCCCGGTCCTTTCTTTTGCCATCAATCTACAATCAACTGTTTACTACTTTGTGTTTATTTTCTGCAAACTATTACTTTCTTCCACTCGATACGTTTAATTCTTTGTTTTCAGCAAAACCGGTGAGATTGACAACCTCATCGCAAGTTGGGGGCAAAGTTCTGTGGTTATGTTGTGCATGTCTCCATGTTGCTACTAGCACCGGTAGTGCGCCCTGCCAAGGCTCAGCTAGTAGCACCTTTGGGGTGTTTTCTTGCTCCTACTGGATTGATAACCTTGGTTTCATAACTGAGGGAAAACTTGCTGCTGTGCTCATCATACCTTCCTCTTGGGGTTCCCCAACGAGCTCGATATATTTTGGGCCATCAAGGACGTGGATAATACCGCACAGTACCGTCCGTGTACGTCTTCTCTCGGCGAGTCTGGTCATGGTGACGCGTAACCATCGAATGCTGTGTCTCAGCAGGAGGAACAGCCGAAGGCATCGAGGCCGATGGGGCGGCAGCGGGCGACGCAGGATGGCCAGGATCCGACACGGGCTGAGGCCCATGGGCTGGCACGAGAGGAGGCAAGCTGTTGGAGGGTGGCATCGCCAGTGGCTCGAGCCAGCGCCCGAGGATAGCCCGTGCATGGCTGCCCCATGCACGTCAGTCGACATGGCATTGATCGCCTGCTCCCATGGGCGAGGGGTCGCGGGCACCTGCAGGGGAACAACATCCCCTTGCACATATGGATCGATAGACAAATAGGACAAGTCATAATTGCGTACAGGTTCACTAGTAACTAGTTCATCAGAAGGAAAACGAATAGCTTGTTCAAGAGTGGAAACATCGACCGACACGCCGGGAGTGGCAAAGGGAAACACAGTCTCATCAAAGACAACATCACGAGAGATGTACACACATCACGTGGATCTATACAAGCACTCATCTTATGCATGGGGCTATACCCCAGAAAACACACATCTTAGAACGGAACTCCAATTTGTGAGAATTCTATTTGCGAAGACTGGGCCAACTGGCACACCCGAATATGCGAAGGAAATCATATTTAGGATGAACATGCCTAAGACAAAAAAGGGGTGGTTCCTTGTTGATAACTAGAGTCGGCATACGGTTAATGAGATAACATGCCGTAAGAAACGCCTCATCCCAACGCAGGGGAAGCTGTGATTGTGCAAGGAGAGCAAGACCTATTTCAACCAAGTGACGGTGTTTGCGCTCGGCAATCCCGTTTTGCTGGGAGGTGTGGGGGCACAAGACACGATGGAATATGCCTGTAAGCTCAAAATAACGATTAAGGAGACTATACTCTCCACCCCAATAAGCCTGAACTACTTTGATCTTAGCGTTCAAGAGACGCTCAACATGTGCCTGGAACGCATAGAAAACCTGTTCAACATTAGACTTATGTTTAAGAAGATATATCCAGCAAAAACGAGAGTAGTCATCCACAAAAATGACATAGTACTTTTACCCCAAAAGAGACACTAACCGGGCCCTAAACATCAGAGTGAATCAATTCAAGAGGCTTAGTGGAAATATGAGAAGACAGAGAATAAGGCAACTGATGAATTTTAGCACGCTGACAAGCATCACACACTAAAGAATTATTGTTTGAGGGAATAATATGAAAGCTCATTTGTTCTAACAATATTTTGAACTAACTTATTGGATGTATGACCAAGAAGATGATGCCAATGCTGGGAAGTGAAACTGGTCGTCGCATGACGTGATGAAGACGATGCTCTGACGGACGGGATGGGTTATAATCCACCATGACTCCTACCGACAAGAAGGACCCTCCCCGTGGCCTTGTCCTTAACTCAAAAGAAATGACGATGAAATTCAACAAACAAGTCATTATCACAAACTAGACGATAGACTGATAGAAGATTTAAATGAGCATCTGACACATGGAGGATATTTTTAAGATGAAGAGATGAACCGGCTAAAAGTGAATGACCAATATGAGAAATTGACAGACTTGCACCATTGGCCACCTGGACCTGATCCTTCCCATCATAGCGCTCGTGAGTGTAGAGACGTGACAGCTCGCTCGTCAGGTGGTCGGTCTCTCCTAAATACATGATCCAGGGGTTGTAGTTGTTGGAGTGTGTCGTGGCAGAGTTGCCGCCCCGATGCTGCTATGGAGGCTGGTAGTTGGAGTCGAAAAGGTTGCGACAGTTTGCGGCCTTGTGCCCCCAGATGCCGCAGAGCTGGCAGCGGGGTCTCCAACGGCACTGACCGTCGTTGCCACCTCCATTGCGACCACCATCATTGTGACCGTCGTCATTGCGGCCATCGTTCCCGCCACCATTACATTCTCTATCCTGGCAACCATAGCTACCGCCGTTGCAGCTGTAGCCGCCGTTGACCCCACCATTGCGGCCCTGTCCCTATTGACATCATTGCCGTAGGGATGATACGGAGCATCACTGCCTTGGTAGGCGGGGTTAGGGCGCATCGCGGTGTTCACCGAGGACGACCACCCCTCGGACTGCGCCTGCTGTGCCTGGAGCGCTTCAAAGGACAAGACATGAGAGTAAAACTCAGAGTACGTGACGGACTTGTCTCCAACCGTGTAGTTGGCGGCGATGGAGTTGAATGCGAATCCAAGTCCGGTGAGGATGTGGTCGACAAGTTCGTTGTCAGTGATGGGGCACCGACGACTGCCATAACATCGGCGAAGCCCTTCATCTTGTGCATGTAGCCTGACGCCGACATCTCCTCCTTCATGGTGCTCTGCAGGATACGGCGGATGTGACGCACGTTGGCATGGCTTTGAGCACCGTGCATGGTGTGGACCGCCTTCCACGCGGCAGCAGTCATCTTGCAGCCGATCAACTGACTGGCGATGTCGCTGTCCATCGAGCTAAGAAGGATGCTCAGGACCTTCTGGTCCTGGACCCACTATCGGAGGTACTCGGGGTTATCGACGGTGACGGCCTTGTCACCGATCCCCTCGCTGAGTGTCTTTTCCGGGGCAGCGACGTCGGCGTTGAGGTGCCCGTGGAGGTAGTTGCCGAAGAGGTGCGGAAGCATGATCCCCTTCCACAGGGGAAAGTTGCTGCTAACAAGTTGGACAGAGATCCTAGACGAAGAGACCACGGTAATCAAGGAGTACGACGAGGCGGCTAGGGTGTTCATCACGCTAGATAGCTGAAGCGGGAGGAGCCCATTGCGGTGGCGGCTCGGAAGAACTTGAGCGTCGGAGGCGGAGGCGGACCATGGCGGTGGCGGAGGCAAATCGTGGTGGCGATGGATCGGTCGAGTCTCCAGCAGCGGCGGCGCGGCTCTGTTTCCAAGTCATAAAATAGATTTAGGGTCTAAAGCCCCGCACGTGCTCCACGTATATAATCATGACATGTACAAGTTACATACATATATGTCTCGTATACGTGTTACACGACATGTGGGGTTAGAGTCTAATTACAATTCTAACAGTGGCAAGCCATGCTTGCATGTTAGAGAAAAGAAAGCTCTGAATCTAGATATACAAGTTGGTATAGGCGGGAATTTTCCATTGAAAATATAATAATTTCTTTGATCCTATATACTCCAACATCCTGTGATTAAAATTTCCATGGAGTGTCTAGTATTGGCTTCACAGATCATACGAGAGATGTCATGATCAGGATTCCATTTAATCCCCAATGTCCGCCGGAAGCTTTGACTGAAGCTGTATTAAAAAAAGAGGTGGAGCATTGATTCTTCTAGGCATATATCATAGAGAATACAATTAGAGAATTTAACATAGAAGTTCTTTCTTTTCATCATCTCCTTGGTGTTGAGCGTAATTTACATAAGGATCCAGAAAAAAAATTTATGTTTTGGCAGGCAACATGATTTCCAAATATCGAGAATATGCTTTGGAGGATTGAATTGTCCCATTAGTTCCCTGTACATTTTCTTAGTTGAGCATGAAGTGTTTCCCCATAAGAGAATCCATTAATCATTCTCCACCGATATCTGAATGGATTTCTTCTTGTAAGACATGAAGTTCCTTATGAGCAATTGTGGATAGTGGAAAATTGAACATATCATATATATTTGATATAGCAGTTGAGATTTCTCTCTCCATTGTCAGGTTATCATTCTTGGCAAAAGGAATGGAGGCGAGTGTAATCTATTTCTCTAACAGAGTTTTCCCAATTATATTTTCAGAGAAGGACATATTTCCCCTTTTTTACTAAGCAAGTAGTCATACCTCTGAAAATATCAATGAGGGATATGTAGTTTCTCTACCAAATGACCTTTGGGTGAAGCAACATGTGGTGGAGTTCTGTTATCGTAATATGCCTGCCACGGAAGATTCACCCAGGGAGTATTTTGATGATTTTGTAAAACTTGTGAAGATTCTCCATAGGGAGTGTATGGGAGTCTTAAATTGATCACATCAAGACCACCTTGATCCTTTGGTCTGCATACTAGATTCCAAGAGAAAATTGCAGCTAACACCAGTCTTTGTGGTATTTGTTGCACAAAACACATAAACAATATATGTTTTCTAAGTAGCACAATTTGTGTCTTAATTTTTTTCATCTAGCTCAAATGAACAACTTAACTTACTAACATGTTTATGAAATAAGTTCAGAAAGGGGATGCAATTTTTGGCTGCAACTATACAGATTTTGCTATTTTTGTTGTCATTGAGACTACAATTGTATTTTTCAATAATGGAAAACTGTATATTAAAGTTCAAATGAATTGTGAAAAAATTAACATTGCACAATACGTTGCATTATAGGCTACATAGGGGTCACAAAATATGTTGTACTATACGTTGCATTATATGTAGATGATACATGTCATGTACATGCACGTCGAGTTTTGGTACATAATAGGTTGCATTATATGCTACATAAAATTCACGGAATCGTGTATCTGAGAAGGTAAAAAGATCTTATTTTATTTCAACATTTATTTTTTATGTCACATATGAAAACATATTTTGATGCAAATTTGGTCGTACATACTACACATGTATATGTATATTTTTAAGAGACTATTTAAAAAAAAAGGGGAACATGGTGGTCGTATGTCAAATGATTTTTGTTATAATATATTTATTTTCAAATATTTATGTTTTGAATATTATGCTGTGAGAAAAACAATAGGCCCGGCCAGCTAGATAAAATTTTAACAATGTTAAGTTGTTCATTTGGGTCAGGTGCAAAAAATTAAGCCACAAACCGTACTAGCTGCAAAAAAATTATTTCTATGTTTTATGCAAGAAATGCCAAAAATGTTGGTGTTAACTGCAATTTTCTCAGATTCCAATTTGTAAAACATTTATCATGCTTACTATTATCTTTATCTACCCATAGGAACTCAGATTTTTCTAGATTCACATGTATCTACATACTACAACATGTTTAGATACATATAAATCTAGACAAATCCGAGTCACTTATTTTCAAACAGAGAGAGTACACGATCAACACGTCCCAATATCCACGTACTCCACCTACATGTGAGCAAGATCTCTAACTCTCCTTACACCGGCATCCACGACATGTTGGAAAACTAATAACACACTAGATAGACATGCGAGCTTCCTCGCCTCCTGCACAACGCTGTCGCATTAGACAAACATGCGAGCTTTGCCTCGATGCCTGCACAATGTTATCACATGGCATGTCTAGAGCAATGCATTTGGTGGTGGTTTGTTGTGTGTTGATGCCTCCGGTTATCTGAATTAGCTATGCTGAGCAGGTTATAATGAGATATTAAAGAAAGTAGAGGGTTTTAGCCTTGATATATTAGACCATCTGATGAGTGCAAATTTGAATTATATTTACATTTTGTTTTTGCATAAATATAGTAGGGATCTTTGTATTTCACTGTGTTTGCAAGTATCATTTTATTCGTATTTTAATCGGATCCCAAATCACTAAGTCTTATCAATTGGAACTGTCATATTATGTTATAATATGATATTTCTAAGTGATAAAAGTTATTTTATGGATTTACCTTCACACTTGAGAGATTAACAAGCGAGGAGAAGCAATCAGTATCGATAATGACTGGTGGTATGGACGGAGCCCGCCCGTACCATCCTCCCGTACTAGGTGTCAGCATGATCGCCTCATCAAATACTTCCTCCTAGCGAATACGAGGAGAAGATCCGATATTCACAGCCACCATAAACCACGAAAAAAAATCTGAAAGGGATCTAAAGGAGGAACTTGACTAGGGAAAAATCCCAGCTGCTTCACGGATCATTGGAGGACAACACGTCATCCCCTTCATCATCAACCGCTGCATCTCCATCACCACCATTACTCCCATCTCTCATCTATTAGATCTTGTTGTAATTCCAGATTCAATTGTGGATTGCATTAGATCTATCTTCGTGCTTTTTATCCATTCATTTGATTATCATGATGTTGTTGATTGCTTCCATGTGTGAGTAGTTTCTTTACTCTTGGATAGATGGAGAAACCCTAGCACCATTATGAATTTGTAATAAAGATGATCTATTATTGTATCCATATGACTTGCCGGTCTATGATAAATTTATAATTTGTGTTTGATATTTCTCTCTTTAGATGGTATATGTAGTCGTCCATGTATCATTTGTCCTTGGGACTAAAGGAAGGGAGAAATCCTTTGGACGTGTTTTGTGATCGTACTCGGAATGGCCCCGTGATAGATTGGCGTCGGCTCAAAACCTACACGGTCAAGGGAGGATTAAAGAGGGACTCCCTAAGATAATTACGATATCCACGGGGAAACCCTTAATTGCAGTGGTTTGTACGAGCGACTGCTCTCAGACATCGCAATGGTTATTGAGAGGTGACCTCACTCTTGGCTCAACAAAGTGGCTTCCTACGAGCCTTGTAGTGAACATCTTATTATGGCGCTCTCTCCACACATCTCATGACACAAGAAGTATCTTATCTTGATTACTAATAATTAGCAACCATGCTAGCGGTGTATCCTACATCCTCGAGAATGTTTTAGCCCTATTGAATTCAACCACGCGTTCACACGACCTTGTTACTTGCTTTCTTCACTCGTTTTAATTACTTTTCTGCAAACAATCAAAAACCTTTCAAGTACCCTTTACTTGAGATCAAAGACACCTTACAAGTATCCTTTGGTAGATAGTAACGAGGGGCATAAAGACCTTTACCAATAGCTCTCTGTGGGTTCGATACCTTTACTTCGAAACTAGCTACAATTGATATGTGCACTTGTAGTCATCAAGCTATTTTCTAGCGCCATTTTCTAGTCATCAAACTAGCTACAATATTTTTTCTTAGTTGCTTATTTTACTAATTGTTTTACTAAATTTGCTTATTAGTTTCAGGTAAGCACCATGACTACACTCAGACTGATTGATCAGCTCGATGCTACTACATGCCTCGGGAAGTTCAATAGAGGACTCGTCAAGGAATTCTCGAGTGGGGGCGGACCAGAATACAAAGTCAACCCTCATTTTATCGCTATTATTAAATAAAAACTTTTGTAGGGGATGATCCAGATGAGGATACTTACACTCATTTAATGCATTTTATTGAGCTATGTTGGACTCTTAAACTGAGAGGTTATTCTGATGATGAATTGAAACTTAAACTCTTTAGCCAATCTCTAACCATCACTTCTTTGGCTTGGTACATAATTTGCCCTGCAGAGAAAATTATTACTTGGAAAAAACTCAAAGGTGAATTTGTGTTTCGATTCTTTCCCAAGGTAAAAACTACTGAAGTAAGAAGGAAAATCACAAACTTCAAGAATCACCCAGGTGAAGGCTTGGTAAGGGCCTTCAAAAGGTATAAGTCCCTACTTAATAAATGTCCCCATCATGATTTACCTGAATGGTATGTTTTACATATTTTCTATGGAGGACTTAATCAAGAAATTAAGCATGAGCTTCACACGAACTCTGGAGGCTCTTTCATGGAGTTAACTATAATTAAAGCCTGGGAACTTTTAGAACGAATTTGCCGTAATAGAGAAATATGAGTTTGATTTAGGAGGTGAAGGAGGTATAGAAATTGAATACGATTGTATCAATACTTATAAAGACTCTGGTAAAGTAAAAGAAACTGCTAATGAACTTCAACTTGATGATGATATTATTTTGCAAATATTTTAGTCTTTTATAGAACACATTGAGGTTCCTAAGAAGGACTGGCTTCATTACACTTTGCCACCCGATCCAGTTGTAGAAGATGATCCAATAATCACAGCCCCTGTCGAACCATTAAAGGACGTAGCCCCATATGTTAAAACCCTTTCTTTCCCAAGGACGGTGAGAAAACATAAGATGGTTCCAAGCTAGAGGATCAACGCAAAGAAGAAGAACTATTTCTCAAGGATCTAGAAGAGGAGACAAAAAGAAGAAAAACTAAAGAAGTAAGTGTACAAGAGGCAGAGGCATCAACAAAGGAAGATATTTTAACCATGTTTGCACACTGCAATGTAATTGATCTAGATACTGAAGCTTCACAATTCATCGAAGGAAAGGTAAAAGCTAAATACATTGGTAAACCTATTCTCCCTTGTACTTTTTGAGGTACTTCCTACTATGGCCTTTGTGACATAGGGACAACTGTTAACGTGATCCCTTTTAATTTTTATTTAAAAATTCAAAATGAACTAACACCAACCGAACTGAAAGATACATACATGACTATAATGCTTGCAGATAAAATGCTTAGATTACACATGGGTATAATTAGAGATGTTCCAATTTATGTTGGACCTTACAAATACCCCATTGATTTTGTGCTTATTGATATGCCTACTGATGTTTATTGCCCCATCAATTTGGAAGAACTTTTCTAAATACCGAAGGATCGAACATAGATTGCAAGAGACAAATTGTGTCCCTCAAGTTTGGTGAAGAGAAAATGGATTTTCATTTCTCCAAATTTGACCATAAGCTGGTTATTGAAGAATTAGATGATGATGAGTACAAACGTGAGGAAGAAGGTAATATCATTAATCTAGCCTCAATAGTCATTGAGACTCCTGATGATGATTTAGCAAGAAGCTTAGTGATAAAAATAATATCCTCCATGACATAGAAAAATCTGAAATGGATGATTATCTTAACTCCACACCTGAGGTGGATGTCGAGATTAATCAAAAATATGAAGAACCCATAAGGAAGGGAGATGAGGCTCCTCCCCCTCCAATTCTTAAAACCTTGGCATAGGAACTAAAATATAGGTTTCTTGATGAGACGAATAAATTTCCTATTATTATAAGTTCTAACCTTGTAGAAAAAGCGGAGGAGAATTTAATGAGGGTTCTCTAGATACTTTGAAATGCTCTTGGATATTCAATGAGTGACCTGAAGGGGATTAGTCCTTTGATAGCGACCCATAGAATATTCATGGAAGAAGGAGCTCAGCTGGTCGCAGATTTTTAGCGACGACTTAAAACTCACATGAAAGAGGAGGTAAGAAAAGACATAATATGTTTGCTAGATGCAGGCGTCATATTTCATGTAGAATAATATCTAGAATATTAATCTATCAAAGCATTTATTAAATTAGTTCCAAATAGTATGGAATTAATTTCTAGAAACTTGAAATAAAATATTCTTTCATTTTATTAGAGTGCAACACCCTTTGCTTTAAAAAAAATTGACCCGTAAAAATCAGGATGTTACAATGGGTAAGCCATGTTCATTGTGTTCCTAAGAAAGGTGGATTTATGGTTGTCGAAAATGAACATATTGAAATGGTACCTACTAGAACTGTTTTTGTCCACAGGATGTGCATTGACTATCGAAAACTTAACATGAAAACTAGGAAGGATCATTACCCTTTATTGTTTATAGATCAAACTTTAGAAAGGCTTGCTATGCATTCTCATTTTTGTTACTTAGACGGTTATTCTGGTTTTTCTAAAATTACTGTTCACCCTGATGATCAACTTAAACCAACTTGTATTTGTCCCTATGACCTTTATGCTTATCGTCATATGCCTTTCGGTATTTGCAATGCTCCTGCCACTTTTCAAAGATGTATGACTACCATATTTGCTGATTATGGAAGTCTTGAACAAAAAAATATCATTTTATGGTTCAAGAAGGCGTAGTGCTTGGTCACAAAGTCTTGGGTAAAGGTATAGAAGCTGATAAAGCAAAAATTGAAGCAATAGAAAGGTTGCCCCCTCCCCGTGACATAAATGGCATAAGAAGTTTCCTAGGCCATGTTGGATTTTATAGATGGTTCATTAAGAATTTTTCAAGAACTGCTACACCTTTAACTGAACTTCTTCAAAAGGATGTTCGTTTTAATTTTGATGAAAAGTGTCTCACTTCTTTCAACATATTAAAACAAGCTCTCCTTGAAGCTTCAATTATTAAACCACCTAACTGGAAGAAACCTTTCGAGCTATTTTGTGAGGCCAGTCATGAAGCTGTAGAAGCAATTCTTTGTTAGTATGTTAGTGATGATCTTAATATCATCCATCATGCTAGTCACGCCTTAAGCGAGGCCCAAAAGAATTACCCTATGGTAGAAAAAGATTTTTTCACTGTGGTTTTCTTTTGTAATAAGTTTTGATCTTATATCATTGACTCTAAAGTAAGAGTATATACTGATTGTTAGGGGGATGATCCGGATACCCCACCCGAGTAAGAAACAGGATAGTCGGTCTCGGCCGGCTGACCAGATGCAGCCGGACAAGGTAGGAGGGACCGGCCATCACCCAGTAGCCGGACCCTAGAGAGGAAGCCAGATACAACTATGTAGCCGGATCCAATCAGAGGGATAGGACGACATGCGTATCAGTGCACGGTACGCCCTGTACGACGACAAGACGGGCAACCACCCGCCCATACCGAAGACTTGGCGTTTGACGGGAACAAAGGGTGGCCGACGACGGCTCGCATGACGCCCATCGTGCTTCACGACAGCCATACTGCTCATACACACATGACATACCATGTGCATCAGATGATGAATGACCGGGCTGGGACCCACCAGCCGGACTAGCCAGTGAGACCCTTGCCTCTCTTCCTATATAAGGAGAGGGAGGGCCTCAGTAGAAAGGGTTGGTCTCAGTTCATTTAAGGCAGTAGCTAAGGGATACAGCTCGAGGAGCACTTGTAGCTCGTATATTTCGCCTAGTCAGATCAGGCAGGAGTAGGGGCTTTACCTCACCATGAGGGCCCCGAACTTGGGTACTTCTTGCGTCCCGCCTCGCTCGTATCCAATCTCGCCTGTGGACGCCGTCGATAGCCTTCCTGCTAGTCCCCACACCTCTATCTAACCTTTTTAGGTACTGCCGTTCCCAATACAACGACAGCTGGCGCCCACCGTGGGGCAGATGGCTTCGACCGGAGTCACGTTCCGCACGGGACCCCGCACTTCAGCCGTTGAGCGCTGCGGGCCTCCGCCTGGTGCTCACGCGCAAGTTCGATCGCCATCGACAACGCCTCCGCTCACGGAACTTCCTTCCGGCAAACGACACCGCTCGCTATTCGGCAATCTCCCCGCTCACGCCGCCACCGTCCCGGAGCTTTCCTAGGGAAATCGCTCGTCAAGGGCCGCCATGCTCAGGAAGCACCACCTCCGCCGCACCTTGCGGCGTGGAGGTCATGATGGCCGGATCCAGCTCGCAGCCCCGCCGGCCGCGGGACCGAGGCGTGGACGAGGCCGGAACTTCCGCTCCTTCGCATCCTCGGAACCCGGTCGGGGATGCCATTGATCGGCTCCTGACGCCGGTTACCCTCGGGGACAACCCGGAGGAGAAGGAGGCCAACTTCACCATGGAGAGACAGATCCTCCTCCAGGAGGCCATGGAGCTGGCAGCGGCCCGCAAGCAGCTGGAGATCGCCAGGCGCGAGTATGACCGCGCGCACGGCCTGCCATGGAGCCGAGCTGGCGCGGCCAGGTACGACGTCGAGGCGGTGAGCTAGGCGGCAGGATGGAGAAGGACGGAGAACCGGATCCCGCGCCTGCCCCTACACGGCCCATCAAGAACTTGCGCGCGGCGCGAGCCGCAGCGGAGGAACTACCCAGCCTGGAGGGCGAGGAGCGGGCCCGCCAGCACGCTCGCGCCCAGGAGCTCCTCCGCGTCGTGGACGAGCAGGCCGGGGCCAACCGGCAGACGTAGGAGGACCTTAGCTACTCCAGAGGAAGCAGGCTACCCGCCAACAGCAGGGGCGCACCACGTGACACGCAGCAGGCATCCTCCCCTCAGCCGGCTAGGGCCTGCAGCAGGCGTCGCAGCTCCGGCAACAGGGGCCAGCCGCGCCAGGAGCAGACGGTCAACAGCAACCCGCCACCTCTACCCCCGCCAGCCGGAGCACCCAGACCAGCCGGTTCCCGCCTCTCGGGCCGGGTGGGCGCGCCCAAACCGGATTGTCCGGATGCCCACGACCGCATCGAGCTGCTCGCTCAAGCGCGCGTCACGGAGGAGGAAGATTCTACCGGACCGGTTTGTTTTGACCCGCATCCTAACGAGCCATTTCGGATAAATTCTCCCGCCAGGACACCCCTGGCACGACAAAGAACATGAAGCCGGAAGACTGGTTGACCGAGTATGCCACGACAGTTGGCATCACCCACGGGAATAAGCGCACAACCGTGCGTTACGTCCCTCTCATGCTAACCGGGTCGGCAAGGACCTGGCTCAATAGCCTCGCGCCCAACAACATCAACGCCTGGCCTGATTTCGAGAAGGTTTTCGTCCGCAACTTCAACGGCACGTACAAGCGCCCAGGGCGCCCGCGCGACCTGGCCTTGTGCGTCCAGGGCGACCACGAGACCGACCGCGAGTACCTCGCCAAGTGGACGGAGCTCCGCAACACTTGCGAGGGCATCCTGGAGAGCCAGGCCATTGGTTTCTTCATCGAAGGATGCCGAGAGGGCACCATGCTTCACCACCGTCTACTGTGTGACGAGCCGAAAACCATGGCGGAGCTCATGACGGTTGCCGACCAGTACGCCACGGCAGATGCCGCCATGAAGAAGCCCCTCCGAGTAAACGCGGAAGGCCGTCCGACTCAGACGGAGCCGGCTCGCGACCGTCCGAGCAATCCGGCTGGGGAAGCCGGATCCTCCAGACGCCATGGCAACGACAACCGGTTCCACGGGGACCGCCAGGACAGGCAACAGAAGCCTCGCTACCACGCGCGACAAGTCAATGCCGTAGAAGGTGCGCCCGACGCACCGGCTAACGACGCAAAAAGGCAGAAGCCCCGGCTCACCTTCGACGAGATGATTGACGCCCCGTGCAAGTGGCATAGCGGTCCCTTCAAACCGGCTACGCACACCACCCGGAACTGCAGCTGGACTCGCCAACTAAAGGACCAGGGCAACCAGCCCCGTCTCCCGCCTCCCCCACCGGGTGGACCCCCACCACCGGCTAGGGGAGCCGGTAATGATGGTAACGGCGGCAACAACAACAACGGCTACCCCCAGCCACACGCCGCCTATCACATCTTCGAGATGGAGCAGGACGACAAGCACAGCCGGAGGCGACGCTCCAAGGAGGTCAACGCCATCGTTTCCCCGGTCCCCCAGTACCTGAACTGGTCGGAAACCCCCATCACCTAGAGCCGGGCAGATCAACCGGAGCACCTGCCGACTCCCGGGGGCTACGCCATGGTGCTCGACCCCCTCATCGTCTCCAACGCGCGCACCTGCCGATTTTCGCGCGTCCTCATCGATGAAGGTAGCAGCCTCAACCTCCTCTACCAGTCCTTGCTGGAGAAGCTGGGCATTCGCGAAAGCGACCTGCGCCCGACTACCACGACGTTCCACGGCGTACTGCCGGGGCCAGCCTACGCTCCGCTGGGAAAAATCCAACTGGACGTCATCTTCGGGACCAAGGAGAACTTCTGCCGCGAACCAATCTGGTTCGAGGTGGTAAATTTGACGAGCTCCTACCACGCTCTCCTCGGGCGCCCCGCCCTCGCCAAGTTCATGGTTGTCCCCCACTACGCATACCTCAAGACGAAGATGCCAGGACCCCACGGCGTGATCACCATCGCCGGCTGCTTCAGGCGATCGATGGAGTGCGTCTCAGCAGGTTCTAAACTGGCAGAGGCCCTCATCATAGCCGAAGAAAGGGGCGCGATCATGCGCAATGTGGCCATGGCCCAGCAGGACATTCTGGCCAGCAGCAAACCGGCTGGAGAAGGAGCTTTCTAGCCGGCAAAGGAGACGAAGAGGATCCTGCTCAACCCCTCCGACCCGACTAAGTTCGTCACAATTGGTGCCGGCTTGGACAACAAATAGGAAGGAGCGCTCGTCGACTTCCTCCGTGAGAATCGGGACATCTTTGCATGGTCTCCCAAAGACATGCCGGGTGTGCCGAGGGAGTTTGCCGAGCACTCACTTCATGTGCGTCCGGATGCCAAGCCGGTCAAGCAACCTCTGCGCCGGTTCACAGAAGAGAAGAGAAAGATAATCGGTGACGAGATCACCCGACTCCTCGCAGCCGGGTTCATCATGGAAGTATACCACCCAGACTGGTTGGCGAACCCAGTCCTGGTGTTGAAAAAGAACAAGACCTGGCGCATGTGTATCGACTACACCAGCCTGAACAAGGCATGCCCGAAAGACCCCTTCGCCTTGCCCCGTATCGATCAGGTCATTGATTCCACGACCGGCTGTGACTTGTTGTCTTTTCTAGATTGTTATTCCGGATACAATCAGATCCGGCTAAACCCGGCTGATCAGATTAAGACATCATTTATCACTTCACGGGCTTTACGCTATGTAACCATGCCTTTTGGCCTAAAAAACGCAGGCGCCACCTATCAGCGATGTATGCAGAAATGCTTGCACTCGCAGATAGGCTGAAACATGCACGCTTATGTGGATGATGTAGTCATCAAGACCAAGGAAAAGCGCACCCTCCTCGAGGATCTGCGAGAAACATTTGGCAACCTCCGCTAGTACCAGATGAAGATGAACCCGGAAAAATGCGTCTTCGGAGTACCATCCGGCCAGCTACTCGGTTTCCTCGTATCTCAGCGAGGCATCGAGGCAAATACGGAGAAGATCGCGGCCATCGAAAGGATGCAACCGCCCAAGAATCTGCTTGGGGTCCAGAAGTTCACCGGATGCCTGGCTTCCCTCAGTCGTTTCGTCAGCCGGCTGGGGGAGAAGGCACTTCCGTTGTACCAGCTGATGAAAAAGATGGACAAGTTCTCCTGGACTTCGCAGGCCGACACCGCGTTTCACGACCTCAAGCGCATGCTGTCCACAGCGCCGGTTCTAGCCACACCGGCTAGCAAGGAGCCGATGTTGCTCTATATAGCAGCCACCAGCCGGGTCGTCAGCGTCGTCCTGGTGGTGGAGCGCCCCGAGGAAGGCAAGGCTCAGCAGGTTCAGAGACCCGTCTACTACCTCAGCGAGGTTCTCTCCCTCTCCAAGCAGAACTACCCCCATTACCAAAAGATGTGCTATGGTGTGTACCTGGCATGCAAGAAGCTCAAGCACTACTTCCAGGAGCACCCGATCAAGGTTGTGTGCACTGCACCCCTTTCGGAAATCATCGGCAACAGGGACGCCGCCGGCCGGGTCACCAAATGGGCCATCGAGCTCGCCGCCTACTCCATCCAGTACGAGCCCCGGCTCACGATCAAGTCACAGGCGATGGCGGACTTCCTCGTCGACTGGGCTGAGACCCAGTATCTCCCACCGGTTCCGGATTCGGACCACTGGAGGATGCACTTCGACGGGTCGAAGATGCTCGGGGGCTTGGGAGCCAGCATCGTGCTCACCTTGCCCAAGGGAGACCGGCTGGAGTACGTGTTGCAGATCCACTTCAAGGCCTCCAACAACGTAGCCGAATACGAGGCACTGGCGCACGGGCTCCGGCTGGCCAAGGAAATCGGCGTCAACCGGATCCTGTGCTTCGGCGATTCGGACTTGGTGGTACAACAGGTATCCGGGGAATGGGACGCCAGAGATGCCAACATGGCCCTCTACCGGTTCCACATCCAGAAGCTCAGCTCCTCCTTCGACGGATGTGAATTTCATCACGTCCCCCACACCAACAACGAAGCAGCCGACGTGCTCTGCAAGATAGGGTCCACCAGGCAGGCCATCCCACCAGGGGTCTCCCTGGAGCACCTACGCAAGCCATCCATCGACCCGTCGCCGGAATCAGATTCCATCATCTGGGCGGGGAGCGTCCTGGCGGCCGGGGCAGCGGAGGCAGAGCCGGCGGAGCCACCAAAGAAGCAAACTCGTGCCAACTCCAGCCAGGCGGTGCCCTTCGGCTCGCAGGACCCGGGGGCTACCGGCTCGCCCAGTGGCTCAGGGGCTGCCGCCCCGGACATCCCACCCGGACGGCCCACCGACACCCGACAGCCGGAAGACAGGAGCGTCCTCGTCATCCGGGAAGTGCCATCCTAGGCACAGCCCTTCATGAACTACATCGCCAACAACGAGCTCCCGGATGACGAGGTGGAGGCCAGACAAATCCGACGCCGCGCGCATACATACACCATCATAAACGGCGAGCTATACAAGCGCAGTGTATCCGGTATCTTCCAAAGATGTGTCGACGTAGACACAGGCTACCGGTTACTCAAGGACATCCACCAGGGCGAGTGCGGGCACCACTCTTCGTCAAGGGCGATAGTCGCCAAGGCGTTTCGCCATGGCTTCTATTGGCCCACCGCCCTCGAGGATGCCGAGCAGCTGGTTCGCGCGTGCAAGGGGTGCCAACGCTTCGGGCAGCTCAGGCACATGCCAACCTTGGTCCTCAAGACCATACCGATCACCTGGCCCTTCGCGGTTTGGAGCCTCGACATGGTCGGCCCCTTCAAGCGAGCTCGCGCGGGAATGACCCACCTGCTGGTAGCGGTGGACAAGTTCACAAAGTGGACCGAGGCCAAGCCTATCCGGAAGCTGGACGGGGCGACGGTTGTTACCTTCTTCACCGACATCATCAACCGCTTCGGCTACCCCAACAACATCATCACCGACAACGGCACGAACTTCGCCAAGGGGGCCTTCGCCCGGTTCTGCAGCAACAAGGGCATCCGGCTAGAGCTCACCTCCGTTGCACATCCACAGTCCAACAGGCAGGTCGAACGAGCAAACGGCTTGGTGCTAGCTGGCATCAAACCACGTCTCGTCGAGCCGTTGGAGCGGTCACCCGGATGCTGGATCGAAGAACTTCCGGCTGTGCTATGGAGCCTCCGCACCACACCGAATAGGTCAACCGGCTACACGCCATTCTTCCTGGTCTACGGATCGGAAGCCGTCCTCTCCGCCGACATCGAATTCGACTCCCCCACCAAGCTCCTCTACGATGAGCAGGCCAACAGGGAGGCACGGGAGGACGGGGTAGATCTCCTGGAGGAGGCCCGCGAGCTGGCCCTGTCTAGATCCGCCCTGTACCAGCAGCGACTACGCCGCTACCATTCCAGCCGGATTCGCCGAGTCGCATTCCGCGAGGGTGACCTGGTTCTCCGGCTGGTGCAAGACACGAAGGGCATGCACAAGCTATCACCACCCTGGGAGGGCCCCTTCATCATCAGTCGGGCGCTGCCCAACGACTCTTACTACCTCATCGACGCGCAGCAGCCGCGCAAGAACAAGATGGACAAATCGGACGAGGAGACCGAACGTCCGTGGAACGCGGCCCTGCTACGCCCGTTTTACACCTAGTCGCCAAACAGTGTATGTATCCCGAAAACCTCATAAATGAAAATGCGGACTCCCACGAGAATCTCGGGGGCTCCTTCTGAAAATGTGTGCATACCTGTTCTCCGATTAAAAATCTTCCCGGCTCCGGCTACCCCTACCCGGGGGCTCGCCGGCTGGCCCGGCCTGTTAAGCCAACTAACCGGCTGAGTAGTGTGCGATGATGTCAGAGGCCCACTCTTCGTCTCAGCTACAGACCGCAACCCGGCTGTCCGGCTAGCAAGAGCAAAAGCCCGAGGCATCCCACATGAAAAACGGGGAAGAGGCGCGATAGATCGGGCGTCCCGGCCCAGCAACTAGCTCAAACCAATCCAGCCGCTAAGCCGCTAGTACCGTGCGTAATGTACTGTCAGCTCCTTTCGATTCCGGCTGCAGACCGCAACCCGGCTGCCCGGCAAGCGAGAACACGAAAGCGACTAAGCGCCTAGAAAGGAGCAAGCCGGTTTTAGAAAAAATAAGCCGTTTTCTGGCTACGATTTGATGGACTAACCTATTAACCTATGAAGATGTACGTGCATGCACATGTGCGTTCTTGTCTGACTACTTCGAGTCGGAATTCAGGAGAAGGAAAGAAGATTCGAGGCCCTTACCTTCATCAAGCGCTCCGAATCTCGGGGGCTACACCCACTGGGTGCGCTCGCGTGCCCCAGTGGAATCTTGTAGTTCCTGACCGGCTAAGGGAGTTTAGCCGGCAGTTCGGAGCCCAGGTGAGGGCAAGGGCGGGAGCAATAAAAGACAAGAAAGATTCGAAGCGCCTGGCTACGCCAGCTACTCCGAATCTCGGGGGCTACACCAAGTGGGTGCGCTCACGCGCCCCCACTGGAATGTTGGTTCCCCCGGCTGAAGGCGTCTAGCCGATGAAAGCAGCCGACTGCGGCGAGGGCAGTCAGATAAAGTTAGAAGAGCGGGGAAGAACAAGGAAGATTCGAAGCACCTGGCTACGCCAGCTACTCCGAATCTCGGGGGCTACACCCAGTGGGTGTAGTTCATCCGGCTAAAAGCGTGTAGCCGGGCCAGGTCAGTCGGGCGAAGCAAGCCGGCAAAGATATCAAAGGAAAACACAACACACAAATAAAGGAAGGCCCAAGAATTCAATATTAACAAGCAAAAGGGAGACAAAGCTCCCGAGAGTTACCCGGCATCAAAGATAGCCGGTATAGACAGACAAGTTTTACGATCATCAAAAACAAGACAAATACACCCGGCATCCCGGGGCAATAGCTAAACGGCAGGGCCTTTGCCGTGGGGACGCTCTTGGCTGGCGAATCTTTGAGGCGAAGCGGAGCCAGTGCTCGCATCGGCTCCGGCGCTGGCGACCGAGGACTCCGCATCCGGAGTGTCGGGGGACTCCGAGTCGGTGAGCACCTCGTCCAGATCCACGTAGTCGGCGATCTTGATGGCGGACCCGCGAAGCTCCGGATGGGCTTGGCGGATAGCGGCAAGATCGGCTCCGACGCGGAAGCCCCCGTCGATCTTCTCGACGCGAGCATCCTTGTACCAGGAAAGCATCAGCGCCAAGGCCCTCTCCGCCCCACCCCGCGCCGCCAGATCCCGCAGCCGGTCCACCGCAGCCGGCACCTCTCCCACATTCGCCGCCAACTGCGCCATCGTCTCCGGAACCGGAGCCTCCGGCCACATAAAGGAGAAGATGTCCCGTGCCGCCTGACGAAGCTTCGCGGCCTCCTCGCCAAGAAGAACGAAGAGCTCCTGAGCCGTCGGCTGCGCTCCCGGCCAGTTCTCCTGCAGTCGGTTGTAGGCCAGCAGGTCTATGCCGGGGTAAAAGGCTGTCAGAAAAGAGGAGTCAGATCCGGCTACCGGATCTAGAAAGAAAAGAAGACGGAAGAAAGAACTCACCTTTGGCGGTGTGGCCGACTTGCATCAGCTCCTCCACTAGCGCCTTCTCCTTGACCGCTAGCCGTTTTATCTCCTTCTCTTGGTCCTTGTTCTGGGCCTCGAGAAGGGAGAAAGCTTCGGCCCGGCTAGCGAGCGAGGCATCACGCTCCTTGACGGTAGCCTCAAGGCCGTCTACTCGCGCGTGCCAGTCCTTGTTCTGCAAGCGCAGCGTGGAGTTGGACCTGCTCAGCCGGTCGTTCGCTTTCTTCAAGCGATCGATCTCGCGCTAGGCGCACACGAGGACAGATGCAACGAAGCCAACTATTAAAAAAAAAGCCAGACGGATGAGGCGGGCTTACTCTGGGAGGTCCCGTTGGCTACAGCAAGCTTCTGCTCCAGCGTCCGGTTCCCACCGGCTGTGGCCTCAAGCAGCCGGATCTCCTTCACCGCCAGCTCGAGCGTGGCGGCAAGATCCGACAGCGAAACGGCAAAAGAGGCATCGTCGTCCACGGCGTTGACGGCCAAGGACTCTTCGCCATGAAAGCACCGCCGAGCACCTCGTCGGAGTCGTCATCGCCTACCATGACAAGCTCCTTGCCAGTAGCCCCCCGCACGCCCGTGGAGGAGCCTTCTGGCTGGGAACCCTCCGGCTGGGAGGGGGCAGCCAGCTCGGCTTGAGGAGGAGAAGGAGGCTGCGCCTCAGAGGAAGGGGAGGCGCCGGGTGGATCCGTTGGGGCGCGAGGCGGCGACCCGGCTGGCGTCCGATCCGGGCTCGCGGCGTCAAAAGAAACCAGTGTGCTAAAGAGAAAGAGGAAAAGACAAGAGCAAAACAGGCTAAAGTCAGAAAAACAAGGACAAGGCAAAACAAACAGAAAGCACCAAGGGGGGAGGGAGAAAAACGTACCCCGGCACAACTGGGGGCGGCCCTTTCTTCCGGCCAAGACGGCTTGGCGGCAGGGCGCTGGTTCGGCCCCTCTTCGGAGCCGGCTCCTCCGCCGCAGGCCGGCGGGAGCCGGAATGGCCAGAGCCGCTCCCACCTGCTTCGCCGTCCGCCGCGGAGCGCGTCGCCGGCTCCGCGGTCGGCCCGGCATCCTCCTCCTCGTGCACCACCGCGTGCGGGTCGGCGTCCGGCTCGTCGTTCCGGCTGGGGAAGGCATCGCCGTCCCCATCCGATTCCTCGCCGGATCGCCGAGCGCGCGGCTCGGGCAAGTCCGGCGCGAACACCTCGAGAGGAGCGTCGCCCTCCTCGCGAAGGATGCAGGGGAAGATCTGGCAAACGCAAAAGGGTAAGCCAGACAGAACAAGGAAATAACAGAGGGAATAAGCAAAAATTCCGGCTACAAGAACTTACCGGGGGCGCGCGGTTCTCCCGGCTGTAGGGCGCCAGGCTGAACTTCCAGTTCTCCAGCAGCTGCTCCTTGCTAATCGTCCACAACCACTCCTTCAAGTTGTGGTAGCGGGGATCACGGCGCGACAACCGGGTCGGGTCCAGCCGGCCGAAGTAGAAGCACATCTTGTGTGCCCGCTGCTGGAGCGGCATCATCAGCCGGGACATCCAGCTAAGGGTGATGTCCCGACCGTCACCGGCGGTGACAAGGGAGCGCATGCGTGCCAGCATCGCGTCCGTCTCCGCCTTGTCACCGTAGACCTTCAAGTCCCAGTTTTGCCGGCTGGACTCGACGTCTTGGAAGGCCGGCAGGTTTATCCGGTCGACGTCGGTGACGTTCTTGACATAAAAGTACGACTGCTGCCACAGCCGTACTGTGTCCTGGAGCAGGAACTTCGGGTAGCCGGACTGGGAGCGGGAGTATATGGACGCGCCGCCGCAGACGACTAGCGGTCCCTTCGTGTACTGGACCTGCGGCCGAACTCGGAAGAGCCGGCAGAAGAGCCCGAGATCCGGCTGGATCCCGAGGTAGCTCTCGCAGAACGCCATGAAGTGCGCCAGCGTTCCGATGGCATTGGCGCCGAGGTGGTGGAGGCGGAGGTCGAAGAAGGCCAGAAAGGTGAGGAAGAAGGGATGCAGCGGCAGCGCGAACCCGCGCGCCAGGTGCGAGAGGAAGATCACGCGCTCCCCCTCCGCCGGATGCGGTGACTCTTCCCCCACCGGCGCCAACCACACCGCCACCTCCTCCGCCGGCGGAAGGACGCGGGTCGCGCGGTACTTTGCGATCTGGTCCTCGGTGACGGAGGAGCCACACCAGGACCCGCGGTCAGCTGCCATGTCCGGCGGAGGAGAAGGAGTGACAGCGGAGGAGTGACGGTGGCCCGTAGCATTGACGGCGGCGAACGGGCGGTGCAGAGGGCAAGAGCACAGGAGCAGCGGCGCGCGAGAAGAAGAGGAAGATTGCAGCAGGGGAGCGAAGGAAAAGAACTGCCTCCCCCGCGACATCCCTTTAATGGACCGGAAGGGCAACCATCGGCGAGGCCACGTGGCGCGCATCCGGGCGACTCACACCGCAACCGCCGCCTAGATCCCGTGTGCCGGGACAGGATGCGCAGAAGATCCTGGGACGGAAACCGAAGCGCCGGGCAAGCAGTTCCCCGAGGCGACGCGCGACGGGACGTTACGCTGCCCGCAGCAGAGCAATGATGGCGCGTGCGTGCGTGGCCGGCGTCAGCACTGACGTCACGGGTAGCGCAACCGCCAGGCTCAGCCGGATCAAAATTCGAAAAGCGGAAGGGAGCGCGCGCGCATTTCGCCCAAGGGCGGAATCCACACGCGCTCGGGGGCCAGTGTCAGGGGGATGATCCCCGGATACCCCACCCGAGTAAGAAACAGGACAGTCGGTCTCGGCCGGCTGACCAGATGCAGCCGGACAGGGTAGGAGGGACCGGCTATCACCCAGTAGCCGGACCCTAGAGAGGAAGCCGGATACAACTACGTAGCCGGATCCAATCAGAGGGACAGGACGACGTGCGTATCAGTGCATGGTACGCCCTATACGACGACAAGACGGGCAACCACCCGCCCATACCGAAGAGTTGGCGTGGCTGACGGGGGAACAGTGGCCTGTGCTGACGATGGGCTCGCACGGTGTCCACTGTGCCTACGACAGCCATACCGCTGTTACACTGACGTGACATACCATGCCGGGTACTGTAGATGACTAGCCGGGACTGGACCGCTGTGGGGCCCGCCACCGATTAGCTGCTGAGACCCTTGCCTCTCTTCCTATATAAGGAGAGGGAGGGCCTCAGTAGAAAGGGTTGGTCTCAGTTCATTTAAGGCAGTAGCTAAGGGATACATCTCGATGAGCACTTGTAGCTCGTATATTTCGCCTAGTCAGATCAGGCAGTAGTAGGGGCTTTACCTCACCACGAGGGCCCTGAACCTGGGTACTTCTTGCGTCCCGCCACGCTCGCTCGTATCCAATCTCGCCTGTGGACGCCGTCGATAGCCTTCCTGCTAGTCCCCACACCTCTATCTAACCTTTTTAGGTACTGCCGTTCCCAATACAACGACACTGATCGTGTTGGCTTAAAGGAAATCCTAGAAAGGGATGACGTTAAGCCAAGGATGATCCGTTGCACTTTACTTTTGCAAGATTTTGATTTACAAATTCTACAAAGAAAGGAAGAGATAGAGGAAACACCTATGGACACTCAAGAAATTGATCATCCTAAAGAGGTGTCATCTATCTACATACATGTGGGAACCACACTGCCAAAAAGGAAGTTCTTGATTTCCTCTTGCAATGGTTTTGGTGATTTTCTACAGTCAACTTTGTTTGAAGAGAAGAAGAAAAAGGCACCCAAATGAACTCATGTTCTCTCGATGATCGAAGCGTATGAAATCCCGAACACATCTTCATTCTGGATGATTTTCTGATGTTTCGTTTTGCATATCTGCATTCCATTTGTTCTTCTAAGCTGATTGTTGGTCTTACGAGGTCGGTATGGGCGGGCGGTACAGCCGACTCTGCCTGTACCGTTGGTTGCTAAGCCCGCTGATTGTTTTCATTTCGTTTTGCATAAATGGTACGGCCACGTGGTACGGGCGCAGCCCCCCTGTACGGTTGGTCGTTATCAGTTCTGTGACTTTTTCATCTGTTGAAAATATAAGCAATAATCCATATGATTTAATCCGAATAATAAACTGATAAAGCGTGATCATACATACAATATTAAAACCAATCATGTAGATCAACAAAGTAGATGAACATATTACATCTAAATAAGACAAACCTATCACATCTACACCAATTGCTGGAATAAAGAACTCTAGCAGAATCTAAAAGAGATAATTCAGTATTACTAAAGGTAGAGCAGCGGCAGCAGCAGCCGCGGCAGTGGCAGCGTCGTCATTCATGTTGAGGTTGTCGAAGAGGTCGGTGACGTCCGGAACTCGTCGTCGTCCGGGAACTCGTCGTCGGAAGACGTTGTGGAAGTCAGTAGTAGCGCAGAAGCGCTCCCCAAAAACCTGATCGCTCCTCACCCGTACAGGTTCACAATAGGCGGGGTTCCGGAGGCCTACTATCCCGATCTGCGGTGCACGCCGCAAGCCGGGATGGAGAAGACGAAAGCGGTGGTGCAATAGACTGGAAGGAGACACGTGTGGTAAGCGATGTCGATTAGGTTTAGCGCAGAAGATTTATATAGCACAAGTCAGGGAGATCGTGGGACTTAGCCCACGTCCGAGTTGGTAACAGCCCACGTCCCATAAAGACTGGAACCGGCTGACCAATTAACGCGTCCGTTAATGACTCATAATTAATCCATGATTAATTTTCCTGACTAGCAAAAATAAAGCTCGGCTCGACGAGATTCCCGCAACCCGCGGCGTGCGTGCGCGCGTCGTGACGAGGCGAGGCGTGGCGAGGCGGGCCGCGTCGGAGGAGGAGTACGCGAGAGCTGCTCTTCTTCTCACACCTTAGTGAGTGGTGGAACAGCCTAGTATATAAAGAGGTGTAACTCTCACTCAACTAGCAATGTGGGACTAAACTTTGACACCACGTGCACAGCCATATGCTGCCATATACAAATGGGCCAAAGAGAATTCCAGAATTTGTCTAATAGGCCAACAACCCAAAACTCACCAAATTCCAACAATCCCTCACAAAGTCTCATTGGCACATCACCTCATTTCCATTCCAGAATATTATTTTATATACCGGTGTGTAGTGGAGACTGTTAAGTTGAACTTCCACATTAAACTTCATGCTACATTAGCGAGCAACTTGAATAGTGGACTATGCCTTGAACTACATGTTTTGTGCACACTAGTTTCACACAAAGTCTAGACCAGTATAGGGCTGCCTCAGGGCTTCCCCGCGGTTTGGAGCTTATGCATCATACTCTAGGGCCTTTCATGAGTTTATTAGAGAGCACCCAACTCTCACGGACTTTGACGGTTAACAGTCAGACTCATATAGGTATGTTCCTAAATAGATGTTCTGCAGGACAACATCTCTGCTTAGAAAAGCCACTTGGAACACATTAAGTTAAATATCAACCTGCCATACAGAATAAGAGAGTATTGCATCTTTATGGAGATGTAAATATAATATGGGCATACTCTCCTCTCAGCTGATCAACAGCTTGTATTGAAGCTCTAATTCACGGGATCTCTGATCACATAGAGTGGGTTGCCACTGCGGACAACTCATTGTGTGGGTCTCAAACCCATCTCCCTCGATGCATTATCTATCACATTACGTGATAAACCCTTTGTGAAAGGATCTGCCAAGTTCTTAGATGTTTGGATATAATCCAACGCAATAACTCTGGAGTTTCTCAGTTTTCTAACATATTTCAATCTCCTTTTCACATGCCTTGATGACTTCATATTATCCTTAGAACTGTTTACTTTGACGATCACAGTTTGATTATCACAGTTCATCGGGATGGAGGGTATAGGTTTTTCAACCACAGGTAAGTCCATCAAAAGCTCACGAAGCCACTCTGCTTCAACAGTGGCTGTGTCTAATGTTGTGAGTTCTGCTTCCATAGTTGACCTCGTTAAGATGGTCTTCTTGCAAGACTTCCAAGAAACAACTCCACCACCAAGTGTAAACAAATAACCACTTGTGGCCTTAATCTCATCGGCATCAGATATCCAGTTTGAATCACTATACCCCTCAAGTACTTGTGGATACCCAGTATAGTGAATACCATAACTCCCAGTGCCTTTCAAATAGCGCAAAACTCTCTCAAGAGCATGCCAATGATCATCTCCAGGATTTGACACAATTCGACTCAGTTTGCTTACAGCAAAGGAGATGTCAGGTCTTGTAGCGCTAGCTAAATTCATGAGCGAGCCAATGATTTGAGAATATCTTAATTGATCTTTAGCATTCCTTCAATTCTTTCGAAGTAGCACACTCGGATCATAAGGCGTTGGAGATGACTTGCAGTCGCTATACCCAAAGCGACTCAATATCTTTTCCACATAGTGGGACTGAAGCAGTGTAATCCCACCATTGTCATTCTTCAGTAGCTTGATGTTTAAGATTACATCAGCCACTCCCAAGTCCTTCATCTCAAAGCAGCGAGATAGGAACTCTTTGACCTCCTCAATAACAGTGACGTTGGTCCTAAATATCAATATGTCATCGACATAGAGACACATAATAACTCCCTCGCTCCCACCATGGCGATAGTACACACACTTATCAGCTTCGTTTACAACAAAGCCTTCAGCGGTTAAAGTTCTTTCAAACTTCTCGTGCCACTGCTTAGGAGCTTGCTTAAGACCATATAAAGACTTCACTAACTTACACACCTTTCCTTCTTGACCATCTATTACAAATCTATCAGGCTGCTCCATATAAATTTCCTCATCTAGCTCTCCATTTAGAAAAGCTATCTTAACGTCCATTTGATGAACGAGAAGACCATGTGAGGCAGCCAAGGATAGTAGTACTCGAATAGTGGTCAATCTGGCAATAGGTGAGTAGGTATCGAAGAAGTCTTCACCTTCTTTCTGGGTATAACCCTTGGCCACAAGACGTGCCTTGTACTTTTCAATAGTACCATCAGGTCTAAGCTTTTTCTTGAACACCCACTTACATCCTACAGGTTTGCACCCATAAGGACGATCAATGACCTCCCACGTTCCATTAGCTAAGATGGAATCCATCTCACTACGGACAACTTCTTTCCAGTAGTCAGCATCTTGAGATGCATAGGCTTCTAAAATAGAGGTGGGAGTATCATCCACAAGGTACACAATGAAATCATCACCAAATGACTTTGCAGTCCTTTGTCTCTTGCTCCTTTTAGGAGCTTCATTGGCGTCCTCCACAGGATCATCATAGTGTTCTATCGGCATAGTAGGTTCAGGAATTATAACAAATTCCTGACTAGATGAACTAGTCATCTCCTGAGTTGATGAGCTAGACATACCTTTCATGGGAAAGATGTCCTCAAAGAAAGTCGCATCATTCGACTCCATAATCGTACCAACATGCATGTTGGATACCTCAGATTTTACTATCAAAAATCTATAGCCAATGCTATGAAAAGCATATCCCAGAAAAACACAATCCATGGTTTTTGGTCCAAGCTTTTGCTTCTTGGGTATTGGAATATTGACTTTCGCCAAACATCCCCAAGTTTGTAAGTAAGAGAGTTTACGCCTTTTATTTTCCCATTCCTCAAATGGAGTCATGGTTTTATCCTTTACGGGAACACAGTTTAGGACATGACACGCAGTCATTAGCGCCTCCCCCACCATTCCTTGGAAAGACCCGATGTATCTAACATGGCGTTAACCAAATCAGTTAGAGTGCGGTTCTTTCTTTCGGCCACCCCATTTGACTGAGGTGAGTAGGGAGGCGTCCTCTCATGAATTATGCCATGTTCCGTACAGAATATATCAAATTCATTTGAAAAGTACTCTCCACCACGATCCAACCTTAACCGCTTGATTCTAAGATCAAGTTGGTTTTCTGCTTCAGATTTATAGTTTTTTAAGTAACTCAAAGCTTCATTTTTAGATTTCAGAAGATAAACATAGCAGTATCTAGTGGAGTCATCAATCAACGTCATAAAGTATCTTTTTCCACCTCGTGTCAACAGACCATTCATCTCACAAAGATCTGAATGTATAAGTTCTAGAGGTGCTAAGTTTCTCAGTTCCGCAGCCGTATGAGACTTGCGGGGTTGCTTTGCATGCACACAAACTTGGCACTTAGAACCTTTGACAGTGGTAAATTTCGGAATTAAACTCATTTTGGCTAGCCGCGTCATGCAACCATAGTTAATATGACAAAGTCGTGAATGCCAAATATTGGACTCATTATCATTGCAAACATGATTAATAACTTTAGTATATGAGTTTGACAAAGATAAGCGGAACAGACCTCCGCACTCATAACCCTTTCCAACAAATTGTACATACTTAGAGATTACAACTTTATTGGATTCAAACACCAACTTAAAACCATCTCGACATAGGAGCGATCCGCTGACGAGATTCTTATTGATGGACGGAACATGCTGCACATTCTTCAGCTGTACGGTCTTCCCCGAAGTAAACTTCAGATTTATCATACCAACACCATGAACAGAAGCACGTGAGCCGTTTCCCATCAGCACGGAGGAAGTCATTGCAACCTGATAAGAAGACAACATGGATATATCAGAACATACATGTGTATTAGCACCCGTGTCAATCCACCAATCAGGAGAATGACATACTGAAAGGATAGTAGGTAAAATACCGTACCCAACGTCCTTCATCTCAGTATTTCTAATAACAACATTAGCGGTCTTGCCGCTAGTCCCATGTTGCCGCTTGTCAAAGCGATTAGGGCAGCTAGGAGCCCAATGATCCGGATCACCACAGACGTGGCAAGAGCCTTTCTTCTTATCATTTTTCCTCTTGAAGTTGGTTGAGTGAATGGCCTTGTTCTTGCCATCAAACTTCCCTTTGCCATCAGATTTGTTCTTATTCTTGAACTTGTGGGATTGTAAGTTTTTCTTCTATACCAAATTGGCACTAGAAGCTCCCTCAAAGCCTCGAGCACGTGTGTCCTTTGCTCTCGACTTCTCTTCCACATGAAGAGACCCAATGAGATCCGTAACGGAAAACTCTTGTCTCTTATGTTTCAGAGAAGTAGAAAAGTTCCTCCACATGGGAGGAAGCTTGGCAATAATGCCTCTGGACACAAACTTGTCTAGTAAGGTACACTTGAACTGCTCGAGTTTATTGGAAAGTGATTGTACCTCATGAGCTTGCTCAACAACATAGCACTCATCAACCATCTTGTAGTCATAGAATTACTCCATAACATACAACTCAGTGCCAGCATCCGTGACCCCAAACTTGGCCTCGATCGCATCCCACACGTCTTTGCCATTATCAAATGACATATATGGATCAACAATGTTGTCCCCAAGAATACTGAACAGAGCCGCCATAAACATGTTATCGGCTTTCTTAAAGGCCGCTTCCTGCTCAGCAGAAAGATCTCCTTCAGGTTTGCCAAGAGTGGCACTATAGCAATTTAGGTTTTTAAACCACAAAATTGCTCTCGCGCGCCATCTCTTATAGTGCATACCATCAAACGAAGGAGGCCTAGTAGCCGCGGCTACACCAGTGGAATTCAGTTGCCTATAATCAGGTTTTTGGATTATTGAAAATATAAGCAATAATCCATATGATTTAATCCGAATAATAAACTGATAAAGCTTGATCATACAGACAGTACTAAAACCAATCATGCAGATCAACAAAGTAGATGAACATGTTACATCTAAATAAGAAAAACCTATCACATCTACACCAATCACTAGAATAAAGAACTCTAGCAGAATCTGAAAGAGACAGTTCAGTATTACGTACGGTAGAGCAGCGGCATCAGCAGCCGCGGTGGTGGCAGCGTCGTCGTTCATGTTGAGGTTGTCGAAGGGGTCGGTGACATCCAGGAAGAAGTCGACATCCGGGAACTCGTCGTCGGAAGACGTTGTGGAAGTCAGTAGTCGCGCAGAAGCGCTCCCCAAAACCTGATCGCCCCTCACTCGTACAGGTTCACAAGAGGCGGGGTTCCGGAGGCCTACTGTCCTTATCTACGGTGCATACCGCAAGCAGGGATGGGGAAGACGAAAGTGGTAGCACAATAGACAGGAAGGAGACGCGTGTGGTAAGCGATGCCGATTAGGTTTAGCGCATAAGCTTTATATAGCACAAGTCAGGGAGATCGTGGGACTCAGCCCACGTCCGAGTCGGTAACAGCCCACGTCCCATAAAGACTGGAAACGGCTGACCAATTAACGCGTCCATTAATGACTCGTAATTAATCCATGATTAATTTTCCTGACTAGCAAAAATAAAGCTCGGCTCGACGAGATTCCCGCAACCCACGGCACGCGCGTCGTGACGAGGCGAGGCGTGGCGAGGCTAGGCGGGCGGCGTCGGAGGAGGAGTGCGCGAGAGCTGCTCTTTTTCTCACACCTTAGTGAGTGGTGGAACATCCTAGTATATAAGGAGGTGTAACTCTCACTCAACTAGCAATGTGGGACTAAACTTTGACACCATGTGCACAGCCATATGCTGCCATACACAAATGGGCCAAAGAGAATTTCTGAATTTTGTCTAATGGGCCAACAATCCAAAACTCACCAAATTCCAACATCATCCATTCTTTGTTTGTTTTGCTATTAAAAAAACTAAAGTCGTAAAATCAGTATGGACGGGTTCCGCCCGTACAATTAGTCGGTTGACTATTTACCGACTATGACACGTCGTATTTTTGGAAACTACTTGGTACGGGCGCACCGTACGGGCGTCCACCCGTACCAGCTGGTCGTTACGATCGCAATTTCCTTCTTTTGCACTTATTTATTTCCATACTTGTTGGGATTCTTTTCTTGAGTGACCATTTTCCTTTCAGTACGAATTTCTCTTTTCCTCTGACTCTTAATAATCCTCCCTAGAGGTCCTCCTCCCTCTTATATCAATATATCTAATATACTTGATGCGCTAGCAAGTTCAAGGTAAAGCTCAAGGCCTAAGCCCGAAGAACAAGCGGTATATGATGACTGCAAGTGCACAGATCATTTATAGCTAGTTTTGAAATAAAGATATCGATCCCATAGGGAATAGTAGGCGAAAGTCTAAAATGCTTTTAACTAAAACTAAACGAAGTATTTAAGGAATAATTTTAAGATGCAAGAAAAGTAGAATTATTTTTGGTTTTTTGATTGAATGAAGCAATTAAAGTAAAGTAAAACTTAATGCAGAAAGTAAGAATCACGTATGTAAAAGAGCTTAGAACTGGAATAGGGAAAAATGCGTCCTTAGGGAGTGGTGGATACACCGCTAGCAATTTACACTAAGCAATCAAGATTATTATAACAAATATTCTCATGATATGTATGTATGTGGGAGGAGCTCCATATATGGACAAATATGCAGCAACCACTGCTCACATCATCCTTCATAACCGCAGCTGACAGATAAACAACATCAATCGCATTATCCCTCTATTAAGGGTTTTTTCCCGTGGCATGGACATGATTTTATGAGTTCTCCTTGTTTCCCCAAGTTCGTACGTAAAGAATGACAACAGCTTTATAGTCACAGTAAGTGCTATCATCTCTCCGTCTACCAATAAGTAATCCCCTTCATCGTGGTAAGGAGGTGCACAACCCCCAACATCAAGATGAAGACAATTAACACATACACATAATGATGTATAACATAATAATCTCTATCTTATCTCAGTCATATGCTAGGGTTTCTCCATCTCCCCAAGAACTAATGATCTACTCAGACATGGAGGTAATCATCATCATTTCAATAGTAACAGAAACAATTGTAAATGAATAGTTCTTGTATAAATCCACAACGAGTACAGAAATTACAACAAGGTCTAGATGGGATGGATGGAGATGATGGTGGTGCAGCAGTTTATGAAGATGGAGATTGATGCCTTGGCCACCCAGATCTGCGTAGGACGAAGATGGATCCCTTGGGCAAGTTCCCCCTCCAGATTCCTTTCGGAGGTGAGGTTTTCGGTGATTTATGGGTGTTCTGTATGTCGTCTCTCTGATCCAGTTGCATGGGGTGAAACTATTTGAGGAGGCGGTGGCGGCGCCAACTATATGGATGGAACTATACAACCAGAAAATTAATTCCCGCCATATAGTTGGTCATTAAATCTTCTGAATGCCTCGATCGCTTCAGATTTTCTTCTGGTGTTACTGATATTTCCCAAATAAGCGATTTACATTGTTTTGACTCCTTTTCTCCCCAATACAACTGCTCCAAGAATTGTGTCCATTGTATCCATCATCTGTCCTGGTCCTAGTGAAAATAGACATAAAATATGCACGTGAATGCCATAAAATACCAAGATCCTACCACTATAATGCAAAACCATAATATAAAACATGATACAAATATGCACTCATCAGTATACCTATGACTCCGATGATTATTATGATGACGAGGAGTTCAAGACCTTCATGGTGCAATCGAAGAGGGGATGGAAGAAGCCGAATTACCTGGTTATGGTGAAGCCTAAAAATAAGGAAGAAGCCAAGAAACCTCATGGGAAGGCGTGCACGGAGTCACTCAAGTTCATCACTGTCAGCTACTCCTCACCAAAGCGTAAGCAAGCTAACCGTCTTAATGCAGGAACTTATCAGGAGACTATGGCACATACCTCAACACCAAAGAATATCACCATGAACATGCGCAGGAGCGTGAAGCCACAAGAGGATTGGGGGTTCAATCTTCTAGACGTGCCAGTCGGCACGCATGTTCTAGAAACTGAACATCGTCTCCACGAGATAGAGAAGTACCAGAAAGAGGAGCTCATCCATAGGGATATCATGCGCAAGTGTCTCTTAGATTTTGAAGGCAAGAAGTAACTCAATGACGTGATGAGAAAGGTCGCTGATGAGATGTTCCTCTTGTGTTCAGATCTAAAGAAGTGTCTTCGACGCATATCCACCCTAGAAGAGACAAACAAGAAGTTTCGCGCAGTGGTCTCCAACAAAACTACTTCACCATATAATGCACATCACGGTATCAAATAATCACAAGGAATTATTTGACCCACCCGGCTTGATTCCAAGCTTGGGGGGATCTGTGAGAGACTTGTAATCTATCTTACAGTTTTTAGCATGTTTACTCTTCCGCACGCATGTTAGACTTTAATTCCATAATTTGCATTAGTTGCATCAATTTTGAGGTCCCTTTGTTCAAGAGAAGATTTATATCCATTGAGTTGCGAGACTTTATGATAATTGAAGTTGTGTTTTGATTCATGATTATTATATTAGATGATTGAACTAGGTTGAGTGTTATGATACTTGTATAGCTATCATGATTTTAGGGACTTCCACACCAATAAAAGTATTGGTTAAGTTATGAGAAGAAGAATTTTGGTAGCATATTATGATTAAGAGTTTTTGAAATCCATTGAGGTAGTGAGCATGATAAAATAGATGTACTATAAAAATAGGAAGGAAGAGAAAGTAAAAAATATAAGCATAAAAACAAGGAGGAGATAAGAAAAGAAGAAATAAGATAGAACAACTATAAAAAAAGAAAGAGTCAAGTATAGAAGAAAAGGAATGATCATGAATCTTCATTATTAAACTTAGTGCTCGATATCTCTAAACTTTGTGATTATATGATATGTTGAATCACTAGAAGTTTCATATAATTTCATTAATACTAGAAAAAGGTGTGGAAGCCTCCAAGTAATGTAATGTGTAAGGGTATGGTAATACTCCCGAAGTATCTCTACATCCGATGTTGAAGTATCTCTACATCCGATGTTATATTCCTATTTCAATTTCTACCTCATTTATTGTAATGACTCATGTCTCATGAACATGATGATCTTGTCCATAAGTCACCATCTTGCTCAGGGACGAGCAAGAGCCTAGCTTGGGGGAGTTGATGAGTACAAAATTAAAGCACATTTACCTTTTGTTTTTGCATAAATAGAGTAGGGATCTTTGTATTTCACTGCGTTTGCACACACCATTTTGTTCTTGTTTTAATAGGATACCAAATCACTAAGTCTTATGTGAACATATCAACCGGAACTATCATATTGTGTTATAATATGATATTTCTAAGTGATAAAAGTCATTTTATGGATTTACCTTTGCACCTGGGAGAATACGAAGCAAGGTGAAGCAATCAGTACCGATAAAGATCAATGGTATGGGCAGAGCACACCCGTACCGTCCACCCGTACTAGGTGTCAGCATGATCGCCTCGTCAAATACTTTCTCCTAGCAAAGACGAGGAGAAGATCCGGCATTCATAGCCACCACAAACCATGAAAAACCACATCTAAAAGGGATCGGAAGGAGGAACGTGGCTAGGGCAAAATCCCATCCGCTTCACGGATAATTGGAGGACAACGCATCATCCCCTTCATCATCAACCGCTGCATCTCCATCACCACCATTACCCCCATCTCTCATATATTAGATCTTTTTGTAATTCCAGATGCTTACTTCCATGTGTGAGTAGTTCCTTTGTTCTTGGGGAGATGGAGAAACCCTAGCACCATTATGAATTTGTAATAAAGATGATCTATTCTTGTGTCCATATGACTTGCTGGTCTATGATAGATTTATGATTTATGTTTGATCTCTCTCTTTAGATGGTATGTGTAGTCGGTCACATATAATTTTCCCTTGGGACTAAAGGGAGGGACAAATCCTTTGGACGTGTTTTGGGATCATACCCGGAATGGCCCCGTGACAGATTGGTGCCGGCTCATAACCTACACGGTCAAGGGAGGATTAAAGAGGGACTCCCTAAGCTAATTATGATATCCATGGGGAAAACCTTAATTATGGTGGTTTGTATGAGTGACTGCTCTCAGACATCAAAGTGGTTATTTAAAGGTGACCTCACTCTTAGTTCAACAAAGTGGCTTCCTACGAGCCTTGTAGTGAACATCTTATTTTTGAGCTCTCTCCACACATCTCATGACACAAGAAGTATGTTATCTTGATTACTAATAATTAGCAACAATGCTAGCGGTGTATCCTACATCCCCGAGAACGTTTTAGCCCAATTGAATTCAAACATGCTTTCACATGACCTTGTTACTTGCTTTCTTTACTCGTTTTAATTACTTTTCTGCAAACAATCAAAAACCTTTCAAATACCCTTTACTTGAGATAAAAGGCAACTTACAAGTATCCTTTGGTAGATAGTAATGAGGGGCATAAAGAACTTTACCAATAGCTCTCTGTGGGTTCGATATCTTTACTTCGAAACTAGCAACAATTGATTTGTGCATTTCTAGTCATCACCATCAATATTTGCAAAAGCTAGTAGCCGTTTATACACTTACAATCACAACCTATAAAGTGATTATATTATGGCAAATGGAGTAATACTAAACAATTGAAACCTGATGCACCAACATACACCTTGATCGTCTATGAGTGTGAGGAGACAATTCTGTTGGGTCCGCAGCATAGAAAACAAAAAAATTCCTATGGTGTGAACTACACGCCAAGATCTATCTACTAGGTACAAATCAACGGGTGGACATACATCCAACGAGAACTTACCCACGAAGACAACGAGTTTTGTTAACGAGTAGGAACTCATGGTTGATGTAGTCGTACACTTGCCGATCTCAAGATCGTGATGAAGTCCAGCAGGTCCGGCTCCAGCACGTCCATCAGATCCAGCTCTGGCACCACCAAGTCCAGCACCGCAAAGCAGCAGTGCATCCGTGATCGCACACACGTCCGGTACCCCGACAACCTCCGTCCGTTGCTCCAGCAAAGCAGCGGAAGCAACAACTCCTTTCTAGATAAAGCCACCAGTAACATGTATCTCGCTAATCCGAGACCATGGGGAAATAATACTAGAGGGGGAGAGAGATCCTTCACAAGGAGGTGTGAGTGACAAGTGAGGAGAGGGTGGCCTTTTATAGGAGGAGGGGGTGCCCCTCCTTCATGGCCGACGCATGGAGGGGGTGCCCCTTCACCTCCTCCATTCATGTGGTGGTAACCCCTCCACATTAAAATGCCTCTTCACATTCCCTTTTAAAGTCTCCACTTTAAATGCATTAAATTTCTCCAAATTTAATGCTCTCTCATTTAATAAAACTCTTTTATTATTTTTATTCAGAATTTTGTTAATTACTTTAATTAACAAACATTCACATAAAACCCCTGCAACATTTCAATAGTACATACATAACCAATTTCAGCAATTTCACCAGAAACAGTTTCGGTGTCTATTGAAATAATTCTAGCGCTTTCTTAAATCTTTATCTGGAACATATTTGCTCCAAATGGTGTCGGTATCCCTTAAGTGTGTCACCCTACGGTTCGCGAATAATGCAGACATGATCGAGACCCCTCTCAGATCAATAATCAGAAGCGGGACCTGGAGATCCATACTGACTCCTACACATTCAACGATGACTTCTGTGATCGTGAGAACCTTTAACGCTAGTAACTAAATCCCTTTTTCTCGTGATATATTACATGTCTGAGATTCGATCATCGGTATCTCCACACCTAGTTTGATCTCGTTGCCGACATGCACTCTTTTCTCGTTCCCGTGATATAACATTCTAGCGATCACATCACTTGCTTGCAAGCTATCTCATTGTGATATCACCGAGAGGGCCCAGAGTATATCTATCCGTCATCGGGATTGACAAATTCCACTCTTGATCCATGAGCCTCAACATAACACCTTCGTAGCATTGAACCCAACTTTATAGTCACCCTGTTACGGTGTGACGTTTGATGTTATCAAGATACTCTTCCGGTGTTAGCAATTAACATGATCTCATGGTCTAAGGATAAAGATTACTTTGTATAGTGTTATAGCAATATAAACATAATGACTTTGATCGTAATGCTATACTTCGGATGAATGTTCATCACATCATTCAACTAATGTTGTGACCTTGTTATTAACAACATCCAATGTCCATGATCAGGAAACCTTGATCATCTTGTTAATCAACAAGCTAGTCTATAAGAGCGGCATAACTAGGAACCCTTTTTATTTATTAAACACACATGTATTGATGTTTCCAATCAATACAATTATAGCATGAAAAATAAACATTTATCATAAACATGGAATAAGATAATAACCACTTTATTATTGCCTCTCGGGCATATTCCCTTCAGTCTCCCACTTGCACTAGAGTCAATAATCTAGTTTGAAAAACTTTGCGTATTGAACACCTATGGCTTTCTGGTGTTGCATATACGCTATTGTTAGTGGTTAACATAATCTCCGGATCTGACAGTTTCAGGTCCGAGTGTATTTGCATGTCTTTGCGTCTCTACGCATCACTCATGCTCAAATGAGATGGCATTGTATAAATTTGGTCCTTTGGTGAGACCTTTAGTTCGTTTGGGTTAAACTATGTTGATATTATTGTCACAAAATATATCTTCATAGTATTGGCCCACTTTGAACCACACCTAGTTTGATAACAAACTACTTAACACAAATGCCCTCCTATGCTGCTACTATAGCAGTCATATACTTAGCCTTTTGTTGTAGTATCCGTCACAATGTCTCAACTTTGGAACTCATCCAAATCCATCATAGAACATCCTTTCCATTACATTGTGCCACCCATAGTCTAAATCGAGATAAATTTAATTTGTACCTTGTGACAAAATTAGCATAAATGTAACACTTTACAATGAACTACCTTTAACTATTTGTCACTTATACATGATATATTCTTAGTTCTTCCAAAGCTCATAAGAATATCTTTACTATTGTCCAATGATCATTTGTATATGCTCATAACATTTAGAGCATAGGACATTCTGGATATATACATATCATGGTATAATCGATCAAAATCTTCATGTGATTTTACTCACCAAGTGTTGAAACACTTGAATCTTGATACAATTCTTTCCATGCAGCAAGAACCTTTCTTGTTGTTTCCATATTGAACCCTTTCAATATCTCATATATGTATGTCTGGCACAACCATATTTTCGCCTTAATCTATCCATATAGATATTGATGCCAAATATTCCGGGTTTCCCCAAGTCTTTCATCAAAATCTTATTTTAATGAAATTCTGAACTTGTGTCAATACAAGATACATCATTTCCAATCAACAATATGTCCTCTACATAATGTACTAGAAATATGTCTCAGCGCTCCCACTTAATTTCTTGCAAATGCAAGCATCTTCATCATCTCCGATGAATTTAAACTCTTTTAACAGTTTCATCATGGTGAAGATTCCAACTCCGCTATGCTTACTTCAACTATTGAAGTTTGCATGCCCTTTTAGCACCCTTTGAATTAACAAAAACCCTTTGGATCGTGTCATGTACACGTCCTAGGTAACCATTCTATTAGAAGAACCTTGTTTTGTTTATTCAACTACCATATACCAAATTATATGTAGTGGTTGCTACATTAATCCGTCAAGACTAAATATCGCTATGAAAGATCAAATCTTGTCATAGTCAACTCCTTGAACATTGCCGTAAACTTCTTTCTGACATGTCGACTATTTCATAGATGTTAAACATCCATGTCTATTTCTTTATAGATCCAAACACAGCCGATAGGCTTCACGCCTTTCCGGAGGGTCTTCCAAGTTCAAAAACTTGATTTCTCGTGTATGGATACTATCACGGATTCTATGACTTCTAGTCATTTTATGGAGTCAGGGCCCATCATCGCTTATTTGCATGTAGTTGGTTCATCATTGTCAAAACAATAACGACTTGCTTATCAAATCACACTATTTGATTCTTATTGACCCACATGGTTCAATAGGAACTCTAATCCCCGAGATCACACCCTTTATAATCACGGGAGCCATGAGCATTGTGGCCGCCACCGGGATACTTTCCGGCGATGCGCTACTTAGCACATATAGCTAAGGTTCAACAACCTTATCAAAGTTCTATTATCCTCCCACTTAACTTTTCATGAAAAATTCCTTCTCAAGAAACTTGACGTTCCAAGTAACAAACTCTTTTGTCCTTGGTGTTATGGAGAAATTCCCAACAAATTCTTTGGGATAACCTACAAAGACGTGCTTATCCGACTTTGGTTGTAAACATTTTACTTATTCATAGCATACCAAAATTTAAGAAAAGACAATTCAGGTTTTATCCCAAACCATAACTTATATGGTGTCATTTCAACGGATCACGATGGTGCTCTTTTCAGTGTAAAAGCGGTAGTCTCTAAAGCTTCAATCTTTAAAACATACTGGTAGTTTTATAAATGACACCTTTGATCTTACCATGTCAAACATGGTTTGATTTCATCTCTCGAATATGCCATACTCCTATTGTTTACCAGGAAATCCAAATTCATGGAACAATTCCTCAAATCTTAGGTGTTTTGCTAAACATGTAACTCAAATATCTTCCTTTACGATCAAATCATAAACTCTTTTATTTTCTTGTTAGAATGATTTTTCACTTCATCTTGAAAGTCTTTGAACAACTTTCAAATGTTTCATACTTCTTCCTTATTAAGTAAATATACAGATATATTCACTCAAATTTTCGAAGAAAGCATATGAAGCAAAAAGATCCATCCCATATGGCTACACATAATGGACTATGCACATCAACATGCACAATTTCCAATAAGCTAGTCATCTGTTCCTCTCTGGCCTATGGACGAAGTTCCAATTATCTCGAGGAAAGTCTCACATGCGTCAATTGATCAAAATCATAGACTCCAAAAATCCATCAACATGGAGTTTCTTCATGTTTTCTTTCAAATATAATTTAAACAGCGTTGTCACTTCATAATTGATCTTTCAATCATTTGTCTTGTGACATTTTAGCAATAGTGTTTATGGATGTGATTTCTCCAACTAGACTTGTAAAAGTTCATCCATCCTTTATCGAATACGGTAATTATTTGAACAACCATTGTTCTCATAATACCAGAACAAAATAACAATTATTTAAACAAATCTTGAAGGCTAGATTTGATGACAACGAAAAACACAATAACACTTTATTTGTTTTTGACGAACATCATCACTCATTCTCTTGCTAGTTACTTAGGCCATTGTAGTTCATGAATTGCGTTGTCCTGTATGACACATCATACCAACCAATTCGGTATCCAATACCTAAGAACCACATTGTTTAACAAGCAAGGAATACAGCCATAACATGTCTATCTTCTATATACCTAAGTTGGACAACTCCAATCTTTTATTTTCTGCCAAATATTTTATAGATTCTCTTTCAGCAATTCCTTTTCTTTTAAAAGAATCTATCAACATCAATAGTGTGTCATCAACATGACACATGGTACAAAGCTTGTATATAGTCAAACACTAATACCTTTGGACTTGCACTTTGAATTGGATCACCATCATCAAATGTTTGGAATTCTTTCAAAAATCCATTCTTTAGTAATCTATTAGTGTAGTAAACATTTTACTTACATCTTCTATTCATCCTTATCATGACAACTTTCATGATCAAGCTACTATAGCCTATAAGGAAGAATCGCGAGTATAATATCAGTTCCCAAAACCTTTTTGGTAGATTAGGATGCCTAGCATCTCCAACCTTCACAAATTCTCATACAATATGAGAACATGTACTTTGCTAAATTATACTCTATCATAATGCAACCAAAAACATTGTTTCAGATATCACAATATCTTTCACACATGATGGTTTCTGAAACAATTTTTAGCTCCAATATAATCTTGATATTAAAACAACTTTTGAATATCAATAATCATGGAGGCAAACATGATACTTTAGATACTAACATTGGAATTCTTACTCTTGATTTAATACTACTTATTAAACTTCATGGAGTAAATAGAGTTTGCTGAAAGTTTGCAATAGAACTTATAAACTTTAAATTGACATTCAAAACAATACGATACCAGTTCGTAAAGTAAATATCCAGAATTCTGTAGTTCTATTATCTCAAATAAAAAACTAAGCATAAGGTAGAAAACGAATGCCAATGACTACAACAAACTATGCAAAATCACTTTGATTTAATTTATGACAAATTTGGTTCGACTAATCCAAATTAGAAATGAACTCCCACTCAAAAACGACATCCCTCGTGTCTTTTTGGTGATTACATGAACCAAATCCACTACACCAAGTCCGATCATCACGTGAGTTAATGTAGCTTCAAAGGCGAGCATCTATATGGGCATCATATCAACTATATGACTCATGCTTAACCTTTCGGTCCGTGTTCCGAGGCCATGTCTGTACATGCTAGGCTCGCCAAGTAAGAACCTTAGTATTCGCGTGTGTAAAACTGTCTTCACCCGTTCCTATGAAATCGTAGATTCGAGTACACCCGATCATCACGTGATGTCTCGAAACACGATCCACATAACGGTGCATACTTAAGGAAGAACACATTTTTATCTTGATATCTAAAAGAGGGATCATCTTACAATGCTACAGAAAGCGCCAAACTAGCAGTATAAGATGCTAACATCTAATGTGTAAAGTGAGATGATATGGTCCATGCATTTGATCTCTATCACTTGCATCATGGTATGATCTCTATTATTCCTTTGTGTGTAAGGCCAAGGTCTATGGAACTTACAGGTTGAGTGTGTTGTAAGAGTATCTATCATACATCTACTTACAACAATACCATATCAATACACTAGCCCATCAACGATCTAAACTAGACGCCTCTAATTTATCAATTGCAAGTTTTACGTGGCTTAGGGCTTTCGGAGATAGAACCGTTCTCACCTACGAACATGAACCACAATGAGGATAATAAGTTATTAGCAACTCGTTGTAAATCAGATATTGACTATAGTAGGAGAGACACACACCCGCCAGCCACTTATGCAAAACAATTTGCATGTCAGTCGTGGAACCGGTCTCATGTACGATGACATGTAAGGTTGGTCCGGGCCGCTTCATCCCACTATGCCACCAATATCCAAAATACATAGAAGATGCAAGAACATGATCATCATCGCCCACATATAAACATATGTGTACTACCCGTGCAAAGCACCTATGCATAGATCAGGCTCTGATACCACTGTTGGGTCCGCAGCATAGAAAACAAAAATTTTCCTACGGTGTGAACTACACGCCAAGATCTATCTACTAGGTACAAATCAACGGGTGGACATACATCCAACGAGAACTTACCCTCAAAGACAACGAGTTTTGTTAACGAGTAGGAACTCGTGGTTGATGTAGTCGTACACTTGCCGATCTCAAGATCGTGATGAAGTCCAGCAGGTCCGGCTCCAGCACGTCCATCAGATCCAGCTCTGGCACCACCAAGTCCAGCACCGCAAAGCAGTGGTGCATCCGTGATCGCACACACGTCCGGTACCCCGACAACCTCCGTCCGTCGCTCCAGCAAAGCAGCAGAAGCAGCGACTCCTTTCCAGATAAATCCACCAGGAACATGTATCTCGCTAATCCGAGACCATGGGGAAATAATACTAGAGGGGGAGAGAGATCCTTCACAAGGAGGTGTGAGTGAGAAGTGAGGAGAGGGTGGCCTTTTATAGGAGGAGGGGGTGCCCCTCCTTCATGGCCAGCGCATGGAGGGGTGCCCCTTCACCTCCTCCATTCATGTGGTGGTAACCCCTCCACATTAAAATGCCTCTTCACATTCCCTTTTAAAGTCTCCACTTTAAATGTATTAAATTTCTCCAAATTTAATGCTCTCTCATTTAATAAAACTCTTTTATTATTTTTATTCAGAATTTTATTAATTACTTTAATTAACAAACATTCACATAAAACCCCCTGCAACATTTCAATATTACATGCAGAACCAATTTCAGCAATTTCACCCGAAACAGTTTCGGTGTCTATTGAAATAGTTCCAGCGCTTTCTTAAATCTTTATCTGAAACATATTTGCTCCAAATGGTGTCGATATCCCTTAAGTGTGTCACCCTACGGTTCGCGAATAATGCAGACATGATCGAGACCCCTCTCAGATCAATAATCAGAAGCGGGACCTGGAGATCCATACTGACTCCTAGACATTCAACGATGACTTCTGTGATCGTGAGAACCTTTAACGCTAGTAACTAAATCCCTTTGTCTTGAGATATATTACATGTCCGAGATTCGATCATCGGTATCTCCACACCTAGTTTGATCTCGTTGCCGACATGCACTCTTTTCTTGTTCACGTGATATAACATTCTAGTGATCACATCACTTGCTTGCAAGCTATCTCAATGTGATATCACCGAGAGGCCCAGAGTATATCTATCTGTCATCGGGATTGACAAATTCCACTCTTGATCCATGAGCCTCAACATAACACCTTCGTAGCACTGAACCCATCTTTATAGTCACCCTGTTACGGTGTGACGTTTGATGTTATCCAGATACTCTTCCAGTGTTAGCAATTAACATGATCTCATGGTCTAAGGATAAAGATTACTTCGTATAGTGTTATAGCAATATAAACATAATGACTTTGATCGTAATGCTATACTTCGGACGAATGTTCATCACATCATTCAACTAATGTTATGACCTTGTTATTAATAACATCTGTTGGGGGATCCCCCGGGTAGGGTCACGCCGGGGTATAAAGGTCGAGTTAGCCGAGGTACCGCAAGGTCAAAGCGAATGCTGGCCGAGTTACCTCAAGGTAGGCCAAATCTCGGGGTAACCCAGACCAGGGGATGTCCTCCTAAATGAGTCTCATCCGACTTAAGTCGTAAGCCGGATAGATAAATCTAACTTGTATGCAGGAACATGTGTGACCGGATCAACTACAATCCGGGTCATAGCAAGCTTCTAGGAGAAGGAAGGTATCACGCTGGTCAAAAGTAACTTGATGCATACGGCGAAGCGGCATGACAAGGGCAAGACCACCGAGGCGTGGCCAACAGAGGTGACGACGCCGATGTCGGCTGACGCAGGCGCCGCAGAGGCTCACGTAGCCTCTGCATGGATGACGCGGGGGAAAAGCGACCCAGTCGGCTTACTATTTTGGGAGGAGGCATATTCCCTGGAATATGCCTCCACGTATGCCCTAAGTGGAGACCTAGCCCCTCCTATATAAGGAGGGCTAGGGCCTCAGTAGAAGGGGTTGGTCTGAATTGGGTAGAGCTTACTGTATTGATCTCGATAGACTGGTTGTGACCTGGTTCCGGAGGGCTAGCTAGCGGGGAGAGTAAGAGAGTACCTTCTTCCTCCTCTCTCCAATACAGCTCGAGGAGCACTTGTAATCTGTGAAGTGAATCAAATACAAACCTTCTGTGTGAGGAATCACCTCACTATCCCTCCCTGGATTCCCCTAGTGCTATTAGTCCCCACCTTTAGCCTATCCATGGCATCTTCCGTGACACCACCACGATAGTTGGCACCCACCGTAGCGAGCTGGAGGGTCAAGATCCAGACGGGAAACCTCATCGGCACCGGCGAACGCATCGTCTCTGGGCTCGTTCAGCGCTTTGGAGCGCTGGACTTTGTCAGCAACAACGTTGGCTGCTTCGGCACGTGCCCACTTCCACGCAACGGCCTCTTCGTCAAGCTCGGTGCGCACAAGGTCTACGTTTCTCTCGATGTGTCGTGTGTCCATCCGCGGCACGTCGTCGAGGCAGGGGAGCCACCCCTTAGCGTGGTTCACGGGGCGGGTATCACTCACTCCCCGGACCTTGCTGAGGTGATGATGATTGCGCCTGGTGCAGGCGCAAGCAAGGATCCGGCACCAGATCCAGAGGTAACACCTAAGGCACCGAGGAAAGGTAGAGGTCCTCCACTAGAGAGGCCTGAGAATGTACTGAGAGAAGCTATGGATAGCTTGGAAAACCCGGTAGCAGCAGTGGTAGATCCGGCTCAGGCACAGGCCGAGCTAGAGGAAACTAGGCAAAAAATTCTAGAGGGAGCGAAAAAGATAGATGCGGCTCAGCAGTCGTTGAACATGACGCTGCGTGAATACGCAAAGGCAAATAAAGTAGATGCTGTAAAAGTGAAGGGGAGAAATCTCATGAGTGAAATGAACAAAGAGGGTGATACTAGGATTGAGGAGTCAAAGAACTGTTTGTCCGTGGGGCTGCCGAAGTATAGTACCCCGGCAAAAAACCTTAGAGCAGCGGATGTAGCTGCGTCCGAGTTAGAAGGTCTAACGGGTGAAGCCCGTCAGAGATAGCAAGATAGGGTCATTGAGTTGGTTCGGATTGCGAACAGGCAAAATGAGGAATTGCTTAGGGCTAACCCGAAGAGAGCTGGGGCCTCCAAGATCGTTCATTCGGCGGTGGGTAACCCGGAGAAATCCGCTGGAGCCGCATCATCTCCTCATGGTGGTCCTAGGAGAGAAGAGGTAGTAACCTTGGCCAGGAGAAACAAACGGATCGTTCCGTATGACCCGACAAGGGCAGAAAAAGCAAAAGAAGTACAGATAAACGATAATCGACGAAGCGTGAGCCGAGGTGAAGCTGGCCGAGGTAACCGCGACCAAGGCAATGCCGGTCAAGGAAACGCTATAAATGGCAATGCTGGACAGCGCAACTCGGCAGGGCAACCGCAACAGCGAAATATACCAAGGCAAGAGCAAAGTGCCGACCGAGGTATGCAACAGAGAGGTGCACCGCGAGAGCTAGACCGGTATAACGATGGAGATTCGGAAATGGTGAATGCAGGATACCCAAGGCCGGACTATCATGTGATAGGGTCGAGATTGGGAAGCAAGGATCTGATGCCTGATGACGCCAGGTTGAACCTAGATCGACTATATAGGTCGGAGCAGATTGAAAGTCAGGGTCCTCCGGGTCCTGCGTGTTTTGGACCCCGGATCATGAAGGAGCCACCGGTACCTAACTTCCAGTTACCTAGAGGCACGAAGACGTATGACGGCAGTACTAAGCCGGAGGATTGGTTGATAAACTATGCTACAACTGTGAAAATTGCTACAGGCAACTTGCGATGGGCTGTGAGATACGTACCCCAGATGTTGGAGGGGCCAGCAAGGGTATGGTTAAACAATTTGCCGCCCAGAAGTATTAACTGCTGGATCGATTTTGAGGAAATGTTTATCAGTAATTTCTCAAGTACGTATTAGAGGCCAAATAGGCCACAGACCCTAGCTATGTGTAAGGAGAGACCGAACGATACAGACCAGGAGTTTTTAACCCGGTGGTGTACCGTGAGAAACTCGTGTGAGGGTGTGATAGAGTCGCAGGCCATAGCATGGTTTCTTGAGGTGTGTATGCAAGCGAGCTATGGCAGAAGTTGCAAAGGAAAATGCCAACCACTTTGGCAGAGATGATCCGGATTGCTGATTCGTATGCTTTGGGTGATCCGACTCAACCTAGGCTCGTGTCAAACGAGTCGAACGATGAGTACTACTAGAGAGATGATTACAGAGGTAAAAGAAGATATGATAGACCGAATCACCAGTATAGTTCGCAACAAGTTGCAGCTGTGAATCAAGATCAGCCCGGGGCAGGGAGTAATCAACGTCAGAAAACTGGAGGGCAACAATGGACACCAAGAAATGATGGCAAGAAAACTTGGACGCCAGAACAGAAGAAACAGTGGCAAGAAAAGAAGGACCGTCCGAGGTACACTTATGAGTCGATGTTGGATCAGCCGTGTAAATTTCACACGCCAAATCCGAGCAATCCAACGGGTCATACAACAAGGCAATGTGAGTGGATGCGTAAGATAGAACAAGGTGGCTCGGGGAATGCTCAGGCACCCCGGAATGATCAACCTCGGCAGGAGTTACCCCGGCAGCAATTGCTCTCCGGAGCAAACACGCAACAGCTAATGTTGCCTCCCCCTCCGCCGAGGTATGATAACCTTGAGAGAAGGGATGCAGTACATCAAGTAGAAAACCAGCATCAGCCGGATTAGAGGTACACCAGAAATGAGGGGAGGAATGAGTACAGGGAGCATCATCAGAGTTACCGTGTGTTTACCACTGAGGAAACAGATAGAAAGAGCTTGCAGCGCCGGCATATGGAGGTCAATGCGGTAATGCCAGCAGTGAAGAGGTATATGCCTTGGTCAGACCAGGAAATTACCTAGAACATCAAAGATCATCCCAAGCTTATGTCGAGTCCTGGTTCATATGTGCTAGTGCTAGATCCGACATTAATTGGGCCTAACATCAATGTAAGGTTCTCCAAGGTACTGATTGACAATGGTAGTAGCATTAACATCATGTATGCGGATACAATGCGCAAGTTGGGTATCTCGGAGAACATGCTCCAAGCTACAAGGACAACTTTCCATGGCATTATACCAGGCATCTCTTGTGAGCCAATAGGCAAGGTCCGGGTTGGCGTTTTGTTCGGCACGAGAGATAACTGCCGAACTGAGAATTTGGAGTTTGAAGTGGTGAACTTGGAAAGTGCGTATCACGCGTTACTCCGAAGACCAGCACTGAACAAGTTCATGGCAAGCTGCCACATCAGTTATCTGAAGATGAAGGTGCCCGGGCCAAAACGGAGTGATTACCATTGCTGGGGATTTCCGATGTTCCATCGAGTGTGCGTTGGCCGGGTCTAACCTAGCCGAGTCACTCGTGATTGCGCAAGAGAAAAGAAAAATCCAGGAAGTGGCGGCATTGGCTCAGTCCGCGCAGCAGTATATGCCGGCACTAAGTAACCCGCATGGAAGTGTCTCATTCCAAGCCACGAAAGATACCAAGAAGGTGCCTGTTGATGATATGTTCCCGGAGCGCACCGTAACAATTGGTGTCGGGTTAAATGATAAATAGGAAAGCGAGCTCGTCAACTTCCTTCATGAGAATCAGGATATTTTTGCTTGGTCCACACAGGACTTGCAAGGTGTTCCGAGGGAGTTGGCCGAGCACTCTTTGAACGTGAGACCCGGAGCAAGGCCGGTGAAGCAACCTCTCCGCCGCTTCGCCGAAGATAGGAGAAAAGTCATTGGAGATGAATAGCTCGATTACTAGCAGCAGGATTTATCATGGAAGTACTTTACCCGGATTGGATATCTAATCCGGTGCTGGTGGAGAAGAAGAAAGATGATCCGAACATGGCAGTGGTTTGGCGTATGTGTATCGATTACACGAACCTGAACAAGGCGTGTCCAAAAGATCCATTCCCACTGGCAAGGATAGATTAGGTCATAGACTCAAATGCTGGATGTGAAGTGTTGTCATTCATTGATGCATATTATGGTTTCCACCAGATACCTCTGAATCCGGATGATCAAATAAAGACTGCATCTATCACCCCGTATGGGGCTTATTGCTATCGCACCATGTCGTTTGGTTTACGTAAATCAGGGGCGACGTACCAAAGATGTATGCAGAAATGTTTGCACGACCAAATAGGTCAAAATGTACAAGTGTATGTGGATGATGTGGTTATCAAGACCAAGGAAAGCAAAACGCTCCTTGACGATATCAGGCAGACATTCGCAAACTTAAGAAGGTTCCGGATGAAGCTTAACCCGGAAAAATGTACCTTCGGTGTCTCGGCTGGAAAATTACTCAGATTTCTCATATCCAGCCGAGGTATCGAAGTTAATCCAACTAAGATCTGGACCATTGAGCGAATGGAACTGCCAAAGTGTCTTAACGATGTCCAGAAGTTCACTGGTTGCCTGGCATCGTTAAGTCGGTTTGTATGTCGGTTGGGAAAAAAGGCGTTGCCTCTCTACCAACTCATGAAAAAGTCGGATAAGTTCGTTTGGACGCCTTGTGAATAATGAAGCCTTTGCCCACTTAAAGAAGATGTTAGCCACCGTACCAGTGTTAGCCTCTCCACTATCAAAGGATCCAATGTTGCTCTACATAGCCGCAACCAACCGAGTTGTAAGTGTGGTCATTGTGGTAGAGCGAGACGAAGAGGGTAAGTCGGTGCAAAGGCCAGTGTATTATCTGAGCGAGGTATTATCTGCCTCAAAGCAGAATTACCCACACTATCAAAAGGTGGCCTACGGTGTCTATATGGAAGCTAAGAAGTTGAAGCATTACTTTGAGGAGCATCCCGTCAAAGTAATATGTGAAGCTCCCATATCCGAGATAATGAGTAACAAGAATGCGAGTGGTAGGATTGCGAAATGGGCAATTGAACTAGCTCCCTATGCACCACAATATGACAGAAGAGAAGCAATCAAGTCTCAGGCTGTGGCCGACTTTTTTGTGGACTGGGCCGAGGTACAATACGAACCACCACTACCAGATCCGAACTACTGGAGGATGCACTTTGACGGGTCAAAAACAAAAACCGGGCTAGGTGCCGGAGTTGTACTTACCTCGCCAAAGAAGGACCAGCTGAAATATGTGCTGCAGATCCATTTCTCAGCGTCGAACAATGTCGCTGAATATGAAGCACTTGTGCATGGGCTCAAAGTGGCAAAAGAAATTGGGATACGTCGGATCCAATGCTTTGGCGACTCGGATTTGGTAGTTCAGCAAGTGTCGGGGCTGTGGGACGCTCTTGATCCAAACATGGCATTATACAGATTCCATGTGCAGAAAATATCTGGTTACTTTGAGGGATGTGAATTTCGTCATGTACCCCGGGTGGAAAATGAGGTTGCCGACATGTTGTCGAAGCTCGGATCAACCCGACAAGCAATTCCACCGGGTGTAGCATTAGAGCACCTCAGAAAACCATCTATCAAACTGTCCCCAAAAACCGACTCAGTCTATGTCCCGGAGGATACAGAATCCGGAGCTATGCCCATGGACATTGACATGGGAGGTGGTGCGCGAAACCCGGGGACTGTCTCAGCAAACCCGGGGACTGCCTCGCAGGACCCGGGGACTGCTCACCGTGATCCGGTTGAAGTCATGCCAGTGGATCAGATGGAAATTGACGAGGATGTGTTCCCTGTGCGAGCAATACCAGCTTGGGCACTGCTTATATTTCAATTCCTGAAAGATGGAACGTTACCCACTGAGGAGGTGCTATCCAGGCAAACTCAGAGGAGAGCAAAGGCATACACAATCATCAATTCCGAGCTATACAAAAGGAGTGCGACCAATGTCCTCCAGTGATGCGTTGACCCAGAAGAAGGGCTTGACATCCTTCGAGATATACATCAAGGGGAGTGCGGGCATCATGCCTCGTCCCGAGCCTTGGTGGCAAAAGCTTTCTGGCATGGATTCTACTGGCCAAGTGCCTTAGAACAAGCAGAAGATCTGGTGAGAAAATGCAATGGTTGTCAGAGGTATGCTACCAAGACACATATACCTATGTCGGAACTCAAGACCATACCAATCACATGGCCATTTGCCGTATGGTGTTTGGATATGGTTGGCCCGTTCAAACCAGCAAGGGGGAATATGACTCACATTTGGGTCATGGTGGATAAGTTTACAAAATGGATTGAAGTGAAGACAATAAGAAAGTGTGATGGAGATACAGCCGTGACATTTCTCAAAGACATCATCTTGAGATACGGTTATCCTCACAGTATCATAACTAATAATGGCACAAATTTTGCCGAAGGAGCATTTTCGCGATTCTGCCGGGATAAGAAGATCCGACTGGACGTTGCCTCGGTAGCTCATCCCGCATCGTATGGACAAGTGGAAAGATCCGACGGATTAGTACTATCCGGGATAAAACCCCGGCTCATTGAGCCGCTGCAAAGATCAGCGGGGTGCTGGATAGAAGAACTACCAGCGGTATTGTGGAGTTTAAGAACAACTCTAAATCGATCAACAGGCTATACGCCATTTTTTCTGGTATATGGGGCAGAAGCTGTATTACTAGCCGACATAGAGCATGATTCGCCTAGGGTCACCCAATACACAAAAGCCGAAGTGCAAGAAGCCCGGCAAAATGATGTTGATCTGCTGGAAGAAGCGAGAGAATTAGCATTGTCTAGATCCACGATATATCAGCAAAATGTCTGACGCTATCATAGCCGGAAAGTAAGCCCCCGAGTTTTCTGGGAAGGCGATCTGGTGCTCCGGTTGGTACAATGTACTGCTAGCATGCATAAGTTATCCCCCCCATGGGAAGGGCCATTCATTGTGAGCAAAGCACTGCACAATGATTCTTATTATCTTATCGATGCAAAGCCACAGGAAAAGAACAAGGCGGACAGGTCCGGCGAGGAATCTAAGCGTCCATGGAATATAGCTCTACTTCGTCCTTTCTACACTTAGCAGAGAAGTGTATGTATCCGAGTCTTCTCATATGTCGGTATGTATGCCGGCAATGAGCTTATCAATGAAATGTTGGCACCTCGAGCAGTAACTCGGGGACTGCCTTAATAATATTTGTTGTCTTGTATTATTTGTGCGTCGGCTGGAGTAAGTTGTTCTACTTAACTCGGATTAGTAGTGTGTGAGCACCAAAAACCCAACTCTTCGACTTGCTGCTGTCCAACAAGATTTGGCTTCATGGCAAGCAAGAGAACAAGTTTGGAATTGCGTAGCCCATGAAAAACGACTAAGGAAAAGAGCTTAACCGAGCCGACGTTTGTTTTTTGGACTAACCTTGTATTTTCTTTCAATTTATTATGCTGAATTATTTTGAGCTAAGCCTAAAGTTTCCAAGTATTGTTAAGACAATTTTTGAAGCTCGGATTCATAAGTCGTAAAACCGAATCAAGGTAGACACGAGCCGAGCCAGAAGATTGGACGAACGAGAAAATGAAACTTGGGGACTACGCCCAAGTTAATCCGGCATAAAAAACTTAGTAGCAAAATATCACATGTGTACTGGATACAATTCCACCAGGCATACCGGGGATCTGATAAATTTTAAAGTGTTTTCACTCAAGGAGCAGCAGGAGGAGGAAGTTCGGCATCATCTTCGCTGTCTTCGATGTCGGAGGCATCGCCCTCTTCATCTTCGTCCGAGCCGTCTTCAACATTCTTAGCATTTTCATCACCAGCGGCTTCCAGGAAGCTCAGTCCCTCAGTCCATTCATGAATGGGAGCATATTCGATGAGGCTATGGGTGCAAGCCTGGCGCCGAGCTACCCACTCCGGGTCACTCGTCCATTTGGATCCGGTGTGCATGCGCGGTAAGAGGTTGAGGTCGATCTTCTCATACCACGTGAGTACGTAATGGAGAACGGTCTCAGCTGCGGCACGTCCAGCGGACTCCCTCCAAAGGTCGAGCTATGTCTCGATTTCCATCAACTTTTCAGCAAGAGCCACGGGTCCCTCCGGAGTGCCTTCGGCAGGCCAAAATGTGTTGAAGATTCAGACTGCAACATCAAGGAGATCCTTGCCATAGTTCTTGATGATTTCCAAGCGAGATGATAGGCTAACCAACAGGTCCTCCATGTCATAGGGAATGTCTTCACCGTCAGGAGCAATGGGAGTACCCCTATCTCGGCGGAAATTAGCAACAGCGGCGCTCGCAATGGCAGTGCCCTCTGGAAATTTGCCTGAAAACGAGACAAGAGAAGCAGCAAATGAAAAGACATGTGAAGTAACCCGGAGAAATGTGACGGATAAGGGAAAGGAACTTACGTAAAATGTGGCTATGGATTCGGGTCAATTCCTTGGTACAGTCGTCGCGTCTTTTGCGGAGTTGCACAAGTTTAGTGTTCGCCGACTCAAGCTTGACGTCGGCCTCCTGGAGAAGTTCTCGGTCCTTGGCAATTTGGAGAGTGAGGCGCTCGCGCTCTTCAGTATAGTCCTGGCCCGCCTTTTCAAGCTCGGATTGGTGCTGCGCTTTCAATTTCTTCATCTCTGCTTTGAGCTTGGCGATCTCATCATCCTTGGTTCGGAGGAGGGCAAGCTCATCGTATTTATTTTTAAGCTCGGCCTGATGCTGCCCTGCTTGTTCGAGAAAATGCAGCATCATATCAGGGACGAGCACACTATCTTCCTGCGATACTGAAATAGTTTGTTAACCCGGCAAAGTCGAGGTATGAATGTTTGCCGAGCCAAGAAGAGAAGGAGATAGAAAGCAAAGCAAGGTCGCGCAAAAGTAACTTACCCTTGATCTGATCTAGATTCTTCCTGATAAGCTTGTTCTCAGCCTCCACCCTAGCTGCAAAAACCAAATGACGGATTAGTTCAGCAGAAAAAGATGAAGGAAAACAGAAAAATGTGAAGAAGAGAACTTACCCCTTTTCTCGTGCTCAGCGAGATGTGCATTATGCTTTGCGAGCAGCATTTTTTGAGTGTCCAGGAGACGCTGGAACTCAGTGCTCCGGCGGTTGGTGGTCACCTGAAAAGAGTACAAAAATATAGCTTAGGCCTTGTGCATATTCGAAGTGTACAAGATCCGGGCCAAGTGGAACTTAACCCGGCTCTAGGTGTGTGCATATTCAAAGTGTACAAGATCCGGGCCAAGTGGAACTTAACCCGGCTCTAGGTGTGTGCATATTCGAAGTGTACAAGATCCGGGCCAAGTGGAACTTAACCTGGCTCTAGGTGTGTGCATATTCGAAGTGTACGTGATCCGGGCCAAGTGGAACTTAACCCGACTCTAGGTGTGTGCATATTCGAAGTGTACGAGATCTGGGCCAAGTGGAACTTAACCCGGCTCTAGGTGTGTGCATATTCGAAGTGTACCAGATCCAGGCCAAGTGGAACTTAACCCGGCTCTAGGTGTTGGGTCCGCAGCATAGAAAACAAATAGTTTCCTACGATGAGAACTATACGCCAAGATCTATCTACTAGATACAGAGCAACGGGTGGATATACATCCATGGAGAACTTACCCTCGAAGACAACGAGCTTTGTTAACGAGTAGGAACTCGTGGTTGATGTAGTCGTACACTTGCCGATCTCAAGATCGTGAGGAAGTCCGAGCGCCGCAACTCAGCAGCGCATCCTCACCTTTTACACGTTCAAGCCACCGACAACCTCCACCTCCTCGCTCCGGTGATCCGGTGAAGCAGCAACTCCTTCCAGACGAAATGCCACCGGGAACATGTATCTCGCTCATCCGAGACCATGGGGGAATAATTCTAGAGGGGGAGAGAGATCCTTCACAAGGAGGTGTGAGGATGAAGGAGGGAATGGGTGGCCTTTTATAGGAGGAGGGGGGGTGCCCCCTCTCTCCATGGCCGGCGCATGGGGGGTGACCCCTCACCTCCCCCATTCATGTGGTGGTAACTCCTCCACATTAAAATGCCTCTTCACATTCCCTTTTAAAGTCTCCACTTTAAATGCATTAAATTTCTCCAAATTTAATGCTCTATCATTTAATAAAACTCTTTATATTAAATTTATTCAGAATTTTGTTAATTAATTTAATTAACAAACTTTCACATATAGCCCCTTGCAATATTTCAATATCACATGCAGAAACACCTTCTGCAATTTTACCCGAAACAATTTCCGGTTTCTATTGAAACAATTCCTGCGCTTTGCAATTCTTTCTCTAAAACGTATGTGCTCCAAAATGGTGTCCGGTAAATCTTAAGTGTGCCACCCTATGGTTCGCGAATAATGCAGACATGATCGAGACCCTTCTCTGATCAATAATCAGCAGCGGGACCTGGAGATCCATACTGATTCCTACACATTCAACGATGACTCCTGTGATCGTGAGAACCTTTAACGCTTGTAACTAAATCCCTTTGTCTCTCGATATATTACATGTCCGAGATTCGATCATCGGTATCTCCATACCTAGTTTGATCTGGTTACCGACATGCACTCTTTTCTTGTTCCCGTGATATAACATTCTAGTGATCACATCACTTGCTTGCAAGCTATCCTAATGTGATATCACCGAGAGGGCCCAGAGTATATCTATCCGTCATCTGGATTGACAAATTCCACTCTTGATCCATGAGCCTCAACATAACACCTTCGTAGTACTGAACCCATCTTTATAGTCACCCTGTTACGGTGTGACGTTTGATGTTATCAAGATACTCTTCAGGTGTTAGCAACTAACATGATCTCATTGTCTAAGGATAAAGATTACTTCGTATGATCAGACTTGATCGTAATGCTATACTTCGGATGAATGTTCATCACATCATTTCACAAATGTTGTTACCTTGTTATCAACAACATCCAATGTCCATGATCAGGAAACCTTGATCATCTTGTTATTCAACAAGCTAGTCTATAAGAGAGGCATAACTAGGAACCCTTTTTGTTTATTAAACACACATGTATTAATGTTTCCTATCAATACAATTATAGCATGCAAAATAAAGATCTATCATACACAAGGAATACATAATAACAACTTTATTATTGCCTCTCAGGGCATATTTCCTTCAGTCTCCCACTAGGAACCACACCTAGTTCCGTTATGAACTCCTTCATCCAAACCGCTTCCTGCGCTGCTTCTGAAATACGTATTGATCCAGCCACCACAGGTTGTTTGGAACTCCTCCAACTAACTGCTGCTCTGTTCAAGAGAAATACATATCCGGATTGAGACTTAGAGTCATCCAGATCAGTTTCAAAGCTAGCATCGACATAACACTTAGCGACTAGCTCTTCTTCACCTCCGTATACAAGAAACATATCCTTAGTTCTTCTCAAGTACTTAAGGATATTCTTGACCGCTATCCAGTGTTCCGAACCTGGATTAGATTGGTACCTACTAGTCAAACTAATAGCATGTGCCACATCCGGTCTTGTACATAGCATGGCATACATTATAGAGCCTATGGCTGAGGCATAGGGGATCTTATCCATTATCTCTCTTTCTTCCGCCGTAGCCGGACTTTGAGTCTTACTCAATGTCTTGCCTTGCAACATAGGTAAGTACCCCTTCTTACTTCCGTCCATATTAAACTTCTTTAATATCTTATCAAGGTATGTACTCTACGATAGCCCAATTAGGCGTCTTGATCTATCTCTATAGATTTTAATGCCTAATATATATGAAGCTTCACCAAGGTCCTTCATCGAAAATTTGCTGTTTAGATAACTTTTAACACTGTTTAAAAGATCTATATCATTTCCAATCAATAATATGTCATCCACATATAATATCAGAAATGCCACATTGCTCCCACTCACTTTCTTGTAAATACAAGCCTCTCCATAAGTTTGGACAAATCCAAACTCTTTGATCACCTCATCAAAGCGGAGATTCCAGCTCCGGGATGCTTGCTTCAGTCCATAGATGGATCACTGAAGTTTGCACGCCTTATCAGCATCCTTAGGATCGACAAAAACTCTTAGGTTGTATCATATACAACTCTTCTTCAATATTACCATTGAGGAACGTAGTTTTGACATCCATCTGCCATATTTCATAATCGAAATATGCAACAATTGCTAACATAATCCTAACCGACTTAAGCATCGCTACGTGAGAGAATGTCTCATCATAGTCAACTCCTTGAATTTGTCGAAACCCCTTTGCGACAAGTCGAGCCTTATAGATGGTTACATTACCATCAGCATCCGTTTTTCTTTTGAAAATCCATTTATTCTCAACGGCCTTTCGATCGTGAGGTAAGTCCACCAAGGTCCAAACCTGGTTTTCGTACATGGATTCCATCACGGATTTCATGGCTTCTAGTCATTTGTTGGAATCAGGGCTCATCATCGCTTCTTCATACGTCGCAGAGTCATCTATTTCATCAATCATGAAATTCATAACAGGATTGCCGCAGTCAGAGCCGACGCGTGTCACCGCTTGACCTGCGAGGTTCGGTAATGTCCTCTTTTGGTGTTTCATGATCAATATCATTAGCTCTCTCTTCATTAGGTGAAGTCAACTCCGAAACAACTTCTGGAGCTGCGCTACTCGCCATTTCATGAAGAGAAGGTTCAATAACTTCTTCGAGTTCTACCTTCCGACTACTCACACCTTTCGTGAGAAACTCCTTCTCAAGAAAGGATCCATTCCTGGCAACAAAGACCTTGCCCTTGGATCTGTGATAGAAGGTATACCCAATCGTTTCCTTAGGGTATCCTATGAAGACGCATTTTTCCGCTTTGGGTTCGAGTTTATCCGGTTGAAGTTTCTTCACATAAACATCGCATCCCCAAACTTTAAGAAATGACAGCTTAGGTTTGTTTCCAAACCATAATTCATATGGTGTCTTTTCAATGGATTTAGATGGTGCCCTATTTAAAGTGAATGCAGCGGTTTCTAGTGCATAACCCCAAAATGACAGTGGCAAGTCAGTCAGAGACATCATAGATCGAACCATATCCAATAAAGTACGATTACGACGTTCTGACACACCATTACGTTGTGGTGTTCCGGCAGGCGTGAGTTGTGAAACTATTCCACAGTCTTTCATATGTGTGCTAAACTCGTAACTAAGATACTCTCCTCCACGGTCGGACCGTGGAAATTTGATCTTTCTGTTACGATGATTTTCCACTTCATTCTGAAATTCTTTGAACCTTTCAAAGGTTTCAGACTTATGTTTCATCAAATAGATATACCCGTATCTACTCAAATGATCCGTGAAAGTAACAAAATAACAATATCCACCTCGCGCCGACACACTCATTGGTCCACACACATCAGTATGTATGATTTCCAATAAATCTGTCGCCCGTTCCATTGAACCAGAAAACGGCGTTCTAGTCATCTTGCCCATAAGGCATGGCTCACATGTATCAAATGATTCAAAATCAAGTGATTCCAAAAGTCCATCATAATGGAGTTTCTTCATGTGTTTAACGCTAATATGACCTAGACGGCAGTGCCACATATATGTAGATATATCATTATCAAGTTTAATCCTTTTAGCATCAACATTATGAATATGCGTAATACTACTATCGAGATCCAACAGAAAAAAACCATTCAACACAGGTGCATGACCATAAAAGATATTATTCATATAAATCGAACAACCATTGTTTTCAGATTCAAACGAATAACCACTTTGCATCAAACATGATCCGGATACAATGTTCATGCTCAGTGCAGGCACCAAATAACATTTATTCAGGTTTATAACTAATCCCGACGGCATATGGAGAGGCAGCGTTCCGACGGTGATCACATCAACTCTTGATCCATTGCCGACCCGCATCGTGACCTCATCCCTTGCTAGTTGTCGCTTGTTCCGCTGCCCCTGAACCGAGTTACATATATTAGCAACCGATCCCGTATCAAATACCTAGGTGCTACTGCGAGTACTAGTCAAGTACACATCAATAACATGTATATCACATATACCTTTGTTTGCCTTCCCGGCCTTCTTGTCCGCCAAATACTTGGGGCAGTTGCGCTTCCAATGGCCAGTCCCCTTGCAATAGTAGCACTCGGTGTAAGACTTGGGGCCAGCTCGGGGTTTCTTTTCAGGCGCGGCAACAGATTTGCCGCCCTTCTTTCCCTTCTGCTTGCCTTTCTTGTCCTTCTTGAAACCGGTGGTCTTATTGATCATCAACACTTGATGTTCTTTCCTAATCTCCACTTATGTAGTCTTAAGCATTGACAGAAGCTCGGGAAGAGACTTCTTCATGCCCTGCATATTATAGTTCATCACGAAGCTCTTGTAGCTAGGTGGCAGAGATTGGAGAACACGATGTATGCCTAAGTCAATGGGAATCGTTATTACCAAGGACACAAGCTTATCGGTGTACCCAGACATTTTGAGTACGTGCTCAATAACGGAGCTGTTTTCCTCCATCATGCAGCTAAAGAACTTTTCTGTAGCATTATAACTCTCTACGGCAGCATGGGTATCAAAAATCATTTTCAATTCTCCCATGGTATCAAAGGCATTGCCATTTTCAAAGCTTTGAAGTTCTGGCTCTAGCCCATACAAGATGCCGAATGAACTAAGTTATGGTCCTCTGACGAGTTATATAGACGTTCTTTTCCTCGTCAGGCATCGAGCTGGTGGGGCCTAGCGGTGCATCTAGCACATATTGCTTTTGTGCAGTTGAGGAGAATCCTCAAATTCATAGCCCAGTTGGTGAAGTTGCTACCATTCGCAGCAAGTTTCTCTTTCTCCATGAACACATTGAAATTAAAAGCAGGTGGTGCCATCTACAACAGAATTTGTAAAGTATATTTAGACTAAGTTTATGATAGATTGAGTTCAACTAATCCAAATTACTAATGAACTCCCACTCAAAAACGACATCCCTCGTGTCCTTTTGGTGATTACATGAACCAAATCCACTACACCAAGTCCGATCATCACGTGAGTCGGTGTAGCTTCAAAGGCGCGCATCTATATGGGCATCATATCAACTATATGACTCATGCTTAACCTTTCGGTCTGTGTTCCGAGGCCATGTCTATACATGCTAGGCTCGTCAAGTAAGAACCTTAGTATTTGCGTGTGTAAAACTGTCTTACACCCGTTGTATGAAAGCGTAGAGTCGAGAACACCCGATCATCACGTGATGCCTCAAAACACGATCCATAAAACGGTGCATACTTAAGGAAGAACACATTTTATCTTGATATCTAAATGAGGGATCATCTTATAATGCTACCAAAAGCGGCAAACTAGCAATATAAGATGCTAATGTGTGAAGTGAGGTGATATGGTCCATGCATTTGATCTCTATCATTTGCATCGTGGTATGATCTCTATCATTCCTTTGTGTGTAAGGCCAAGGTCTATGGAACTTACACGTTAAGTGAGTTGTAAGAGTATCTATCATACATCTACTTACAACAATACCATATCAAAACACTAGCCCAGCAACGATCTAAACTAGACGCCTCTAATTTATGAATTGCAAGTTTTACGTGGCTTAGGGTTTCCGAGATAGAACTGGTCTAACCTACGAACATGAACCACAACGAGGATAACCAAGTTATTAGCAACTCGTTGTAAATAAGATATTGACTATAGTAGGAGAGACAGACACCCGCTAGCCACTTATGCAAAACTAGTTGCATATCAGTCGTGGAACCAGTCTCATGTACGATGACATGTAAGGTTGGTCCGGGCCGCTTCATCCCACTATGCCACCAATATCCAAAGTACATAGAAGATGCAATACATGATCATCATCGACCACATATAAACATATGTGTACTACCCGTCCAAAGCACCTACGCATAAACCTCGCTCTGATACCACTGTTGGGTCCGCAACATAAAAAACAAAAAATTTCCTATGATGAGAACTATACGCCAAGATCTATCTACTAGATACAGAGAAACGGGTGGATATACATCCATGGAGAACTTACCCTCGAAGACAACGAGCTTTGTTAACGAGTAGGAACTCATGGTTTATGTAGTCGTACACTTGCCGATCTCAAGATCGTGAGGAAGTCAAGCAACTCAGCGCATCCGCACTTCGCACACATGTTCAAGCCACCGAACAACCTCCACCTCCTCGCTCCAGCGATCCAGTGGAAGCGCAACTCCTTCAGATTTAAATGTCACCGGGAACATGTATCTCGCTAATCCGAGACCATGGGGAATAATTCTAGAGGGGGAGAGAGATCCTTCACAAGGAGGTGTGAGGATGAAGGAGGGAATGGGTGGCCTTTTATAGGAGGAGGGGGGGTGTCCCCTCTCTCCATGGCCGGCGCATGGGGGGGTGACCCCTCACCTCCCCCATTCATGCGGTGGTAACTCCTCCACATTAAAATCCCTCTTCACATTCCCTTTTAAAGTCTCCACTTTAAATGCATTAAATTTCTCCAAATTTAATGCTATCTCATTTAATAAAACTCTTTTTATTAAATTTATTCAGAATTTTGTTAATTACTTTAATTAACAAACATTCACATATAGCCCCTTGCAATATTTCAATATCACATGCAGAAACACCTTCTGCAATTTTACCCGAAACAATTCCTGCGCTTTGCAATTCTTTCGTCTAAAACATATGTGCTCCAAAATGGTGTCCGGTAACTCTTAAGTGTGCCACCCTACAGTTCGCGAATAATGCAGACATGATCGAGACCCTTCTCTGATCAATAATCAGCAGTAGGACCTGGAGATCCGTATTGACTCCTACACATTCAACGATGACTCCTGTGATCGTGAGAACCTTTAACGCTTGTAACTAAATCCCTTTGTCTCTCGATATATTACATGTCCGAGATTCGATCATCGGTATCTCCATACCTAGTTTGATCTCGTTACCGACATGCACTCTTTTCTCGTTCCCGTGATATAACATTCTAGTGATCACATCACTTGCTTGCAAGCTATCCTAATGTGATAGCACCGAGAGGGCCCAGAGTATATCTATCCGTCATCTGGATTGACAAATTCCACTCTTGATCCATGAGCCTCAACATAACACCTTCGTAGTACTGAACCCATCTTTATAGTCACCCTGTTACGGTGTGACGTTTGATGTTATCAAGATACTCTTCAGGTGTTAGCAATTAACATGATCTCATGGTCTAAGGATAAAGATTACTTCGTATGATGTTATAGCAATATAAACATAATGAATTGATCGTAATGCTATACTTCGGATGAATGTTCATCACATCATTTCACAAATGTTGTGACCTTGTTATTAACAACATCCAATGTCCATGATCAGGAAACCTTGATCATCTTGTTAATCAATAAGCTAGTCTATAAGAGAGGCATAACTAGGAACCCTTTTTGTTTATTAAACACACATGTATTGATGTTTCCTATCAATACAATTATAGCATGCAAAATAAACATCTATCATATACAAGGAATATATAATAACAACTTTATTATTGCCTCTCAGGGCATATTTCCTTCACTAGGTGTGTGCATATTCGAAGTGTATGAGATCCGGGCCAAGTGGAACTTAACCCGGATCTAGGTGTGTGCATATTCGAAGTATACAAGATCCGGGCCAAGTGGAACTTAACCCGGCTCTAGGTGTGTGCATATTTGAAATTGTCAAGGAGCTACGTTAGTTTTCTAAGGAGCATTCGGCCGAGTAACAAGTTACTCCCCGGAGGCTCGGGGACTAATGGTTATATCACTAATATATATAGCATGCTAGGGAAAGGTGAAGTAACGTACCTTCATCATCCGACCCACAAGGTTAATCGCCTTAGCGGTTGTGTTCATCTGAGCAGAAAACTCGGCGGGACCGAACTTCTCCAGGAGATCGTCGTTGTAGACGAACTCCGCCTTGTTCCAGTTGTTCATGAACTCGATCAAGGTCGGAGGATATCGTTCAACGCTGAGCATGTGGGGCGCCAGCAAGCCCTTGGCATGTGCTTCCCTCCTCTCAACCTGAGCAAGGGCCAGGCTGGTGTGCAAGACAAGTTGCTGCACATTACCTAGCTCGGTAGGGGCGTCCTTTGGTGCTGGAGGCTTCTTGGAAAGCATGGACGCGAGAGTGTGCTGTCCAGACTCGACGGACGCTTCCCTGGTGGCGTCAGGGGCCTTTTTGCCTTTGGGCTGCTGAGAGGAGGAAGTCGTTGCAGCAGATTTACCCTTGGGAGCTGCCTGGGTGCTTTCTCGTCGAGACTGAGAAGACTCGGATGAGGCGGAGGGGCTTGGCGTTGCTGCTTTGGCTGCTGGCGCTGGAGTTGGCGCTGGTGCTGGTGCTGGTGTTGTTTTCTTCTTCGGAGGAGGTACTGAAGTAGACTCGGTGGTAGCTGGTTGCGGCAGAGCCGAAGTGGTGGATGCCGCTGCCTCGGCTGGGCCAGTCTCCACCGCTTCGAGGTTGCCCCCCTCTTGACGAGGTGGGCTGGAACCCGGAGCAGCCGCTGAACCCTCCGGAATAGGGCTCAGCAGGCGTGAATCGTCGCCACGAGGGGGAGAAGGGCTGAGTCGGAGCGGCGAAGCGATGCTAGATCCACTCTAGGGGACCTCCACCGCGGCCCTATCGAATCAAATAATGTCAGATGAGAAACTATAACAATGCAAGAACAAGTAAATGGCAGAGGGAAATAGAGGCTTACGCATCCGAGGTCAGTGGCTCCTTGGGCTTCCGAGCCCTTCGTGCTGGGGCCTTGGTTGCAGGCTTGGAGGCAGTCTTATCCCTGGACTTCTTTCGCCTTTTGGCTGGCTAAGAAGGTCCGGAGGATGAAGTGGATGCGGCTTCCCTTTTCTTCTTCGGTGCAACCGGAACAGGATCACCCATGGCAAGGGGAGGGTCCTCATGGATCTGCCCACCGGGGTTAGCTGATGTCGGAAAAGCATAAGAAAGGGGGACATCGTCAAATGCTTCCATCACCTCAACATTCGAGTCATCTTCATTGTGGGGCCAATCTCTAATGGAAGAGAGTTTACCGGTGGGTCGCTTGGTCGCGTCGGCCATTGGGACGAACATCTCCTGATCCGGTTCTTCGTCGTCCGAGGTCTCTCGGTCAGGCACACATTTGAGGATGGGTCGGTGCCATCCTCAATAGTTTGCTGAAGGAATTACTAAAGGAAAGAAAAGACGAGAGAGTTAAAATACAGCAGCGACCGACATAAGATCTGATTCGGAGAAAGTTTGCGGCACGAAGATTACCACGGGAGGAAGCCTATCCGAGCAATAGTGCTCAATTCCCCACGTCCACTCAGAGGAGAAGTCCTTGTGGGTGGTGAAGAGGGCCTTGACCCGGCGATAGATTTCTGTGTTGCTAAGCTCGAAAGACGAGGTCCAATTGGGGTTGCGGCCCCAGCTCATGTGGCACACCTTGTGAGTGCGTTTCTGGAGAGGGGAGATCCGGTTGCGGACGAATGTGATCATGGCATCCTAGTTGCGCAACCCGAGCTCCTTCAGCTCCACGAACCTTTTGTTGACCTGGTTGGCCAAGACTGTGGGCTTCTTGGGGACAATGTCCCACAACTCCGAGTTAGGAGGACCCGGAGCATAGGGGCGAAGCCGGATCAGGTCTTTAGTGTCGTCATTCCGAACATAAAATAAGGTCGGGGCCCATCCTTTGCAGGAGTCCAGCCCAGTAACCCGAGGAAAGACGGAGAGCCTCCGGGGAGAAATGGACGCAGCACCGAACTGCGTAAGTTGTTTGTCCTCCGGCTCTAGATCGACATTCAGAATAATGTTACGACAAAGGCCAAAGAACCGGATCCATAGCTCCTTTGTGGGCCATAAACCGGCGTAGCCTTCAATCGTGGAGGCGAAAGCAGAGAGAGATGTGATGGCATTGGCAGGAAGGTGGTGCGGCTGGAGTTCATAGGTCTTCGACCAATCATGGAAAAAATCGCTAACTGGCAAACCGAATCACCGCTGGAAGTGTGACAAGAACACCAAAAACTCACCTGGATTGGGTGAGGGGGCAAGTTCGATAGAGGCGAGGCGTGCAGAGACGCCTGCGGGGATGCGTTTGTTGCGGTACAGCCAGTCCAGGTCATCCTGGCAAACCCAGGAGCCAGCCCACGCACCGCGGTCGGCGGTCGCGGCGTCCTCCTCCATCTCCTGCTCGGCGACGACGAGCTCTTCTTGTGTCATCTCAAGTTCGCTGCCCTCACTGGCGCTAGCGGCGGTGGGGGGCAGCGGCCTAGTTGACAGTGACCCGTGGTGGAGGAGGTGCATAGCAGCGACGGCGACATGGATGCGTATGGAAGTAGTGCGGCGGCGGCGCTGCTACTCAGACACGGTGGCAGCGGCGCTATCGCAGGAGAAGATGAAGAAGAAGAACTAGAGGCAGAGGGGCGCGGAAGTGGTAAAAGACCCAAGGGGCGCACCCCTCCCCTATTTAACCGCTCCATCGAGGAGGAAGTGGGATCGCGTTATGCGGATATGCCACACGGTGTGGCCGTGTATAAACCAGATGGACCAATCAGCGAAGAGCCACACGGAGGACCACAGGGTGTAGCAGATCTCATGACGTGACGCATTGATGCAGTTAACGAGGAGGCAGGCCAGACGTGACGTGCGCTACAATGATAACTGACAATTACTGCAGCGGTTACTGTGGCTGGCCCTTAAAATGAGGCAACCTAATGATTAGCCTCCACGTGGGGAAGCGTACGAGAGAAGGAAAGATGACCCGGATGAGATTAAGGTAACCTGGCCAGCAAGTGAAAACTTGAAATGTGCCAAGGGAAAGTAAACCCATGAGATCCGAGATAAGAGGTAACTCGGAGAAGGAGCACAAAGCTCGGTGAGATTGAACCTGCTGTGGCCTTAGCAGCTAAGGCAACTAAGACCGCACAGCCGGGACTAATGTTAGGGATACCCGGGTAGGGTCACGCCGGGGTATAAAGGCCGAGTTAGCCGAGGTACGGCAAGGTCAAAGCGAATGCTGGCCGAGTTACCTCAAGGCAGGCCCAATCTCGGGGTAACCCGGACCAGGGGATGTCCACCTAACTGAGTCTCATCCGACTTAAGCCGTAAGCCGGATAGATAAATCTAACTTGTGTGCAGGAACAGGTGTGACCGGATCAACTACGATCCGGGTGATAGCAAGCTTCTAGGAGAAGGAAGGTATCACGCTGGTCAAAAGTAACCCCGGTACACACAGCATGAGCGAAGCGCACAGGGGCAGGACCACCGAGGCGTGGCCAACAGAGGTGACAACGCCGATGTCGGCTGACGCAGGCGCCGCAGAGGCTCACGTAGCCTCTGCATGGATGACGCGGGGGAAAAGCGACCCGGTCGGCTTACTATTTTGGGAGGAGGCATATTCCCTGGAATATGCCTCCACGTATGCCCTAAGTGGAGACCTAGCCACTCCTATATAAGGAGGGCTAGGGCCTCAGTAGAAGGGGTTGGTCTGAATTGGGTAGAGCTTACTGTATTGATCTCGATAGACTGGTTGTGACCTGGTTCCTGAGGGCAAGCTAGCGGGGAGAGTAAGAGAGTACCTTCTTCCTCCTCTCTCCAATACAGCTCGAGGAGCACTTCTAATATATGAAGTGAATCAAATACAAACCTTCTGTGTGAGGAATCACCTCACTATCCCTCCCTGGATTCCCCTAATGCTATTAGTCCCCACCTTTAGCCTATCCATGGCATCTGCCGTGACACCACCACGACAACATCCAATGTCCATGATCAGGAAACCTTGATCATCTTGTTAATCAACAAGCTAGTCTATAAGAGAGGCATAACTAGGAACTCCTTTTGTTTATTAAACACACATGTATTGATGTTTCCAATCAATACAATTATAGCATGCAAAATAAACATTTATCATAAACATGGAATAAGATAATAACCACTTTATTATTGCCTCTCAGGCATATTCCCTTCAAATTCATCACATGCAACCCCACACACTCTAGCCTAAAACAGCTCAGATGTGTAAGGATGAAGAGCATTATACATCATAGAGAGGCACTATGTGTGTGTTAGACATATATTGTCACAACAAAGTCAAGGTTCATGCATACTATGTTGAGAGAAAGAATACAAATTACTCCGATGAAAATCATGGTGCACCTTGATATAGAATGTCACATGAGAGAGATAATGTACAGTTCTATTTGCATCATAAACATATAAATGCAAACAATAGATCAGTCAATGCCATACATGCGTGGCTCTATTTGGTATGACATGTACTTCCACCAGGATATATATATCAGAATGCAAACTCAAAGAACAAATCTCAAAATGCAAACTCAACAACTTCTACACTTGTTTTTTCCAGCTTCTCCAGAACAAAGAGAATTATAAGTTTAGTTATAGAGGTGCCGAAGACATGCAACCTAGCAAACCTTATTTTTAATATTAAGGTTCAAATAAGCCTAACTCCCTAATATTTCTAGACATTCTTCCATTGCTCTAGAAGTTCCTATGAATAACCTTCCATAATTCTTTAGCATTTGGCTCCTATAAAAAAATATGAATCATGGTCTGCAGCAATATTCTAAACCAACGCTGGTTTAAGTGCACATCGTTCTGAATACTTGCACTTGGAAGAGAGAAGCAAAGGAAAACAAATTAGTCAGTTATTGATATGCAAATAATATCTACAACTTAAGATTTCTCTATCTAATAAGAACAATAGGACGATGGGGAGAGCGCATGATCACCTTAGGCAAAGCGACCAATGGGCATCTTTAGAAGATAGTTAGTGGTGGATCTCATCACCCTCGTCATGCGAGAGAAGAGAAGGCGGTTACGCAGCTTGTCACTAGAGTTGAGGAGCCGAACCTACAACAGAGCAAAGTGTAATCAGACTGTAATGAGGATCAAAGTGACTAATTGATCTCATCCATTTCTTTTCCCTGCTATTGATAAAAAATTCTCAATGCCACATTTTACCTGCTAGAGAAAAATGTAAAACAATACAAAAGCAACTATCTAGTCCATACAAGAATAAGTTCTTCAACACATATTCATACACACCACGATACCAAAAAAAATTAGAAGTTAATGCACACCACGATTCCGCAGCAAATTAGAGAAAATTCAATTATGGAACAAATACCTTATGATATCTTTATCCCAGAAAATGCAAGTCGACTTGAAATGGTGGGAAGGCATATCAATCCATCTGCAAAAAGAGACAATTCGTGAATGTGTCATTAGTATAGAAAGCTAAAACTTATACCCATACGAACCTAAGTGTACTTCCTTACAAATCTTTAAGAGTTGATCGACTGAGAAAAGTTGCAAAAATAAGTAGGGGGAAGGCATCAAATCAGCTAACCTAATGAGATTGCTCGTTGATCCCCTCTAGATTGAAGTATGGCATGCCCTTCCCAACCAAATGCCACCGCCGCAGTTCCTCCTGCCTACCTCCTCAGGGCCATGTCTCCTTCAGACTCAACAAGGAATTGAATGGGACAGATAGAGAGAGAGATGATGTCTGCAAGTGCACAGATTGTTTGTAGCTACTTTTGAAGTATAGATATCGATCCCACAGGGAGCCCAAAGGTAAGTGTTTATGGTGAAGTCTCTGTCACACCCAAAGTTGTCATAGGTCTTGGAGTGAATTGACTGCAAGTGTAAAAATGAGAATAATATTTGGATTAAACTAGATGTATTTAAATAAAACTAAAATGTAAACTTTGGAAATAAAAAGCTTAAAAGTAAAGAATGAATCGGATTTTTGTTGTTTTCTATAGATGATGAAAAAGGCATGGGGAGATACAGTTCATGGTGATAGTGAATGTGCCAGATCGACCAGTGATAAATGTAACAATTGTAATCTTATAAGTATATGTGTAGGCGAACAACCCATAATTAGCCGGAACTCCTCTTGGTAGATTTCATCCCAACTTCAATAATCCTACTAGTCTGTTACCAAAACCATGGTCAGACACTAGACGATTAAGACCCTTCAGGTTGCTTAGTTATTAAGCTCCTTGGATCAGACTAATAAAATAAGCACGGTGGTTCCTTGTTATCCTCGAGTCTACTAGTTTTTCATTGATATCCTCGTGTCACTCGGGGGTTGCCGGTCTACTAGCGAACATGATCCTATCCATGTAGAACAAGGTATCATGTTTTCTAGGCCCTTAATTGGACAAGAAGCATTAGGCATCCCACAGATAGTCAAGCACACATAATATAGTAATTAAAATAAATCACAAACTAATGGAAAATATATGAAGGCGCATCACATCTCACCAATCCCTTACATCTCCCACACCCAAGGAACTTACTCACACATGAGAGAAGAAAGCAACATCAACGTAATTAAATAAAGGGAGTTCTTCTTGATATTACTGTGGAGATCCACAATAAGAATAGAAAAGTAATCCAACACAATTCAAGATGGAAAGAAGCAATCTCAAACCCTAGTCTTGCAAGGTGAAGATCTCTCTCTCTCTCTCAAGTACAAGTAATGGCTATGGGGGTGTGGTTGCTAGGAGGTCGAAGATCATGGAGCGAGATGAAGAACGTCTCCTCCTTCTTTTCCGAATATCTTCTTTCTCCCTTCTAGATGGTGTGGCGGCTGCTGTGTTGTGTTTTCGTCCCTGGTCCCTTCATGGAAGTTTTTCCTTTTGACAAGACAGAGGCGGCGGCAGTTATACGGCCAGAACTATATGGCCGGAAAAATATTCCCACTGTATAGTTGCTCGTTAAAGCCTCTGTACGCTTCCCTCGATTTCTTCCAAAGAGAGACTTGCTTGTTTTTGCCTGAATATCTTGTTTCTCTAGTTAAAACCCACTTTTAACGTTCAGAACCTGAAACACACATTAAAAACCATATTTTCTTCGCTACCAAAGTATTAGCGTTCAGTAAATCTAGAAAATGATCAAATACGGGAGAAAACCATCGATAAAAACCTTCAAAAATGTGTCGAATCTCACAGCTATAAACTCTCCTAGCTTAGATGTTTCTCTCCCTTGAGTGAGAAGGAAATAAAGAAGGATAGCGAAGATTCGAGACTAAAATAAAAGAACTTACAAGCTTGAATTGGTGTCAAATTCTTTTCTTCACAATCCCAGCAATCTTAAACATGATCATACAAGTATGCACAAGATTGCACTGAGTCCACTTCCTAACCACGTATATCTTGCTAGCAAATAAATCATATACCCGAGCAAGTGTCAAAAGTTTAGCTAGGAAAGTGAGACAAATTCTTTTGGTATCTCTCTTTGGTGAGAGATGAAAACTTTTTTCTCTTGTTTATTTAATCAATTAAGAGTTCTCAAGTTGGCACCAAAATATTCAATTTAAGAACAACTCATCTATTCCCATGTCAACATTTCAAGACTCTCAAAGCACCTTTTTCCTTACTTTGCCTTTCAAAAACTTCAGCTCTTTCATAGAGAAATCATGCCACTATTCTTAACATGTTAATTGGGTTTGTGTTGTGCACTCGTGACCATGCCAATGAATATGTTGAGAAATAATGGGTCAGAGGAGTACTACAACTTCACTTGGAACATGAAACCACGAGGAAACTAAAATTTTACCCATCAGAGCATTGTTGCTATAGACGTTTACATAACTCAAGAGCCGAAATCAAGTGGTTTCCCACATTTTGATTGTTCGTTTGCCAACAAAGTTAATAATTCCCCATGGAGCACGACAGTGTTTTAATGACAAGCGTAAAGCAATATCTTATGGTAATTATTAGAAAAAGTAGTGGCATGATCTCTACTACTTCGAAGCATCCATTTTATCAAACAATTTCATTCAAGGGTACTATCGAGTCTATTTATATTTAGCTCAAACGGGATGGAGTAGTTCTAAAATCAAATTCTTTGGGATAAACATGGAGTCAAGTCATCTTTTGGATGCTTTTTCTTGTTGTAAAAATGTAGGATATATTTAGAATTTATAGGATAATAAGCTAAGTGGGGAGTGACTCTAGTGCAAGCGAGTAAATAATTGTAAGATTAATTTATGGTTGCAAAAAAGGTGTTGAAAGGAATGTGATACTTCCTTTTTATTGCTTCGTTCTCGTATTTGAGTTGAACCCCCTCTGTATTTCCATATTGCCAAGTCACCTGAAATTGAGCAATCTCCGAAAGAAACAAAGAAATGAACTTGCAATAAAAGTTACAACTATTTTTTTTGTAATTTTTTTTAGAAATGCAAACTGAAAGTAAACATTCAATTTTGAAGAAGTAAAATAAATCAAAAGAAGAAATAAAAATATGAATGCAAGGTTTGGAGGTTTTCAAACCTCCCCCAAGATTAGGCTATTGCCAGGCTCAGTTGTTGCCATCATTCGGCAGCTGGTGACGGTACTGCTGGTAGTAGTCGGGGAACTGGTCATGAAATTACTGAAGTTATGAGTCAAGGCACTCACATCTTCATTCACTCCTTGAAGAGTGTTGTCAATCTCCCTAACACGCTGGTTGAGCTGCTGGAATTCTTGATAGGGGACGTAGTTGTACCCCTGCTACGGCTGGTTGGGCCACGGGTCTGAGACTCCCCCTTACTGCTGTCGATGTCCCTCCCAAGCAGGGTTGTGTCCTTGCTCATCCTCATGCTCCTACTCATCCTCATCCTTCTGCTCGCCTTCTTCATCTTCCTCTTGATCAGGCTGGAGTTCAGCCATGATCTCCATCACTTGGTCCTGGGGGAGGATCCAAGTGCCCTTCTCCACAATTGAGAAGGCTTGGGGACAGGGCAATGGAAGCTTCTCACCCTGTGCATCACCAAGATAACCAAACTAATATGCTCGGAGCCTCTGGTTAGCTTGGTAAACACCAAGGAAGCCACAAGCAGTCAAATACTTGATGTCCATAGTTTGGAGCCGTCAACAGATTGCATAATAGGTAATATAATATTTAATGCATGGGTAGGTGGGTTACCAATCCACCAATGAGAATATCACCTTTTGTCTTGTTGCTTTGGTGGAAAAAGTGCTGGATGAGTAGAGCTGCAGGATTGGGGCTTTGTGGTGCAGTGGGAAAGAGAGCCTTGGTGATCATTGCCATGCCCGCATTAGCCATGGAACCGGTATCACCTCTTCCTAATAGTGTGTTGGCGAGGAACAAAGCATAGTAGTGAATTCTTGGGTTCTGAAAGGTGGACATCTTCTTCTGGTAGAATTCAGTGCCACCATTAACAGAAATAGCCTCCTGGTGTCTGCAAGTGCACATATCGTTTGTAGCTAGTTTCGAAGTTCAGATATCGATCCCATGGGGAGCCCAAAGTTAAGTGTTTATTGGTGAAGTCTCTGTCACACCCGAAGTTGTCATAGGTCTTCAAGTGAATTGACTGGAAGTGTTGGAATAAGAATGGGGTTTTGATTAAATACAATAGATTTAGATAAAACTAAAATGTAAACTTCAGAAATATAATGCATAAAAGTAAATAACGACTTTGCTTGTTTATTGTTTTCTACAGATGGCGAAAGAAGGCGCGGGGAGATTCAGTTCATGGTGATAGTGAATGTGCCAGGTGGATGAGTGGTAAATGTAACAATTATAATCTTATAGATATATGTGTAGGCGAGCAACCCATAATTAGCCGGAACTCCTCTTGGTAGATTTCACCCCAACTTCAATAATCCTACTAGCCTGCTACCAAAACCATGGTTAGACACTAGACGATTAAGACCCTTCAGGTTGCTTAGCAATTAAGCTCCTTGGATCGGACTAATGCAATAAGCACAGTGGTTACTCGTTATCCTCGAGTCAACTAGCTTTCCATTAATATCCCCGTGTCACCTGAGGGTCGCTGGTCCACTAGCGTACAAGATCTTATCTATGTAGAACAAGGTATCATGTTGTCTGGGCCCTTAATTGGACAACAAGCATTAAGCATCCTACACATAGTTAAGCACACATAATATAGTAATTAGAATCAATCACAAACTAATGGAAAATATATGAAGACACATCACATCTGACCAATCCCCTACATCTCCAACACCCAAGGGAATTACTCACACATGAGAGAAGAACAAATCATCAATATAATCAAATAAAGGGAATTCGTCTTGGTATGACCGTGGAGATCCACAATAAGAATAGAAAAATATCCAAAACAATTCAAGATGGGAAGAAACAATCTCAAACCCTAGTCTTGCAACGTGGAGATCCCTCTCTCTCTCTCTCTCAAGTACAAGTAGTGGCTATGGGGGTGTATTGGCTAGGAGGTCGAAGATCGTGGAGCGAGATGAAGAATGTTTTCTCCTTCTCCGGATCCCTTATTTCTCCCATCTGGATGGTGTGGCGGCTGCTGGTTTGTGTTTTCGTCCTCGGTTCCTTCATGGAAGTTGTCCCTTTTAAGAAGATAGAGGCATCGACAACTATACGGCAGGAACTATACGACCGGAAAATTTATTCCCACCGTATAGTTGGTCGTTAAGCCGTCCGTGAGCTCCCCTCGCGTGCTTCCAAAGTGGGACTTGCTTGTTTTCTCTAGAATATTGTATTTCTCTAGTTAAATCCTTCTGTTGATGTTCAGAACCTGAAACACACATTAAAATCCAAGTTTTCTTCGCTACCAAACGATTAGCGTTAGGTAAAGCCAGAAAATGATCAAATCCGGGTGAAAACCATCAATAAAAGCCATCAAAAATGTGTCAAATATCACAGATATCAACTCCCCCAAGCTTAGATGTCACTCGCCCTCGAGTGACAAGGAAATAAGGAAGAATAGCAGAGATTCGAGACTGAAAATAAAGGAACCCACGGGCTTGAATTGGTGTCAAATTCTTTTCTTCACAGTTCCTGCAATCTTAAATATGATCATACAAGTATTCAGAAGATTGCACTGAGTCGACTTTCTAACCACGTATATCTTCCTAGCAAATAAATCATATGCCCAAACAAGTGTTGAAAGTTTAGCTAGGAAGGCGAGACAAATTATTTTGGTGCCTCTCTTTGTTGAGAGATGAAAACTTCTTTTCTTGTTCATTTAACCAATTAAGAGTACTCAGGTTGGCATCAAAACATTTAATTTAAGAACAACTCATCTACTCCCATGTCAAAATTTCAAGACTCTCAAAGCACCTTTTTCTTTCTTTTGTCTTTCAAAAACTTCAGCTCTTTCATAGAGAAATCATGCCACTATTTTTAACATGTTAATTGGGGATATGTTGTGAATTCATGACCATGTTAATAAATAATTTTGAGAAATAATGGGTCAGAGGAGTACTACAACTTCACTTGGAACATGAAACCATGAGGTGACTAAAAAATTTACACGTCATAGCATGGCTGCTACAGACGTTTACATAACTCAATAGCCAAAATCAAGTGGTTTCCCACATTTAGATCGTTCGTTGGCCAGCGGAGTTAATAGTTCCCCATGGAACACGACATAATTGTAATGACATGCATAAAGCAATATCTTACGGTAATTATTAGAAAAAGTAGTGGCATAATTTCTACTACTTCGAAGTGTCCATTTAATCAAACAATTTCAATCAAGGGTACTATCGAGTCTATTTATATTAAGCACAATTGGGATGGAGTAGTTCTAAAATCAAATTCTTTGAGCTAAGCATGGACTCAAGTCATCTTTCAGATGCTTTTTCTTGTTGTAAAAATGTAGGAAGTATTTTAACCAATTTCATTGCTCATTGTTTCAAAGCTAAAAAGGAGACACTAGCAAAGGAATAGAATTTGTAGGATAACAAGCTAAGTGGGGAGTGACTCCAGTGCAAGCAAGTAAATAATTGTAGGATAAATTATGGTTGCAAGGAGTGTGATGAAAGGAATGTGATACCTCCTCTTGCTTGCTTTGTTCTTGTATTCGAGTCGAACCTCTCCTATATTTCCATATTGCCAAATCACCTGAAATCAAGCAATCTCCGAGCGAAACAAAGAAACAAACTTGCAAATAAAATTACAACTAATTATTTATTTATTTTTGGTTTAGGAATGCAAAACTGAAAATAAACATGCAGTTTTTTGAAGAAATAAACAAAAGAAAAAATAAAAACATGAATGCAAAGTTTGGAGGTTTTCAAAACTCCCCCAAGCTTAGGCTATTGCTAGGCTCAGTTGTTGCCATCATTTGGTAATTTGTGGCGAATCTTCTTGGTAGAAGTCGGGGAAGTGGGTCATGAAGTGACTGAAGTTGTGAGTCAAAGTGTTCACATCTTTATTCACGTCCTGAAGAGTGTGGTCGATCTCCCCAACATGCTGGTTGAGCTGCTGGAACTCCTGATAGGGGTCGTAGCTGTACCCCTGCTATGGCTGGTTGGGCCACGGTTCCCAGGCTCCTCCTGGCTGCTGCTGTTGTCCTTCCCAAGCAGGGTTGTGCCTCTACTCTCCCTCCTGCTCCTGCTCCTTCTCATCCTGCTGCCCTTCATCTTCCTCCTCCTCGGGCTGGTTCTCGGCCAAGATCTTCGTCACTTAGTCCTTGGTGAGGATCCAAGTGTCCTTCTCCACAATCGAGAAGGCTTGGGGGCATGGCAACTGAACCTGCTCAACCTGTGTATCATCAAAATAACTAAATTGATATGCTCGGAGCCTCCGGTTAGCATGGTAAACACCAAGGAAGCCACAAGCAGTCAAATACTTGACATCCATAAGTTTGGAGCCGTCAACAGGTTCCATAACAGGTAGTGCAATGTTCAATGCATAGGCAAGGTGGGTTACCAATCCACCAATGCAAATATCACCTTTTGTCTTGTGGCTTTGGTGGCAAAAGTGCTGGATGAGTAGAGCTGCAGGACTAGGACTTTGCGTTGCATTGGGGAAGAGGGCCTTGGTGATCATTGTCATGTCCGCATTAGCCATGGAACCAGTATCACCCCTTCCCAACATTGTGTTAGCGAGGAACAAAGCAAAGTAGCGGATTTTGGGTTCTGAATGGTGGACATATTCTTCTAATAGAAGTGACTGCCACCATTAACAGAAATAACCTCCCAAGTCTCTCCACTTATGACGCTATAGAGGTTAGTAATATTAGGCTCCCTAGTATGAGGGAAGCTGAAAGTATTGCAAAATTGCTCGAAACGTATTTCATAGTGTGTACGGTTCATGGAGAAGCTTATTGTGCACATGTTACCTTTCTCCCTGTGGTCGTCATAGAAGGAGGCAATGAACTCATGGGTGAGATTGGTGTAGGTGTCGTGGCTTGCAAAACCAAGTACCACCAACCCCGACCTGCTGCACATGAGGTCGAAGTCCATCTTCAACCCGGCCACAGTGAGAAAGTTGTGGTTGGCCCAAGGTGTGGGCATCACCCTCCTCGATGTGACAATGTCCATCTTGGAGTTGCGTGGGGCTCAGGCCCCCGAACTTGAGCCCTCTCCCCGTTGGCGCTTGCTCGAATGAAAGAGGCTACCGATTTTGTTCATCGTGATGCACTAAAAAATTTCACCATAAAACCTTAGGCATATAGTTTCTATATGATATATGAACGATTCTACATGGAAAAATTCTATCCTAACGTGAGAAATTAATAGGGAAAACTAAATAAGCTTGAGTTCATCCACTAGATCAATGTGAGAGTTTCAACATGGAAATCTGAAAATAAAGCATGGATAGGGAGAGAAACATACCGATCTGTTGATTCCCCCACTCAAACGAATGAAATCCGCGAAGAATCAAGAGTTCTAGGTGGATTTTAGGAGGTCTAGAGAGAGAATATGAGAGAAATAATGAGGGGAGGAGGAAGACCTAGCCGTCCCGGTGCGATTTTGTGGTCGCACCGAACTATACGGGAGGGTGATGGTGCTCCACCTGTATAGTTGCGGCGGTGCCGCCAACTAGGGTTTCTTTATATAGGAAAACAACTATATGGGTGCAACTCTACGGCCTGATCAAAGTGATCCCGCCGTATAGTTGGTCGTTAAATTGTCTATCTCTCGAGATAGATTTCTAAAACTAGCATCGATATCTATACGACCGGAACTATACGGCCGAAATTTTTATTCCCACCGTATAGTTGGTCGTTAAACTCTTAATACTTTTGGAATAAAATTCTACAAAGGCATCAATATCTATACAGCCGAAATTATGACCAGAAATTTTATTCCTGCCATATAGTTGGTCGTTAAATTCTCAGTACCTTTCAGAAAGTTTTGTACAAAGGCATCAATAACTATACGGCCGGAACTATACATCCAGAATTTTTATTCCCGCCGTATAGTTGGTCTTAAACTGTCTATGCCTTCAAAGAAAATTTGTTGATGGCAAAGATAACTATACGACCAGAACTATATGGCCAGAATTTTTATTCCCGCCGTATAGTTGGTCGTTAAACCATCAGTAATCATCAAAAAAATTCTATTTCTTCGAGGATACCTTCTTATCACATAACTTAGCGAAATACCAAGTTTTTAACAGAAAATTGATAGTAAAAACTGTCGACCAACATTAGCATATTAAAAGCAAATTTTTAGCTTCTGTAAATAGAAAACTCAAACTTTTATTCTTATTATTATTCTCTACTCATTCAATCGACATTTCTACTACTTTTTGACAGCTGCATCTTCACGGGCACGCTTCCGCAAGAATGTTTGTGAAAAAATGGTGGGAATGCGATGAAATTCTTATTCTCTATTCTACTAAATTAACAAAAAATGGTTGACTCCCATTAAGCATTTATTAAGAATGGTTAAATCACTCAACCTCTTCTCTCTTCTCGAATTCTTACCTTTGGTTGCCCCTTATCGATGACACCTACCACATGACATTTAGCTGGTGGAACATATCTTTCTCCTGCTTCTAGCTTCTTTGGAAAATACCGGATGATTTCAGCATCATAAGCATTGAAGATTATCTTCCCTTCTGCACAATCTACCGATGAACCTGCATTACTTAGGAAGGGTCTTCCAAGTATTATAGATAATCTTTCATCTTCTGGCATTTCAAGAATGATAAAATAAGTGGGAATAACATGCTCATCTATGCTAAGTAAGACATCATCAATCATACCAACAGGTTGTTTAGTGGACTTGTCAGCCATCTGTAGAGTGATAGTAGTAGGAGAATACTCCCCCAATACTAACCTTCTATAGAGGGAGTATGGCATTACACTAACCCCTGCTCCTAGATCACTTAAGGCATTATGAATATCTGTTTTACCTATTGAGCATGGTATAGTTGGTATTCCAGGATCTCTCGACTTAGACAACATCTTCCCGTTAGTAGGATAGCTAGTTACCATGGCAACAGTTTCAGTTAGTTCTTTCTTTCTACTAAGTATCACGAAGGAATTTACCATAAGTAGGAACTTTGATTGCATCCGCAAATGGAATTTCCAGACGAAGGTCACTAAGTGCATTTGTAAAATAATTATAAATTACCTCATCCAATGCTTTCTTGTTTCGATCTGGAAAAGGAAGATTTTTCTCACCTGACTTACTCTTGTCTTTTACCTTTTTTGGGGGGTCAGGCTCTTTCGTTGCTTTTTTTTGTTGTTGCTTATTGCTTTTCTTCTTTTCTACTACAACAACTTCATCTTCTTTACGTGTTTCTTTATCTTCTCTTGGATCAACTGTTTCTGCATCAGAGTCATAATGATCATCCTGTGCATCATTGTGGTCCTCCTTGGTTTTCTCTTGCGTCCCAGTTTCATCTTGAGGATCCACCAACGTATCATCTTCTTGACTTGCTTCAAGCAAGGATTTTTCCTTTTGCTATTTTTCAGCTTCGTATTCTGGTGGTCATAAGGGTCCTATGACAACTGTACCCCTTCTTGTGACAACATTAGTAGAAACATAAATATCTTTATCATCACGAAGAAAAAAATGATAACTAGATGCTATTTGTTCACACTGGGTTTCAATCATACTAAGATACTTATGAAATAGTTTTATTTCTTGGCCAATCTCATCATATATTTCAGTGAGTTCTACCAAAATATTTTTGTGTTTTTTGAAATGCTTGTGCAAGTTATTATGAGATTTTAATTGTCGATGTTTTAATTCTTGAAAAACTTTTATAGTATCATCTTCCTCAGTTAAAACTTGTAACAAATCCATTTTGTTTTCTTTAGCAAGTTTGGAAGGTATACCTTTTTCCTTCATAGTTTTACGTACCTCAGGCATAAGATCATGAGTTATCAGAAGTATGCCTTTTTCCGGCTTAGTACCAAAATCAGGATTATATAAAGAATCATTCTTAGCCCTAGTAGACATTAATTCCAAACATTCTTTAATAGTTAAAGTATTTATTGATCCTCCTGCTGAGAAGTCAAGCAATTATCTACATTGAGTATTCCATGGTAAAATAAATGGCAGATTGTTAGTTCAGAATAGCCATGATTAGGAATACTATTGATCATTCCAAAGAATCTGTCCCAGGCTTGTGGATAGTTTTCTCCCACGTTCCGACTAAAGTTGCCTATGTTCTTTCTTAGTTCAGTTACCTTTTTAAAAGGAAGAAACCTGTTTATAAATTTAGTAATGTAGTTTTCCCAACATTTAATGTAATGTCAAGGGAGAGCATATAACCAGTCTAGAGCTTTACCTTTAAGAGACCATCGAAATAATTTAAGACGAGAGAAGTCTCTTGGCAAACCTTTTGGTCCAAGCGATGTTATCACATCGTTAAACTCTCTAATATGTGTTCCTGGGTCTTCATCTTCCCTTCCACTAAAAGCTTTCTCCAACAAATTTTTAATAATTACACCATCAAATCGATATTCTCTAACTCCATGATTAGGGAATTCTATTGGTTGTTTAAGAAATTTAGAACTTGGAGCACTGTATTCCCTGAGAGTTTTCTCAGGTTTCATAGGAGTTGTCCTATAAATAGACAAGATTTTCATAATATCACTCAAGTTTTCAACTTCAACTTTATTTGACCTTAAAAGTTTTTCAATAATTGCTTCACGCCTTTGAGCAGGCACGCGCTCCATATAATCCGGCAGGTAGGTCCAACCAGAGCATGTAGACCCTTTGTCTCCTAGGGAGAACATTTTGTAGTAGCAACACCTAAAATGTCAAAAGACAAACACTTAGCGCTTAGCTCCCCGGCAACGGCGCCAGAAAATAGCTTGATGTCTGCAAGTGAACATATCGTTTGTAGCTAGTTTTGAAGTTCAAATATCGATCCCACGGGTAACCCAAAGGTAAGTGTTTATTGGTGAAGTCTCTGTCACACCCGAAGTTGTCACATGTTTTCGAGTGAATTGACTGGAAGTGTTGAAATAAGAATGGGGTTTTGATTAAATGCAATAGATTTAAATAGAACTAAAATGTAAACTTCGGAAATATAATGCATAAAAGTAAAGAACGACTTTGCTTGTTTGTTGTTTTCTACAGATGGCGAAAGAAGGCGCGGGGAGATTTAGTTCATGGTGATAGTGAATGTGCCAGGTGGACAAGTGGTAAATGTAACAATTATAATCTTATAGATATATGTGTAGGCGAGCAACCCATAATTAGCTGGAACTCCTCTTGGTAGATTTCATCCCAACTTCAGTAATCCTACTATCCTACTACCAAAACCATGGTCAGATACTAGACGATTAAGACCCTTCAGGTCGCTTAGCGATTAAGATCCTTGGATCGGACTAATACAATAAGCACAATGGTTACTCGTTATCCTCGAGTCAACTAGCTTTCCATTGATATCCCCATGTCACCCGAGGGTCGCCGGTCCACTAGCGTACAAGATCTTATCTATGTAGAACAAGGTATCATGTTGTCTGGGCCCTTAATTGGATAACAAGCATTAAGCATCCCACATATAGTCAAGCACACAGAATATAGTAATTAGAATCAATCACAAACTAATGGAAAATATATGAAGGCACATCACATCTCACCAATCCCCTACATCTCCCACGCCCAAGGGAATTACTCACACATGAGAGAAGAACAAATCATCAATATAATCAAATAAAGGGAATTTGTCTTGGTATTACCGTGGAGATCCACAATAAGAACAGAAAAATATCCAACACAATTCAAGATGGGAAGAAACAATCTAAAACCCTAGTCTTTCAAGGTATAGATCCCTCTCTCTCAAGTACAAGTAGTGAATATGGAGGTGTATTGGCTAGGAGGTCGAAGATCATGGAGCAAGATGAAGAACGTCTTCTCCTTCTTCTCCGGATCCCTTTTTTCTCCCTTATGGATCGTGTGACGGCTGATGCGTTGTGTTTTCGTCCTTAATTCCTTCATGGAAGTTGTCCCTTTTTGACAAGACAGAGGTGACGGCAACTATATGGTGGGAACTATACGGCCGAAAAATTTATTCCCACCGTATAGTTGGTCGTTAAACCATATGTGAGCTCCTCTCACGTGCTTCCAAAGTGGGACTTTCTTGTTTTCTCCAGAATATTCTATTTCTCTAGTTAAATCCTTCTGTTGATGTTCAGAACCTCAAACACACATTAAAATCCGAGTTTTCTTTGCTACCGAAGTATTAGCGTTAGGTAAAGCCAGAAAATGATCAAATCCGGGAGAACCATCAATAAAAGCCATAAAAATGTGTCAAATCTCACAGCTATCACCTCCCAAGTTTCTCTACTTATTACACTATAGAGGTTAGTAACATTTGACTCCCCAACGTGAGGGAAGCTGAAAGCATCGCAAAATTGTTCAAAAGTGATTTCATAGGGCTGTCGGTTCATGGTGAAACTTACCGTGCATGCATTACCTTTCTTCCTGTGGTCGTCGTAGAAGATTCCGAGGAACTTGGAGGTAAGCTCGGCGTAGGAGTCGTGGATTGTGTAGCCAAGCACTATTAGCCCGACCTTGTTACACACGAGGTCGAAGTCCGCCTTCAACCTGCCGCGGTGAGAAAGCTATGGTCGGTCTAGCGTGTGGGAAGCACCCTCCTCCATGAGACTACGACCAACTTGGGGTTGTGCTCGGCTTGGGACCCCGAGCTCTCACCACTTTGGTGCTTGCCCTTGCAGAAAAGGTTACCGATTTTGTTCATCTTGATGCACTAAAAAATTTCACCATAAAACCTTAGGCATATAGTTTCTACATGATATACAAACGATTCTAAGTGGAAAAATTCAATCCTAACGTGAGAATTCAATAGGAGAAGCTAAACAAGCTTGAGTTCATTCACTAGATCAATGTGATAGTTTTAACCATGAAAATCTGAAAATAAAGCATGGATATGTAGAGAAACATACCGATCTATGGATTCCCCCACTCAAACAAAAAAAATCCACGAAGAATCAAGAGTTCTAGGGTGGTTTTGAGAGGTTTGGAGAGATAATATGAGAGAAATAATGAGGAAGGAGAAGAAACCTAGCCGCCCCGTCCTGATTTTGTGGTTGCCCCAAACTATACGGCTGGAACTATACAACCGGAACTATACATGCGTGATATGTTGTTCCGCTCGTATAGTTGCGGCGGTGCTGCCAACTAGGGTTTCTTTATGTAGAACACAGCTATACGGACACAACTATATGGCCAGATCATTGATATCGCTGTATAGTTGGTCGTTAAACCGTCTGTATCCTCGAGATAAATTTTCGAAAACAGGCATCGATATCTATATGACCGGAACTATACGGCCGGAATTTTTATTCCCGCTATATAGTTGCTCGTTAAACAGTCAGTACCTTTTGAGAAGAAATTGTACGGAGGCGTCGATATCTATACCACTGGAGCTATATGGCCGGAATTTTTATTCCCGCCGTATAGTTGGTCGTTAAATTCTCTGTGCCCATGCAAGACAATTTTTGATGGCAAAGATATCTATACGACCAGAACTATACATCCAGAATTTGTATTACCCGCATATAGTTGGTCGTTAAACCATCAGTAGTCATCAAAAAAACTCTGTTTCTTCGAGAATACTTTCTTATCCCAAAACTCATCAAAATACCTTATTTTTGACAGAAAATGACAATAGAAATTGTCGACCAACATTAGCATGTAATAAGCAGAATTTTAACCTTTGTAGATAAAACTCAACCTTTTATTTTATACTTATTCGACATTCGTTCAGTCAATGTTTTTACTACTTTTTGACAGCTGCATCTTCACGGGTGCACTTCCGCAAGAATGTCTATGAAAAAGTTGTAGGAATGTGATGAACTTTTCTTATTCTTTATTTTATTTTATTGACGTGATGGGTTAACTCCCATTAAGAGTTTTATTAAGAGTTGTTGAATAACTCAACCCTTTCTCTATTCTCGAATTCTTACCTTGGGTTGCCCCTTATCAAAGGCACTTACCACATGAAATTGTTTTGCTGGTGGAATATATCTTTCTCCTGCTTCTAGCTTCTTTGGAAAATACCGGATGATTTCAGCATCATAAACATTGAAGATTATTTTTCCTTCAGCACAGTCAACTAATGCTCCTGTAGTACTATGGAAAGGTCTTCCAAGTATTATAGATAATTTTTCATCCTCTAGCATTTCAAGAATAATAAAATCAATGGGAATAACATGCTCATCTATTCTAAGTAGAACATCCCCAATCATACCAATGGTTGTTTAGTGGACTTGTCAGCCATCTGTAAAGTGATAGTAGTAGGGGAATACTCCCTTAATCCTAACCTTTTATAGAAGGAGTATGAAATTACACTAACTCCCGCACCTAAATCACACAAGGCATTGTGAATATTAGTCTTGCCTATTGAGCATGAAATAGTTGGTATTCCGGGATCTCCTAATTTAGACAATAGTTTCCCATTAGCAGGATAACTAGTCACCATGGCAACGGTTTCTGTTATTTCTTTCTTTCTACTAAGAATATCATGGAGGAATTTAGAATAGGTAGGAACTTTGATTGCATCTGCAAATGGAATTTCTAGAAGAAGGTCACCAAGTGCTTTTGTAAAACAATCATAGATTACCTGATCTGGTGCTTTCTTTTTTCAGTCTGGATAAGGAAGCTTTTTCTCACTTTTCTTATTCTTTTATTTTACCTTTTGTGGGGGTCAGGCTCTTTTGTTGCTTTCTTTTGTTGTTGCTTATCACTCTTCTTCTTTTCCACTACAACAACTTCATCTTTGTTGCTCACTTCTTTTTCCTCTCTTGGATCAACCGTCTCTGCATCAGAGTGATAACGGTCATCCTGTGCACCATCTTGGCCCTCCTTGGTTTGATCTTGTGTTTCTTGAGCAGTTTCATCTTGAGGATCCACGAGTGTATCATCTTCTTAGCTTGCTTCGAGCAAGGCTTTTTCTTTTCGCTCTCTTTCAGCTTCATATTTTGGTGGTCTTAATGGTCATGTAACAACTGCACCTCTTCTTGTAACAACATTAGTAGAAACTAGAATATCTATATCATCTCGAAGAAAAAATTGATAACCAGATGCTATTTGTTCACACTGGGTTTCAGTCATACTAAGATACTTGTGAAATAATTTAATTTCTTGGCCAATCTCATCATAATTTTTTATGAGTTCCTCCAAAATCTTTTTATGTTTTTGAAAGTGCTTATGCAGGTTGTTATGAGATTTTGCTTGTCGATGTTTTAATTCTTGAAAAACTTTTCTTGTTTCATCTTATTCAGTTAAAACTTGTAAAAAGTCTATTTTGTTTTCCTTAACAAGTTCAGAAGGTATACCTTTTTCTTTCATTGTTTTGCATACTTCAGGGATAAGATCAGGAGTTATCCGAAGTATCCCTTTTTCCAACTTAGTACCGAAATAAAGATTATATAAATAATCATTCTTAGCCCTAGTAGACATCAATTCTAAACATTCTTTAATAGTTAAAGTATTATCGATCCTCCCGCTGAGAAGTCAAGCAACTCTCTACATTGAGTATTAAGACCATGGTAGAATAAATGGAAAATAGTTGATTCAGAATAGCCATGATTAGGAACACTATTGATCATTCCAAAGAATCTATCCCAGGCTTGTGGGTAGTTTTCTCCCATGTTCTGACTAAAGTTGCCTAGATTCTTTCTTAGTTCAGTTACCTTTTTTTAAAGGATTAAACCTATTTATGAATTTGACAATGCAGTTTTCCCAACATTTTATGTAATGCCGAGGGAGAGAATATAACCAGTCTAGATCCATACCTTTAAGAGACCAAAAAAATAATTTTAGACGAGAGAAATCCCTTGGCAAACCTTTTGGTCCAAGTGATGTTACCACATTGTCAAACTCTCTAAGATGTCTTCCTAGGTCTTCATCTTCCCTTCCACTGAAAGCTTTTTCCTGCAAAATTTTAATAATTTTGCATCAAATCGATATTCTCTAACTCCAGGGTTAGGGAATTCTATTGGTTTCTTAAGAAATTCTGAACTTTGAGTATTGTATTCTCTGAGATTTTCTCAGGTTTCTTGGGAGTTGTCCTGTAAATAGACATGATTTCCATTATATCACTCAAGTTTTCAACTTCAACTTTATTCGATCTTAAAAGTTTTTCAATAATTTCCTCGCATCTCTGAGCAGGCATGCAATCAATATAATTAGGTAAATAGATCCTACCAGAGCGTGTAGACCCTTTGTTTCCTAAGGAGAACATTTTTGTAGTAGTAACACCTGAAATGTCAAGAGACAAACACTTAGCACTTACCTTCCCGACAACGGCACCGGAAAATAGCTTGATGTCTGCAAGTGCACAGGTCGTTTGTAGCTAGTTTCGAAGTATAGATATCGATCCCATAGGGAGCCCAAAGGTAAGTGTTTATGGTGAAATCTCTGTCACACCCAAAGTGTCACAGGTCTTCGAGTGAATTGACTGCAAGTGTAAAAATAAGAATGAGATTTGGATTAAACTGGATGTATTTAAATAAAACTAAAATATAAACTTCAGAAATAAAAAGCATAAAAGTAAAGAACGATTCGATTGTTTATTGTTTTCTGCGGATGACAAAAAAGGTGCGGGAGATACAGTTCGTGGTGATAGTGAATGTACCAGATGGACGAGTGATAAATGTAACAATTGTAATCTTATAAGTATATGTGTAGGCAAGCAACCCATAATTAGCGGGAACTCCTCTTGGTAGATTTCATCCCAACTTCAATAATCCTATTAGTCTGATACCAAAACCATGGCCAGATAGTAGATGATTAAGACCCTTCATGTTGCTTAGCGATTAAGCTCCTTGGATTGGACTAATGCAATAAGCACGGTGGTTCCTTGTTATCCTTGAGTCTACTAGATTTCCATTGATATCCCCGTGTCACTTGGGCGTCGTCGGTCTCCTAGCGAACAAGATCCTATCCATGTAGAACAAAGTATCATGTTGTCTGGGCCCTTAATTGGACAACAAGTATTAGGCATCCCACAAATAGTCAAGCACACATAATATAGTAATTAAAATCAATCACAAACTAATGGAAAATATATGAAGGCACATCACATCTCACCAATCCATTACATCTCCCACGCCCAAGGAGCTTACTCACACATGAGAGAAGAAAGCATCATCAATACAATTAAATAAAGGGAGTTCTTCTTGATATTACCATGGAGATCCACAATAAGAATAGAAAAGTAATCCAACATAATTCAAGATGGGAAGAAGCAATCTCAAACCCTAGTCCTGCAAGGTGAAGATCTCTCTATCTCTTTCAAGTAAACGTAATGTCTATGGGGGTGTGTTGGCTAGGAGGTCGAAGATCGTGGGGCGAGATGAAGAACGTCTCCTCCTTCTTCTCCAGATCTCTTCTTTCTCCCTTCTGGATGGTGTGGCGGCTACTGTGTTGTGCTTTCATCCCCGGTCCCTTCACAGAAGTTGTTCCTTTTACAAGACAGAGGCGGTGACAACTATACGGCGGGAACTATATGGTCGAAAAATATTCCCGTCATATAGTTGCTCGTTAAAGCCTCTGTACGCTTCCCTCGATTCCTTCCAAAGAGAGACTTGCTTGTTTTCGCCTAAATACTGTGTTTCTCTAGTTAAAACCCTTTGTTGATCTTAAGAACATGAAACACACATTAAAAATGAAGTTTTATTCGCTACCGAAGTATTAGCGTTAGGTAAAGCTAGAAAACAATCAAATCCGGGAGAAAACCATCAAGAAAAACAATAAAAAATGTGTAAAATTTCATAGCTATCAATAGCGCAACACAACGCAACATCATACAGCCTCACCTCATAGAACAAGATGTCCTGAAGATCAAATGCCAGGGAGACCGAGCACTAGGCATACTCACGTTCCTCTTCCAACTGGCGTGGGGGAGAGAAATTTTGAAACTCACCAGCGGGTGATGGAGGTGGGGATCCAACGCGGGCTCTGTGGGCCACGACAGCCATAGTTCCATGGGAGGGAGTGTTGGGAATATGCCCTAGAGGCAATCATGTATGATGTTATTCGCAATGTATTCAAAAAGTTATTATCCATGTATGAACTACTAATATGTATCACTGAATGTGATTCGATTGTGGAACTATATATATTCATGTTGTTCACCCTGGTTGTTCCTTGGTCGTTGAGGTTGTGCTGGACACACAACTTAGACTAATGAGAAAGTCGGCTGATGACTCGGTTCCACTTGTCATGGGAATGGAGATGCTATTCCGACTTACACGGATTCGGCTAAAGAGTTTAGCGAGTCGGACTGACCCATATTGAGGTACAATAAACAAGTCGTCATTTGTATGTCTCAATCAATGTAATCCTTAGACCTGAGGTTATTGCACAATCCGAGTTGAGGATCAACAACTTAGGTTCTATCAAACGTTGTTCTGTCACTGGGCAGTTATACAGGCAGAGTTCGGGTTGACTGAGAATCAAGCTGCGTGATGTGAGTAACCAAGATGGGATTTTGCCCCTCCAACTGGAGAGATATTCTCTGGGCCCTCTCGGAAGATATGATTTGGAAAGCATGGCCATGCGCGACAAGGTATATCATGAGGCAAAAGGGACTCAGACGAAAGTCGCATTGGAAGTTATGTCGTCATGACTCTTTGGTACTTGGGAGTTGACACGTCCTGCTAGTAGCCGCTACCAACTGATCGGTCACAATCGTGCATATGTGATATGCGATTGGCGTTAGATTGGATCTAATTGCAGTTTTGGTGGTCGATCTATGAGATAGATCAGTTTTGTACAAAGTTGATTGGATCAACTGTACTCGAGGAATTGGATGATCCGGTTTCCGTGACCTTACTACAGAGGTCATGGAACAACATACGCTACCGGTCGGCTTCCGCCATTGGGGTAGACTGTGACACATAAATCCGGATGCGGTGATCAAAGATCAATGAGTTTGGTCGAATTGGAGTTTGGGTCGGATTTGGGTAAATTTTTTTTATCCGATGACGAAATCCATGTTCGGAATAAAGATGAGATCTATTCGGAATACCACTGGATTCGCCTTGTCGTAGTGCCTTAGATGTCGTTGCGAGTTTCACAACACCGGTAGATATAATATCTATGCATAACTTGTTTTTGCAGGATGATGTTGTGAATGGTATGTCTTATGTGCATGTGATGTGTGTAATCCATACATGATCTGCGTATCACGGTTTTTGTCAGCCGGCTGGACCCTAGGTGTTGTCATCTTATTGTATAACGACCTGCGTGTCGGATTCTCTATGTAATTTTCTTTACTAGCTAGTGTAGCTATTTGGAGAACCCGTATGGCAGGCAAGTAGATGTACAAGTTGGCTACATGGTGTAAGGCGGCACGTGACAAGAGTTGACACGAGTCAAATTTACGAGCTTTGTGGAGATGGAGATCGCCATACCATTTCACATTATAATTGCTTTATCTTGTGTTATTGTTATGTCTCTACTTTACCTTTATTAGATAGTTGGTAGAAAGTAATCCCTCAAAGAAGGTCTAGTTGGTTTCCCCGCCAGTGCTGCACCATCACAAGTCGGACATTTTTGGTAGTGGGCTCATAATATTGAGGTGATATCAATTATTTCTCGCTAGGTGGGTTCGAATCGGACTCTTACAGCGGGAGCACTCAGTAATCTAGACGGGTCTATCACAACGGTTGTTGGACTCAGGGAAAAGTCGGATGGGAGCCTGGGCATGTGATGCCACCCATCCAACATGAGTCGTATGAGATGCGATGCCAAGGAGTTATCTACCTAGATCACTTGACAGCTAGCAGTGATGCTAAAGCTCACTAGTCGGCTTGCTTACTTAGGGTCCTGAATCACTTAGTAACCATCGGAGTGGTGTTGGTTCTAGTGGGAGCATAAGTATTAAAGTGTTTAATATGCTTGCTCTTTTATGGATACATGTCATAAGTGTTTTTGCATATTTTTCTGTTGTAGATAAATGGCACATAGCAGTCTTCCCCAGTTATCCAGTTTTGCTTTGAGAACCATCTTAGAGAAAGATAAGCTAAATGGAACTAACTTCACCAACTGGTATCATAATCTGAGAATTATTCTCAAGCAAGAAACGAGGGACCATGTCCTAGACAACCCACTTCCAGCTGAGCCGAATGAGAATGCGAGTGTCGCAGCCACCAAGGCCTACCATAGGACTTGTGATGAGTCTACAAAGATAAGCTGTCTTATGCTTGCTCACATGGAAACGGACTTGCAGTAGCAGCTCGATAATGTTGAGGCCTACAATATGATCGAAAGCCTCAAAAGTATGTTCCAAGCTCAGGCAAAGACTGAGAGGTATCAAGTCTCTCAGGCTTTGTTGAGTTGCAAGCTTAAGGATGGCGATCCACTGAGTCCGCATGTGATCAAGATGGTTGGTTACGTGCAGTCTCTGGAAAGGCTGGGCTACCCCATTAGAAAAGAGTTTGCTACAGACATAATTATGAACTCTCTTCCTAGTGCGTATGGTCAGTTCATATCGAACTACCACATGCATGTATGGATAAGAAGCTCACTAAATTACATGGGATGCTCAAGCAGGCTGAGGAGGATCTCAAGAAAGGCGCCAGTCAAGTGTTGTTGGTGCAGAATAAGGCTAAGTTCAAGAAGAGTTCTTGGACTAAGAAGAAGAAGGCAAAGTCAGGAGACATGGCTGAGGACTCGGTCCTAAGCGCTTCCTTAGGGACTAAGCCATATCCTGGAGCCGGATCCACTTGCTTCTATTGCAAGGCGGATGGCCACTAGAACATGAATTGCAGCAAGTATCTGGCTGACGAAGCCAAGAGTGGAGGTGTGACTTTCGGCTTAGGTACGCTTGTTTGCAATGTTATAGACATATATCTCGCAAATGCACCTAATAGTTCTTGGGTATATGATACCGGATCAGTTATTCACATCTGCAACTAGTTGTAGGGACTAGTAAGAACTAGGAGTGTGGCGAGAGGCGGGGTTGACATTCGAGTCGGAAACAAAGTGAGAGTCGCTGCATTGGAAGTCGACATGATGCAACTTCATTTACCTTCTGGATTCTTAATGGAGCTAAATAATTCTTATTATGTTCTAGTGCTTAGTCGAAACATTATTTTGCCTCATGTTTGATGAGACAAGGCTATTAGTCGAATATTAAGAATAATGGTTGTTCTTTGTATTTGAATGATATGTTTCATGACTTTGCGCCCGTCTGGGACGGGTTATTTATTTTGAATCTTGATGGTGAATCTGTCTATAACATAAATGTGAAAAGGTTGAAACCAAATGATCTGAATAAGACTTACTTTTGGCATTGTCGGCTTGGTCATATAAGTTGGAAACGCATGAAGAAGCTCCATGAAGATGGACTATTAACTTCGCTCGACTTGGAGTGGTTTGAGACATGCGAATCCTGCCTACTCGGCAAGATGACCAAGACACCTTTTGCAAAAAGTTGCAAAAGGGCGTTTGACTTATTGGGACTAGTACATAGTGATGTATGTGGCCCAATGAGCATGATAGATAGAGGTGCTTATGAGTACTTCATTACCTTCACTGATGATTTGAGTCGGTATGGATATATCTACTTTATGAAACATAAGTAGGAAGCCTTTGAAAAGTTCAAGGAATTCCAAAATGAGGTACAGAATCAACTTGGCAAGAAAATAAAGTTTCTTCGGTCGGACATAGGAGGCGAGTACATGAGCCATGAGTTTGATGACTATCTAAAAAGTTGTGGAATAGTTCCCTAGCTCACTCCTCCAGGAACACCGCAGAGAAACGGTGTGTTGGAAATGATCAATGATGAGTCGGCCAAATCTGCCTTTATCATTTTGGGGTTATTGTCTAGAAACTACAGCGTCACACTAAACAGAGTACTATCACAGTCGGTAGAGAAGACACCGCATGAGATGTGGACTGGCAAGAAGCCGAGTTTGTCTTTTCTTAAGATTTGGGTTTGTGAAGTTTTTGCCAAGCGACTTCAGTCGGACAAGCTTACAACCAAGTCAGATAAGTGTATTTTCGTGGGGTATCCGAGGGAAACCTTGGGTTACTACTTCTATAACCAAGAAGAGGGCAAAGTGTTTATCACTCAGAACGATGTCTTCCTTGAGAAAGAGTTTCTCAGTTGGAGAGTTAGTGGGAGCACGGTGCAGCTCGAAGAAATTCAAGAGGTACCAGCCAGCAGTGAGTCGGCAAAACCTTAGAGGTTGATCCGGTCGTGTTACCTGAGCCAACAACTGCATCGACACTGTGAAGATCAGCCAGATTGCGAAGTGTTCGTGATGTGTTGCTATTAGACAGTGATGAGCCAGCAACTTATTCGGAAGCGATGGTGGGATCTAATTCTAAGTCATGGCTTGGAGCCATGAGATCCGAGTTAAAGTCCATGGATGAAATCAAGTTTGGAACTTGGTTGATCTGCTAGACGGTGCAAGACTCGTCGAGTGCAAATGGGTCTTTAAGAAGAAAACTGATATGGATGGAAATGTTTCTATCTATAAGGCATGGCTTGTCGCGCAGGGGTTCTAACAAGTTCAAGGAGTTGACTACGATGAGACTTTCTCTCCCATGGCGATGCTTAAGGCAGTTCGGATCATGTTAGCTATAGCAGCCTATTTCGACTATGAGATATGGAAGATGGATGTCAAGACGGCTTTCCTCAATGGAAATTTAACCGAGGAGGTGTATATGATACAACCCGAGGGTTTTGTCGATCCGGCTAATGTTGACAAGGTATGCAAGCTTCGGAAATCCATTTATGGGTTGTAGAAAGCATCTCGGAGTTGGAATATTTGCTTTGATGAGGTAGTCAAATCGTTTGGCTTCATCAAGAGTGATCATGATTCTTGTTTATACAAGAAGTTTAGTTGGAGCAAATCAAACTTTCTGATCTTATATGTAGATGACATATTACTTATTGGAAATGATGTCCGGATGTTGCAAGAAACCAAGGAATCACTAGAAAAGAGCTTTTCGATGAAAGACTTGGGTGAGGCGAGTTACATACTAGGGATCCGGATCTATAGAGATAGATCAAGGCTGCTCATTGGATTAACTCCGAGTACATATTTGGACAAAGTGTTGAAGAAGTTTAACATGGAATCATCTAAGAAGGGGTTCTTACCGATGTCCCATGGCATAAAACTTAGCAAGACTCGGTGTCCTTTGACAACTGATGAGCAAAGTCGGATGAGCGCGATTCCGTATGCTTCTTTAGTCGGATCCATCATGTATGCTATGATTTGTACTAGGCCGGATGTTTCCTATGCTCTAAGTGTTATGAGCAGGTACTAGGCTGACCCTGGAGAGATCCACTGGTCAGCGGCTAAAAATATCCTTAGGTACTTGAGAAGTGATGACCCACAAGTATAGGGGGTGTATCGCAGTATTTTCGATAAGCAAGAGTGTCGAACCCAACGAGGAGCAGAAGGTGCTGGCTAGTGGTATGGATCAGGAATTCTCTGCAAATACTTAGCAAACGGATTTTTAGGGCTTTTTGATAAAGCAAGTAAACAAAGTACGATTAAATAAATGACAGTAGGAATAAATGCAGCAAGTGGCCCAAACCTTTGTGCAGCAAAGGATAAGCCGATTGTATTACTTCAGATGACCAAACATTCTCGAGGACACATGGGAAGACAGTCAAGTGCTTTCGCTTCATATAGTTGATTAATCTTCTTTAGCTTGCTAAGTGTTGTGTGGGTGAACCTGTGCTAATGTACCGACCTTCCTAGGACTAATACCTACTTGTGATTATACCCCTTGCAAACATCCGTAAGTACAAGAAAGTAATTAAGGTGGAAACCTAACCACAACTTTAAACTCTAAGACCCTGACGTCCCTTGTGCAATGGTTTCCTAACAGGGGTTCAGGTTTCTGTCACTCCGGCAACCCCTACGATTAGTAGCCAAATACACAATGCATTCCCCTAGGTCCATATAGGAAGTGTCATATAGTCGACGTTCACATGACACCACTAGAAGAAGTACACCACAACTTAAATATCAAACTATTGAATCTTTCTCAACACAATTCCACTACTAACAACATGACTTCTCCCATGTCCTCAAGAACAGAACGAACTACTCATAAGAAATCATATGGATCATGATCAGAGATGGAATAATGATGTATAACAATCTGAACATAAACAATAATTCAACGGTTCAGTCAATAGCATCAACTATAAAGAGTAATTAACACCGAGAAAGTTTCCCCTAAGAACTAATGCAAGATTCAACTCAATTGTTACAGCAATATGGAGATGGTGATGATGGTGCTGATGGTGATGATGGTGGTGGTGATGATGATCATCTCGATGAAGTCCAGCTTGATGGTGGTGTTGATGGCGATGATCTCCCCTCTCCGGGAAGGAATTCCCCCGGCAGAAATCTGTCTGCTAGAGAGATCTTTCTCTCTTGGTGCTTTCCACCCCCGTAGAGGTGGCGAAATCTTTCTGTGGTCGCTCCTCGAGTCTTAGGGTTTCGGGAGGATAACATACGGAGGGCCGGAGGTGGGCCAGGGCGGCCACACCACCTGGTGGCGTGGCCTAGGCTGTCCCGCGCCAGGGGGTGGTGTGGGCCCCCTGTGGCCCATCTCCAGTCCTCCTTCTGGCATCCTTCGTCTTCTGGAAAAATAGGATTTTCCGTATATTTTCCCGGATTTTCTGATCTTTGCGAATTTTGCCTCCAAACAGCACCTTTTCCATCAGAATCCTGACTACAGTGGTCCATGCTCCAAAAGTCATCAACCATGCAAAAATAGATGAAATAACATAGCATCACCTCTTAATATGAAACATATCAATGAATAACAGTAAATTATGATATAGAATAGTGATGCAAAATGGACGTATCAACTCCCCCCAAGCTTAGACTTTGCTTGTCCCCAAGCGAAACTGAGCTCAATAAACATGACCTCAGGATTATGGAGTGAAGAGCCGATAAAAGAATATAGACAAGAAGCATCACATTCACCAATACATAGATCATAATAGAAGACAACTCACTATTATATAACTTAACTTGCAATAAGTAAAGGAAACACAATAAAGATACATAAAGTGAATCATAATTGGTAATGGCAAACTTAGCTATTGGTTGAAGAATAGTTGATAATTTGCTAGAGTTCACAAATAACTGGTTTTCAATGATAGCTTTCAAAGTACTAATCACCAAGATAAGAGCAATGTGCAAAACAAGGAACATAAAAACATGATTGAATAAATCATCATATGAATGAATGGAACACAACAACTTAAAATATTCACTGAGATAGAGAGGAATAGGTTTACTGACTCAACTACGAAGTAAAAGAAAGGCCCTTTGCAGAGGGAAGCAGGGGTTTCAAGTTTCATAAAGAGCTCCCAAAAATTATGATACTTATTAGCTTTCAGCTCTCATTGCCCCTATCATAGGCATCTTTTGGTGATTAAGGTTAAAGTGACACAACTACGAGGATGCGCTTGACAAGTTATAAATTGAAGTCCCATGCCCCTTACTTATGAAGACCGAACCTCATGCTACTCAACTTCAGTCACGAGTAAGCTCTTGTCATTGTAAATACATGTGTATCATTGAGAACCGCCAACGGGGTACCCCTTGCACATGACACAGGAGCTATCCCATAATCAAAATGACAAGGCAAGTAGACAGTGAGCATCTCAGCGATCTTTTTATTTGCTATTTGCATAGGTTTTTATTGAGGATGCTTCATAGAATGCTCACTATAGTTATGCTCCAAGTTTCGACCATGATTAGGCACGGCTTAGGCTAGCGGCCCAGGCGTTTCTCTAACACACATATAAACTCCATGATCTTAGAAGTTCCACTTTTATTTCACACCGCTAGGATCCATAAGCAAAAGAACATGATATCTACTAGGTACAAAGTACCAATGTAGTGTTGAAAGCGTTCCTCATGATACATGGTTCTGCTAACTTCAACTCATAAAGCGCAAGCATATACGCAACAAAGAAGGACCCAATGGTTCAGGTTATTAAATGCAAGAAAAGTAAAGTGTGCCATCAAGTTCGTGAGAGCTTTAATCACTAATTTTCACATAACAAGTTTAATTAGGGAGGTAGATAAAACAAGAATTTACTTGGAATAGCAATAATGCTACTAGGTAGGTATGGTGGACACAAATGGCATGGGTTTGGTTTAAGGAGGTGGATGCACGAGAAGAATTCCCTCTCAGTACAGGTTTTTGGCTAGCAAGGCTGGGTAGCAAGTACAGAGTTGAAGGAAACAAACAAGCATACAAGTGATAAAAACAAACATGCAATCTTCCTTGGAATCACAAAAGATCTTAACTAGAGAATACTAGACTTATGAGCAAATCAAGAAAGAAAGATGATGAAATTATATTTTTTAGAGTACTTTTATCTTTTTCATTCAACTCTCAAAAATAGTGTGCTATTGACCATGCCAGGTTTGCCAAAACCAACTAAATTAACTCAATGATCCCAAAGTGGTACCAATACTAAAAACAAGATCAATCATATAACCACGAATTGAAAACTAATATAAGCTATGCAAAAGAGTAAATGATAGAACTTCTCATTAATAATCCATAACGGTAACTCACACCAAGGGATACGTATCTTAACGAGAGAGGGGACAATTCCATAATGCAAACCATCCTACACAATAACTTCTCTATTCATGATATGACTCTGCTGAAAAGGTAAAAAGATAGAAGATAGTGATGTGATACCGCGGCACTCCCCCAAGCTTGGAACAAACCAAGGGGATGCCAAACCTGATGACGAATTACTCCTTTGGTGGTGGTGGTATCCTCTCAATGAGCTTCTTGACCAATTTCCCCAAGTCCTCAATATCGAAGGTGAGATTACGGATCAGCTGTGAGTTTTGCTCAATGCGGCTCATGATCATGTCGGGTTGAGAATTCTAGCTCTTGCGATTCTCTCCCCATTCTTCCTCCTTGAAGTCTTCTTTCCTTGCATAGCTAGAATGAGGCAAATCCCAATTGGAGGGTAATTTCCCCTTGGGCATATTCTGGTATTTATGCTCATGGATAAGAGTATGGAAAGGATTCTTGGTGCGTGGAGGAAGTGACCAAGGATCTGAACGGTGATGAGGAGGCTTCCCTCAAATTGACATAGTCCTAGTAGGGTTTGCCACCACTCCAATGCTTGCAACGGTAGTGCTGGTGTGCTTTGCCTCCTCTTCACCTTCACTCTTGCTCTCCTTCTTCTGCCCGAGGTTTTGGAGATCTTCCTCCATAGGCTCCTTTCCTTTATCCTTGGCGGACACCATTGTGCTTCTAGGCTTTCAAAGAATAGTTCCTGGCAGAAACAGATCAAAATGAAAACACAACGAAAGCACGATATACGAACCTCGGGAGATCTGGGGATTATATATTATGAAGTTCTACAACAAAAGGAAGGTACTAGGAGAAAACGAGTCGGAGGTGGAGTCCGGGGTGGACTCACCACCTGGTGGCGCTGAGGAGGGAGTGCCATGTGGTGGTGTGAGCCACCCTGGCGCCGTTTCCATCCCTTTTTCGCTTCGTAGCTTTCCTTATTGACTAAAAACTGCAAAAATATAGTTGGATAGTATTTTCATGGAACTTTTCTTACCAGAACTGTTACCTATTTGAAAACAGACTCCGCAGGTCTCTGAATTTGGTATTTAGTAGATTCTTCCGGAGTCACCACTTGAATAAAATCAATATCTTCATATTCATACACTTATTACTTGAGTCATAAAACCTTTCTCTTTCTCATTGCACCAATATCCCCACTACCTGGAAATTTCTTTCACACAAAACTTCACACAGTTCTCATTAGCAACATTAGTATAAATGAAGTGATAAGACCTTTTGAGTCCAACTTCAACTGAAAACTATCAAAACATAAGATACTGCAGCAACTCCTTCCGAAGACCTAAAAACAATTCAAAAAGGAAATCGATTAAAGGAGCAAATGAAAGAGTGGCAAAATTTGTCAAAACAGACCAGCAGGTAAAGATCATTTTTTTAGAAAATATTATCTTGCTCAAATAAAAAAGTGCAAAACTAAATAAAGTTAAATAACAACCTGGGGCAGAAGCAAAAAAAATTACAGCTCAATCTGACATAAAGAGTTCTCTCACGAATTTTTACGGTGCAGCACAAAAATCTGTCTCGGGACAGCAACTTCCCCAAATATTACTTCTCTCTCAATAGCGGTTGACCTTGACACGAAAACCAAACAAAAAGGATAAGCAGAGGTTATTACCGAGGTAATAACTTCCAAGACTCAAAAAAACAAAAAAAAACTGAAGCAAAAATAAATTGGGTTGTCTCCCAAAAAGCTCTTTCTTTATAGCCATTAAGACGGGCATGATAATTTTGAAGATGCTCACATAGGAATATGAATTGAGGTGAAAGAGAGAATTAAGAAGCAAAAATACACGTGTTTAAGTCTAACACACTTCCTATGCAAGGGGGATTTATAGGCAAATAAGTTGTTGAAACCATAAACCGCAAGCATAGGAAGGCAAAAGAAGTGCAACATAAAAACTTTCAGCATAAAACGAGGAAACTTGATATTTTTGAGGTGCATAAGAACAGTTTTCCCTCTTTCATAGTAACATTCAGTATCTATCATAAACTTAACAATATAACTATCACAAGGACCATCGTAGCAATGATCACTTATTCTAACAGAAAACACATGAATACTAGCTCTCATAACACTACTTTGTGAAATAATATTAGAGGTATCCTTGCAAAGGATAGTGTGTCCCTTTTCTTCATATTTAGTAACGAAGTCTTTCACATTTGCTATTATAGGTTCATCAACCATTCGTTTATCGGGTTCAATAGGTTTGATTATACTTTCATTAACCATACTAGCCATCATAAAATGTTCCTTTATCTTAACTGGGAAAGGCATTTTCTCAATGTAAGGTTTAGGTAAGACATGATTAGCAGTATAAACTTCAGTATTTCTTGCAGGAACACTCTTAGCAACATCTTTATAAGGTTCATGATACTTATTCCACTTCTTTTTTGGCACTTCAATATAGGAAGCAAAAGCCTTAAAATAAGAAGCAATAGCTTGAGAGTCCAGACCCTAAGCATTTTTAATATTTTGAAAGTCATCAGTTCCCATAAAAGATTCAATGCATTCATAATCATAATTTATACCTGACTTCCTACCTTTGTCATTCTCCCAAGCTTCAGCATTGTCTTGAATACGGTCCAGAAGATCCCATTTAGCTTCTTCTTACATGCGAGTGAATGGTCCAGCACAAGAAGCATCCAATAAATCCTTGTCATGTAGAGGGAGCCTTGCATAAAAGTTATTGATAATAATATTGTTGGGGAGCTCATGAATGGGACATTTGAGCATTAGTAACTTCAAGCTCCCCCAACCTTGAGTTATACTCTCTCCATCAAGAGGCCAAAAGTTGTATATTTGTTTCCGATCTTTATGAATCTCACTAGGAGGATAAAATTTTGAATAGAAGAGAGGCATTATTTCCTCCCTTTCCAGAGCTTGACCATTCTTTAGTAGCTTATACCATTCCTCAGCTCTTCCTTTTAGTGATAATGAGAATAACTTCTTCTTAACTTGATCTGTAGTAATACCTGCACACTTGAACAACCCACATAATTCGTGTATAAAGAGTAAATGATCTCCGGGATGGACTGTTCCATCCCCAACATAGTAGTTATCCATAACACGATCAATAATTCTCGTAGGTATTTTAAAAACATCATTCTTAGTAGGTGGTGGTTTATCTACTACCTTAGCAGTGGTAGTAGCATTACCAAATAAGAAACTCAGCGAATTATCCATAACAAAAATAAAGCAACTACCATAAGTAAACAATACTCACAGTAGAAGTTTCCTTTACCAGTTCCACTCTCCAATAGCGCTTCACTCCCGACAACGGCGCCAGAAAATAGTCTTGATGACCCACAAGTATAGGGGGTGTATTGCAGTATTTTTGATAAGTAAGAGTGTCAAACCCAACGAGGAGAAGAAGGTGCTGGCTAGTGGTATGGATCAGGAATTCTCTGCAAATACTTAGCAAACAAATTTTTAGGGGTTTTTGATAAAGCAAGTAAACAAAGTACGAGTAAATAAATGATAGTAGGAATAAATGCAGCAACTGGCCCAATCCTTTATGCAGCAAAGGATAAGCCGGTTGTATTACTTAAGATGACCAAATGTTCTCGAGGACACATGGGAAGATAGTCAAGTGCTTTCGCTTCATATAGTTGATTAATCTTCTTTAGCTTGGTAAGTGTTGTGTGGGTGAACCTTTGCTAATGTACCAACCTTCCTAGGGCTAATACATACTTGTGATTATACCCCTTGCAAACATCCATAAGTACAAGAAAGTAATTAAGGTGGAAACCTAACCACAACTTTAAACTCTAAGACCCTGACGTCCCTTGTGCAATGGTTTCCTGATGGGGGTTCAGGTTTCTGTCACTCCGGAAACCCCTACGATTAGTAGCCGAATACACAATGCATTCCCCTAGGCCCATATAGGTGAAGTGTCATGTAGTCTATGTTCACATGACACCGCTAGAAGAAGTACACCACAACTTAAATATCAAACTATTGAATCTTTCTCAACACAATTCCACTACTAACAACATGACTTCTCCCATGTCCTCAAGAACAAAACGAACTACTCACAAGACATCATATGGATCATGATCAGAGATGGAATAATGATGTATAACAATCTGAACATAAACAATAATTCAACGGTTCACTCAATAGCATCAACTACAAAGAGTAATTAACACCAGGAAAGTTTCCCCTAAGAACTAATGCAAGATTCAACTCAATTGTTACAGCAATATGGATATGGTGATGATGGTGTTGATGGTGATGATGGTGGCGATGATGATGATCCCGATGAAGTCCAGCTTGATGGTGGTGTTGATGGCGATGAACTCCCCTCTCCGAAAAGGAATTCCTCCGGCAAAAATCTGTCTGTCAGAGAGATCTTTCTCTCTCGGTGTTTTTCGCTCTGCAGAGGCGGCGGAATCTTTCTATGGTCGCTCACTGAGTCTTAGGGTTTTGGGAGGATAATATACGCTAGAGGGGAGAGCCAGAGGTTGGCTAGGGCGGCCACACCACCTGGTGGCGCGGCCTAGGCTGGCCCGCGCCAGGGGGTGGTGTGGGCCCCCTGTGGCCCATCTCCACTCCTCCTTCTGGCATCCTTTGTCTTCTGGAAAAGTAGGATTTTCCGTATATTTTCCCGGATTTTCTGATCTTTGCAAATTTTGCCTCCAAACAACACCTTTTCCATCAGAATCCTGACCGCAACGGTCCATGCTCCAAAAGTCATCAACCATGCAAAAACAAATGAAATAACATAAGCATCACCTCTTAATATGAAATATATCAATGAATAACAGTAAATTATGATATAGAATAGTGATGCAAAATGGACGTATCAAGAAGGACTAAGGATATGTTCCTGGTTTATGGAGGTGAGGATGAACTCAGTGTAAGGGTTACACAGATGTGAGTTATCTCACTAACTCAAACGATTCTTGTTCGCAATACGGATATGTGTTTGTGATAAACGGAGGGGCTGTGAGCTGAAATAGTTCCAAGCAAGAGACGGTGTCTGCGTCTATGATAGAGGCTGAGTATATTGCTGCCTGGGAGGAAGCAAAGGAAGCCGTTTGGATGAGGAATTTCCTCATGGATCTTGGTGTGGGACAGGGCTCGTCCAATCCATTAGACGTGTATTGTGACAATAATGGTGCTATCGCATAAGCCAAGGAACCTAGAAAACACCAGAATAACAAACATATACTCATGCGGTACCACCTGATTTGCCAGTTCGTGGATCAAGGTGATATCAAGTTATGCAAGGTACACACGGATGCAAATATTGTGGATCCATTTACAAAGCCGCTACCATAGCCAAAGCATGAGGCACACCTGAGAGCTATGGGCATTAGATGCCTAGACATGTGATGTCAGATGATTGACTCTAGTGCAAGTGGGAGACTGTTGGGAATATGCCCTAGAGGCAATCATGTATGATGTTATTCCCAATGTATTCATAAAGTTATTATCCATGTATGAAATACTGATATGTATCATTGAATATGTGATTCGATTGTGGAACTATATATATTCATGTTGTTCATACTAGTTGTTCTTGGTCGTTGAGGTTGTGCTGGACACACAACATAGACTAATGTGAAAGTCGGTTGATGACTCGGTTCCACTTGTCGTGGGCATGGAGATGCTATTCTGACTTACACGGATTCGGCTAAAGAGTTTAGCAAGTCAAACTGACCCATATTGAGGTACAACGAACAAGTCTGTCATTTGTATGTCTCAATCAATGTAATCCTTAGACCTGAGGTTATTGCACAATCCGAGTTGAGGATCACCGACTTAGGTTGTGTCAAACATTGTTCCGTCACTAGGCAGTTATAAAGGCAGAGTTCAGGTCGACTGAGAATCAAGTTGCGTGATGTGAATAACCAAGATGGGATTTTGCCCCTTCGACTGGAGAGATATTCTCTGGGCCCTCTCGGAAGATATGATTCAGAAAGCATGGCCATGCGTGACATGGTGAAGTGTTAACCAAGGCGACCGACTAAGAGTAGTTGGATGAATCACTTATCTCGGATCGATAAAGAGAGTCGAACTATTTAAGGGATGATGATTATTCGCCTATAGTTCGACAAGGTATATCATGATGCAAAAGGGACTCAGATGAAAGTTACATTGGCATCATGATTCTTTGGTACTTGGGAGTCGACACGTTCTGCTAGGAGCCACTACCGACTGATCGGTCACGAGTGAGACTCGGATCATGTCTGGGTCACCATGAGCCTATCGGGTCACACACTTAAGACCAGGAGCAAATTTGGGTTGGACCCAAGTAGGAAACGGACTGAGTCAGTGAGTTGGACTCGTAGTGACTAATATAGGCCTTTTCGTGAACGGGCCACAAGTGAGTGGGACTCGTAGTGAGTCACGTAGGCCTTTTCGTGAATGGGCCACAAGTGAGTTGGACTCGTAGTGACTAATATAGGCCTTTTCACTCCCTATATAAGCTAGGGCGCAAATGCTTAGAGCACACGGTTAGGTTACTCCATGTGTTGGAAACCCTAGCCCCAGTCCAGTCCAGTCTTGTCGACACCGTACCAGACCTAGCAATCCAACGCGGGCACTCCTCCTCGTACGTGTGGATACTGGGGAAGGTGTTGTATGTTCAGCACTTCGACGATCGTGGATCAGAATGGATCATGAGATCTGCAATGCATCAAGCGACATTCTTCATCGATTCTGCAACCGTGCGTCTGGACGTAATTCTCATGGCCTACTACCTCAGCTAGATCTTGGGATCACCGCGTAGGGAAAAAGTTTTGTTTATCTCTACTTGGCCCTTCAGGGAGGACAGAGCAGAAAGGAACCACGAATCGGTCGTGTTCCTGGAGCTTCATAATATATCACATATTATTATTAACCTCCATCCCTAACTATGATTTCCTTTCCATCGAATAGTCTTCACCATTTCTTATTCAGAGAGCAAATGGATCCCACTTGTTCTCCAAGAAAACATGGGTGTTGAGAGAGAGAGAGGATAGTAAATAAAGACAGCACACCCACCTTGCGTGTAGCAGCAGCACACACTGCCCGTCAGTTTCCCGCCACACACGAAGTTAGTCCTCACCAGCAGACAAGACGGGGAGCGACATAGGCCTACATGCAGCTAGAACATGCCCGGCAAGTGGCCTCAAATCAGCCACAAACTGGAGCAGGCAGCCCTTTGGAGAAGGGGAGGCTAGTAAAACTCGCCATGGGAAAGGAAAGGTCACATTGGAAGAACCAGAGGCACCACTTGCAAGCTCTGGGCGACACCTTTCTATGGGGGTGAGCGACCAAGAAGGGGAGACCAAGGGAGGGAAAGTACCTAGCGGCAGAGCTTGACTATGGGGAGGATCTACCCGGGAAAGATGGTCCAGTGGGGGAGGATGGGCACCGAGGTGGAGTCCCAGTCATCGGTGGGATGCCGGAGGCGAGGAGGAGTGATAGCTGTGAGATTCGACATATTTTTTGATGGTTTTTATTGATGGTTTTCTTCTGGATTTGATCGTTTTATAGCTTTACCAAATGCTAATACTTCGGTAGCGAAGAAAACTTGGTTTTTAATATGTGTTTCAGGTTCTGAACATCAACAGAAGGTTTTAACAAGAGAAACACAATATTCAGGCAAAAACAAGCAAGTCTTTTTTCGGAAGCAATCAAGGGAAGTGATACATTGCAAATGTATCTATAATTTTTGATGTTCCATGCTTGGTTCTGTCCACTTTCTTGTGTTTTGTTCCAACTTTGGAGTACTTTTATTATGATTTCTTGGACTAACCTATTAACAAGAGCCACAGTGCTAGCTGCCTGTTTTCTACTGTTTTTGGTTCCAGGAAAGTCAGAAAATGGATATTCTCGGAATTGGATGGGACAAAAGCCAAAGTGCCTATTTTTCGAAGGGATCGTATCACGAGAGACGGAGAAGGCTGGGGCCGGCCACACCACGCTGGTGTGACAGGTCGGCTGTGCTGGGGCTGGTCTGGGCGACCCCAAAGACCCCCTCGGCCTCCTTCCGCCTATAAGTTGCCCTCGAGACGAAAACCCTAAGTACCGATCAAAATCCACGAAGAGTCTCAGAGCCGTCATCTCCATCCCTAGATCGAGAGGGATCTGAAGCTCTTCCCGGCACCCTGCCGGAGAGGGGAATTCACCCTGGAGGCCTTCTTCATCACTATGCAAGCCTCCGGTGTGATGCGTGAGTAGTTCATCCTTGGACTACGGATCCGTGTAGTAGCTAGATGGCTGGTTTCTCCTCCTTTGTGCTATCATGTTTAGATCTTGTGAGCTCCGTTCATGATCAAGATCATCTATTTGTAATTCATACATGTTGTGTTTGCGGTGATCCGATGGATATTGAGATGCTATTTCAGATTGATTATTGATTCTATCATGTCTTTGTTATTTGAGATCTTGCATGCTTTCTGTTGTTAGTAGCTATCTTGGCCAAGTAGATGCTAGCAACTCCAAGAGTTAGTATTTATGCTCGATAGTGGGTTCATGCCTCGTAACTGGGAAGTGATAGAAATCTCTAAGGTACTAGATGTGTTGTTGCTACTAGGAGAAAACAACGATCCTTTGTTCATAGAACAATCGTATTGTTTACTTTACACGCAGTTCAGAAGCAATAATCTGTTGCTTGCAACTTAATACTGGAGGGGGTTTGGATGATAACCTGAAGGTGGATTATTAGTCATAGATGCAGTTGGATGGCGGTCTATGTATTATGTTGTAATGCCCAATCAAGTCTCAAAGGAGTCAAGATGATTAGTATATGCATGTATTGCTTTCTCGGTGTTTGTCAATTGACCCGCTATAATTTGTTCACCCAGCGTGTTATCTATCTAAGGAGAGCCACCTCTAGTGAACTATGGATCCCGGTCCTTTTACTTTACATACAATCTACAACTGTTTACTGCTTTGTGTTTACTTTCTGCAAAGTTTTACTTCTTTCCATTCGATACGTTTAATCCTTTGTTTTCCGCAAAACACGGTGAGATTGACAACCTCATCGCAAGTTGCTGCTGTGCTCAGCTAGTAACACCTTTGGGGTGTTTCCTTGCTCCTACTCGTTCGATTAAACCTTGGTTTCATAACTGAGGGAAAACTTGCTGCTGTGCTCATCATACCTTCCTCTTGGGGTTCCCAACGAGCTCTACGTCGATCGTCAAGCGCATCAAGCTATTTTCTGGCGCCATTGCCGGGGAGTCAAGGACATCTTCACAAGGGGAGTCCCTCATAACCAATCTCTTTACTTTGTTGTTTTTGTTTTGCTTAGTTTCTTTTTGCTTAGTTTGCTTGTTTTGTTCTTCAAAAAACACAAAAAAATTAGTTTTACTTGTTTGCTTTCTTATTTGAAAACCCCAAAAAAATGACTACTCTTGAAAACACTAAGTTGTGTGACTTCACTAGCACCACCAACAATGATTTTATGAGCACACCTATTGCTCCACTTGTGGCTGAAAATACTTTCTTTGAGATAAAACCTGCTTTGCTCAATCTTGTTATGAGAGAACAATTTTCTAGTATTGGTAATGAAGATGCTGCTTCCCATCTAAATAACTTTGTTGAACTTTGTGAGATGCAAAAGCATAGGGATATAGATGGTGATATTATTAAGCTGAAATTGTTTCCTTTCTCTTTGAGAGGAAAAGCTAAAGAATGGTTGAATTCCTTAACTAGGAATAGTATTGATTCTTGGACTAAATGCAAAGATGCTTTTATTGGAAAATACTATCCTCCTGCTAAGATTATATCCATGAGAAGTGAAATAATGAAGTTTAAGCAACTTGATAATGAGCATGTTGCTCAAGCTTGGGAAAGAATGAAATCTTTGGTAAAGAATTGTCCCACTCATGGACTGACTGCTTGGATGATCATCCAAACTTTTTATGCAGGATTGAACTATTCTTCTAGGAACCTATTGGATTCAGGTGCTGGAGGTACATTTATGACCATCACTTTGGGTGTTGCAACAAAACTATTGGATAATATGATGGTTAATTATTCTGAATGGCATACTGAGAGAGCTCCACAAGGTAAGAAGGTAAATTCTGTTGAGGAAACCTCCTCCTTGAGTGATAAGATTGATATTATTATGTCTATGCTTGTTAATGGGAAAGCCCATAGTGATCCAAATAATGTTCCTTTAGCCTCTTTGGTTGGTCAAGAAGAGCAAGTTGATGTGAACTTCATAAGAAATAACAACTTTGGCAACAATGCTTATGGTAATAATGCTTATAGGAACAATTTTGGTAACAACAATTATAAGCCATACCCTCCCAACAATGGTAATGCTTATGGAAATTCTTACAACAATAATAAGAGTGGTCCCTCTGAACTTGAAATTATGCTTAAAGAGTTTATTAGTAAACAAACTGCTTTCAATAAAACTATTGAGTAAAACTCTCTAATGCTGAAAGAAATATAGCATCTTTGGCTGAAGCTCAATCTTCTTTGAATAAAATGGCTGCTAAACCTGAAACTAATGACAATCCCTTTGCAGCTACTAATGCCATACAAGTAAGAATTGATGAAAATGTTAGACTATTAGCTGAATTACATGCTAAGTGGGAAAGAGAAGATGAAATTGCTAGAAACATTAGTGTTTCTACTATCACCACCACTAGTGTTGAGGCTAGTAATAGTTCTACTACTTTAGATGATAAATTTGATTTTGATCTTGATGGTTGCAATATCTCTGAAGTTATTAAGTTCCTACAAAAGCTTGCTAAAAGTCCTAATGCTAGTGCTATGAACATGGCTTTTACAAAACATATTACTGATGCTCTCATAAAGATTAAGGAACAAAAGATGAAACATAAAGCTTCTATTCCTATTAAGCAAGAAGATGGTTGGGAACCCATAATTAATATGAAAGTGAATGACTTTGATTTCAAAGCTTTGTGTGATCTTGATAGTAGTGCTTCTATTATGCCTAGGAGGATTTATGATATGCTTGATTTGCCTCCTCTTGAAGATTGCTATTTGAATGTCCCACTTGATGCTAATGCTAAAAAGAAACTCATGGGGATTCTTAATGATGTCCTTATTATGGTTAATGATTCCTATGTCCCCATTGATTTCTATGTTTTGGATGTTGAATATAATGCTTCTTGTCCTATTACTTTGGGAAGACCTTTTCTTAGAACTATTGGTGCCATCATTGATATGAAGGAAGGCACCATTAAATATCAACTCCCACTTAAGAAAGGTATAGAACACTTCCCTAAAAAGAGATAAAAGATTTCTTTTGCTTCTCCTATGAAAACAAAATTTGGTCTTAATGCTTCTTCATTTGAGAACACTTGATTCTTTCTTTGCTTCTTATGCCTAACTTAAAGGCGTTAAAGAAAAGTACTTGTTGGGAGATAACCCAAGAGTTTTAGATGAGTCTTGGAAGTTATTACTTCAGTAGTAACCTCTCCTTATCCTTTTTATTTGCTTTTTGTGCCAAAAGTAACCTCTAACGAGAGTGAAGTAATGATTGGGAAAGTTGCTGTCCTGAAACAGATTTATGTGCTTTGCCGTAAAAATTCCTGAGAGAGCTCTCTATGTCGGATTGAGCTTTAGTTTTTTGTTCTTGTGCCCCAGGTTGTTATCTAACTTTCGTTAGTTCAACACTTTTTGATTTGAGCAACAGAAGGTCTTCGAAAAAATTCGTCTTTACCTGCTGGTCTGTTTTGACAGATTTCTGCCATTTTCTGTATTTGCTTCTTGTTGGTTCCTTCTTGAGTTATTTTGGGGAATTGAGATTTTTGAGGGAAGTGCTAAAGTAACTAGTGTTCTAATGGAAGTTTATTTGGTGTTAGAACTGAACCTTGAGACTTGTTTATCTTGAGTGCACTAATGTTGCTAATGAGATTGTGTGAAGTTTTGTATGAAGGAAAATTTTCAGGTGTATGGAAGAAATGAGTAACGAGATGAAGGATGGACTAAAGCTCAAGCTTGGGGATGCCACGCGTGTCACCCCAAGAAATATCCAAGAAGTACAAGCGTCAAATATTGGGGATTCCCAAGGCATCCCCTTCTTTATCAATAAAAATTCCAGGTTTTTCCAAACGCTTCATTTTTATTGTTTCATGCACAGTTGTGTTGTTCTTGGAGCGTCTTCTTTTTCGTTTTTGTTTTGGTTTTTAGTTTGCTTGGTTTGTTTAGTTTTCTGAATAAGTTGGTTGGACCCCCTCTTTCATACATTGGTTTGCAAATAGTTTGGTTTGGTTTGGAAAAGAGTAGGAAAGTGCATACTTTTGTGGTAAAAAGAGCTCGTCTTTGACTGTGGCCTATGCTTTGTCATGCCATGCTTGATATTGTTTTGGCTTTATGCTTAGTATTCTTTGCTGTAGCATGACTTGTTATAAACAATTTAGATTGCTTAATGTGTCTGGGATGAATCATGCGTTGTTTTAGCATATTAAGGCATAGTATAGTGGTATTCTCCTTTGATGTTTTATTTGGGTTAACTTGGCACATGCTCACACCATGTTATGACTATCTCAAGTCACCATAGCCTTTATGATCCTTTAGTTTTCAACTTGTAGTATCACTTTATGCTTTGATCAATGATGTTTTGTCGCTCTGCATGATTATGGCCATTATTTCTCTCTTAGTTTGTCGCTCCCAGTCTTTTGCTAGCCTCCACCACAAAGTATGAGTTCCACTCATGCATCCAACTCCCTAAACCAAGTTATTCCAAAGAGTCCACCATACCTACCTACTAGCTTATGCTATTCCAAGTATATTCATGCTTTTGTCTACCTTTCACTTGTTATGAGAAAACTAGTGATTAAAGCTCTCACGAACTTGATGGCACACTTTACCTTTTTGCCTCTAATAAACTTGAACCATTGGGTCCTTGTTTGTTGCGTATATGCTTGCACTTTATAAGTTGAAATTAGCAGAACCATGTTTCATGGGGAACGCTTTCAACATTGCACTTGTACTTTGTACCCCGTTGATATTATGTTCTTTTGCTTACGGATCCCGGCGGTGTGAAATAAATGTGGAACTTGTATGATCATGGAGTTTGTATGTGTGTTAGAGAAACTCCTGGGCCGCTAGCCTAAGCCATGCCTAATCATGGTGGAAACTTGCAGCATCACCATAATGACCACTCTATGAAGCATCCTCAATAAAAACCTATGCAAATAGCAAATAAAAAGATCGCTGAGATGCTCATTGTCTGCTTGCCTTGTCATTTTGATTATGGGAAAGCTCCCGTATCATGTGCAAGGGGTACCCCGTTGGTGGTTCTTAATGATACACATATACTTACAATGACAAGAGCTTACTCGTGACTAAAGTTGAGTAGCATGAGGATCGGTTTTCGTAAGTAAGGGGCATGAGATTTCAGTTTATAACTTGTCAAGCATATCCTCTTAGTTGTGTCACTTTAACCTTAATCGCCTTCAAGATCCTTATGATAGGGGCAATGAGAGCTGAAAGCTACAAGTACTATAATTTTTGGAAGCTCTTTATGGGACTTGAATCCCTACTTCCTTTTTACAAAAGGCCTTTCTTCCACCATTATATTGAGTCTCCACCTTCTACCTTTATGCACCTACTTTGAGAGCATAGTGGCCATTCTTAGTTCTATGTGCATTGTCCCAAGACTAGTTGATTGATGCACAACTTGTTATGGCTTGTTTGAAACTATTGTATCTAGTCACTCTTATGAACTTTGAAGGTGTCCCATGCATTTATATTTGCTACTCTATTGAGGGACAAGCTGAATACTTTTATGCTATGTTTTCTTTATGTGAAACAAACAAACGTCTTGCAAAGCATTGTTATTCATGAATATTTTGTTTGTGCCTTTTCATGTTGCATCATAGTTTCTTTGCTTATTGCTAGAACTTTGTCTTTCATGTTATGATTGAAGTACTATGATCCCAGCTTTGAATGTTTTGCAAATACTTTGATCCAGTCTTTGATGGTGCATGTCACCTCAAAAATTATTATTATTATCACTTACCTACTCGAGGACGAGCAGGAGTTAAGCTTGGGGATGTTGATACATTGCAAATGTATCTATAATTTTTGATGTTCCATGCTTGGTTTTATCCACTTTCTTGTGTTTTGTTGCAACTTTGGAGTACTTTTATTATGATTTCTTGGACTAACCTATTAACAAGAGCCACAGTGCTAGCTGCCTGTTTTCTGCTGTTTTTGGTTCTAGGAAAGTCAGAAAATAAATATTCTCGGAATTGGACGGGGCAAAAGCCAAAGTGCCTATTTTTCCGGAAGGGATCAAGTGCCAGAATACAAGACGAAGAAGGGCTAGGGGCCGGCCACACCACCTGGCCGTGCGGCCAGGCCTGGCCCGCGCCAGGGGGTGGTCTGGCCGACCCCAGCACCCCCTCGGCCTCTCCTTCCGCCTATAAGTTGCCCTTGGGACGAAAACCCTAAGTACCCGATCAAAAATCCACGAAAGAGTCTCAGAGTCAGCCATCTCCATCCCTAGATCGGGAGGGATCTGAAGCTCTTCTCGGCACCTTGCTGGAGAGGAGAATTCACCCTGGAGGCCTTCTTCATCACCATGCAAGCCTCCGGTGTGATGCGTGAGTAGTTCATCCTTGGACTACGGATCCATGTAGTAGCTAGATGGCTGGTTTCTCCTCCTTTGTGCTTTCATGTTTAGATCTTGTGAGCTCCGTTCATGATCAAGATCATCTATTTGTAATTCATACATGTTGTGCTTGCGGGGATCCGATGGATATTGAGATTCTATTTCAGATTGATTATTGATTATATCATGTCTTTGTTATTTGAGATCTTGCATGCTTTTTGTTTTTAGTAGCTATCTTGTCCAAGTAGATTCTAGCAACTCCAAGAGATAGTATTTATGCTCGATAGTGGGTTCATGCCTCCGTAACTGGGAAGTGATGAAATATCTAAGGTACTAGATGTGCTGTTTCTAGTAGGGAGAAAACAACGATCCTTTGTTCATAGAACAATCGTATTGTTTACTTTACACGCAGTTTGTAAAGCAATAATCTGTTGCTTGCAACTTAATACTGGAGGGGGTTCGGATGATAACCTGAAGGTGGATTATTAGTCATAGATGCAGTTGGATGACGGTCTATGTATTATGTTGTAATGCCCAATCAAGTCTCAAAGGAGTCAAGATGATTAGTATATGCATGTATTGCTTTCTCGGTGTTTGTCAATTGCCCCGCTGTAATTTGTTCACCCAGCGTGTTATCTATCTAAGGAGAGCCACCTCTAGTGAACTATGGATCCCGGTCCTTTTACTTTACATACAATCTACAACTGTTTACTGCTTTGTGTTTACTTTCTACAAACTTTTACTTCTTTCCATTCGATATGTTTAATCCTTTGTTTTCCGCAAAACACGGTGAGATTGACAACCACATCGCAAGTTGGGGACAATGTTCTGTGGTTGAGTTGTGCAGGTCTCCACGTTGCTACTAGCACCGGTAGTGCGCCCTGCCAAAGCTTAGATACTAACACCTTTGGGGTGTTTCCTTGCTCCTATTGGTTCGATTAAACCTTGGTTTCATAACTGAGGGAAAACTTACTGCTGTGCTCATCATACCTTCCTCTTGGGGTTCCCAACGAGCTCTACGTTGATCGTCGAGCGCATCAGGAAGCATACAGAAGCTTTAACGAGCAACTATACGGCGGGAATATTTTTCCGGCCGTATAGTTCCCACCATATAGCTGCCACCGCCTCCGTCTTGTTAAAAGGGACAACTTTCATGAAGAGGCGAGACGTGAAATCATAACACAATAGCCGCCATCCCATCTAGAAGGGAGAAAAGGGAGATCCAGAGAAGAAGGGGAACACATCGCTCCACGATCTTCAACCTCCTAGCCATCACACCCTCATAGCCATTACTTGTACTTGAGAGAGAGAGAGAGAGATCTTCACTTTGCAAGATTAGGGTTTGACACTGTTTCTTCCTATCTTGAATTGTGTTGGATTACTTTTCCGTTCTTATTGTGGATCCCCACGGTAATATAAAGAAGAACTCCCCTTATTTAATTATATCGATGATGCTTTCTTCTCTCATGTGTGAGTAAGTTCCTTGGGCGTGGGAGATCTAAGGGATTGGTGAGATGTGATGTGCCTACACATATATTTATAAAATTATAATTGTTACACTTATCATTCGTCCACCTGGCATAGTCACTATCACCATGAACTGTATCTCCCCGCGCCTTCTTTGTCATCTGTAGAAAACCACAAACAATCAAATCGTTCTTTACTTTTATGCTTTTTTATTCCTGAAGTTTACATTTTAGTTTTATTTAAATACATCCATTTTAATCAAATTTCATTCTTTTTTACACACTTGTAGTCAATTCACTCGAAGACCTGTGACAACTTTGAGTGTGATAGAGACTTCACTCATAAACACTTACCTTTGGGCTCCCTATGGGATCGATATCTATACTTCGAAACTAACTACAAACGATCTGTGCACTTGCAGACATCAAGGAGCAGACATGAAGGCAGCATCGCAACCCTGTATAACTGTTACTTCACCCATGCTAGGTGTTCATGCAAGGGGCCGCGCTGGGTATAGAGGGGAGGAGATGATGGGAGAAGAGGTTATCGTGAGTGGAGGGGAAAAGGGAGCGGAGGTGAGAGGGAGAGCTCGGGAGAGGAGAGTGCGGCATACATTGCGGGTGGAGACAAAGGAGGGACTGGGATGGCGGAATCTCGGGAGCTCAGGTGGAGGGAACAAGATCAAGAGGGGGTGGGGGCGGGGACAGGAGGGACGAGCTCGTAAGACTTCGATCAACACCTGAAATTGCACGGTTGACATGACTCAACGTGAAGATCAGATAGCCACAAACGCGCGCACAGGTAGATGGCCTCAGATGACTCGCTTTTTCTCACACTTAATCTATAGTATAATTACATATCTCTAGCTCCGATTCGTCTAAAAATAATCTCTCTTCTATGTAACAAGAGAAAGTTCAGAATCTTGAAATGGTGGGAAGGCATATCAATCCATCTGCATAAAGAGACAATTTGTAAATGTGTCATTAGTACAGAAAGCTAAAACCTATACCCATACGAACCTAAGTATACTTCCTTACAAATCTTTAAGAGTTGATCGACTAAGAAAAATTGCAAAAATAAGTAGGGGTAAGGCGTAAAATCAGCTAACCTAATGAGATTGCTCATTGATCCCCTCCAGATCGAAGTATGGCATGCCCTTCCCAACCAAACACCACCACCACAGTACCTCCTGCCTACCTGCTCAGGGTCATGTCTCCTTCATACTCAACAAGGAATTGAATGGGACAGAGAGACATAACGCAACACAATGCGACAACATACAACCTCGCCTCATATAACATGATGTCCTAAAGATCGAATGCCAGGAAAACCGAGCAACAAATGCCATTGTGTTCCTCTTCCAACCAACGTGTGGGAGCAAAAATTTGAAGCTCGCTAGTGGGTGACGGAGGTGAGGATCCAATGTGGGCTCTTTGGGCCACGGCGGACGTTTTTCCATGGGAGGGAGGACAGAGAAGACGGGAACCACGGATCGATCGTGTTCTCGGAGCTTCCTGGTAGATCTCATATTATTCTTAGCCTCCATCACAAACTATGATTTTTGCTTTCCATCGAATTGTCTTCACCTTTACTTGATCAGAGAGCAAATGTCTCCCAATTGTTCTGAAATAAAATAGGGGTGTTGAGAGAGAGGACCGTGAATAAAGACGTCACACCCACCTTGCATGGATCAGCAGCACACACACCACCCGTTAGTTGCCCGTCACGCATGAAGCTAATTCTCACCAGCCCACAAGATACGGAGCGACATAGGCCTACATGCAGTTGTAGCATGTGATAGCTATGAGATTTGACACATTTTTGATGGTTTTTATTGATGGTTTTCTCCCAGATCTGATTGTTTTCTAGCTTTACCTAATGCTAATACTTTGGTAGCAAAGAAAACTTGGTTTTTAATGTGTGTTCCATGTTCTGAACGTCAACATAGTCTTTTAACTAGAGAAACACAATATTCAGGTGAAAACAAGCAAGTCTCTCTTTGGAAGAAATCGAGGGAAGCGTATAGAGGCTTTAACGAGCAACTATATGGCGGGAACAATTTTTCCGGCCGTATAGTTCCCACTGTATAGCTGTCGCCGCCTCCGTCTTGTCAAAAGGGACAACTTCCGTGTAGAGGCACGGGACTAAAACACAACACAACAGCCGCCATCCCATCCAAAAGGGAGAAAGAAGAGATCCGGAGAAGAAGGGGAAGACGTTCTTCATCTTGCTCCACGATCTTCGACCTCCTTGTCAATACACCCCCATAGCCATTACTTATACTTCAGAGAGAGGGATCTTCACCTTGCAAGACTACGGATTGAGATTGTTTGTTCGTATCTTGAATTGTGTTGGATTACTTTTCTATTCTTATTGTGGATCTCCACGATAATATTGAGAAGAAGTCACTTTATTTAATTATCTCGACGATTCTTTCTTCTCTCATGTGTGAGTAAGTTCCTTGGGTGTGGGATATGTAAGGGATTGGTGAGATGTGATGTTCCTCTATATATTTTCCATCAGTTTGTGATTTATTATAATTACTATATTATGTGTGCTTGACTATCTGTGGGATGTCTAATGCTTGTTTTCCAATTTAGGGCCTAGATGTTCTACATAGATAGGATCTTGTTCGCTAGCAGACCGGTGACCCCCCGAGTGACACGGGGATATCAATGCAAAACTAGTAGACTCGAGGATAACGAGGAACCACCATGCTTATTGCATTAGTCTGATCCAAGGAGCTTAATCGCTAAGCGACCTGAAGGGTCTTAATCATCTAGTGTCTGACCATGGTTTTCGTAATATACTACTAGGATTATTAATGTTGGGAGGAAATCTACCAAGAGGAGTTCTGGCTAATTATGGGTTGCTCGGCTACACATATACTTATAAGATTATAACACTCATCATTCGTCCATTTGGCACATTCACTATCACCATGAATTGTATCTCCCCGCACCTCTTTCACCATCTATAGTAAACAACAAGCAACTGAATCATTATTTACTTTTATGCTTTTTTATTTCTAAAGTTTACATTTTAGTTTTATTTAATACAACCAGTTTAATCAAAATTCCATTCTCATTTTTACACTTGTAGTCAACTCACTCGAAGACCAGTGACTACTTTGGGTGTGACAGAGACTTCACCATAAACACTTACCTTTGGGATCCCTGTGGGATCAATATCTATACTTCAAAACTAGCTACAAATGATCCGTGCACTTGTAGACATCAGCATGCTTGGCAAGTAGCCTCAAATCAGCCACAAACTAGAGGAGGCAGCCCTTTGGAGAAGGGGAGGTGAGGAGAACGTGCCATGGTAAAGGAAAGGGTGCATTGGAGCAACCAGAGGCGCCGCCTGCAAGCTCCAGACGATGCCTTGTTGCAGAGGTGAGCGACCAAGAAGCGGAGACTAGGGGAGGGAAATTAACTAGCGACAGAGCTTGACCGTGGAGGAAGAGCTACCCAGGAAAGACGATCCAGTGGGGGAGGAGGGGCACCAAGGAAGAGTCCCGGACGTTGGTAGGATGCCGGAGGCGAGGAGGAGCAGACACGGAGGCGCCATATCAACCCCGTACAGTTGCTTCTACACCATGCTAGGGTTTCACGCAAGGGGCCATGCTTGGTATGGAGGGGAGGAGATGATGTGACATTGCTCGTTGATCCCCTCCAGATCAAAGTATGGCATGCCCTTCCAGATCGGAGTGTTGGCAATGTGCCCAAGAGGCAATAATAAAGTGGTTATTATTATATCTTTGTGTTTATGATAAATGTTTACATTCCATGCTATAATTGTATTAATATGAAACACTAATACTTGTGTGTTTTGTAAACATAAAAGAGTCCATAGGAGAATGATGTGATGGACACATACCCATAGTAAGCATAGCATAAGATCAAATCATTAAGTTTGTTTTCCTTTGACCATGATATCATGTTAATCACCATCACCGGATGAGTGTTTTGATGACATCAAACGCCACTTCATACCAAGGTGGTTATAAAGGTGGCATTAGGTGTTCTGAAAGTATGTGTTGAAGCGCATGGATCAACAATGGGATTTGTCCATCCAAGTGACGAATATATATGCTCTAGGAACTCTTGGTGTAATGACATCCAATTGGCTTGCAAGCATGTGACTAGGTCATAAGGGATGTCATATCATGGTACGAGTAAATAGTACTGATCGGTAACGAGGTAGAACTAGGTATGGAGATACCGATGATCAAACCTTGGATAAGTAGACTATCACGCGACAAAGGGAATCAGTGCAGTTTCCCAGCATACCACTACATGTTGTAGTATACTATAGTTGCGGACATAACACAAACGGAACACCATTCCACAAATATTACATCCTCAGAGTGGTACAACAGAAATAAAGCGGGTCCACAAGCATACATTATTATTATTATTATTACAATCAGAAATTACATGACGACTTTGAGATTCTCCTAGGTTCATAGAGGAATCTAGATGACTCAAAGCTATACTATAATTACTTGAGAAGAATATAAAGAAGCAAACTACACCCTAATATTTATATGAGATTAGTAGATAAAGGATAGAGATCTAAACTACTAGACTTAACTAACTATATCTATGCTTGAGACTCTTCGGCCTCCGTTCCATAGTTGTTTTCATAGGTGTTTCCTTTGATGCTTCCGGATAACTCTAGCTCCTCATAACTAAATTATGTTTGGTCTTCGTCTGAATATAGTGTTTCATCTTCTTGGTCATCAATGTCTTCAGAATCTAGCAAGGGTTAAGAAGGTATGGTTGAGTACGAGTGTACTCAGCAAGTTCACTAAAAAGGAGTGTTTGATGCACTAACTACAGCCATAGACCATAGGTCATAGGCTATACAAGTTTTCGTACACATTTCTTCAAAGGTTTCTTTTATTCTGAAAATCTATGTCCATCAGTCTTCACAGGTTGACCAGAACTTCGTGGAGTTCCTTTCCTACAGCGTTTGCAGCTCCTTCCCGCACCAGGGAGTAACATGTCATAGTTCTTACACTCTACAGAGGTGCGCTACTTTACCCTTAAGAGATCAAATCCTTGTTGCACAACCAGGCAGCTTGTTCCCGTCCACAATTACGTGATGTGGGGCCCAGTTAGATGATCCAAGCTAGAACTGCCCGTCTCCGCGATGCCGTATACTCACCCTTTTGCTAGCTCGGGACAACGGCTAAGCCGGTTTAAACTCCTAAAGAGAGCAATAGTCGACATCTAATATCTGGGAATTGACGGTTCCCACCCTTGCACGTGCGTAGATGTAGGATCACGGCTCCGATAAAAGTTGTCCGTCAGCATACGAAAGGGAGAAGATCTAGCTGACTTCCCTAGAGCCATTATAGATCTTATGGTTAATGCGTGATATACGACACTAGAATCACTGGCGACATTGGTGGTTAAGTCCTAGATGATATATTTCTAGACAATGGTATTCCAATTGCCAGGTTTAATAGATTAATTGATCACCCTGGATCAGTAACCAATAGTTCACATTACTATCAAAAATAGTGTTTTGTGACCTTTTTGAAATGCAGATGATGACAACAATAGTTTGCAAATACTCGATACAAAATAACCAAAGGACATGAGCAAGTGTGAACTTGCCTTGGTATAGCGAAGTATTGTAGTTGAATGTCTTGACCTGACCCTGGACCTCGGATTCTAGAAAATACCATCATTGCCCGGTAAGGACAATGTTTAAAGAAGCAATATGCTGATATGCATAAGTAATGAGATGCATGTGTTTAAAACCCCACAAGTATTCTTAACATTACAGGCGAGTTGGATTTAGACGATTTATTTAAGATTTGATTTATCTTCAAGTTTACTTCACAAAAGAGTAAAATTGCAAGGATGTTAACATTAACTTATGAGACATAAAAGGTGAAGTAAAATCATCATACAAGATTTAGGTTGATTGGTATCTTGTAATTATTACAAGGACCATGTTTAAAGTTGTTATGACTTAAAAGAAATAACATAGTGTTTCTTTTGAAGTGGAAAAACTATTAATAGTTGATGAAAATTATTATTTATGTTAACTAGATCAACTCCGAAGATTGACAGGGCTAAAGTTATGGTTTTTTATAAGATTCAAATGATCTTGAGTTATTATATTCTTAGTTAATGGTATATTGGACCAAAGTTAACTATGATAATGGTTTATGTCATATTATTTAAGAGTATGGAATCATTCACTTCTAGTGTAAGTGAATAATGAGTTTAAATGGGATTGGTTAGTATGAACTTGATTTGACTTGTTAAAGAAAGAAAATCTAGATGATTTCATTAATGTCTTAGGATTTTAAAATCATGTTAGGCATGGTTAAGAGATAAAGAATATTCACTTTTATCATAAGTGAATGATGCTTAAAATTTATATAAAATTGTTGATTTAATTTGGATTTACAGTTTTACAAGAGTTTTATAGAGTTAATTGCTTACACTTAAGTTTCATTATAGATTCAAGTTATGGTTTTGGAAGTAGTATTTAAACATAGAAGAGTTAAGGTTTTACATAGAATTGTGATTATTTCTTACTTAAGAAATGTTTCTAAGGAATTTATAAAATAGGTATTTAATATAGTAGTTAAAGATCTATTACCTTGAAATCTTAAAAACCCTTGGAATATAATATTTGGTATTTTTCTAGTAAAATATAATTATTTGAGTTCTTAAAAATGGTTTTTATTTGTTTTTAAGAAGTGCTCTTATTTTTATAAAAATCCACAAAGGATTAATTTTCTTAGGTATTAGTTTCAAGTTTTATTTGTACAAATCTAGCTAGTAATTTTATAAAATAATGGATTTATTTTTGTATGCAAAAATGATTTTTATTCATTTTTAGGACTTCTTCTTATTTTATTAACTTTAAATTAGAGTTTTAGTGTCCTTAATATTTCTTTGTATTTTATTTAACATAAAAAAGTAAGGTTATATGTTTCTTAGGTAGATATTATTTTTGTGGTGTTTTTGATATATTATATATTTTTAGGATAATTTTTATATTTTCTAGGGCTAAAAGTGTTCACGAGGCATTGTGGTAATTTAATTTTATTCTTAATAATCTCTTTTTCATTTCTCCCTTTTTTTAACTAGGCATGGCCTTGTGAGCCAGCCTAGTCCACAATACCTCACCCTAGCATGTTAAGGCCCAATTGGGTTGGGCTAACCTGAGCCCACCCCCACACTCCACCCCTCGCTTGGCTGTATTCGCACCCCTCTCTCTGCTCTCGACGTCACTTGGACGACGCCATGGCTCCTCCTTCCTCGCCCCTGATTCTGGTGAACTCCGTGTACTCCGGCTGGTACCATTGTTTCCAATCGATGTGCCTTGTCAAGCTCTCCCTGTCTACCCAATTTGATTTGATTACCTCGCCACTACACGCTCACCACCAACTCCAAATCCTAACCCTACATTTTACACCGGCAGGACGGCGAGGTACAACCACAACCCTAGTAGTTTGGCGTGGCGTTTGGATGCTGGCGCCGTGCTCGTGGTGCGGCTCGATGCAGTGCAGCGCGGTGGCGCTCCTCGTGCCATGGCCGTTGTGCTAGCTACAATGAGAACGGGAAGTCGTCCTCCTGTGCACTCCACCGTGGTCACGGGGGCCCTGCCTCGCCACACCACGGTGGTTGCTCTTCGAGCGACAGGTACACACCCGCTGGTCCTCCCTTGCCTCTCTTCATCTCCCTATGTCAATCCCTAATCAGGGGTTCCCCTAATTTGTTATAGCAGTGGCTCTCTGATGATTGCGTGATGATCTTGGTGTGGCTACTAACATTGTTCTAGTTCTCACTTTTGAGCCTAACTATATTATAGACAGCGACTTATTATTGTCAGATTCATTGATGAAGAATAGTTAATGACCATGTTGAAGCATTGGAATTGCTAGCAACCAATCGATTTTAGGTTCTAAGATTTAACTCGGGACCTTGGCTACACTAATTTTGAGTAGCTAAGATAGTAGTGGACTTGCCCTGTCTATTTAACCAGTGATACAAGCCTGGTAATAATTTAAAGTTGTGCTTGCAGATTAAGATGGCCAAAATTGAGATGAGCTCATTTGATATATCTTACACCTAAAGCTGAGCTATTGTTTTATATACGTTTTGTCAATAAATCAGCAAGGTTTTATGTGATTCCTAGCTTCTACAGGCTAGGGAGATGATGCTGGAAGTACATCTATTTATGCTATTATACTATGGTACTTGCATGTTTGATTCAACAACTTCCTTTACTGCAGGTTGTGGTTAAATAAGTGATATTTAAGTGATAGTTCTTATAGGTGGAGTGATGATGCTTAAAACTAAATGATTCTTTGACAACTGTATAGGAAAATGATTTAAATATAACTTGGTATAAATTGGCAAGTAAGATTGGGCTGCTATGTATACTTGCTGTCAACATGACAATAAATGTTTAGATAATTCCTAGTAAGATCTTTCTAGGAAGATGATTTATCTTATACTTATAAGATGTTGTCTTGAGTTTATTACTGGTTAATTAAACAAGTAACATCTAGAGATGGAACTCTCTTAATAAAAACTACTCCTTGTGAGCTTAGATCAATGTGAAGCCTCCATAAGGATGGTACACAAGATCTATGACTTGCAGGATGTGTGTTCTTAAGTGTGGATATATATGAATTCAAATGTCATATTTGAATTCAAGTACTGTAGGCTGATATCCGGACATCTGGATCTGGTGATATAAAAATTTGTGAAAGGTTGATGCTCCTGTCTTTATGGACAAATAACAAATATGTGTTTTTGATTCCTAGAATTCTTTCTAGGCAAATGGTAGAAACTATCTGGTTTGAATGAGCTAGATGATTGGCTAGTATGGAAAAATTACTCTAGTGGCATCTGTAGATGATCTTGCTATTGTGGTACCTCTTTAGAGGATGCAAAGTGGCCAAGATCATCTACATGATCCGCTACTTTACTGCTTGTGAAAATTTTGGATGGTCCCTAGCCAATGATGCAAAGGCTGAGGCAGCTATATTTCTGGAATAGAATAGATACTAGATCTTCTGTTAACATAGCTCCATGATGAGTTTCCCGTAACAATACTATGGAAGCCTAAGAGCTCCCCTCTCTCCCAATATATTCTCTAGATAGAACTGTTAAGAACAAATGATTTAGGTAGGCAGTAATATAGCAACCTGCTACTGTAGTGGTTGCTTGAGACTGTCTGGCTACTCCTGGTCTACTTCCTATGTTCCATCTTGATGTACTCCTCCTTGCTGCTAGCTTGATCTCGTGATTGTCTTACTCCTCGTGGTGCTGCTTGCCCTTGATCTCCTTTAGGTTACCATGCTTAACTATTGGTTGGGTTGGTTTAGTGTGGTGGAATGGATGGATTTGGGGATGAACTGGTGAATCTCCTCTCCTCCTAGCTCCTGGATGGCTTCCCCAAGCAACCAAAGTGCTAGATATGGAGTGCTGATGTGGATGGTTAATTTTGTGGTGCATTGTGGTGTTTTTAGAGATGAACAATGTATCATGGAGGTGTGGAGAGGTGAAATGTGTGGCTACATGACCAACAAAGTGGTACTCTTCTGCCACGGTGATGCTCTTATCCTCCCTTATGGCTGTCCTGTGTTAACAACACACATGCAGGTGGTGACTAAGCTTCTTGCATATTTGCTTCATATTTGTGGATCAAATCAAGTAACTAATAGTTGATTTATTGCTTACTTCGTACCTTTTTTGGTGAAAATTGCCCCTCTGACTAATGCATGTGATGTTGTACTAAGGCATACAAGTTGATATAGATTCTTAAATTGGTGAAACTTGCCCCTTTAAGATTTAGCTCATTGATGAAATAATTACAGTGCATTACACTGTTCATTCTGAGAGAAAAACAACTACACTAACCCCCTTTATCCTTTTATTATTGTTTGTCTTTCTATTTTTTGCAGGAACCCACTAAGATGAAGAGCTCCAAATTAGATATAGGGTTTAGTTTAGGATATAAATTCTGTATACTTTCTTTCAGTTGTACAATCACTGTGATATTATTTATATAATAAAAATATTCTTTTATTCTTACTTGTGTAATATTTATTTAGTCATTTGTTTACTGTAAAGAATATGTAATAGGTGTATTCTTGTAATAATGAATTCTCTTGTTTATTTCCTTTTCTATTATTTGTTTAATTACTTAATTGTTATTTACTTTTATTCTTTTGTTATAAAAGAACAATGTACTACTTCATTTCTTCTTATTAATAAAGAATTATTTTATATTATTATTATAATCATTTCTTTTTACTGAGTTATAGTATGATTATTACTAAATTTCTAAATTCAAATATGAATTGAATTTGGAAATTTAAAGTAAGTTTCAAATTCTACCCCTCCAAAAATAGAGATAATACCTAAAGGTCATGTCAAAATCTCTCGCACTCACTGATATGGCTAATCTCTAATCCATCGAAGAAAGAGAGACTCTAATCGCTCTAGAATTTTAGGTTGCGAAAAAATTACTTAGATTTTCAGATGCATGCAGATGCACAAAATCCTAAATCTACCCTTCATTTAGTCCTAAATGCTAGGATGTTATAGTCTTCCCCCCTTAAATTAAACTTCGTCCCGAAGTTTGTGATTTCTGATCCTGAAGAGTGTCGGATAGATTCATCTAGAGTTTTGTTCCTTCCTATCAGTTTCGTTTCTTCTAGCGTGATGTTTTTAATGAAATCTATACTCCTTGAGTTCACTCTACCTATTGATTCAACTATGGATAATACCTAATACTAGGTTTAGACTCAACCCTCATGCTCCGTGAGATGGCTTTTACCCTTGGACAGTATTACTGAAGATGGGCCACTAATACTAAACGTACCTGTTATGGATTGCTCAGAGTAATTCACTTGTTCCACCGTGTGATGATGTGATCTTCAGAATGACCATCCTTGCTTTCTGTTGGTGTTTCTTGCAGAGTTTCTACATCTTAATATTGGTTCTCCATCATCAAGTACTTGCTTGTGAGGGAAGAGATGTCTCATGTGCCCATCTTGTCCACAAGTATAGAAAACAACCTTGGACCTTTTACAGTCCCTCTTGATATGTCCTAGAATTCCACAATTTCCACATATAGTTCTTTTCTTCTGTTTTCGAACAGTCTGATTTGAACCATTTACTATAGATAGAATGCTAGGTTCGAAATCCAGGTTAAGCCTTGGCTCATTTGTCTGGAACTTATTTGGTTCAATATTAGCTATTTTCTTGGCTATTTTCTTCCTATCTTGTAGTACCATCTTATAATCATCCTCAAAAGTAATTGCTGCATCAACCAACTCTTGAAAACATCGTGTTGCAGGCACTCATAACTTCATCTTCATGTAAGGGTTTAGTCCCCTCAAGAAACTTTTCTTGAGCTTCTCCTCTGTGTTTACCTCATCAACAGCATAACAAGATAACTGCTAAACTCCCTAATATATTTCATCACCGTTGCATTGTTTTGTCTTAAGTCCTCAAATTCTCTTCTCTTAAACTCCATAATACTCTCTAGAACATGGTACTCATGAAACTTCTTCTTGAACTCTTCCCAGGTGAGTACCTCTTCCGGTGAGTGTATAGCTAGTTGATTCTCCCACCAATTCACACCTGGTCCTGATAGAAGAAATGTTGCATAATGCAACTTCTCCTCATCATTGCATCCAACTATTTTCAGCTTCCTCTCTATATCCATCAGCCAATCCTCCACATCCATAGGTTTTGATGCCAATGCAAAAGGAATTGGGTTGGCATTTTGGAAATTAGAAAGGCTTACTCTTGTATCTTCAGTTCCTTTTCCAAATCCAATTCGTTTAAGTACCTCATGCATGAACTTATTCTGGCAATCTTGTAGCATTTGCATGTATTGCCTGAATTTTTCCTCCGTTAATGGATGAGTTGATGGTGATCCAGTTGTGGTTACATTCTCATTACTTTCCCTCTGCTTTGCTTCTTGCTCCACATGTTATCCTTCAGACCCAGCTTCTACTCCTGTATCCATACCCCTCTAGTCCTATTACATAAAGTGAATACTCATACTTATATCATGCATATGTTTTCTGAGCTCAACTCTATGCACAGTGCTAGTCACACAAGGAAATCAAGAACCAAATCCAAATAACAACCAAACATATATATACCATGTATTATAGATTGGTTTTATAAGCTATTATAAATAATCCTCACAACTATGGCTTGACTCTCCCTAGTATAATACCTATATATTATAGGGCCTTACTTGCTCATATGAGCATACTCTCTTACTAAGACCTACCTCTTAATCACTACAATGCACATTACTGAATATGTACATTATTCAAGCTCTCTACTTCTACGGATTGTTTCTTCTTACTTTCCTCCCCCTTCATAGTACTTCTTTGAATTCCGTCATGATGACGTGAAGTCTGACGACTGCCTTCTGGAGCATATAAACGTCCAGAGGGTGCGTACTCTTGATTAGAAGTACCTAGACCGAGGTCAGTCATTGAAAAATGACAATAAAATGTGTGATCTCCCGTGGGATTCTACTATCCACCTTCAAACACACTTTCGAATTAAGATGTGTTCTCTGCTTTTTCCTTGATCCAATAATAATTCATAGTGGTGTAATATCTGCCAATGCACTCTTCCAGGTAAATAGGATTGGTACTACCCTGCATATGTACCATAGGGTTCCATGGTATTGTAACTGGTTTCTACTTCCATACCAGAATCACAAGATATTGGATCCTTCATGGTTCTGGTGTAAAATTCTACTCCATATTTGGCTCCTATATCTTCAGATTTCTAAGATTCGTGCTAATAATAAGCATAAATCGCACTATGGATAATTAAACTCTAACTCCACAAATAAACTCTTTGAAAAGACTGATCTAGGATGTCTAACTTCTTCATCTTATTCCCTTGTGCATCCAATTTCCCTTACAGGATGAGTAAAATCCTCAGGGATAGTATCCACTCTTGGATTAGAACTTCATAGGTATTATGATAGGTATTGAGTAGTGACCTATAATGAGTCATGTATTCGGTAGCTAAAGTAGATTAAGTTTGCACAAGAACATAATGATCTAACTCGGACTCCGAACTTAATGAATTATGAAGTATAATGGTATGAGTACTACCTTCCATCTTCTTGACTTTTTGCTTTTAGAGCATGGTCATTGCTTCCGTTACTTTAATTTGATATGCCACATCCATACATCTTGCCTCCCTAGATGGCACTTCTCCACTTATCCCCAACTTTTTGGGTAGCCTAAGCACTACAGGGTACTTGGCTAACACCCGTCTATCATAGTGAGTGTAAACCTTGACGGGAAGTCGAGATTCATAATCCAAACTATGCAGAAGTTGTTGCAAAAGATGTGTCCATTCACCTCCATAGTCATCTAAAGTCCTATTCAGCACTTGAGCATTCTGGCATTTATACCGAGATGCCATTCCTCACTTTGGATATGTAATTATAACTAGTCATACTGAGTCGCAACTCATTATTATTTCCTAAAATGCATCATAATAAATAATTATCGCACTAGAAACATTACAATGTAATTCTCAATTGAATCCTCATCATATTTCTAGAGAACTCTCTGCCGTTGCTAAAATACTTTCTACAGGTTCTACCCATTTAATAGGTTTCCAACCTAAGGTCAAAGCTTTTTCTCTGATACCAGCTGCGGTGACCTAGCATACCACTGCATGTTGTAGTGTACTATAGTCATGGACATTACACTAACGGAACACCATTCCACAAATATTACATCCTCAGAGTGGTACAATAGAAACAAAGCGGGTCCAGAAGCATACATTATTATTATTACAATCAGAAATTACATGACGACTTTGAGATTCTCCTAGGTCCATAGAGGAATCTCGATGACTCAAAACTATACTATAATGACTTGAGAAGAAGATAAAGAAGCAAACTACACCCTAAGATTAATACGAGATTAGTAGATAGAGGATAGAGATCTAAACTATTAGACTTAACTAACTATATCTATGCTTCAGACTCTTCGGCCTCCGTTCCATAGTTGTTTTCATAGTTGTTTCCCTCGACGCTTCCGGATAACTCTAGATCCTCATCACGAAATTCTATTTGGTCTTCAGCTGAATATAGTGTTTCATCTTCTTGGTCCTAATTGTCTTTAGAATCTAGCAAGGATTAAGAAGGTACGGTTGAGTACGACTGTACTCAACAAGTTCACTAAAAAGGAGTGTTTTATGCACTAACTACAGCCACAGACCATAGGTCATCGGCTATGCAAGTTTTCATAAACATTTCTTCAAAGATTGCTTTTATTCTGAAAAGCTATGTCCGTCAGTCTTCATAGGTTGACCAGAACTTCATGGAGTTCCTTTCCTGCAGCATTCGCAGCTCCTTCCCGGAACAGGGAGTAACATGTCATAGTTCTTACAATCTGCAGAGGTGCGCTACTTTACCCTTAAGAGATCAAATCCTTGTTGCACAACCGAGCAGCTTGTTCCCGTCCACAATTCTGTGATGTGGGGCCTAGTTAGATGATCCAAGCCAGTGCTACCCTTCTCCACGACCCCGTATACTCACCCTTTTGCTAGCTCAGGACAACGGCTAAGCCGGTTTACACTCCTGAAGAGAGCAATAGTCGACATCTAATATCGGGGAATTGACGGTTCCCACCCTTGCACATGCCTAGATGTAGGATCAAGGCTTCGATAAAATTTATCCGTCAGCACACGAAAGGGATAAGATCTAGCTGACTTCCCTAGAGCCATTATAGATCTTATGGTTAATGCGTGATATACGGCGCTAGAATCACTGGCGACATTGGTGGTTATGTCCTAGATGATATATTTCTAGACAATGGTATTCCAATTTCCAGGTTTAATCGATTAATTCATCATCCTGGATCAGTAACCAATAGTTCACATTACTATCAAAAATAGTGTTTTATGACCTTTTTGAAATGCAGATGATGACAACAATAGTTTGCAAATACCTGATACAAAATAACCAAAGGACATGAGCAAGTGTGAACTTGCCTTGGTATAGCAAAGTATTGTTGTCAAATGTCTCGACCTGACCCTGGACCTCGGGTTCTACAAAATACCATCATTGCCCGGTAAGGACAATGTTTAAAGAAGCAATATGCTGATATGCATAAGTAATGAGATGCATGTGTTTAAAACCCCACAAGTATTCTTAACATTACAGGCGAGTTGGATTTAGATGATTTATTTAAGATTTGATTTATCTTCAAGTTTACTTCACAAAAGAGTAAAATTGCAAGGATGTTAACATTAACTTATAAGACATAAAAGGTGAAGTAAAATCATAATACAAGATTTAGGTTGCGTGGTATCTTCTAATTATTACAAGTACCATGTTTAAAGTTTTTATGACTTAAAATAAATAACATAGTGTTTCTTTTGAAGTGGAAAAATAGTAATAGTTGATGAATATTATTATTTATGTTAAGTGGATCAACGCCGAAGATTGATAGGGCTAAAGTTATGGTTTTTTATAAGATTCAAATGATCTTGAGTTATTATATTCTTAGTTTATGGCATATTGGACCAAAGTTAACTATGGTAATGGTTTAAGTCATATTGTTTAAGAGTATGGGATCATTCACTTCTAGTGTAAGTGAATGATGAGTTTAAATGGGATTGTTTAGTATGAACTTGATTTGACTTGTTAAAGTAAGCAAATCTAGATGATTTCATTAATGTGTTAGGGTTTTAAAATCATGTTAGGCATGGTTAAGAGATAAAGAGCATTCACTTTTATCATAAGTGAATGATGCTTAAAATTTATAAAATTGTTGATTTAATTTGGATTTATGGTTTTACAAGAGTTTTATAGAGTTAATTGCTTATAGTTAAGTTTCATTATAGATTCAAGGTACAGTTTTGGAAGTAGTATTTAAACCTAGAAGAGTTAAGGTTTTACATAGAGTTGTGATTATTTCTTACTTAAGAAATGTTTCTAAGGAATTTATAAAATAGGTATTTAATATAGTAGTTAAACAGTTACTACCTTGAAATCTTAAAAACCCTTGGCATATAATATTTGGTATTTTTCTAGTAAAATATAATTATTTAAGTTCTTAAAAATGTTTTTTATTTGTTTTTAAGAAGTTCTCTTTTTTTTATAAAAATCCACAAAGGATTAAATGTTCTTAGATATTAGTTTCTAGTCTTATTTGTAAAAAATCTAGCTAGTATTTTTATAAAATAGTGGATTTATTTTTGTATGCAAAAATGATTTTTATTCATTTTTAGGACTTCTTCTTATTTTATTATCTTTCAATTAGAGTTTTAGTGTCCTTAATATTTATTTGTATTTTATTTAACTTAAACAAGTAAAGTTAAATGTTTCTTAGGTAGATATTATTGTTGTGGTCCTTTTGATATATTATATATATTTTTAGGATATTTTTTTATATTTTCTAGGGCTAAAAGTGTTCACAATGTATTGTGGTAATTTAATTTTATTCTTAATAATCTCTTATTAATTTCTCCCTTTTTTAACTAGGCCTGGTCTATGAGCCAGGCTAGTCCAGTATACCTCACCCTGGCCTGTTAAGGCCCAATTGGGCTGGGCTAACCCGAGCCCACCCCCACATTCCACCCCTCACTTGGCTGTATTCACACCCCTCTCTCTGCTCTCGACCTCACTTGGACGACGCCATGGCTCCTCCTTCCTCGCCCCTAATTCCGGTGAACTCCGTCCACTCCGGTCAGCACCATTGTTTCCAATCGATGTGTGTCGTGGTGGTGTCACGGCAGATGCCATGGATAGGCTAAAGGTGGGGACGAATACACGCTAGGGGAACCCAGGGAGGGATAGTGGAGTGATTCTCCACACAGAAGATTGTATTCCTTTCAAGTTTACAAGTGCTCCTAGAGCTATATTGGCGAGAGGAGGAAGAAGAAGCTCTCTTACTCTCAACTACAGTTCACTCCTAGAACCTTAGTGAAATTGATATCGAAGAAAGACCAACCCCTTCTACTGAAACCCTAGCCCCCCTTATATAGAGGGGGCTTGGTCTCTGCCTAGGGCATACGTGGAGGCATATTCCTAAGAATATGCCTCCTCTCAAAGTGGTAACCCGACCGGGGTGCTTTTCCCCCGCGTCATACATGCTTTAGCCATGTGAGCCTCTCATGGGCGCTCACCACCGACACGGGCGTCGCCACCCTTGTCGGCCATGACCGGTGGTCCTGCCTTTGCTTGCTTTTCTCATGCAAAGGCGATCGGGCCTTCTTTTGACCAGAGAGATTCCTTCCTTCTCCTGTGGTTAAACGGACCCGAATCATGGTAGATCCGCCACACATGTTCCTGCATACAAGTTAGACAAGAACTTCCGACTTACTCCTTAAGTCGGCCGAGACAATGTTAGGCGACTCTGGTCCGGGTTACTCCGTGATCCGCCTGCCAGTGACTCGCCAAGATCCGCTGACCTCGCCGAACCTCGGCTAACTCAGCCTTTATACCTGAGTGATTCTACCCGGGGTATCCCCAACATTAGTCCCCGAAGCTGGTGCGGTCTTAGCTGCCTTGGCCACTAAGGCCACATCAGGTTCATTTATGTTCGAGCCTTGGACGTTATTTCCGGGTTAGCTCTTTATCTCGGATTATATGGATTTACGTTCCCTTCGCACGTTCCAAGTTTTCACTTGCTGGCCGGGTTACCACCTTGACTCAGATCTCATGGTTTTACTTTCCCTCTGCACATTCTAAGTTTTTACTTGCGGTCCGGGTTACCATGGTTTTATCCGGGCCTTGTTTCCTTCTCTCATACGCCAACCCACGTGGAGGCTAATCATTACGTTGTCTTATTTTAAGGGCCTGCACAGTAACCGCCGCAATAATTGTCAGTTACCACTGTGCGAGGGTCACGTCACGCCTACCTCCTCGCCATCGTGATCAAGGCCACGCCACGGATCGCCTCGCCTGTGGCCCTCCGTGTGGCTCCTCTACGATTGGCTGAGGCATGTGATACACGGCCACACCATGTTGCTCATTGGCAGGGCGTGATCCCACACACCCACTCAGGGGGTGGTTAAGTAGCGGAGGGGCGCACCCCTTAGAATTTTTCCCTCTTCTGCGCCCCTCTCCCCGTTGCTCTTCTTCTTCATCTTCCTCGCGACCGTGCCGCCGCCAGTGCTCCTAGCAGCAGCGCCGCCGCCGCACTTTTCCCCGTGCCTCTGCATCGCAGCCACCGCTATGCAACTTCCTCACCACGGGTCCTCGCCAATCCAGGCCTCAGATCCCCGCCGCCGCCAGCGCCAACGAGGGTAGCAAGCACGAGATGACGGAGGAGGAGGTCATCATCGCCGAGCAAGAAATGGAGGAGGACTCCGCTGCGGCGGACCGTGGCGTGTGGGCCAGATCATGGGTCTGTCAAGATGACCTTGACTGGCTCTACTGATCAGACGATCCCGCCGCGCCACCGCTCATCTCCCCTCCGCCGAACTGGCCCCCTCACCCAATCCGGGTGAGTTCGTCGTGTTCTTGTCCCACTTTCAACGGGGATTCGGCTTGCCGGTGAGCGACTTTTTCGGGATTGGCTTAGCACCTACCACCTGCAGCCGCACCATCTTCCAGCCAACGCTATCACCTCTCTCTGCTTTTGCTTCTACGATTGAGGGATACACCGGACTATGGCCCATGAAGGAGTTGTGGATCCGGTTCTTTCGCCTTCGTCGTAACGTCATCCCCAATATCCAAGTTGAGTCTGAGGACAAGCAGCTCACCCAATTCAAAGCTGCGTCCATCTCAGCCCGGAGGACTTCCGTTTTCCCCCGGGTCACCGGGCTTGACTCCTACAAAGGATGGGCCCGGACCTTCTTCTATGTCCGGAACTCGGGCACTGAAGATTTGATTCGGTTGCTCCCCTACACTCCGAGTCCACCTGATCCGGAATTCTGGGAGGAGGTCTCCAAGAAGCCCACGACTCTGGCCAACCAAGTTAACAAGAGGTTCGTGGAACTGAAGAAACTCGGATTGCGCAACGAGGATGCTATGATCACGTTCGTGCACAACCGAATCTCTCCCCTCTAGAAGCGCACCCACAAGGTGTGCCACATGAGTTTCGGCCGTGACCCCAACCGGACCTCCTCCTTCGAGCTGAGCAACACGGAGATTTTTCGCCAGGTTAAGGCTCTCTTCACCACCCACAAGGATTTCTCCGCTGAATGGACATTGGGAATTGAGCACTTCTGTCGTGACAGGCTCCCTCCCGCGGTAAGCTTCGCGGGGTAAACTTACTTCGGATCAAATATGTGTCGGTTTTTGTTGTATTTTTGACTCTGTTCTTCATGCTTTCTCTCAGCTATTCCTTCAGCAAACTCTTGAGGATGGTACGGATCCGACACTTAAGTGGGCGCCGGACCGAGAAATCCCGGATGAGGAGGAGCCGAACCAGGAGATGTTTCTCCCTATGACCGACGCTACAAAATGACCCAGCGGTAAATTCTCTTCTCTTAGAGACTGGCCCGATGATGAGGATGACTCGGATGTCGACGTGATTGAACCTGTTGAGGCTGTCCCTCTTTCTTTTGCCTTTCTGGCATCAGCTAACCCCGGTGGGCATATCCACGAGGATCCTCCACTTGCTACGGGCGAACCGGTTCCGATGGCGTCGAAGAAGAAACACGGAGCCGCACCAAGTTCCTCCTCCAAACCTTCTCAGCCCACAAAAAGGCGAAAGAAGGCCGGAGACAAGACTGCCTCCAAGCCGACAGGCAAAGCCCCGGCACGAAGGGCCCGGAAACCCAAGGAGGCCCAAACCTCGGATGCGTAAGTCATTTTTCGTTGTGCAACTCACTTCTCCTTGCATCGTGGTAATTTCTCTTCTGACATTATTCTCTTCTTTAGGGCTCCGGTGGAGGTCCCTCAGAGCGGATCAAGCATCTCTTCACCACTTCGATCTGGCCCTTCTCCTCTTCGTGACGACGAGTCACGTCCACTGAGCCCTATTCCAGAGGGTTCTGCGGCTGCTCCGGGTTCCGTACTACCTCGTCGAGAGGAATGCAACCTCGGAGCAGGAGGAGTTGGTCCAGCCGAGGTGACAGCGTCCACCACTTCGGCATCGCCGTAACCAGCAGCCGACGAGTCTACCTCACCAGCACCGCCCCCAGCACCGGCAGCAGTTCCAGTACCAGCGACCGAATCAGCACCAGCACCTGTTCCGGCACCAAGGAAATCAACAACCGCTCCAAGTCCAGCTACAAGGGTTCTAGCACCTAGTTCTTCCGCCTCGTCCGAGTCATCTCAACCTCGGCGAGGAACTACTCCAGCAGCTTCAAAGGGGAAATCCGCTGCAGTTACTTCTTCCCAACAAGCTAAGAGCAAAAAGGCTCTGGATGCCACCAAGTCTGCATTCGTCGAGGCTGGGCAGCGAACCTTAGTGTTGATCTTCCCAAGAAAGCTCCAGCAGCGAAGGATGCTCCCTCCGAGCCGACTGATGCGCAGCAAATGGTTCTGCATACCAGCCCAGCCCTTGCCTTGGTTGAGAGGAAAGAAGCGCACGCGAAGGGCTTGGTGCTACCCCATATGCCCACCGGTGAGCGGTACCCTCCGAGCCTGATTGAGTTCGTCATGAACTAGAACAAGGCAGAGTTCGTCCACAACGACGATCTCCCGGAAAAGTTCGGCCCCGCTGAATTTTCCGCCCAAATGAATACCGCCGCTAAGGCAATTAACCTCGCAGGGGGGATGATGGAGGTATGTCGTTTCTCCTTTACATGATGTAGATAATAACCATTAGTCCCCGAGCCTCCGGTGGAGTAACTTGTTACTCTACCGGATGCTCATTAGAAAACTAACGTAGCTCCATGTGAACTTCGAATATGCACACACCTAGAGGCGGGTTAAGTTCCACTTGGCCCGGATCTTGTATAACTTCGAATATGCACACACCTAGAGCCGGGTTAAGTTCCACTTGGCCCGGATCTTGTACACTTCGAATATGCACACACCTAGAGCCGGGTTAAGTTCCACTTGGCCCGGATCTTGTACACTTCGAATATGCACACACCTAGAGCCGGGTTAAGTTCCACTTGGCCCGGATCTTGTACACTTCGAATATGCACACACCTAGAGTCGGGTTAAGTTCCACTTGGCCCGGATCTTGTACACTTCGAATATGCACACACCTAGAGTCGGTTTAAGTTCCACTTGGCCCGGATCTTGTACACTTCGAATATGCACACACCTAGAGCCGGGTTAAGTTCCACTTGGCCCGGATCTTGTACACTTCGAATATGCACCAAGCTAATTTTACACTTCTGTACTTTTTTCAGGTAACCACCAATCGCCGGAGCGCTGAATTCCAACGCCTGCTGGATACCCACAAGATGCTACGCGCAAAGCACGTTGCACTTATTGCAGAACATGAAAAAAGGGGTAAGTTTCTCCCTTATCCCTTCTCCGTTTTTCTGCACCTTCTTCTGCCGAACTAATCTCCTCATTCGGTTTCTGCAGCTGGGGTGGAGGCTGAGAACAAGATCATGCGGAAGAACTTGGAGGAAATCAAGGGTATGTCCTTTTTTGTCCAACCTTGTAGTGTTTTCCATTTCCTCTTCTCCTTGGCTCGGCAAACATTCACTCCTCGGCTCTGCCGAGTCAACATACTATTTTAGCATCGCTTGAGGATAGTGTGCTCGTGCCTGATATGATGCTGCATTTTCTTGAACAAGCAGGGCAGCATCAAGCCGAGCTGAAGAAAAAAGATGATGAGCTCGCTCTCCTCCAGACTAAGGACAACAAGATTGCCAGGCTCAAGGCTGAGATGGAGAAGATGAAGGCCCAGCACCAAACCGAGCTCCAAAAGGTTGGCCAGAACTTCATAGAAGAGCGCGAGCGCCTTACTCTCCAGATCTCCAAGGACCAGGACCTACTCAAAGAATCCGACATCCAGCTTGGGTTAGCAAACGCTGAGCTTTACCAACTTCGCAAGAGACGCGATGATTGCATCAAGGAGTTGACCCGGATCCTCAGCCATATATCACGTAAGTTCCTTCCGACATATTTTTCCGGGTTGCTTCATATGTCTTTTATTTACCTTCTTCCCTTGTCTTGCTTCCAGGCAAATTTCCTGAGAGCATCACTATTGCAAGCACAGCAGTTGCAGATTTTCGCCAAGCGAGGGGTACTCCTGCCGCTCCTGCTGGTGAGGAGGTTCCTTACGACATGGAGGACCTATTGGTCAGCTTGTCATCTCGCGTGGAAATCATCAAGAATTACGGCAAGGATATCCTCGACGTTGCAGTTCGCATTTTCAACACGTTCTGGCCCGGTGAAGGTAGCCCGAAGACCATCACGATTCTCGTCGAGAAGCTAATGGAGACTGAGACCCAGCTCGATCTCTGGAGAGAGTCCGCTGGGGGTGCCGCAGCTGATACTATTCTTCACCACATACTCACATGGTATGAGAAGATCGACCTCAGCCTCCTTACACGCCGGCGCACCGGATCCAGATGGACTGATGACCCGGAGTGGGTAGATCAGCGCCAGGCTTGCGCCTACAGCCTCGTCGAATATTCTCCTATCCATGACTGGGTTGAAGGACCGAGCTTCCTAGAATACGCTGGAGACGAGAACGCTGAGAACGCTGAAGACGGGTCGGATGAGGACGAAGAAGGTGATGCCTCAGATAATGAGGACCGCGAAGACGACGCCGAACTTCCTCCTCCTGTTGCTCCTTAGGTCAAAAAACTTGAAAATTTATCAGATCCCCAGTATACCGGGTGCAACTGTATGCTGTATATGTGATATTTTGCTACTAAGTTCTTATGCCGGGTTAACTTGGGCGTAGTCCCCGAGTTTCATTTTCTTGTTTGTCCAATCTTCTGACTCGGTTCATGTCTACCTTGATTCGGTTTTATGACTTACGAATCTGAGCTTCAAAAATCGTCTTAACAATACTAAGAAACTCTCAAACTTAGCTCAAAAAATAAAGCTGCATAGTAACTTGAAAATAAATACAGGGTTAGTCCGAAAAACAAACGTTAGCTCGAATAAATTCGTTTCTTTAGTCACTTTTCATGTGCTACGCAATTCCAAACTTTTTCTCTTGCTTGCCATGAAGCTAATTCTTGTTGGACAGCAGCAAGTCGAAGAGTTGGGTTTTTGGTGCTCACACATTACTAATCCGGGTTAAGTAGAACAACTTATTCCAGCTAACGTATGAGAGACGACAACAGTAATTATTAAGGCAGTCCCCGAGTTACTGCTCGAGGCGCTACTATTTCATTGATAAGCTCATTGCCGACATACATACCGACATATGAGACGACTCGGATACATACACTTCTTATCTAAGTGAAGAAGGGACGGAGTAGTGCTACATTCCACAGTCGCTTAGATTCCTCTCCAGACCTCTCCGCCTTGTTCTTTTCCTGTGGCTTTGCATCTATAAGATAGTACGAATCATTGTGCAATGCTTTGCTCACAATGAATGGCCCTTCCCATGGGGGGGATAATTTATGCATGCCAGTAGTACGTTGTACCAACCGGAGCACCAGATCGCCTTCCCGAAAGACTCGGGGGCACACTTTCCGGCTATGGTAGCGTCGGAGATTTTGCTGATATATGGCGGATCTGGACAGTGCCAGTTCTCGCTTCTTCCAGCAGATCAACATCATTTTGCCGGGCTTCTTGCACTTCGGCTTCTGTGTATTGGGTGACCCTAGGCGAATCATGCTCTATGTCGGCTGGTAATACAGCTTCTGCCCCATATACCATAAAAAACAGTGTATAGCCTGTTGATTGATTCGGAGTTGTTCTTAAACTCCATAGTACCGCTGGTAGTTCTTCTATCCAGCACCCCGCTGATCTTTGCAGCGGCTCAATGAGCCGGGGTTTTATCCCGGATAATACTAATCTGTTGGATCTTTCCACTTGTCTGTTCGATGCGGGGTGGGCTACCGAGGCAACGTCCAGCCGGATCTTCTTATCTCGGCAGAATCGCGCAAATGCTCCTTTAGCAAAATTTGTGCCATTATCAGTTATGATACTGTGAGGATAACCGTATCTCAAGATGATGTCTTTGAGAAATGTTACAGCCGTAGCTCCATCACATTTTCTTATAGGCTTCACTTCAATCCATTTTGTAAACTTATCCACCATGACCAAAATGTGTGTCATGTTTCCCCTCGCTGGTTTGAATGGGCCAACCATATCCAAGAACCATACGGCAAATGGCCACGTAATTGGTATGGTCTTGAGTTCTGACATCGGCACATGTGTCTTGGTAGCGTACCTCTGACAACCATTGCATTTTCTCACCAGATCCTCTGCTTGTTCTAAGGCACTTGGCCAGTAGAATCCATGCCGGAACGCTTTTGCCACCAAGGCTCGGGATGAGGCATGATGCCTGCATTCTCCTTGGTGTATATCTAGGAGGATGTCAAGCCCTTCTTCTGGGTCAATGCATCGCTGGAGGACATTGGTTACACTCCGTTTGTACAGCTCGGAATTGATAGCTGTGTATGCTTTTGCTCTCCTCTGAGTTTGCCTGGCTAACACCTCCTCAGTGGGTAACATTCTGTCTTTCAGGAATTGGAATATAGGCAGTGCCCAAGCTGGTATCGCTCGTGCAGGGAACACGTCCTCATCAATTTCCATCTGATCTACCGGCATAACTTCAGCCGGATCACGCTGCAGTCCCCGGGTCAAGCGAGGTAGTCCCCGGTTTTGCGGAGGTAGTCCCCGGGTCTCGCGTACTACCTCCCGTGTCAATGTCCATGGGCTCAGCTCCGGACTACATATCTTCCGGGACATAGATCGAGTCGGTTCCTGGGGACGGCCTGATAGATGGTTTTCTGAGGTGTTCCAATGCTACACCCGGTGGAATTGCCTGTCGGGTTGATCCGAGCTTCGATAGCATGTCGGCAGCCTCGTTTTCCGCTCGGGGTACATGGTGAAATTCACACCCCTCAAAGTAACCAGATATCTTCTGCACATGAAACTTGTATAGTGCCATGTTTGGATCCAGGGTGTCCCACACTCCGGACACTTGCTGCACCACCAAATCCGAGTCGCCAAAGCATATTATTCGACGTATGCCAATCTCTTTTGCCACTTTGAGCCCATGCACAAGAGCCTCGTACTCAGCGACATTGTTCGATGCCGCGAAATGGATCTGCAATACATATTTTAGCTGGTCCTTCTTTGGTGAGGTAAGCACAACCCCGGCGCCTAATCCGGTTTTGGTTTTCAACCCGTCAAAGTGCATCCTCCAGTAGTTCGGATCTGGTGGCGGTGGTTCGTATTGTACCTCGGCCCAATCTACAAAAAAGTCCGCCACAGCCTGAGACTTGATCGCTTCTTCTCGTCAGACATATAAGGGCTAGCTCAATTGCCCATTTTGCAATTCTACCACTTGCATCCTTGTTACCCATTATCTCGGATATGGGAGCTTCACATATCACTTTGATGGGGTGCTCCTGAAAGTAATGCTTCAACTTCTTTGCCGCCATATAGACACCATATGCCACCTTTTGAAAGTGCGGGTAGTTCTGTTTTGAGGCAGACAATACCTCGCTCAAGTAATACACTGGCCTCTACACCGATTTACCATCTTCATTGCGTTCTACTACAATCACTACACTTACAACTCGGTTGGTTGCGGCTATGTAGAGCAACATTGGATCCTTTGATAGTGGAGAGGCTAACACTGGTGCAGTGGCCAACATCTTTTTTAAGTGGGCAAAGGCTTCGTCGGCCTGTGGTGTCCAAACGAATTTATCTGACTTTTTCATGAGCTGGTAGAGAGGCAATGCCTTTTCTCCCAACCGACATACAAACCGACTCAACGATGCTAGGCACCCAGTGAACTTCTGGACATCGTTAAGATACTTCGGCAGCTCCATTTGTTCAATGGCCCGAATCTTAGTTGGGTTAACTTCAATACCTCGGCTGGAGACGAGAAATCCGAGTAATTTTCCAGCCGGGACACCGAAGGTACATTTTTCCGGGTTAAGATTCATCCAGAACCTTCTCAAGTTCGCGAATGTTTGCCTAATGTCGTCAAGGAGCGTTTTGCTTTCCTTGGTCTTGATAACCACATCATCCACGTACACCTATACGTTTTGACCTATTTGGTCGTGCAAACATTTTTGCATACATCTTTGGTACGTTGTACCTGCATTATGCAAACCAAACGGCATAGTGCGATAGCAATAAGCCCCGTACGGGGTGATAAACGCGGTCTTTATTTGATCATCCGGATTCAGAGGTATCTGGTGGAAACCAGAATATGCATCAATGAATGACAACAGTTCACATCCCGCGGTTGAGTCTATGACCTGATCTATCCTCGGCAGTGGAAATGGATCTTTTGGACACGCCTTATTCAGGTTCGTGTAATCGATACATATATGCCAAACCACTGCGATGTTCGGATCATCCTTCTTCTTTTCTACCAGCACCGGATTAGAGAGCCAATCCGGATACAGTACTTCCATGATAAATCCCGCTGCTAGCAATCGAGCTATCTCGTCTCCAATGACCTTTCTCCTATCCTCGGCTAAGCGGCAGAGAGGTTGCTTCACCGGCCTTGCTCCGGGTCTTACGTTCAAAGAGTGCTCGGCCAACTCCCTCGGAACACCTTGCAAATCCTGTGTGGACCAAGCAAAAATGTCCCGATTCTCACGGAGGAAGTTGACGAGCTCGCTTTCCTATTTATCGCTTAACCCGCACCAATTGTTACAGTGCGCTCCGGGAACATGTCATCAACTAGAACCTTCTTGGTGTCCTTTGCGGCTTGGAATGAAACGCTACCATGCGGGTTACTCAATGCCGGCATATATTGCTGCGCGGACTGAGCTAATGCCGCCACCTCTTGGATTTTTCTTTTCTCTTGCGCAATCACGAGTGACTCTGCTAGGTTAGACCCGGCTGAGGCACACTCAATGGAACGTCGGAAATCTCCAACAATGGTAATCACTCCATTTGGCCCGGGCACCTTCATCTTCAGATAACTGATGTGGCAGCTTGCCATGAACTTGTTCAATGCTGGTCTTCCGAGTAACGCGTGATATGCACTTTCCAAGTTCACCACCTCAAACTCCAAATTCTCTTCGGCGCTTATCCCTTGTGCCGAATAGCACGTCGACCGGACTTTGCCTATGGGCTCACAAGAAATGCCCGTACAATGCCATGGAAAGTTGTCATTGTAGCTCGGAGCATGTTCTCCGAGATACCCAACTTGCATTGTATCCGTGATACATGATGTTAATGCTATCGCCATTGCCAATCAAGATTTTGGAGAACCTCACATTGATGTTCGGTCCAATGAATGTCGGATCCAAAGCACTAGCGATATGAACTGGACTCGCATAAGCTTAGGATGATCTTTGATGTTCCAGTGATTCCTGGTCCGACCAAGTCATGTACCTCACATCGCTGGCATTACCGCATTGACCTCCATATGTCAGCGCTGCAAGCTCTTTCTATCTGTTTCCTCGCCAGAACACACAATAGCTCCGTGATGTTCTCTCAGACTCATTCCTCCCTCGCTTCCGGGTACCTCGATCCGCTGTTGCTGATTTTCCACCGATGCACCGCATCCCTTCTCTCATTGTTGTCATACCGGCGGAGGGGAGGCAACATTAGTCGCTATGTTCGCTCCGGAGAGCAATTGCTGCCGAGGTAACTCCTACGGATGTTGATCATTCCGGGGTGCCTGAGCATTCCCCGAACCACCTTGTTCTATCTTACGCATCCACTCACATTGCCTTGTTGTGTGACCCGCCGGGCTATTCGGATTTGGCGTGTGAAACTTACACGGCTGGTCCAACATCGACTCATAGGTATACCTCGGACGGTCTTTCTTTTCTTGCCACTGTTTCTTTTGCTCCGGGGTCCACGTTTTCTTGCCATCGTTTCTCGGAGTCCATTACCCTCCTGTTTTCTGGCATTGGTTGCTCCCTGCTCCGGGTTGATCTTGATTCACAGCTGCAACTTGTTGCGAACCGTAGCGATGATCTGGTCTATCATCTCTTCTTTTTCCTCTATAATCGTTCCTCTGAGATGACCCGGCTCCATCCCTCTGATAGTATTCCTCGTTTGACTCGTTTGACGCGAGCCTAGGTTGAGTCGGATCTCCCAAAGCATACGAATCGGCAATCTGGATCATCTCTGCCAACGTAATTTGCATTTTCCTTTGCAACTTCATCCACAGCTCATTGCCATATCTGCACCCTTGCGCAAACCATGCTATGGCATGTGACTTTATGACACCCTCACACGAGTTTCTCACGGTACACCACCGGGTCAGGAATTCTCGGTCCATCTCATCAGGTCTTTGCTTGCACATTGCTAGGGTCTGCGGCCTATTCGGCCTCTGATATGTACTTCAGAAGTTGCTGATAAACATTTCTTCAAAATCTATCCAGTAGTTGATACTTTCGGGCGGTAAATTATTCAGCCATACTCTGGCCGGACCTTCCAACATCTGGGGTACGTATCGTACAGCCCATCTCAAGTTGCCAGTGGCAATTTTCACAGCCGTAGCATAGTTTATCAGCCAATCCTCCGGCTTGGTACCGCCATACGCCTTCGCGGCCTCTGGGCAACTGGAAGTTGGGTACCGGTGGCTCCTTCATGATCTGGGGTCCAAAGCACGCTGGACCCGGGGGACCTTGACATTCGATCTGTTCTGACCTATACAGGCGATCCAGTTTCAACCTGGCGTCATCCGGCATTAAATACCCGCTTCCCAATCTTGACTGTATCACATGATATCCTGTCTCGGGTACCCCGCATTCACCATCTCCGAATCACAGTCGTTGTATCGGTTTTGCACTTGGGGCGCACCTTTCTGTTGCATACCTCGGCCGGCTCTTTGCTCTTGCCTTGGTATATTCCGCTGCTGTGGTTGTCCTGCTCCTGCAGAGTTTCGCTGTCCGGCATTGCCGTTGGCAGCGTTCCCTTGACCGGCATTGCCTTGGTCGTGGTTACCTCGGCCAGCTTCATCTCGGCTCACACTTCGTCGATCATCATTTTTCTGTGCTTCTTTTCCTTTTCCTGCCTGCATCGGGTCGTACGGGACGATCTGTTTGTTCCGTCTAGCCGAGGTTACTACCTCTTCTCTCCTTGGACCCCCATGAGGTGACGATGCGGCTCCAGCGGATTTCTCCGGGTTACCCATCGCCGAATGGACGATTTTGGAAGCTCCATCTCTCTTCGGGTTAGCTCTGAGTAGCTCTTCGTTCTGTCTGTTCATGATCCGAACTAACTCGTTAACCCTATCTTGCAGTCTTTGACGGGCCTCACCCGTCAGACCCTCTAACTCGGATGCAGCCGCATCCGCTGCTCTGAGGTTCTTCGCCGGGGTACTATACTTCGGCAACCCCACAGACAAATAGTTTTCCGATCTCTCGGCTCCATCATCACCCTCTCTGTTCATCTCGCTCATGAGATTTCTCCCTTTTACTTTTACCGTATCAACTTTGTTTGCCTTTGCATACTCACGCAGCGTCATGTTCAGCGACTGCTGAGCCGCGGCTATTTTCTTTGCGCCCTCTAGTATCTTTTGCCTAGTTTCCTCTAGCTCGGCCTGTGCCTGAGCCGGATCTACCACTGCTGCTACCGGGTTTGCCAAGCTATCCATAGCTTCTCTCAGTATGTTCTCAGGCCTCTCTAGTGGAGGCCCTCTACCTTTCCTCGGTGCCTTAGGTGTTACCTCCGGGTCCAGTGCTGGATCCTTTCTTGTGCCTGCCCCCGGCGCAGTCATCATCACTTCAGCACGGTCCGGGCAGCGAGTGATACGCGCCCCATGAACTATGCCAAGGGGTGGTTCCCCTGCCTCGACGACGCGCTGCGGGTGAACGCATGATACGTCCGCAGCAACGTAGACCTTGTGTGCCCCCAACTTGACGAAGATGCCGTTGCGCGGAAGTGGGCGCGTGCGGAAGCAGCCAGCATTGTCGCTGATGAAGTCCAGCGCTCCAAAGCGCTGAACGAGCCCAGAGACGATGCGTTCGCCGGTGCCGATGAGGTTTCCCGTCCGGATCTTCACCCGTGCTAGCGCCGCTAGCCCCACGGTGGGCGCCAACTATCATGGTGGTGTCACGGCAGATGCCATGGATAGGCTAAAGGTGGGGACTAATACACGCTAGGGGAACCCAGGGAGGGATAGTGGAGTGATTCTCCACACAGAAGATTGTATTCCTTTCAAGTTTACAAGTGCTCCTAGAGCTGTATTGGCGAGAGGAGGAAGAAGAAGCTCTCTTACTCTCAACTACAGTTCACTCCTAGAACCTTAGCAAAATTGATATCAAAGAAAGACCAACCCCTTCTACTGAAACCCTAGCCCCCCTTATATAGAGGGGGCTTGGTCTCTTCCTAGGGCATACGTGGAGGCATATTCCTAAGAATATGCCTCCTCTCAAAGTGGTAACCCGACCGGGGTGCTTTTCCCTGCCATACATGCTTTTTACGTGAGCCTCAAGGGCGCAAGGCCACACCGACACGGGCGTCGTCACCCTTGTCGGCCATGACCCGGTGGTCCTGCCCTTGCTTGCTTCGCTCATGCAGTGCGTACCGGGCCTTCTTTTTGACCAGAGAGATTCCTTCCTTCTCCCAGAAGCCAAACGGGACCCGGATCATGGTAGATCTGGCCACGCCTATTCCTGCATACAAGTTAGACAAGCACTTCCAACTTACTCCTTAAGTCGGCTGAGACAATGTTAGGCGACCCCCCTGGTCCGGGTTACTCCGTGATCTGGCCTGCCTTGAGGTGACCCGGCCAGCATCCGCTTTGACCCTGCCGAACCTCGGCTAACTCGGCCTTTATACCCCGGAGTGACCCTACCCGGGGTATCCCCCCAACAATGTGCCTCATCAAGCTCTCCTTGTCTACCAAATTCGATTTGATTACCTCGCCACTACACGCTCACCACTAAATCCAAACCCTAACCCTACCTTTTACACCAGCGGGATGGCGAGGTCCAACCACAACCCTGGTAGTTTGGTGTCGCGTTTGGATGCTGGTGCCATGCTGGTGGTGTGGTTTGGTGTAGTGCAACACGGTGGCGCTCCTCGTGCCACGACCGCTGTACTGGCTGCGATGAGAACAAGAAGTCGTCCTCGTGGTCGCAGGGGCCCTGCCTTGCCACGCTGCGGTGGTTGCTCCTCGGGCGCCAGGTACACACCCATTGGTCCTCCCTTGCCTCTCTTCATCTCCCTATGTCAATCCCTAATCAGGGGTTCCCCTAATTTGTTATAGCAGTGGCTCTCTGATGATTGCGTGATGATCTTGGTGTGGCTACTAACAATGTTCTATTTCTCACTTTTGAGCCTAACTAGATTATAGACTGCAACTTATTATTGTCAGATTCATTGATGAAGAATAGTTAGTGACCATGTTGAAGCATTGGAATTGCTAGCGGCCAATCGATTTTAGGTTCTAAGATTTAACTTGGGACCTTAGCTACACTAATTTTGAGTATCTGAGATAGTAGTGGACTTGCCCTGTCTATTTTACTAATTATACAAGCCTGGTAATAATTTAAAGTTGTGCTGGCAGATTAAGATGGCCAAAATTGAGATGAGCTCATTTGATATCTCTTACACCTAAAGCTGAGTTATTGTTCTATATATGTTTTGTCAATAAGTCAGCAAGGTTATATGTAATTCCTAGCTTTTACTCCCTCCGTCCCAAAATATAAGGAGCCTAAGGATTGGTCAAAAGTCAAACCTTACTAATTGTGAACAAATATTTAGAAAAAAATATCTACATCTACAATATTGAATGGACATATTAAGAACATATACATTATGGTGAATCTATTGATATTAATTTAGTACTATAATTTTTATATTTTTGTGTATAATCATGGTCAAACTTAAAAAATGTTGACTTTTGACTAATCCTTAGGCGCCTTATATTTTGGGATGGAGGAGTATAGGCTAGGGACATGATGCTGGAAGTACATCTATTTATGCTATTATACTATGGTACTTGCATGTTTGATTCAGCAACTAACTTTACTGCGGGTTGTGGTTAAATAAGTGATATTTAAGTGATAGTTCATATAGGTGATGATGATGCTTAAAACTAAATGATTCTTGGACAACTGTCTAGGAAAATGATTTAAATATAACTTGGTATAAATTGGCAAGTAAGATTGGACTGCTATGTATACTTGCTGTCAACATGACAATAAATGTTTGGATGATTCCTAGTAAGATCTTGCTAGGAAGATGATTTATCTTCTACTTATAAGATGTTGCCTTGAGTTTGTTACTGGTTAATTAAACAAGTAACATCTAGATATGGAACTCTCTTACTGGTTAATTAAATTAGTAACATCTAGTGGCGTTTGTAGATGATCTTGGTATTGTGGTACCACTTTAGAGGATGCACAGTGGCCAAGATCATCTGCATGATCCGCTACTTTATTGCTTGTCAAAAATTTGGATGGTCCCTAGCCAATGATGCAAAGGTTGAGGTAGCTATTTTTTTGGAATAGAATAGATATTAGATCTGCTGTTAACAAAGCTCTATGATGAGTTTCCCATAACAATACTATGGAAGCCTAAGAGCTCCCCTCTCTCCCAATCTATTCTCTAGATAGAACTGTTAAGAACATATGCTTTAGGTAGGCAGTAATATAGCAACCTACTACTATAGTGGTTGCTTGAGACTGTCTGGCTACTCTTGGTCCACTTCCTATGTTCCAGCTTGATGTACTCCTCCTTGCTGCTGGCTTGATCTTGTGCTTGTCTTACTCCTCCTGGTGCAGCTTGCCCTTGATCTCCTTTAGGTTACCATGCTTAACTATTGGTTGGGTTGGTTTAGTGTGGTGGAATGGATGGATTTGGGGATGAACTGGTGAATCTCCTCTCCTCCTAGCTCCTGGATGGCTTCCCCAAGAAACCAAAGAGCTAGATATGGAGTGGTGATGTGGATGGTTAATTTTGTGGTGCACTGTGGTGGTTTAGAAGATGAACAATGTATCATGGAGGTGTCGAGAGATGAAATGTGTAGAAAAATGACCAACAAAGTGGTACTCTTCTGCCACGGTGATGCTCTTATCCTCCCTTATGGCTATCATGTGTTGACAGAACACAGGTAGGTGGTGACTAAGCTTCTTGTCTATTTGTGGATCAGATCAAGTAACTATAGCTGATTCACTGCTTCCTTATTACCTTTTTCGGTGAAACTTTCCCCTCTGACTAATGCATGTCATGTTGTACTGAGGCATACAAGTTGATAAGAATAGATTCTTAAATTGGTGAAACTTGCCCCTTTGAGATTTAGGTCAGTGATGAAATAATTATAATGCATTACACTATTCAGTCTGAGAGCATAACATTTACACTAACCCCCTTTATCCTTTTATTACTGTTTGTCTTTCTATTTTGCCTTATAGGAACCCACTAAGATGAAGAGCTCCAAATTAGATATAGGGTTTAGTTTAGGATATAAATTCTGTAAACTTTCTTTCAGTTGTACAATCATTGTAATATTATATAATAAAAATATTCTTTTATTCTTACTTGTGTAATATTTATTTAGTCATTTGTTTACTGTAAAGACAATGTAATAGGTGTATTCTTGTAATAAGGAATTTTCTTGTTTTTTTTCCTTTTCTATTATTTGTTTAATTACTTAATTGTAATTTACTTTTACTATTTTGTTATAAAAGATCAATGTACTACTTCATGTATTCTTATTAATAATTAATTATTTTATATTATTATTATAATAATTTCTTTTTACTGATTTATAGTATAATTATTCCTAAATTTCTAAATTCAAATATGAATTGAATTTGGAAATTCAAAGTATGTTTCAAATTCTACCCCTCTAAAAACACAGATAATACCTAAAGGTCATGTCAAAATCTCTCGCACTCACTGAGATGGCTAATCTCTAATTCATCGAAGCAAGAGAGACTCTGATCGCTCTAGATTTTTGGTTGCGAAAAATTTACTCAGATTTTTAGATGCATGCAGATGCACAAAATCCTAAATCGACCCTTCGTTTAGTCCTAAATGCTGGGATGTTACAATCGATATCGTATGTTAATGATCTTTCGATCACGAAGTCATCATTGAATATGTGGGAGCCATTATGGATCTCTAGATCTCACTATTGGTTATTAATCAGAGAGGTGTCTCGATCATGCCTGCATAGTTTGCGAACCGTAGGGTGACACACATAAGGTTCGATGTTGTTTAAGTAGATATGGAATATGAGTTGGAGACCGAATGTTGTTCGGAGTCTCGGATTGGATCCAGGACATCACGAGGAGTTCTGAAGAATAAGATTCATATAAAGGAAGTCATCTTCCGAGGTTCGGAAAAGTTTTCGGTATTCTGACTGGAGCTTATAGAATGTTTTAGAGGGCCACCAGTGGGCCCATCACCCCGGGAGGGGCCACATGGATGAGGGCAAGTTGCGGGAGCTCATGGGCCAGCCGCACCAATCCCAAGGGGCCCAACTGGCCAGCCCTAGGGTTTTGGGGGGATACTTGGGGGGCAAGTTTCCCTCCCCCTCCCTCTTGCGCGGGCCCTAGGAGGAGGCGTCCAAGGGGGAACCCTAGGCGCACCCCCCTCTATATAAAGAGGGGAGAGGTGGCTAGCCCCCTGGGCCAATTCCCAACCCTAGCCACCACCTCTCCTCCATCCTCCTTCTTCCTGCTCCGGCTTAGGCGAAGCCCTGCAGGAATTCTCCTCCACCACCACCACCACCCCGTCGCGCTGCTGGGATTCTGAGGGATCTACTACCTCTGCTGCCTGCTGGAATGGGGATATGAAGGTCTTCATCAACTCCGTACGTGTGACCAAGGTGCGGAAGCAATTTCGGAACACGGCACCAGAAGGATCGTCAATGCGATCTTGAGATCCGCAAGTGATCGACTACATCAACCACGAGATCTAATCTCGCTAAACACTTTGGATCTTCAAGGGACAATTCTCATCTATCCCATTGCACTTATCTCGTAGATTAGATCTTGGCTTTTCCATATATTGGATCTTGGTTTTATTCGTTCTTGTGGTGGAATTTTTTTCTATGCTACGAACCCTATAGTTGTAATAGAGATATGTCTATGCATAGATATGTTGCACGAGTAGAAGACAATGGTTTTGTGGGTGTTGATGCTTTTGTTGTCATTTGCTTTGCGTGTACTTTGCATCTTGCGAGATAGTGGGATGAACCGGCACAGGCTAACCTTACATGTCAGCGCACATGAGACTTTCTCCATGCTCGACGTGTAACTTGCATTGCACAAGTGGCTTTGCGGGTGTCTGTCTCTCTCACCATAGTTAAGATCCAATTTACAATTTGCATCTAACAACACTTGTGTCAGCGTTGTGGTTCTTGTTCGTAAGTAAGAACGGTTCTTATTCGAAAGCCCCAAGCCACGTAAAATATGCAGAGAAAATTAGAGGCGTCTAACTTGTTTTTGCAGGGGCATGTGATGTGATATGTCCATGATGAGATTGAGATTATATTTGATGTACGAGATGATCTTTATTGTAATATGGCAACCGACAGGAGCCTAATGGTTGTCTTTAAATTTGTTAAGACATGTGTGTCTATTCATCACGTAATAGCTTTATTCCAAGTAGTTGTAATAGTTGTTGTTAGTGATGGACAACCATGAAGCGGCGCCACTGACCTTGATGCCATGCTGGTGATGATGGATAGCATGTCCATGCTTTGGAGATGGAGATCAAAGGCACAAGAAGAAAGGCCATATCATATCACATATTATGAATTGCATGTGATGTTAATCCTTTATGCATCTTGTATTGCTAAGATCGCGACGGTAGTATTATAAGATGATCCCTCTCACTAAATATCATGTAATAAAGTGTTCGTCCTTAGTAGGCACCGTTTCTAAGACTCGTCGTTTTGAAGCACCTCATGATGATCGGGTGTTATAGATTCTATGTGCGCATACCATGGGTGCAAGCCAGATTTGCACATGCGAATACTAAGGTTAACCTTGACGAGCCTAGCATGTACACACATGGTCTCGAAACATAGAATACCGAAAGGTAAAGCATGAGTCATATGAATGATATGATGAACATGTTGATTGTTTGCCTTTGAAGCTACATCTTCTCTCATGAAGATCGGACTTGGTGTAGTGGATTTGGTTCATGTAATCACTAAGACAATGTGAGGGATGTTGTTTTGAGTGCGAGTTCACCTACTTAATTTAAGAATTAAATTTGAACTCAATTTGTCATAAACTTAGTCTAAACTCTTTGCAAATATGTTGTAGATCATGGCGCCCCTCCATCAACTTTAATGCGTTCCTATAGAAAGAAAAAACAATGGAAGCAACTTCATGGACTAGTTCTGTGGCTTGAGGATTGTCCTGCTGGTCAGTTGACCTATGTGCTCGATGCACCGCTAGGTGACCCACCTACAGAGGATGCTACTGATGAGGTTAAGAATGTTTACCTCACTTGGAAAAATCACAACTCCACAGTTCAGTGAGCCATCCCGTACGGTTTAGAATCAGAGCTTCAGAAGCGCTTTGAGCACCATGACCCTTTTGATATTATCAATGAGCTCAAAATGATATTTGAAACTCATGTGGCCGTGGAAAGCTATGAGGCCTCCGAGAAGTTTTTTAACTATAAGATGGAAGAGGGCAAACATTAGCGAGCACGTGCCCAAAATGTCTGGGCATGCGAACAAACTCCAAGATTTGGGAATAACGATTCCTAATGCGTTGGGGATTCATCATGTCCTCCACTACCACCTAGTTACAAGAACTTTGTGATGAACTACAATATGCAATGCATGAATAAGATGTCGCCGGAACTCTTCTTGATGCTAAAAACTGCTGACGTGGAGATTAAGAAAGAACACCAAGTGTTGATGGTTAATAAGACCACCAAATTCAAGAAGCAGGGCAAGCCTAAGAACAAGGGCAACTTAAGGAAGGATGGAAAGAAAGATACCACGCCTAAGAAGCCCAAGGCTGGTCCTTAGGCTGATACTGAGTGTTTCTACTGCAAGGGAGGTGGGCACTAGAAGCGTAATTGCCCCAAGTACCTGGCAGATCTGAAGAACAGCAACATCAAGAAAAAAGGTATATCTGATATACATGGTATTGATGTGTATCTTACTAGTAATTGTAGTAGTGCCTGGGTATTTGATACTAGTTTGATGGCTTATATTTGTATCTCGAAACAGGAGCTGCAGAATAAACAAAGACTGGCGAGATACGAGGTGACAATGGACGTTGGAAATGGATCCAAGGTTGATGTGATCGCTGTCAGCACGCTCCCTCTTCATCTACCTTCGGGATTAGTTTTAAATTTTAATAATTGTTATTTGGTGCCTGCGTTAAGCATGAACATTATATCTAGATCTTATTTATTGCGAGACGGTTATTCGTTTAAGACAGAGAATAATGGTTGTTCGATTTCTATGAGTAATATCCTTATGGTCATGCACCTGAGATGGATGTTTTATTCTTATTGAATCTCGATAGTAGTGATACACATGTTCATAACATAGATGCTAAACGAATAAAATTGAATTATAATTTCACATACATGTGGAACTGTCGTCTTGGTCACATTGGAGTGAAGCGCATGAAGAAACTCCATTTCAATGGAATTCTTGAATCACTTGATTTTGAATCACTTAAAAGATGCGAAGCATGTCTAATGGGAAAAATGACTAAGACTCCATTCTCTGAGATAATGGAGCGAGCTACAGACTAGTTGGAAATAATACATACCGATGTGTGTGGTCCAATGAGTGTAGCATCGCACGATGGATATCGTTATGTTCTTACTTTCACAGATGACTTGAGTAGATATGGGTATATCTACTTTATGAAACATAAATCCGAAACTTTCGAGAAGTTTAAGGAATTTCAAAGTGAAGTAGAAAATCAACATAACAAGAAGATTAAGTTTATGCATTCTGATCATGGAGGTGAATATCTAAGTTACGAATTTGGCATGCATTTAAAGAAATGCAGAATACTTTCACAATTGACACCGTCAAGAACACCACAACGCAATGTTATGTCTGATCATGATAATAAAACTCTGTTAGATATGGTTTGGTCTATGATGTCTCTTAGAGATTTACCATTATTGTTTTGGGGTTATGCATTAGAGACAACCGCATTCACTTTAAATAGGGCACCATCTAAATCCGTTGAAACGACACCGTACGCATTGTGGTTTGGTAAGAAACCTAAGTTGTCATTCCTTAAAGTTTGGGGATGTGAAGCTTATGTAAAGAAGTTACAACCCGACAAGTTGGAACCCAAAGAAAAAAATATGTCTTCATAGGATACCCTAAAGAAACCATTGGGTATACCTTCTATCATAGATCCAAAGGTAAAGTTTTCGTTGCCAAGAATGGATCCTTTCTGGAAAAGGAGTTTCTCTCGAAAGAAGTGACTGGAAGGAAACTAGAACTCGACGAGGTTATTGAACCTTCTCTCGGATTTGCGAGTAGCATGGCACCAGAAGATGTTTTTGTGCCGCCTACACCAATAAGAGAGGAAGCTAATGATGATGATCATGAAACTTTGAACGAAATTTCTACTAAACTTCACAGGTCGACGAGGGTTCATATCAATCCTAAGTGGTATGACCCTATCTTGAATGTCATGTTGGTGGACAACACCGATGACCCTGCGATGTATGAGGAAGCAATGATGAGCCCAGGTTCCAACAAATGGCAAGAAGCCATGAAATCCGAAATTGGATCCATGTACGAAAACCAAGTATGGACTTTGGTGGACCTACCTGATTGCTACAAGGTTGTCGAGAACAAATGGATTTTCAAAAAGAAAACATATGCTGATGGTAATATTACTGTCTATAAATATGGACTTGTCATGAAAGGGTTCCGACAAATTCAAGGAGGTTACTACGATGAGACCTTCCCACTAGTAGCGAAGTTAAAGTATATGAGGATTTTGTTAGCAATCGCTGCATTTTTAGATTATGAAATTTGGCAGATGGATGTCAAAACAGTGTTCCTTAATGGTGACATTGAGGAAGAGTTGTATATGGTACAACCCAAGGGTTTTGTCGATCCTAAAGATGCTTACAAGGTATGCAAGCTTCAACGCTCCATTTATAGACTCAAGCAAGCATCCGGTGCTAGAATCAATGTTTTGATAAGGTGATAAAAAACTTTGGATTTATACAAACTTTTGGAGAAGCTTGTATTTACAAGAAAGTGAGTGGAGCTCTATAGCATTCCTAGTACTATATGTGGATGACATATTGTTTATTGGGAATGACATAGAACTTCTTGAATGTTTTAAAGCCTATTTGAATAATAGTTTTTCAATTAAGGATCTTGGCGAAGCGGCATACATTTTAGGCATCAAGATTTATAGAGATAAATCAAGACGCTTAATAAAGCTTCCACAAAGTACATACCTAGACAAGGTTCTAAAGAGGTTTAAAATGGAAGAAAGCAAGAAAGGGTTCTTTCCCATGTTGCCAGGTAAGACATGGAGTAAGTCTCAAAGTCCAGCTATGGCAAAACAAAGAGAAAATATGAACAAAATCCCATATGCATCGGCATTAGTCTCTATCATGTATGTCATGCTATGTATGAGACCGGATATCGCACATGCTATTAGTTTGACCAGCAGATATCAAAGTGATCCTGGAATGGAACACTTGACACCGGTAAAAAATATCCTAAAGTACCTAGAAAGGACTAATGACATGGTTCTTTCATATGGAGGTGACAAAGAGCTTGTTGTAAACAGTTGCACCGATGCTAGTTGGAATACCGGGATGACTCAAAGTCATAGTCTGGATGTGTATTTATTTTGAATGGTGCAGTAGTAAGCTCGAGGAGTGCCAAGCAAAGCGTTGTGCCAAAATCTTCAACTGAATCAGAATACATAGCTGCTTCGGAGGCTGCACAAGAATATGGATGAAGGAGTTCATTACTGAGCTTGGTGTGGTTCGTAGTGCGTTGCACCCGATGGCCATCTATTGTTACAACATGGGTGCCATAGCTAATGCACAGGAGCCAAGGTCACACAAGAAGCTAAAGCACATCAAGCTATGCTTTCTTGCTATTCGCGAGTATGTCTAAGATGGTGACATAAATATTTGCAAAGTACACACTGATCTGAATGTGGCAGATCCATTGACTAAACCTCTCCCTAGAGCAAACCATGACCAACACCAGAACGCCATGGGTGTTAGGTACATTACCATGTAATCTAGATTATTGACTCTAGTGCAAGTGGGAGACTGTTGGAGATATGCCCAAGAGGCAATAACAAAGTGGTTATTATTATATAATTGTGTTTATGATAAATGTTTATATTCCATGCTACAATTGTATTAATAGGAAACACTAATACTTGTGTGTTTTGTAAACATAAAAGAGTCCCTAGTAAGACTCTTGTTAAGACTAGCTTGTTGATTAATAGATGATCATGGTTTCCTGATCATGGACATTGAATGTTATTAATAACAAGATCATATCATTAGGAGAATGATGTGATGGACACACACCCATAGTAATCATCACATAAGATCAAGTCATTAAGTTTGTTTTGCTACAAGCTTTCAAATACATAGTAACCTAATCCTTTGACCTTGAGATCATGTTAATCACCATCATCGTATGAGTGCCTTAATGACATCAAACGCGAATTCATAACTGGGTGGTGATAAAGGTGGCATTAGGTGTTCTAAAAGTATGTGTTGAAGTGCATGGATCAAGAATGGGATTTGTTCATCCAAGTGACAGATAGATATGCTCTGGGCCCTATCAGTGGAATGACATACAATTGGCTTGCCAGCATGTAACTAGGTCAGAAGGGATGTCATATCACGGTATGAGTAAAGAGTACTTATCGGTAACAAGGTATAACTAGGTATGGATATACCGATGATCGAACCTCGAATAAGTAGAGTATCGCGCGACAAAGGGAATCAGTATCGTATGTTAATGGTTCTTTCAATCTCAAAGTCATCGTTGAATATATGGGATCCATTATGTATCTTCAGGTCCCGCTATTGGTTATTGATCGGAGAGGTGTCTCAATCATGTCTGCATAGTTCACGAACCGGGTGGTGACACACTTAAGGTTCGATATTGTTTAAGTAGATATGGAATATGAGTTGCAGACCGAATGTTGTTTGGAGTCTCGGATTAGATCCAGGATATCACGGGGAGTTTCAAAATAGTCCGGAGAATAAGATTCATATAAAGGAAGTCATCTTGCGGGATTTGGAAAAGTTTTCGATATTTTGACCAGAGGTTCTAGATTGTTCTAGAGGGCCACCAGTGGGCCCACCACCGTAGGAGGTGCCACATGGAATAGGGCAAGCTGCAGGGGCTCATGGGCCAGCCGCACCAAACCCAAGGGCCCCAACCGGCCAGCCCTAGGGTTTTGGGAGGGGGAATACTTGGGGGGCAAGTTTCCCCCCCCCCCCTCCCTCTTGCGCTGGCCCTAGGAGGAGGCGGCCAAGGGGGATGTAAACACCCGGATTTTTAATCCCAGATGGCTGTTATGCCATACCTCGCAATCCCAGGATTACCATTTTTGCGAGACATAACAAATTGGATATCACAGTACATCATCCATTACAAACCATAATAAGGTTTTACACAAATAAAGGATCTCATGATCCAGTCTTAATACAATCAAGCAGTGGAATAATAAAGCGTAGTAGTGGGCTCCATCTTCAGGGTCACAGGCAATGCTGACGATGGGAGATGATCCTAGTTGTCGTAGACATCCTGTTGTCCGTCATCCTGGTAGTTTGGCCACTGGAATAGCCAGGGACAAAGCCATGAGTACTCTTTAAGTACTCTCAAACTATTACTAACAAGTAAGGTAGTTCTAGTAGGAATCTTAAGCTCTAGGTTTATGTTCAAAAAGCCAGGTTTATCTTAAGCTGAGTTTAGAAGTAAAGAAAGTTAATTTAATGTTCTAAATCACTTAAGTGGGAAACTAGTGTTCATCTCCACAACCAGGTTGTGGTCAAGTCAAAGTCATAGTTCAATTCACAAATCTTTTTGAAAACATCTGACGATGGAACAGTATGAGCACTCCAACTGTCCATGACCGCGAACGCAGCTATTCGAATAGTTTGGCACTCTATAGAGGTGCTACACTTTCACCACAAAATTCGATACATCCGTCAGGGATAACCCTGAATCATCATAATTAGTATGCGGATAATCAATCATAACCTTTCAATTACACACTCTAGTATAGGCACCTCTCCTATGAGCTTGTCTCCCAGCCATGGCCATCTGCCATCCTGGGCACTGCATAGGTGGACCAACATCAAGAGGTAGCCTCAGCTCAAACCTCTTCCGCGAGGGAACCCATACTAAGGCATATAAACTTCCGGCTAAGCCCTACCCAATTCAGGTATTGCGGTTGTACAGTAAAATTGGAATGGTATCGCATCCGAACCCAACCATCAGTTTTTATAAAGGGCTAAGGCTCATGCCTTAAGATTTTCATCATCAAACCATGGTGTTTCTCAACACATGTCAAAACATCTCAATAGAATGAAGCATCATTCCAAGGTTTTCATAATCATTTTCACCAAGTATTCCCATCTAAAGTGATGAAGTTTTATGCTTAGCACTAGCCACTAAGGTTAAGAGTGTTCACTAATGAGGGGTGCTAATCTTCATCTCATGCCATAGAATGTCATCTAAGTATAACTAGATAGGCCTAGTTTTATACTCTTTATGCTATCTATACTAAAAGTAAAGAGCTTTGGTAAATAAATGAAAGAAAGTTTGCAAGTAAAACTTGGGATTGGTATAATCAAAATGGTATAACCAAAGCATGCCTAATGCATCTTTCTTAGGTTAATACTTGCAAAGGTTAACTTGCAAGGTCTAACTTGCTTAGTAGTGATGGCTTGCAAGTAATAACTTGCAAGTAATAGCTTGCATGGTTAACTTGTATAATGCTAGCTTGCCTTGGTTGGTGCAGTGATTGAAGTTTTCTTCTTCGTCTTCCTGGTAGAACTCCTCCTCCTCGTATCCTTGGTTGGTACTATCGTCTATAAAGGAATACGGGGTACACAATCACCAAACAATACTTAATTACTTCTATTTAGCACACTAAGGCTCACACTTGATGATCTAGCATCATCACAATCATCACATGAATTAAAGAACTAGTTTTATTCATCTTATTTGAGAAAAGTAATTTCTACTCATTGAAAATAATTAAGATTTAATATTCTCCAATTAAAATATGGGATCATGTTGACACATGTCATCACCACATATTTTAATACATGGGAATGTGATTTAAAGTGCTGATCATATTTTATAAAGTTTTGGGTTCAAAAAAATATTTTATAAAGTTTAAGATTATTATTTAATAGAAATAAAGTGACTAGAAATGCCCTAATAGAATTATTTTGGTACTAGTCCAATGTCACTACATACAAACCTAAATATTTTTACATATTCAGATAGATATTGTCAAATGTGACTTTTGAGAGTTGGAATCAATTCAAAAGCTATTATGGTTTATTTTTGAAAAATATTTGAAGTTGCAAAAGTCTCTATCTTGTTATGTTTGCTATAGATTATATCTAACTCGAAATGATTTAAATCCAACGGGCTTGGGGTGGTCAAAATCAACGGCGCCCTTCTCCTCCTGCAGCGGCGGGCTCTAGTGCAATTTCGGTGCGGTGGTGCTCGCCTTGCTCTAGGAAGACGTAGGGGAATGGCTCTGAGAAGTGGGGAGTGGAGTGGTGTGGAGAAATGAGGCAGGGGTGGCCTCCTTTTATACTGCGGCGAGGGAACTATCAACACCCGGATTTTTAATCCCAGATGCCTGTTATGCCATACATCACAATCCTAAGATTACCATTTTTGCGAGACATAACAGATTGGATATCACAGTATATCATCCATTACAAACCATAATAAGGTCTTACACGAATAAAGGATCTCATGATCCAGTCTTAATACAACAAGCAGCGGAATAAATAATAAGCGTAGCGGTGGGGTCCATGTTCAGAGTCACAGGTAATACTGACGATGGGAGATAGTCCTAGTTATCATAGCCATCCTACTGTCCTTCATCTTGGTAGTCCTCTTAATAGTCTGGCCATGAGAATAGCCAGGGACAAAGCCATGAGTACTCGTTAAGTACTCGCAAACTATCACTAGCAAGTAAGGTAGTTCTAGTAGGAATGCTAATTCTAAGTTTACCTGTGAAGTTAAGTTTGAAACCTAAGGTGAGTTCACAGACAAAGAAAGATAAAATAAAGTTCTAGAATCACTTAAGTAGGGAAGCTAGTGTCATATTCACAAACCTGTTATGGTCAAGTCAAGATTCAGCATTCATTTCATCAGTCATTTTGGAAAACTTCTGACGACAGAATAGTATGGCCACTCCAACTGTCCATAACCGCAGACGCGGCTATTCGAATAGTTTGACACTCTACAGAGGTGGTACACTTTCACCACAAGATTCGATACATGTGTCAGAGATAACCCTGAATCATCATAGTTAGTATGCAGATAATCAAACATAACCTTTCAATTACACACCCTAGTGTAAGCACCTCTCCTATGAGCTTGGCCTCCCAGCCATGGTCATTTTCCATCCTGGGCACTGCATAGGTGGACAACATTGAGAGGTAGCCTCAGCTCAGACCTCTCCCGCGACGGAACTAATACTAATGCATATAAACTTCCGTCTAAGCCTTACCCAATTCAGGTAATGTGGTTGTACGGTAAATTTGGAATGGTATCGCATCCGAACCCAACCATCAGCTTTTTATAAAATAGTAAGGCTCATGCCTCGACATTTTGATCATCATAAACCATTTTTGCTTCTCAACACATGTCAAAACATCTCAATAGAATGACTCATCATTCCAAGGTTTTCATAAGTCATTTTCACCAAGTATTCCCATCTAAAGTGATCAAGTTTTGGATTAGCTCTAAACTACTAAGTTAAGAGTGTCCACTAAGGTAGGATACTAATCTTCAATCTCATGCCATAGAATGACATCAAAGTCTAACTAGATAGGCCAAGTTTTATACTTTTATGCTCTCTATAAACAAAGTAAAGAACTATGGTAAAGTAAAGGAAAGTAAAGCTTATTAATAAGACTTGGACTAGTATAAGTCAAAAAGTAAAACCAAAGCATGCTTAAGGCATCTTGCTTAGGTCATCTAGCTTGCAAGGGTTAGCTTGTATTGTTATGAATCTTGCAAGTGTTAGCTTTCTCAGTTTACTTGAAGTGCTAGGCTTGCGTTGGGTAGTGCAGTGGTTGAAATTCTCTTCCTCCTCCTTTGGGTAGAATTCCTCCTCCTCGTGAGCTTGGTCGACACTACCATCTATAAATACATACGGGATACACAATCACCAAACAATACTTAACTAGTATATTGAGTACTCTAAGGCACACATTTGATGATCTCGCATCATCACAAACATCACAAGGTTTAATGAACTAGTTTCATTCTTTTTATTTGAGAAAAGTAATTTCTACTCATTGAAAATAACTAAGATTTAATATTATCCAATTAAAATATGGGATCATGTGGACACATGCCATCACCACATATTCTAATACATGGGAATGTAATTTAAAGGTTGGATCACATTTTAATAAGTTTTATATTTAATGATTTAAAGTGACTAGAAATGACTATATAGCATTATTTTGGTACTAGTCCAAAGTCACTGCATGCAAACCTTAATATTATTACATATTCAGATAGGTATGGTTAAATGTGATTTTTGAGAGTTGGAATCAACTCAAAGGCTATTATGGTTGATTTTAGAAAAATGTTTGAATGTGAAAAAGCTTCTCTCTTGTTATTTTTACTAGGAGAGATCTCTAACTCTAATTGATTTAAATCCAATGGGCTTGGATAGAGATTTAAAGTCCCTTTCCAACAAAATTGGAATCACACAATTTGGGTTTGTAAAACTTCTTGAATTGATTTTCAAACTAAGGGACAGATTCTAGTTTAAATCTAAAAAAAATCCTAATTTGAATCAGAGGGCCAGCGCGGCAAACTAATTGGGCCGGCCCAGATTCACTCTGCAGCGCTAAGGACTGCTGACAGGGGGGTCCTGCCTGTCAGTGACTCATTAAACGCGAAGCGGTACGGGGCCACGTGGAGCATAGGATTAGAACTAGATCAACGGCTCACGGTCGCCGTTGACGACGAACACGTCACCGGCAAGACGGAAACCTAGCTACGCCGAGGGGGTGCAGTGGGGGCGTACCAGGGGTCCAAGGAGTGCGGCGAGGCGGGCAAACGAATGAGTCGACGACGGCAGGCTCAGGCGAAGTCACGGTAGCTCCAGAGGTGGACGGAATCGACGTGAGCGTCTCCTCCTCTGCTGTGGCTTGCTCCGGCGAAATTCTGGTGGCTGGCTGCTCGAGATGCTCCAGCGAGAGGTGGGAAAAGACTGGTGGTGAGAGGGGAGTGGAATGGTGTGGCGATTGAGGCTGGGGAAGACCTCCTTATATAGGCTCGAGGAGGGGACCGAAGGGGCGACGGCGAGCTTGTCGATGACGATGATACAGGGTGCTATCGGCATGGGCGGCATAGGCGGACGGTGGCTTGCCTCCTGGTGGTCCTCTACAGCTTTATGGCGATGCTAGGGGCGATGGCTAACGGTCGGGAGCGTCTCGCGCTCTGAGAGACAGGGCGGTGCTCGACGTGGCTCCCGGCGACTATGGTCGCGCGACAGTGTACGGGCATGTTTGGCGGGTTGGGTTGGTCAAGGCGGAGCGGCGCGCGTGGGCTGTGGTCGAGGCGCGGTGTGTGGCATGCTGGTGGGATGGTGCTCTGGCATGCTCTGGCGCGGCGCAGAGATGTTAGTGCGGGGCGTTTCCTCGGCGGTCCAGTGTCTAGAAGTGGCCGCGGGGTGGACCGTGGACGGCGGTGAGGTCACGCCTTGCTTCCTGGAGCGGTGGAGAGGGGCTGGTGGTCTCCTGCAGGCTAGGCACGGTCGGCCGACGGTCATGGCCTCGGGGTGGCGTGACACTTTGTGTGCTAGGGCATTGGGTAGGTCCTTGATGGTCTGGTTGGGTCTGGGGGAGACAAAGGACTTGAATTGAGTTCAAATGGCTCGACAAAATTTGCTCAAAAACAGTAATAGTTAGGCCAAATTGATTCTGCCCACCAAGTATTTGATGAAATGGCCGCAAGAATTCAACTTTTGAATTTTGAAATGAAATTTGGTGGAGTTGTTTGCCACATGCTTAAGCATCTCTGGTTGCTTGGGATTTTCAAATGGAGTTCATTTGGATGGTTTTTGAAATAGTGTGATCTAGATACATACACTTGGTTAAATTTTCAATTGTCATTTAAATTTAGAGTTTGAAAGATTTTGGAAGATCACAAAGTGGGCCTTGGCACATCTCTACTTGTACTAGCAAGGGGTGCAAACATCCACAATTGTTTCTATTTAAAATTGAGTCCTAAGAACACCCAAAGTGGGCTAGTTGATTAAAATGGCAAAAGTGACCATTTCCTTTATTTAATTCTTTTTTATTTCTTTTTCTTTGGTTTTTGCTTGGGAATGATCTAGATGATGTGACATTCACCTTAGAGTCATTTTACAACCATTAGAACAAACAATCATGGTAATTCAAATCAATTCCTATTTAATACAACACTCATATGCATGCTTAATTAATTTAAATGGGAAAAGTTTTTTGTTAACCCTAATTTTGATGATTTGGATCTTAACAACCTTGGATTAAAGTTTTGGGATGTTACAGGCACCGAACGGTGCGGCGCAGGCTCGATGGTGGCGTCACTATAGGCGGCTATTGTCGTGGCTGAGGTAGGTGGACGGTGCGGTGTTCCCTGGCGGTTCTCACGGGCGTAATGGTGAGGCGTGGTTCGGTCGGGAGTGTGCGGTGCTCCGCACGGACGCAGAGGTGTTTGCGGCAGCATGCGGCAGCTGCAGGTTGCGCGGCAGTGAATGAGGGGTGTCTGTTTGGTTGCTGCGGTCATGGCGAGCTAGTGCACGCGAGGCGGGGGTGAGGCGCGGTCTGTGCGAGCTGGTCAGGCGGAGCGAGCGGGCGCGCTCTGGACATGGTGCAGAGGCACGATGCGCGGCATAGCTAGGGTGGTCCAGGGCTCGACTGGGGTCGAGGCTGGGACAAGGGGTGGCGGTGGAGTGCGGTGTGCTTTCTAGACATCATGGTTGGCTGCGGCGGTGTCTACTGTGAGCTAGCTGTGGTCGGCCGGTGATGACCAAAATCGGGCGGCGCTCCACTTTGCAAACGGCAAAGGGGGGACTTGGTCTGGGTGCTGGCTATGCTCAGGGGAGACATGGGAGTAAAGTGGAGACCAAATGGTCGACTAATTACTGTGGAAATAGTGGAGTTAGGCAGGTGGTTAAATTAGTGCAAGCAAGGTGTTTGTAAAAATGGCCGCATGAAACTTTCTTTGGAAATTTTGATTCAAATTTTTTGAGTGATCTTAAGTTAAGCTTGAGAGTCTATGTTTGCTTGGAGAGGTCTAGGGGAATTGATTTGATATGTTTTTGAAAAAGTGAGATCTTAACATATGAACTAGATTCAATTTTCAACTGTCCATTAAATTGATTTGAAAGATGTTTTTGTAAGTTTGTAAAGTGGGCCCTGATACACTTTTACTTGGTCTAGCAAGGGGTGAAAAGAGGTAGAAATTTTTCTATTAGAAATTATCTTCTAGCAACACTCAAAGTGGCCTAGTGGTTTACTTTTGTCAAAATGACCATTAACTTATTTAATTCATATTTGATTTCTTTTTTTTCTTTTGATATTGTTTGTAATTGGTCTAGATGATGTAGTATTGATCTTTAAATCATTTCACATCATTTGTAGCAATCAAGCATGGCAATTACACTCAATTCTACACTAATGCAAAACACACATGCATTCATATTTAAAGTATTAACAAAAGTTTTTCTTATCCCTAACTTTGGGTGATTTGAACTTGATAATCTTGATTAGAAGTTTTGGGGTGTTATAGGGGAACCCTAGGTGTAGCCCCCTCTATATAAAGAGGGGAGAGGTGGCCGGCCCCCTGGCCCACTTCCTAACCCTACCGCCACCTCTCCTCTCTCCTCCTTCCTACTCCATCTTAGGCGAACCCCTGCAGGAATTCTCCTCCACCACCACCACCACGCTGTCGTGCTGCTAGGATTCTGAGGGGATCTACTACCTCCACTGCCTGCTGGAGCAGGAAGAGGAAGGTCTTCATCAACTCCGTACATGTGATCGAGTGCGGAAGCGCTGCCGAAACGCGGCGCCGGAAGGATTGTCAACGCGATCTTGATATCGGCAAGTGATTGACTACATCAACCACGAGATCCGATATCGTTAAATTCTTTGGATCTTTGAGGGTCAGTTCTCATCTATCTCGTTGCACTTATCTCGTAGATTAGATCTTGGCTTTTCCATAGATTGGGTCTTGGTTTTATTCATTCTTGTGGTAGAATTTTTTGTTTTTTATGCTACAAAACCTATAGGGAGAAGATGTTATCATCAGTGGAGGGGCAAAGGGAGCAGAGGTGAGAGGGAGAGCTCAGGAGCATAGAGGGCAGCGCACGTTGCTGGGGGAGACGGAGGAGGGGCTGGGATGGCTGGAGCTCGGGACTCGGGATCTCGAGTGGAGGGAACGGGATCGAGAGGGGGTGGAGGTGGGGGCAAATATGTGAGGGACCAACTCGTAAGACTTCATTCAACACCTAAAACTTCATGGTTGAGATGACTCAACATGCAGATCTGATAGCCACAAACACGCGCGGGCAGATGGACTCAGATGGCTCGCTTTTTCTCACACTTAAGCTATAGTATAATTACATATCTCTAGCTCCCATTTGTCACGCCATGCTTGATATTGTTTTGGCTTTATGCTTAGTATTCTTTGTTATAGCATGACATGTTATAAACAATTGAGATTGCTTAATGTGCCTTGGAAGGATCATGCGTTGTTTTAGCATATTAAAGACTAGTATTGTGGTATTCTCCTTTGATGCTTTATTTGGGTTGACTTGGCGCATGCTCACACCATGTTATGACTGTCCCAAGTCACCATAGCCTTGATGATCCTTTAGTTTTCAACTTGTAGTATCACTTTACGCTTTGATCAATGATGTTTTGTCGCTCTGCATGATTATGACCATTATTGCTCTCTTAGTTTGTCGCTCACAATCTTTTGCTAGCCTCCGTAACCAAGTTTGCGTTCCACTCATGCATCCAACTCCTTAAACTAAGTTATTCCAAAGAGTCCACCATACCTACCTATTAGCAATTGCTATTCCAAGTATATTCATGCTTTTATCTACCTTCCGAATTAAACTTGTTATGGGAAAACTAGTGATTAAAGCTCTCACGAACTTGATAGCACACTTTACTTTTCTTGCCGTTAATAAACTTGAACCATTGTGTCGTCTATGTTGTATATGCTTGCACTTATTTGTTGGGGATTAGCAGAACCATGCTGTCATGGGGAACGCTTTCAACATTGCACTTGTACTTTGTACCTAGTTGATATCATGCTCTTTTGTCTATGGATGTCGTCGATGTGAAATGAAAGGGGAGCTTGTAAGTCCATGGAGTTATGTATATGTGTTAGAGAAAGCACTGGGTCATGGTATAATCCATGCTGACATGGTGGAAACCTGCAGCGTAACCATAATGAGCTGTCTATGAAGCATTCTTCTTATAAAAAGAGTCAGATATTGAGAAAAAAGGGAGAAAAGAAAAAAAAGATATATGAAAAGAGGAAAGAGAGAAAAAAGCACCATATTCCCATGGTAAATAAGAAGATTGCTGAGATGCTTGTTGTCTGCTTGCCTTGTCATTTTGATATGGGGATTCTTCCGTACCATCGGGCAAGGGGTACCCCGTTGGTGGTTCTCTATGATACACATGTACTTACGATGACAAGAACTTACCGGTGACTAAACTTGAGTAGCATGAGGAGCGGCCCTCGTATTCAAGGGACATGAGATTTCCAACTTATACTTCCTCAAGCATATACTTCATAGTTTGTTCACTTTAACCTTAATCACTTCAAGATGCTTATGATAGGGGCAATGAGAGCTGAAAGCTATTTAGTACCTTAATTTTTGGAAGCTCTTTATGAAACTTGAATCTCTGCTTCCTTCTATGAAGGCCCTTTCTTCCACTTTTATGTTGAGTCTCCACCTTCTATCTTTATGCACCTACTTTGAGAGCATAGTGGCCATTCTTAGTTCTATGTGCATTGTCCCAAGACTAGTTGATTGATGCATAACTTGATATTGCTTGTTTTAAACTATTTGTATCTAGTCACTCTTATGAACTTTGAAGGTGTCCTATGCATTTATATTTGCTACTCTATGAGGGACAAGCTGAATGCCATTATGCTATGTTTTCTTTATGTGAAACAAACAAACGTCTTGCAAAGTATTGTTATTCATGAATCTTTTGTTTGTACCCTTTCATGTTGCAACATAGTTGCTTTGTCTTATTGCTAGAACTTTGTCTTTCTTGTTATGATTGAAGTACGATGATCCCATCTTTCAATGTTTTGCAAATACTTTGATCAAGTTTATGATGGTGCATGTCACCTCAAAAATTATTCTTTCTTTTTATCACTTACCAACTCGAGGACAAGCAGGAGTTAAGCTTGGGGATGTTGATACATTGCAAATGTATCTATAATTTTTGATGTTCCATGCTTGGTTTTATCTACTTTCTTATGTTTTGTTCCAGCTTTGGAGTAGTTTTCATATGATTTCTTGGACTAACTTATTAACAAAGAGCCATAGTGCCAGCTACCTGTTTTCTGCTGTTTTTGGTTCCAGGAAACTCAGAAAATGAATATTCTCGGAATTGGACGGGACAAAAGCCAAAGTCAGTTTTTCACCGAGGGACACACGGAGCCAGAATACGAGACAGAGAGGGGCCAGGGGCTGCCACACCACCTGGCCATGCAGCCTAGCCTGGCCTGTGCCAGGGGGTGGTGTGGCTGCCTCCGGCACCCCCTCGGCCTCCCCTTCCGACTATATATTGCCTCCGATACAGAAACCCTAAGTACCCGATCAAAATTCTACGAAAGAGTCTGTAGCCGCCGTCATATCCATCCCTAGACCAGGAAAGATCTGAAGCTCTTCCCGGCACCCTATCGGAGAGGGGAATTCACCCTGGAGGCCTTCTTCATCATCATGCAAGTCTCTAGTGTGATGCGTGAGTAGTTCATCTCTAGACTATGGGTCCATGTAGTAGCTAGATGGCTGGGTCTCCTCCTTTGTTCTATCATGTTAAGATCTTGTGAGCTCCGTTCATGATCAAGATCATCTATTTGTAATTCTGAATGTTGTGTTTGTGGGGATCCGATGGATATTGAGATGCTATTTCAGATTGATTATTGATTCTATCATGTCTTTGTTATTTGTGATCTTGCATGCTTTCCGTTGTTAGTATCTATCTTGGCAAAGTAGATGCTAGCAACTCCAAGAGTTAGTATTAATGCTCGATAGTGGGTTCATGCATCTGGTAATCTGGGGAAGTGATAGAAATCTCTAAGGTACTAGATGTGATGTTGCTACTAGGGAGAAAACAGCAATCCTTTGTTCATATAAAAATCGTATTGTTTACTTTACACGCAATTCGTAATGCAATAATCTGTTGCTTGCAACTTAATACTGGAGGGCGTTCGGATGATAACCTGAAGGTGGATTATTAGTCATGGATGTAGTTGGATGATGGTCTATGTATAATGCGGTAATGCCCAATCGAATCTCAAAGGAGTCAAGATGAGTAGTATATGCTTGTATGCTTTCTCGATGTTTGTCCATTGCCCCGCTGTAATTTGTTCACCCAACATGTTATCTATCTTAAGGAGAGCCGCCTCTAGTGTCAACACCCGGATCTTTAATCCCAGATGCCTGTTATGCCATACATTGCAATCCTAGGATTACCATTTTTGCGAGACATAACAGATTGGATATCAGAGTACATCATCCATTACAAACCATAATAAGGTCTTACACTAATAAAGGATCTCATGATCCAGTCTTAATACAACAAGCAGCGGAATAAATAATAAGCGTAGCGGTAGGGTCCATCTTCAGAGTCACAGGCAATGCTGACGATGGGAGATGATCCTAGTTATCATAGCCGTCCTGCTGTCCTTCATCTTGGTAGTCCTCTTCATAGTCTGGCCATGAGAATAGCCAGGGACAAAACCATGAGTACTCTTTACGTACTCGCAAACTATCAGTAACAAGTAAGGTAGTTCTAGTAGGAATGCTAACTCTAAGTTTATCTGTGAAGTTAAATTTGAAACCTAAGATGAGTTCAGAGACAAAGAAAGATAAAATAAAGTTCTAAAATCACTTAAGTTGGGAAGCTAGTGTCATAGTCATAACCCTGTTGTGGTCAAGTCAAAATTCACCACTCATTTCATAAGACATTTTCAAAACATCTGATGATGGAATAGTATGGCCACTCCAACTGTCCATAACCGCGGACGCGGCTATTCGAATAGTTTGACACTCTGCAGAAGTGGTAGACATTCACCACAAGATTCGATACATCTGTCAGGGATAACCCTGAATCATCATACTTAGTATGCAGATAATCAAGCATGACCTTTCAATTACACACCTTAGTATAAGCACCTCTCCTATGAGCTTGGCCTCCCAGCCATGACTATCTGTCATCCTGGGCACTACATAGGTGTACAAAATTGAGAGGTAGCCTCAGCTCAAACCTCTCCCGTGGGGGAACTAATACTAATGCATATAAACTTCCGGCTAAGCCTTGCCCAATTCAGGTAATGTGGTTGTACGGTAAATTTGGAATGGTATCGCATCCGAACCCAACCATCGGTTTTTATAAAGGGCTAAGGCTCATGCCTCAACCTTTTCATCATCATAAACCATTTGTGTTTCTGAACACATGTCAAAACATCTCAATAGAATGACTCATCATTCCAAGGTTTTCACAAGTCATTTTCACCAAGTATTCCCATCTAAAGTGATCAAGTTTTGGATTATCTCTAAACTACTAAGTTAAGAGTGTTCACTAAGGTAGGATACTAATCTTGAATCTCATGCCATAGAATAACATCTAAGTCTAACTAGATAGGCCATGTTTTATACTTTTTATGCTATCTATAAACAAGGTAAAGAACTTTGGTAAAGTAAAGGAAAGTAAAGCTTGTAAATAAGACTTGTACTAGGTATAAGTCAAAAAGTATAAACAAGCATGCTTAAGGCATCTTGCTTAGGTCATCTAGCTTGCAACGGTTATCTTGCATTGTTATCAATCTTGCAAGTGTTAGCTTGCATTGTTAATGATGCCTTGTGTAGTGCAGTGGTTGAAATTCTCTTCCTCCTCCTCGAAAGCTTGGTCGGTACTACCGTCTATAAATACATACGGAATACACAATCACCAATCAACACTTAACTAGTCTATTTAGTACTCTAAGGCACACACATTTGATAATCTAGTATCATCTGGTTTAATGAACTAGTTTCATTCATTTTATTTGAGAAAAGTAATTTCTACTCATTGAAAAAAAATCAAGATTTAATATTCTCCAATTAAAATATGGGATCATATGGACACATGTCATCACCACATATTTAATACATGGGAATGTGATTTAAAGGTTGGATCACATTTTAATATGTTTAAGTTTAATATTTAATGATTTAAAGTGACTAGAAATGCCTATATAGCATTATTTTGGTACTAGTCCAAAGTCACTGCATGCAAACCTTAATATTTTTACATATTCAGATAGGTATGTTGAAATGTTATTTTTGAGAGTTAGAATCAACTCAAGAGCTATTATGGTTGATTTTAGAAAAATGTTTGAATGTGAAAAAGCTTATGTCTTGTTATTTTTACTAGGAGAGATCTATAACTCTAAATGATTTAAATCCAACGGTCCTTGATAGAGATTTAAAGTACCTTTTCAACAAAATTGGAATCACTCAATTTGGATTTGTAAAACTCCCTGAATTGATTTCTAAACTAAGGGACAGAATTAAGTTTCAGCTAAAATAGAAAAGGATTTATTTGAATCAAATGGGTCGCGCGGGAAATAAATGGGCCGGCCCATTTTACTCCACGCAATGCCCGGGCTTGCTTTAAGTGAGGGCCCCACCTGTCAGTGGGACAGGGGTGGCCAAATCGGTATGGGAGGATGGTGGCCGCAGGATTAGATCCTGATCAACGGCTCACGTCTATCGTCCTCGCCGAAACAGTTCTCGACGGGGACGAACCCTAGCACGGTCGGTGAGGGTGCAGCAAGGGCGTCCTGGGGCTCCAGCGAGTGCGGCGAGGCGGGCAAACGAACGAGTCGATGACGGCGGGCTCAGGTGAAGTCGCGGCAGCTCCGATGGTGGACGAAATCAACAGGGGCGTCTCCTCCTCTGCTGCGGCTTGCTCCGGCGAAATTCCGGCGGCTGGCTACTCGAGCTGCTTCGGTGAGAGGTGGGAAAGGACTGGTAGAGAGAGGGGAGCTGGATGGTGTGAAGAATTCGTGCTAGGGAGGCTTCCTTTTATAGGCGCGGCGAGGCGGCAGAGAATCATGGGCGGAGCTCATCGGTGACGACGGCACATGGGGCAATCGGCGTGGGCGAGGTAGGAGGACGGTGGGCGGTTCCCTGGTAGTCAGCTAGGGCGTAATGGTGGTGCTAGGGGCGGTGGATAGAGGTCGGGCGCATCTCGCCCTCTGGGAGACAGAGGTGGTGCTCGACGTGGTTCCCGGCGATTGTGGGTCGCGCGGCGAGGTACGGCCGTGTCTAGCAGGGTGAGGTGGTCAAGGCGGAGCGGCGCGCGCGGTTTGTGGTCGAGCCACGGTCTGTGGCGTGCTGGCGGTGATGGCGCTCTAGCGTGCTCTGGCGCGGCACAGAGAGGATAGTGCGGGGGCTGGCCTCGGTGGTCCAGTGGATCGCACTGGCCATGGGGTGGACCGTGGATGGCGGTGATGTCACACCTCCCTTCTTGGAGGGGCAGAGAGGGGCTGGTGGTCTCTTGTGGCTTGGGCAAGGTTGGCCGGCGGGCATGTCCTCGGGGTGGCGCGGCACTATGGTGCTAGGCCAAATGGTAGGTCCTTGATGGCTTGGTTGGGTCTAGGGGAGACAAAGGCATTGACTAGGGTTCAAATGGTTCAACAAAATTTGATCAAAAACAGTAATAGTTAGGCCAAATTGATTCTGCTCAAAAGGTGTTTGACAAAATGGCCAAAAGAAGAAAACTTTTGAATTTTGAAATGAAATTTGGTGGAGTTGTTGATCACATGCTTGAGCATCTCTAGTTGCTTGGGATTTTTAAATGGAGTTCATTTGAGTGGTTTTTGAAAAAGTGTGATCTAGATACATACACTTGATTCCATTTTCAAATGCCATTTAAAATTAGTGTTTAATTGTTTTTGGAAGATCACAAAGTGGTCTTTGGCACATCTCTAATTGTAATAGCAACGGGTGCAAATATCCACAAATGTTTCTGTTTGAAAATGAGTCCTAGGAACACCCAAAGTGGGCTAGTTGATAAAAAATGGCAAAAGTGACCATTTCCTTTATTTAATTATTTTTTATTTATTTTTCTTTGGTTTTTGCTTGGGAATGATCTAGATGATGTTGTATTCATCTTAGAGTCATTTTACAACCATTAGAAGAAACAATCATGGCAATTCAAATCAATTCCTATTTAATCCAACAGTCATATGCATGCTTAATTATTTTAATGAGAAAAGTTTTTGTTAACTCTAATTTGGATTATTTGGATCTTAATAACCTTGGATTAAAGATTTGGGATATTACATCTAGTGAACCACTACTAGGAAAACGCACGTCTGTGGCGCACCTATTTTCCCATTCTGTGGCGCACTAGGGGTGCGCCACGACTTCTGCGCTACGTCTAAAAAGTGCCTGTAGCGCACTGCCAGCTGCGCTACAGGTATCTCGAGTTAGTGGTAGCGCACTGCCTTGTGCGCCACTACTGTTTTTCCTGTGGCGCATGACATAGTGCGTTACTATTATCTAGTTAGTGGTAGCGCACTGCCTTGTGCGCCACTACTATTTTTCCTGTGGCGCATGACATGGTGTGCTACTAGTATTTGACAACGTGCACCACCAACATAGTGCGCCACTAACCAAGTATATGTGCGCCACGGCTGAGCTTTTCAAAAAAAGTACTCAATACAGATAATATTCTATACAGATTATATACAATACAGCTGATATACACAGATATACAGTACAGAAATAAATACACAGATATACAATACAGAAATAAATACACAGACAAGATAGAAACAAATACATATAGATAAGTCACATACATAAATACACAGTATCTAGTGATGACATAAATACATGTATCAACCAAGTTAGAGCTTGCGGAAGCTCGCCTAGACATCTAAAGTAGGAACATGCAGGACAGACAACCAAGGACGATAACCATCACCGCGACGGAGGTATAGGTCTTCATCCGGTTCCTCGTCCTAACTCCCGCTAGATAGCGCACGTATCTAGCTTCCGCCTCCGCCATAGTGTTGTACCCTTTGTAGCTATTGCCGTTGAAACGGTGCACCTGTCTCCGGCAGTCTTCCCAATCATCATAGACTCCGGGAACCTATCCCTTGTACACGACGTACCACATCATCTAAAAGTTGGAAATAATAATTAAATGGTGGGTGAAAAAACAAGTAAAAGTCGTATATAAAGATATACTTATCAAATAAGGTAACAAAGTAAGCAAAAAATACCAAGTAGTAGCATGTACATGTCGACACACACAAGTACTTGTGGGGATAAAGAACTACAACTAGACCAACACATCAAGACTTCTGGCTCGGCTCAGGGAACAGGAGGACGCCTTGTTTCGTCATGAACCCCCTATAGTCACCCTGCATCTTTAGGCGATCTACTACGTCACCGTTATTCGGGGGATTGCCTCCGTAGAAGACCCCCCTCTGAAGTCATGACATCACGGCTGATGATTTCCCCAAACTGTTGCTGGATGCAATACATCTCTTCTCTAATATCTGAATCATTGATCCTGGCCTTGACTTTGGCCTACCGCTTGAGATGATCTGGCAGCGTAAAATTCTGTTGCTCTAGTAGGAACGCCCTCATGTGATGGAGTGCATAGTAGGCTTCCTTCTGACTGCCTGCCGGCTTCTTCACGTAGGGGAATTCCGTCACATGGGTGAAGACGTTCCTGCCAAACTTGAGCTTCTTACGCACGAAGGTGGCGCCTTCCGCTGAGGCATAGCCGGAGAGAGCATCATCCAGAACTTCCTTGATCTTGTCATAGTTTTTCTTCTTTTCTTGACTCCCTGAGTCGAAATATGTGGCTTGCGAATGTTTCGGCGACAATCAGATGAGTGTGCGGTGTTGATCTCTGTGCAAAACAATTCAAATGGAATGTGTTGGAAAAATAATGATGAAAATCTAATAAAGCATGTTATGGCGGCGAGTGAATAATGACTTACTCGGGAAAGAAAGGAACGACAATGTATTCCTTTGTCTTATTCGCCACCAAGATGCCTTGGAGGTACGAGGCCACGAATCGCCGTTCAATGGTGCTTCCCAAGCATCCATCACGCATGTAGTAGGGGTCCACTATAGCGATTCCCGGGGTGTTCTCTCTAATGATCTGAATGGCCAGGCTGAGAGAAAATAGGCGTACCATGGTATAGTGCAGTGGATACAGGTGGAACATATTGAAGATGTCATCAAACCGCAGGAAGAACAGATCCACGGGGACATTATCGACGAAGCCCAAGCCTCGTGGCACCTTAACCACGAATACCGGGTGCGAGGGATCTTTCTCCGCAAGAAGGCGTCTCTCTATCATCAGCACACGTCATGCACACTCGTATTTCTGAAGTGGCGAGCCTAAGAAATATCTTAGTTAGCATGGTCTCACCCGCCACATGCATCCTCCACATAATACCCTTGGGTCTTGGTGGCCCGTCCTGAAACCTGATCGGATTCGCAGTTGACGCCACCGGCTGGCTTGAGCTGCGAGATTTTCTTTTCCTGGTCTTCTTGCCTTTTGGGAAGTGGGTAGGCACCGCAATCTGAGCATCGATCGCCCTATGTAGTGTGTCAGGGCTTAGAACAAAGGGTCGGTTGGATGTATCCGCTGGCTCGGTGAAGGTGCAAGCTAGAGGCATCTCCTGAGAACCAAAGAGACGTTTGTTGCAAGTGGCTTTCTCTACGGGGCCACCATCTGGGTATTCGTTTAGGTCATCGAGGAAAAGATTAGTGTTGATGAAATCATCGAAGTAATCTTCGTCATCCTCGTTCGGATCCTGCGCCATGGTCATGTCAATATGATCAGCCGAACAATCGCGTGGAGGTGACAGCGGTAGCAGTGTGGGGGTCTTGTCATGTCTTGGCACTGGCACGACAGGCAGTGTTGCTGTCTATGGGGTGATGTCCCGGACGTCCCCAAATGAATCATGCTCTTTGGCCATAGCAGGAATAAGCTGAAGCAACTCCTGAGGATAGCCGGCTCTTCTTCATCCGCTCCTAGGGGTTGAATGGGAGGTTCCAGGTCGTCGCAGCCCCTTAGCACCCGGATAATTTTAACCCTACGCGCGCTATCTGGCATCGGCTTTGAGTGGAACGTGCGGTGCAAGGGTTGAATGATGGTACCCTTGGCAACATCCCTCAACTCGTTGTTCATGAAGCTTAAGAGAGTGCATGGAACATCCGTCTGTGAAAAACATGTATGGCATTAAAAAGATGCCATAAGAGTAATAAATGGCAAGGTGGTATAGTATTTGGTTTACCGTGATGGTGTCGAGCTCGGCTAATGTCGAGGCACTGCATACGACGATGGGCGTGCAAGAGACGGAGGGGCTGCTTGATGGCGCGGTGCCGGCTGCCGGTGTATTCTCCCTATCGGTTGCATTAATCTCCGGCACCACGGTGATGGCAGGGGGAGTCACCAATGCTTCCGGTGACGCCGTGCTAGCGGGCGGAGTCACCAATGCTTTCGGCACCACCATGCTAGCGGGCGGAGTAACGTACACATAATTCACGGGTTCGCCGGCGCCGCGTTGTTTGAGTGGCTACTGACCATGCTTGGAATCGGGCATGGCCCTTGTCGACCACCCACACTATAGTTCGCTATTGACTCCACCAAGGTAGGCAGGATGGAGGTGAGGGTGATTGCCAGGTTTTCTTGGACGATCTGCGGGATCCGCGCCACTTGTTCCTTAAGTTCCTGAACCTCGCGGTTTTCCTCGTCGCTCCTTCCCTCCACACGCGTCCTCGGGGGTGGACCAAAATGATCCACCCAATTCTTAGCCCGGCTGGCGGATGGCCAGACGATAACTTCTTTGTAGCGGCATGATTTTCTTGGCGGTTCGCCATACTGTTAAAGGTTATCCCACCGGGTGGTCGCCGTCGACCCGTGGGATGAGGAACCATGGGATCCCTGACTAGCAATTTCCTGCTCCTGCAGAAGAAGTAACATGAACCGTTTAGAACCTCGACTTGATCGATTAGAATGTAATCGACTTGATCCGCGGTAATTAAATTACTTACCGCAAGAACCTCGAAGTCCTTCACCTTAGTTTCCGTGGTGAGTTCTTTGGTTTTGGGGTCCACATGGTAACGAGCTCTAATAAAGTTTCGAAGTTGCTTGTTTTCGAATTTCGAAAAGGGGTTAGGTATCCCCTTAGCTCTATACTCGTCGTCCTCCTTATCCCATTTTTTGTTTTCATTTTAAAACTACTTTAAAATTTTAAAACATATCCCAAAAATTATGTAAACTATATAAAATATCTATTATATGTTTTATATGACAAAAACGGTACATATATATAATCAAAAGTGGTACAAAAGTGATTTAAAGTAGAAAGAAATTAAATAATAATGTGTCCATTAATAATATGCCATCCATTTGCATCAATACAATCTTTTTTGAGCATGCGTTTTATAATCTTTTTTGAGCTAGCGTTTTACAATCTTTTTTCCCTTCTTTGTCGCGGTTGAATAATTTAGCCCTGGCACTTTTATGTTTCTTCGCTCGAACGGGCTACCTTTTTTGGGTAAGGTTGTCCTTTTTATTCTTGTGATGTATGTTTCTTCATCGTAGTCGTCGTCATCTTCAGTCTTTGGATCACCGTACTGGTCGAAGTCTTGCTCGTTGGCGACTCCATCCATTCCGATGATGTTTCTTTTTCCTCTTCTCGTGACAACACGACTAGGCTTTGTAGGGTTGGTAATAAAAAACATTGGTCCACTTTTCTAGCCAGTACCCACGGTTCATTTTTCGTGGCGATGTGCGCACCGGCGGCCATGGATTTGGCTGCTTCGGGTATTAACATGGTTGTGAAATACAGGTCTTCTCTTTCGATGCTCTTGGCCCATCTGACACGGAACATCGGCACCTTTTATCCATAGTAGTCGAGCTCCTAGATCTCCTCGATCCTTTCGTAAAATCTTTCCTTCATGTTGTCATCGGTGTAGAATTCCGATGTTACGCCTGAGTTCTGATAGTCACACTTGTTGTCCTTTTCCTCCGTGTAGAATGTGTAGCCGTTGATATCATACGCCTGATAGGCCACCAGGTTGTGCATGGGTCCCTGCGACAAGGTGAATATGATGTTTTCCTCCGCAGAATGTGATTGCGGGGGATTATCTAGGAGCGTCTGCCTAAACCAACGCATGAAATCTGAGTTGTGCTCTTTGATTATTTCTCCCTGCGTCCTCTGTATGCCCCGGTCACTATACTTCTTCTCAATTGACCTTTTGTGCTTTTGTACCCAAGGATCGACCAATTCTAAATGTTGTAGCGCGACTAGGTTTGCTCTATCAAATTCTGCGTGTCGACAATCATAGTCTACATGCAATACGCGACGACCCTCTCGGTGACCCGATCCATCGAGCTTGCCAAGGTGCCTATTGATGGGAAGACCGACAGGGTTCTCGATGCCTAGATAATTCGTGCAGAAAGAGATGCACTCTTCGGCCAGAAAGACCTTGGCTATGCTTCCATCTAGACGGGACCTGTTGCAAACATATCCTTTGATGTGTCCGTTCATCCTTTCGAACGACATCATGCTGCGGAGGAACATCGGCCCGAGTTGGATGAGTCCTCCATGATATGGACCAGCAGATGCACCATAATGTCGAAGAATGCGGGCGAGAAGTAGATCTTGAGCTCGCATAGTATCACCACGATCTCCTCTTGTAGCCTCCCGAGCTGTTTCACGCCAATTGACTTTCGAGAGACGACGTCGAAAAACTTGCAGAGCCCAAATAATGTTTCTCGTACATGCTCATCCATTATACCTCGTAGTGCAACTGGAAGTATCTGCGTCATTAGCACGGCACAGTCGTGAGACTTCATCCCACTAAACTCTGCTTAGCCTCGTCTAGGTACCTGCTTATCTTGCCTGCGTAGCCGTAAGGAAATTTGACTCCTAGAAGGCACTTGAAGAACTGTTTGATCTCATCCTGGCTTAGTGTGAAGCATGAAGGGGGGCAGTAATATTCGTTCTTCTTGACCTTTTTACCCTTTCAACGACCTTGTGTCGCCTCCGATTGATGATCATCGTCATCTTCCTGATGATTAGGAGTAGGGTGTCCTCCGTGAAGATCCTTCCGGGTGCCCATGAATATCAAGTCGTTCCTTGCTTTAGGACCATCTTTCGTCCTATCTGGCATGTTGATTAGGGTGGCGACTAGACTCTCGCACACGTTCTTCATGATATGCATGATGTCAAGGCTATGAGGCGTGCGGAGAAACTTCCAGTATGGCAACTCCCAGAAAACAGACCTTGTTTTCCATACCTTCATCAACGGCTTGTCTTGCTGCCTCTTTCGCTTCTTTCCCGGTTTAGGACACTCTTTCCAGTTTTTCAGCGATTCATCCACTTCTTCACTGCTCCTCCGCTCTCGGATTCCTCGGGTCTCGGATTATCCATTGAACAGATCTCCATGTTTTCTCCATGCATCATTCTTTCCAAGCCACCTTCGGTGCCCCATGAACACGGTTTTCGAAGACCCTGGATCTTTCTCTAGTTGGAGATAGGTCGCGTTATCCATGCACCTAACGCATGCGTATAATCCTTGGATAACCTGCCCCGAGAAATATCCGCAACCTGGATAGTCTTGCACCGTAGTGACCAACGCGGCTCTCATAATGAAATAATCTTGTGCGACAGCGTCATACGTATTGGCTCCAGATTCCCATAACATGGCAGGCTCCTCTTTCAACAGCCCGAGATATAGATTGATGTCGGTACCAGGTTGTTTTGGCCCTTGAATTAGCATACTCATTTGTATGTACTTCTTTTTCATGCACAACTAGGGAGGGAGGTTGTACATCCATACAAACATGGGCCAAGTGTTGTGTATGCTTCTCTGGCTACCGAACGGATTGAGTCCATCGGTGCTTGCACCTAGCCTGATGTTCCTCGAATCTCCACAGAATTCTGGGAATTTGAGGTCTAATGTTTTCCACTGGCTACCATCTAAAGGGTGCGTCAGCAGCTCGTCCTTTTCAGGGTCATCGTCATCTCCTGGCTTCTTTCTTTCCGCATGCCAGCGCATGAGATTTGCTTCCTTAGGGTCTGCGAAATAGCGTTGTAGACGAGGAGTGGTAGGAAAGTACCATACCACTTTTCGAGGAGCTTTCTTCCCTTTCTTGTATCGACTAACGCCGCACACCGGGCATGTGGTTTTCTCCACGTCCTCGCCCTGATAAATGATGCAATCGTTGATGCAGACGTGGTATCTAATGAGCGGTAGATCAAGAGGACACACGATTTTCTTGGCGTCCTCGATACTAGTTGGACACGTGTTCCCCTCCGGGAGACGATCGTGCTAGAATGCCATCATATCGTCGAAGCTTGCGTCAGTCCATTTATGTTTTGCCTTCATCTCCATAGCCTTGAGCGTTACATTCAACCGGGTATCATCGGGCTTGCATCCTTCATACAATGGAGTAACCGCGTATTTCTCAAGTTGCACAAGCTTGGCTTTCTCTCTAGCGGCAGCCCTGGCATTACTCGTCTGCTTGAGAAGCAGTTCTTGAACATAAGGGTCTCGCACCCAGCCTGACGTTGTTCCATCATCTGCTCCGGCATCTAGATCATCATCATCCTGGTATACTTCTGCACCTTCACCATCTCTAGGAGAATCTTCTTCATCTTGCCCGTCCTTGCCGTGATCATGATCATGTTGCCCGCCTTCCTCATTTTCCGCCGCCCCATTTACGGCCTCGTCGTCTTCGTCATCACTTATCCACCGAGTGTAGCCATCCATGAAACCATGGCGGGCAGTGCGCTGCAATTTCGAATGCTGGTCGATCAAGCAATTGAGTTTGCATCTTATGCACGGACATCTTATCTCCTTCATGTTATTTCGTATCATGTCGGCCATCCCGCATTTCAAAAATCTAGCCATAATGCCTTCGCTCATTATGCGGACCATGGTTACTGTAGCGGTGTACGGTAGAATTAGAAGTTTATTACAACCACAGAACCAATGCATGCATGCAATGGTCGATGGAAAATTTCGGCATGACCTATCCTAAAATTCGGACCTTTGTAAAATGCCAAAGTCTTGCCAAAATGGAAATAAATCAACATTTTGGCAAAACAATGCCAATATATGAGAGCATGCATGCATGCTCTCCAAACACATGAGAGCATCGATCCTCTCCATAGATATGTGACCATTTCATCCATACACATAAACACATCCCTCTTACATAGACAACTTACCGAGACGAGAGACCGCGAGAAGATCTCGAAGGAGAGGTGAGAGACCGAGAGATGGTGGCTGGAAGGAGAGCCTTCCTCTATTATGTATGTAGCATCCAAGGTAAATTTTACAAGCTACAAATGGTGAAAGAGTGGAGAAATTGAGGTGGTAAGGAGGATGGGGGCGAGATCCAAAGAGGAAGAAGGAGGGGAAAGTGAAGTGGGAGATGGTGGATCTAGGAAATGTGCAAAAGGATATCTGCCAAAATGTAGCAGGCAGCACGCACATCCGTGGCGCACATGGCGTGGTGCGCCACAGGCATAAACAACAGCCGTGGCGCACATGCCACCCGTGCGTCACAGACTTGTTCTCCCAGTTGCATAGTAGTGTGGCCCGATTTTTCCTGTAGCGCATGGTTCCCAACTGCGCCACAACTGCCGGTCATGCTCAAAGCGCACTAATCTTAGGTGCGCTATGGCTATGTGGTATACGGCCGACAGTGCCCTGTCCCACACACATCCGTGGCGCACCGCGCACATGTGCGCCATGCTTACTGTAGTTACGCGTAGGGCACCTTTAGGCAGTGCGTCATGCCTATTTTAGCCGTGGGGCACCACTAGCACGTGCACCACGGATGTGCGTGTTACCTATATCCGTTTTCCTAGTAGTGAACTATGGACCCCGGTCCTTTCTTTTACCATCAATCTACAACTGTTTACTGCTTTGTGTTTACTTTCTGCAAACTATTACTTTCTTCCACTCGATACGTTTAATCCTTTGTTTTTAGCAAAACCGGTGAGATTGACAACCTCATCGCAAGTTGGGACAGAGTTCTATGGTTGTGTTTTGCAGGTCTCCACGTTGCTACTAGCACCGGTAGTGCGCCCTGCCAAGGCTCGGCTAGCAACACCTTTGGGGTGTTTCCTTCCTCCTACTGGATTGATAACCTTGGTTTCATAACTGAGGGAAACTTACTACTCTGCTCATCATACCTTCCTCTTGGGGTTCCCCAAGGAGCTCAACCACGAGCCAGCAAGTATTTTTCTAGCGCTGTTGCCGAGGAGTCAAGGACATCTTCAGAAGGGGAGTCCCTCATAACCAATCTCTTTACTTTGTTATTTTTGTTTTTCTTAGTTTACTTTTGTTTTGTTTGCTTGTTTATTTATCAAAAACACAAAAAAATAGTTTTACAAGTTTGCTTACTTTATTAAAAACACAAAAAAATGACTACTCTTGAAAATACTATGTTGTGTGATTTCACTAGCACCAACAACAATGATTTCAAGAGCACGCCTATTGCTCCACTTGTTCCTGAAGCTACTTGCTTTTAAATAAAACCTCCTTTACTCAATCTTGTTATGAGAGAACAATTTTCTGGTATTGGTAATGAAGATGCTACTGCTCATCTAAATAACTTTGTTGAACTTTGTGAGATGCAAAAGCACAGGGATATAGATGGAGATATTATTAAGCTTAAACTGTTTCCTTTCTCTTTGAGAGGAAAAGCTAAAGAATGGTTGAATTCCTTGACTAGGAATAGTATTGATTCTTAGACTAAATGCAAAGATGCTTTCATTGGAAAATACTATCCTCCTGCTAAGATTATATCTATGAGAAGTGAGATAATGAAGTTTAAACAATCTGATAATGAACATGTTTCTCAAACTTGGGAAAGAATGAAAACTTTGGTAAAGAATTGTCCCACTCATGGACTGACTGCTTGGATGATTATCCAAACCTTTTATGAAGGATTGAACTATTCTTCAAGAAATCTATTGGATTCTACTGCTGGAGGTACCTTTATGACCATTACTTTGGGTGCTGCAACAAAGCTTTTGGATAATATGATGGCTAACTATTTTGAATGGCACACTGAGAGAGCTCCACAAGGTAAGAAGGTAAATTCTGTTGAGGAAACCTCCTCCTTGAGTGATAAAATTGATGTTATTATGTCTATGCTTGTTAATGGGAAGGCTCATATTGATCCAAATAATGTTCCCTTAGCCTCTTTGGTTGCTCAAGTAGAGCAAGTTGATGTGAACTTTATAAAATAACAATTTTAGCAACAATGCCTATAGGAATAATTTTGGTAACAACAATTATAGGCCATATCCTGCCAACAATGGTAATGCTTATGGAAATTCCTACAATAATAACAGGAGTGCTCCCTCTGAACTTGAAGTTATGCTTAAACACTTTATTAGTAAACAAAATGCTTTCAATAAAACTATTGAAGAGAAACTCTCTAATGCTGAAAGAAATATAGCATCTTTGGCTGAAGCACAATCTTCTTTGAATAAAATGGCTGCTAAACCTGAAACTATTGATAATCCCTTTGCTGCTACTAATGCCATACAAGTTAGGATTGATGAAAATGTTAGAGTATTAGCTGAATTGCATGCTAAGTGGGAAAGAGAAGATGAAATTGCTAGAAACATTTGTGTTTCTACTATCACTACCACTAATGTTGAAGCTACTAATAGTTCTACTACTTTAGATGACAAATGTGATTTTGATCTTGATGGTTGCAATATTTCTGAAGTTATTAAGTTCCTACAAAATCTTGCTAAAAGTCCTAATGCTAGTGCTATGAATATGGCCTTTACAAAACACATTGATGATGCTCTTATAAAGATTAAAGAAGAAAAGATGAAACATAAAGCTTCTATTCCTATAAAACAAGAAGATGCTTGTGAACCCATCATTAATGTGAAAGTGAATGACTTTTATTTCAAAGCTTTATGTGATCTTGATAGTGGTGTTTCTATTATGCCTAGAAGGATTTATGATATGCTTGATTTGCCACCACTTGAAGATTGTTATTTGAATGTCCCACTTGATGATAATGCTAAAAAGAAACTCATGGGGAGTATGAATGATGTTCTTATTATGGTTAACAATGCCTATGTCCCCGTTGATTTCTATGTTTTGGATGTTGAATGCAATGCTTCTTGTCCTATTACTTTGGGAAGACCTTTTCTTAGAACTGTTGGTGCCATTATTGATATGAAAGAAGGCACCATTAAATATCAACTCCCACTCAAGAAAGGTATAGAACACTTCTCTAGGAAGAGAGATAATATTTCTTTTGTTTCTAATATGAAAACAAAATTTGCTCTTAATGCTTCTTCATTTGAGAACACTTGATCATTTTTCTTGCTTCTTATGCCTAACTTAAAGGCGTTAAAGAAAAGTACTTATTGGGAGATAACCCAAAAGTTTTAGATGAGTCTTGGAAGTTATTACCTCTGTAATAACCTCTCCTTATCCTTTTTATTTGCTTTTTGTGCCAAGAGTAACCTCTAATGAGAGAGAAGTAATGATTGGTAAAGTTTCTGTCCCGAAACAGATTTATGTGCTTCACCGTAAAAATTCGTGTAAAATCTCGGTATGTCCTTTTGAGGCGTGAATTTTTGTTCTTCTACCCCAGGTTGTTATCTAACATTCATTAGTTTAACACTTTTTGATTTGAGCAACATAAGGTATTCGAAAAAATTCGTCTTTACCTTCTGGTCTGTTTTGACAGATTTCTTCCATTATTTGCATTTGCTTCTTGTTAGTTCCTTTTTGAGTTCTTTTGGGGAATTGAGCTTTTTGAGGGAAGTTCTACAGTAGCTTGTGTTTTATTGGAAGTTTTACTGGTGTTGAAATTGAACCCAAAGACTTATTATCTTGAGTGCACTAATGTTACTAATAAAAATTGTGTAAAGTTTTGTATGAAGGAAAATTTTCAGGTGTATGGAAGGAACAAGTAATGAGATGAAGGATGGACTAAATCTCAAGCTTGGGGATGCCATTCTTGTCACCCCAATAAATTTCCAATAAGTACAAGCGTCAAAGCTTGGGGATGCCCAAGGCATCCCCTTCTTCATCAATAAAAATCCCAGATTTCTTCCAAATGCTTCATTTTTATTGTTTCATGCACAGTTGTGTTGTTCCTGGAGCGTCTTCTTTTTCGTTTTTGTTTTGGTTTTTCGTTTGCTTGGTTTGCTTAGTTTGCTGAATAAATTGGTTGGACCCCCTCTTTCATGCATTGGTTTTCAGATAGTTTGGTTTCGATTGGAAAAGAGTAGGAAAAGTTCACACTTAAGTGGTAAAGAGAGCTTGTTTTTGACTGTGGCCTATGCTTTATCACGCCATGCTTGATATTGTTTTGGCTTTATGCTTATTATTCTTTGCTATAGCATTACATGTTATAAACAATTGAGATTGCTTAATGTTCCTTGGAAGGATCATGCGTTGTTTTAGCATATTAAAGCATTGTATTGTGGTATTCTCCTTTGCTGTTTTATTTGGGTTGACTTGGTGCATGCTCACACCATGTTATGACTATCCCAAGTCACCATAGCCTTGATGATCCTTTAGTTTTCAACTTGTAGTATCACTTTATGCTTTGATCAACTATGTTTTGTCGCTCTGCATGATTATGGCCATTATTGCTCTCTTAGTTTGTCGCTCCTAGTCTTTTGCTAGCCTCCATAACCAAGCGTGAGTTCCACTCATGCATACAACTCCTTAAACCAAGTTATTCCAAAGAGTCCACCATACCTACCTATTAGCAATTGCTATTCCAAGTATATTCATGCTTTTATCTACCTTCCGAATTAAACTTGTTATGGGAAAATTAGTGATTAAAGCTCTCACGAACTTGATGGCACACTTTGCTTTTATTGCCCTTAATAAACTTGAACCATTATGTCGTCTATGTTGTATATGCTTGCACTTATTTGTTGGGGATTAGCAGAACCATGTTGTCATGGGGAACGATTTCAACATTGCACTTGTAGTTTGTACCTAGTTGATATCATGCTCTTTTGTCTATGGATGCCGTCGGTGTGAAATGAAAGGGGATCTTGTAAGTCCATGGAGTTATGCATATGTGTTAGAGAAACGCCTGGGCCGCTGGTCTAATCCATGCTGACATGGTGGAAACCTGCAGCGTAACCATAATGAGTTGTCTATGAAGCATTCTTCTTATAAAAAAAGAGTCAGATATTGAGAAAAAGGAGAAAAAGAAAAAAAGAGATATATGAAAAGAGGAAAGAGAGACAAAAACACCATATTCCCATGGTATATAAGAAGATTGCTGAGATGCTCATTGTCTGCTTGCCTTGTCATTTTGATATGGGGATTCTTCTATATCATCGGGCAAGGGGTACCTCGTTGGCGGTTCTCTATCATACACATGTACTTACGATGACAAGAACTTACCGGTGACTAAACTTGAGTAGAATGAGGAGCGGCCCTCGTATTCAAGGGACATGAGATTTCCAACTTATACTTCGTCAAGCATATACTTCATAGTTTGTTCACTTTAACCTTAATCACTTCAAGATGCTTATGATAGGGGCAATGAGAGCTGAAAGCTATTTAGTACCATAATTTTTGGAAGCTCTTTATGAAACTTGAATCTCTCCTTCCTTCTATGAAGGCCCTTTCTTCCACTTTTATGTTGAGTCTCCACCTTCTATCTTTATGCACCTACTTTGAGAGCATAGTGGCCATTCTTAGTTCTATGTGCATTGTCCCAAGACTAGTTGATTTATGCATAACTTGATATTGCTTGTTTTAAACTATTTGTATCTAGTCACTCTTATGAACTTTGAAGGTGTCCTATGCATTTATATTTGCTACTCTATGAGGGACAAGCTGAATCCCATTATGCTATGTTTTCTTTATGTGAAACAAACAAACGTCTTTCAAAGTATTGTTATTCATGAATCTTTTGTTTGTACCCTTTCATGTTCCAACATAGTTGCTTTGTCTTATTGCTAGAACTTTGTCTTTCATGTTATGACTAAAGTACGATGATCCCAGCTTTCAACATTTTGCAAATACTTTGATCAAGTTTATGATGGTGCATGTCACCTCAAAAATTATTCTTTCTTTTTATCACTTACCTACTCGAGGACGAGCATGAGTTAAGCTTGGGGAGGGATGTTGATACATTGCAAATGTATCTATAATTTTTGATGTTCCATGCTTGGTTTTATCTACTTTCTTATGTTTTGTTCCAGCTTTGGAGTAGTTTTCATATGATTTCTTGGACTAACCTATTAACAAAGAGCCACAGTGCTAGCTGCCTGTTTTCTGCTGTTTTTGATTCCAGGAAAGTCAGAAAATGAATATTCTCGGAATTGGATGGGACAAAAGCCAAAGTAAGTTTTTCACCGAGGGACACACGGAGCCAGAATACGAGACGGAGAGGGGCCAGGGGGCCGCCACACCACCTGGCCGTGCGGCCCAGCCTGGCCCGCGCCAGGGGGTGGTGTGGCCGCCTCCGGCACCCCATCGGCCTCCCCTTCTGACTATATATTGCCTCCGATACAGAAACCCTAAGTACCCGATCAAAATTCCACGAAAGATTCTGTAGCCACCGTCATATCCATCCCTAGATCAGGAGGGATCTGAAGCTCTTCCCGGCACCTTGTCGGAGAGGGGAATTCACCCTGGAGGCCTTCTTCATCATCATGCAAGCCTCCGGTGTGATGCGTGAGTAGTTCATCTCTAGACTACGGGTCCATGTAGTAGCTAGATGGCTGGTTCTCCTCCTTTGTGTTATCATGTTAAGATCTTGTGAGCTCCGTTCATGATCAAGATCATCTATTTGTAAATCTGCATGCTGTGTTTGCGGGGATCCGATGGATATTGAGATGCTATTTTAGATTTATTATTGATTCTATCATGTCTTTGTTATTTGTGATCTTGCATGCTTTTCATTGTTAGTATCTATCTTGGCCAAGTAGATGCTAGCAACTCCAAGAGTTAGTATTTATGCTCCATAGTGGGTTCATGCTTCTGGTAATCTGGGGAAGTGACAGAAATCTCTAAGGTACTAGATGTGCTGCTACTACTAGGGAGAAAACAGCAATCCTTTGTTCATACAACAATTGTATTGTTTACTTTACACGCAATTCGTAATGCAATAATCTGTTGCTTGCAACTTAGTACTGGAGGGGCTTCGGATGATAACCTGAAGGTGGATTATTTTTCATAGATGTAGTTGGATGATGGTCTATGTATAATGCTTGTATCCTTTCTCGACGTTTGTCAATTGCCCCGCTGTAATTTGTTCACCCAACATGTTATCTATCTTAGGAGAGCCACCTCTAGTGTCAACACCCGGATTTTTAATCCCAGATGCCTATTATGTCATACATCGCAATCCCAGGATTACCATTTTTGCGAGACATAACAGATTGGATATCACAGTACATCATCCATTACAAACCATAATAAGGTCTTACACGAATAAAGGATCTCATGATCTAGTCTTAATACAACAAGCAGCGGAATAAATAATAAGCGTAGCGGTAGGGTCCATCTTCAGAGTCACAGGCAATGCTGACGATGGGAGATGATCCTAGTTCTCATAGTCGTCCTGATGTCCTTCATCTTGGTAATGCTCTTCATAGTCTGGCCATGAGAATATCCAGGGACAAAACCATGAGTACTCTTTAAGTACACGCAAACTATCACTAACAAGTAAGGTAGTTCTAGTAGGAATGCTAACTCTAAATTTATCTGTGAAGTTAAATTTGAAACCTAAGCTGAGTTCAAAGACAAAGGAAGATAAAATAAAGTTCTAAAATCACTTAAGTTGGGAAGCTAGTGTCATAGTCACAACCCTGTTGTGGTCAAGTCAAAATTCACCATTCATTTCATAAGTCATTTTGAAAACATCTGACGATGGAACAGTATTGACACTCCAACTGTCCATAACCGCGGACGCGGCTATTCGAATAGTGTGACACTCTGCAGAGCTGGTACACTTTCACCACAAGATTCGATACATCTGTCAGGGATAACCCTGAATCATCATACTTAGTATGCAGATAATCAAACATAACCTTTCAATTACACACCCTAGTATAAGCACCTCTCCTATGAGCTTGGCCTCCGAGCCATGACCATTTGTCATCCTAGGCACTGCATAGGTGGACAACATTGAGAGGTAGCCTCAGATCAAACCTCTCTCGTGAGGGAACTAATACTAATGCATATAAAGTTCCGGCTAAGCCTTACCCAATTCAGGTAATGTCATTGTACGGTAAATTTGGAATGGTATCGCATCCGAACCCAACCATTAGTTTTTATAAAGGGCTAAGGCTCATGCCTCAACCTTTTCATCATCATAAACCATTTGTGTTTCTCAACACATGTCAAAACATCTCAATAGAATGACTCATCATTCCAAGGTTTTCACAAGTCATTTTCACCAAGTATTCCCATCTAAAGTGATCAAGTTTTGGATTAGCTCTAAACTACTAAGTTAAGAGTGTTCACTAAGGTAGGATACTAATCTTGAATCTCATGCCATAGAATAAAATATAAGTCTAACTAGATAGGCCATGTTTTATACTTTTTATGCTATCTATAAACAAGGTAAAGAACTTTGGTAAAGTAAAGGAAAGTAAAGCTTGTAAATAAGACTTGGACTAGGTATAAGTCAAAAAGTATAACCAAGCATGTTTAAGGCATCTTGCTTTGGTCATCTAGCTTGCAACTATTATCTTGCATTGTTATGAATCTTGTAAGTGTTAGCTTGCATTGTTAATGATAGCTTGCCTTGTGTAGTGTAGTGGTTGAAATTCTCTTCCTCCTCCTCTTGGTAGAATTCCTCCTCCTCGAAAGCTTGGTCGGTACTACCGTCTATAAATACATACGGAATACACAATCACCAATCAACACTTAACTAGTATATTTAGTACTCTAAGGCACACACATTTGATGATCTAGTATCATCACAAACATCCCAAGGTTTAATGAACTAGTTTCATTCTTTTCATTTGAGAAAAGTAATTTCTACTCATTGAAAAAAATCAAGATTTAATATTCTCCAATTAAAATATGGGATCATATGGACACATGTCATCACCACATATTCTAATACATGGGAATGTGATTTAAAGGTTGGATCACATTTTAATATGTTTAAGTTTAATATTTAATGATTTAAAGTGAGTAGAAATGCCTATATAGCATTATTTAGGTACTAGTCCAAAGTCACTGCATGCAAACCTTAATATTTTTACATATTCATATAGGTATGTTCAAATTTTATTTTTGAAAGTTGGAATCAACTCAAAAGCTATTATAGTTGATTTTATAAAAATGTTTGAATGTGAAAAAGCTTATGTCTTGTTATTTTTACTAGGAGAGATCTGTAACTCTAAATGATTTAAATCCAACGGTCTTGGATAGAGATTTAAAGTACCTTTCCAACAAAATTGGAATCACTCAATTTGGATTTGTAAAACTCCCTGAGTTGATTTCTAAACTAAGAGACAGAATTAAGTTTCAGCTAAAATAGAAAAGGATTTATTTGAATCAAATGGGTCGCGCGGGAAATAAATGGGCCGGCCCACTTTACTCCATGCAGCGCCCAGGCTGGCTTTAAGTGAGGGCCCCACCTGTCAGTGGGACAGGGGTGGCCGAATCGGTCTGGGAGGATGGTGGCCGCAGGATTAGATCCTGATCAACGGCTCACGTCTATCGTCCTCGCTGGAACAGTTCTCGACGGGGACGAACCCTAGCACTGTCGGTGAGGGTGCAGCGAGGGCGTACCGGTGATCCAGCGAGTGCGGCGAGTGCGGCGAGGCAGGAAAACGAACGAGTCAACGACGGCGGGCTCAGGAGAAGTTGTGGCAGCTCTGAAGATGGACGAAATTGATGGGGGCGTCTCCTCCTCTTCTGCGGCTTGCTCCAGCGAAATTCCGGGGGCTGGCTGCTCGAGCTGCTCCGGTGAGAGGTGGGGAAGGACTGGTAGAGGGAGGGGAGCTGGATGGTGTGAAGCATTCGTGTTGGGCAGGCTTCCTTTTATAGGCGCAGCGAGGCGGCAGAGAAGCATGGGCGGAGCTCGTCGGTAACAACGGCACAGGGGGCTATCGGCGTGGGCGAGGTAGGCGGACGGTGGGCGGTTCCCTAGCAGTCATCTAGGGCGTAATGGTGGTGCTAGGGGTGGTGGATAGCGGTCGGGAACGTCTCGCGCTCTGGGAGACAGAGGCGGTGCTCGACGTGGCTCTCGACGACTGTTGGTCGCGCGGCGGGGTACGGTCATGTCTGGCAAGGTGAGGTGGTCAAGGCGGAGCAGCGCGCGCGGTCTATGGTCGAGGCGCGGTCTGTGGCGTGCTTGCGGTGATGGAGCTCTGGCGTGCTCTGGCGTAGCGCAGAGAGGATAGTGCGGGGGCTGGCCTCGATGGTCCAGTGGCTCGCAGTGGCCATGCGGTGGACCGTGGACGGCGGTGAGGTCACGTCTCCTTTCCTGGAGCGGTGAAGAGGGGCTGGTGGTCGCCTGTGGCTTGGGCAAGGTTGGCTGGCGGGCATGTCCTCGGGGTGGCGCGACACTGTGGTGCTAGGCCAAATGGTAGGTCATTGATGGCTTGGTTGGGTCTGGGGGAGACAAAGGCATTGACTAGGGTTCAAATGGTTCGACAAAATTTGATCAAAAACATTAATAGTTAGGCCAAATTGATTCTGCTCACAAGGTGTTTGACAAAATGGCTGAAAGATGAAAACTTTTGAATTTTGAAATGAAATTTGGTGGATTTGTTGATCACATGCTTGAGCATCTCTGTTTGCTTGGGCTTTTTAAATGGAGTTCATTTGAGTGGTTTTTGAAAAAGTGTGATCTAGATACATACACTTGATTCCATTTTCAAATGCCATTTAAAATTAGTGTTTGAATGTTTTTTGAAGATCACAAAGTGGGCCTTGGCACATCTCTACTTGTACTAGCAAGGGGTGCAAAGATCCACAAATGTTTCTATTTGAAAATGAGTCCTAGGAACACCCAAAATGGGCTAGTTGATAAAAATGGCAAAGGTGACCATTTCCTTTATTTAATTATTTTTGATTTCTTTTTATTTGGTTTTTGCTTGGGAATGATCTAGATGATGTGGCATTCATCTTAGAGTCATTTTACAACCATTAGAACAAACAATCATGGCAATTCAAATCAATTCCTATTTAATGCAACACTCATATGCATGCTTAATTATTTTTAATGGGAAAAGTTTTTGTTAACCCTAATTTGGATGATTTGGATCTTAATAACCTTGGATTAAAGATTTGGGATGTTACCTCTAGTGAACTATGGACCCCGGTCCTTTCTTTTACCATCAATCTACAATTGTTTACTGCTTTGTGTTTACTTTCTACAAACTATTACTTTCTTCCACTTGATACATTTAATCCTTTGTTTTCAGAAAAACACGGTGAGATTGACAACCTCATCGCAAGTTGGGGACAGAGTTCTGTGGTTGTGTTTTGCAGGTCTCCACGTTGCTACTAACACCGGTAGTGCGCCCTGCAAAGGCTCAGCTAGCAACACCTTTGGGGTGTTTCCTTGCTCCTTTTGGATTGATAACCTTGGTTTCATAACTGAGGGAAACTTACTACTATGCTCATCATATCTTCCTCTTGGGGTTCCCCAACGAGCTCAACCACGAGCCAGCAATAAGCAGGAAGTCCTTACAATTTAGGTCCTCAAGAATTCTTATAGTGATACTTCTTTTTATCCACTTTTTAGGGTTAGCACAAAATTCCTAAATGAATGTACTCTTGATTTCTGTAGTATTGTAAATAAACTTACATGACTTAATGTCATGGTGTGTTTAACAAATCACACTGATGGCACGGTTATTTGCGAGTCAGTGTTATCCATAGAAAGAACTAGCACATGAGGATGCAGAAATGGGACCGATGGGTTCTTATATTATATCTCTACAGTAACTCTAAACGACGGTAAGACAAAGCCTAGGAGGTTGGCCACGGCTTCTCCTCAAACAACGGCGAGGTCTGATACATTGCAAATGTATCTATAATTTTTGATGTTCCATGCTTGGTTTTATCCACTTTCTTGTGTTTTGTCCACACTTTGGAGTACTTTTCATATGATTTCTTGGACTAACCTATTAACAAGAGCCACAGTGCCAGCTGCCTGTTTTCTGCTGATTTTGGTTCCAAGAAAGTCAGAAAATGAATATTCTCAGAATTGGACGGGACAAAAGCCAAAGTGCCTATTTTTCCGGAAGTCATCAGATGCCAGAATACGAGACGGAGAGGGGCCAGAGGCCGGCCACACCACCTGGCCGCGTGGCCCGGCTGGGCCCGCGCCAGGGGGTGGTGTGGTGGCCCCTGGCACCCCCTCGGCCTCCCCTTCCGACTATTAGATGCCCTCGGGACATAATCCCTAAGTACCCGATCAAAAATCAACGAAAGAGTATGTAGCCGCCGTCATCTCCATCCTAGATCGAGAGGGATCTGAAGCTCTTCCCAGCACCCTGCCGGAGAGGGGAATTCACCCTGGAGGCCTTCTTGATCACCATGCAAGCCTCCAGTGTGATGCGTGAGAAGTTCATCCTTGGACTACGGATCCATGTAGTAGCTAGATGGCTGGTTCTCCTCCTTTGTCCTTTCATGTTTAGATCTTGTGAGCTCCGTTCATGATCAAGATCATCTATTTGTAATTCTGCATGTTGTGTTTGGGGATCCGATGGATATTGAGATGCTATTTCAGATTGATTATTGATTCTATCATGTCTTCGTTATTTGTGATCTTGCATGCTTTCCGTTATAGTAGCTATCTTAGCCAAGTAGATGCTAGCAACTCCAAGAGTTAGTATTTATGCTCGATAGTGGGTTCATGCCTCTGGTAATCTGGGGAAGTGATAGAAATCTCTAAGGTACTAGATGTGTTGTTGCTACTAGGGAGAAAACAACAATCCTTTGTTCATAGAACAATCGTATTGTTTACTTTACACGCAGTTCATAAATCAATAATCTGTTGCTTGCAACTTAATACTGGAGGGGGTTCGGATGATAACCTGAACATGGATTATTAGTCATAGATGCAGTTGGATGGCGGTCTATGTATAATGTTGTAATGCCCAATCAAGTCTCAAAGGATTCAAGATGATTACTATATGCATGTATTGCTTTCTCGATGTTTGTCAATTGCCCCACTGTAATTTGTTCACCCATCATGTTATCTATCTTAAGGAGAGCCACCTCTATTGAACTATGGATCCCGGTCCTTGTCTTTTACATTCAATCTACAAACTGTTTACTTCTTTGTGTTTACTTTCTGCAAACTTTTACTTCTTTCCATTCGATACGTTTAATCCTTTGTTTTCCGCAAAACACGGTGAGATTGACAACCTCATCGCAAGTTGGGGACAAAGTTTTGTGGTTGTGTTGTGCAGGTCTCCACGTTGCTACTAGCACCGGTAGTGCGCCCTGCCAAAGCTCAGCTAGTAACACCTTTGGGGTGTTTCCTTGCTCCTACTGGTTCGATTAAACCTTGGTTTCATAACTGAGGGAAACTTGCTACTGTGCTCATCATACCTTCCTCTTGGGGTTCCCAACAAGCTCTACATCAACCACGCACCAGCAATTTTCTGGGCACCGTGCATTGAGCCATCAAGTATTTTTCTGGCGCCATTGCCGGGGAGTCAAGGACATCTTCACAAGGGGAGTCTCTCATAACCAATCTCTTTACTTTGTTGTTTTTGTTTTTCTTAGTTTCTTTTTGCTTTGTTTGCTTGTTTCTTATTCAAAAAACACAAAAAAAATAGTTTTACTAGTTTGCTTTCTTTATCAAAAACACACAAAAATTAAGTCTCCTTTAGTTGTCACCCCTTCCTTAGCTCATCATGTTGATCCCTACATTCACCCTGAAAGACCTTTCAATTGGTAGTGGTTCTATAATTGGGAAAGATAATATTGAAGAATTCTTCAATCATGTTAGTAAGCATGAAGATACTAAGGATAGATCCCTTGCAGAACTTGCTCCAAACTATGAGATTGCTGCAGCTTCTTTAATTCACATGTTAGAAGCTAGGTTTGTTAACCTCAACCCCTTAATGCAAGTAATGTTTCTTAAGCTTAAAGAAATAGAGGACCCTGAAAAGAGGGATTTTATTCTAGAAACTTTGTTTAAGGAATTCTATGATGTTGCCAAGGAAGCTAGGAAAGTCTTTGAATGTTTCAATATGCTAGGCTCATGTGTAGATGTTGTTGGTACACGAGAAAAGATGAACAAAACCGAATCTAATGGGGAGGAACCTAAGATACCAATACCCTTTAAACTAGTAGAAATACATGATGCAATAGAAAAGAATCTTGATTGGATTGTTTCTGCAAACCCTTTTGATGAGAATAGTGAACCTAAGAGCATTGAGATAGGATCCTCTAGAACTTATTTGGATGATATACCTTGCCTTGTTGAAAATATTTCTGGTATTGATCTTAATGCTTCTTCATTTGAGAACACTTGATTCTTTCTTTGCTTCTTATGCCTAACTTAAAGGCGTTAAAGAAAAGTACTTATTGGGAGATAACCCAAAAGTTTTAGATGAGTCTTGGAAGTTATTACCTCTGTAATAACCTCTCCTTATCCTTTTTATTTTCTTTTTGTTCCAAGAATAACCTCTAATGAGAGAGAAGTAATGATTGGGAAAGTTGCTGTCTCGAAACAGATTTCTGTGCTTCACCGTAAAAATTCGTGTAAAATGTCTGAACGTATTTTTGAGGCATGAATTTTTGTGCTTCTGCCCCAGGTTGTTATCTAACTTTCTTTCGTTTAACACTTTTTGATTTGAGCAACAGAAGGTCTTCGAAAAAATTAGTCTTTACCTGCTGGTCTGTTTTGACAGATTTCTGCCATTTTCTGCATTTGCTTCTTGTTGGTTCCTTTTTGAGTTATTTTGAGGAATTGAGCTTTTTGAGGGAAGTGCTAAAGTAGCTAGTGTTCTAATGGAAATTTATTTGGTGTTAGAACTGAATCTTAAGACTTATTTATCTTGAGTGCACTAATGTTGCTAATAAAGATTGTGTGAAGTTTTGTATGAAGGAAAATTTTCAGGTGTATGGAAGGAATGAGTAATGAGATGAAGGATGGACTAAAGCTCAAGCTTGGGGATGCCACACGTGTCACCCCAAGAAATATCCAAGAAGTACAAGCGTCAAATCTTGGGGATGCCCAAGGCATCCCCTTCTTCATCAATAAAAATCCCAGGTTTCTTCCAAACGCTTCATTTTTATTGTTTCATGCACAGTTGTATTTTTCTTGGAGCCTCTTCTTTTTCTTTTTCGTTTTGGTTTTTCATTTGCTTTAGTTTGCTTAGTTTTCTGAACAAATTGGTTGTACCCCCTCTTTCATACATTGGTTTACAAATAGTTTGGTTTGGTTTGGAAAAGAGTAGGAAAGTTCATACTTATGTGGTAAAAAGAGCTTGTTTTTTACTATGGCCTATGCTTTGTCATGCCATGCTTCATATTGTTTTGGCTTTATGCTTAGTATTCTTTGTTGTAGCATGACTTGTTATAAACAATTGAGATTGCTTAATGTTCCTTGGATGAATCGTGCGTTGTTTTAGCATATTAAAGCATAGTATAGTGGTATTCTCCTTTGATGCTTTATTTGGGTTGACTTGGCACATGCTCACACCATGTTATGACTATCTCAAGTCACCATAGCCTTTATGATCCTTTAGTTTTCAACTTGTAGTATCACTTTATGCTTTGATCAATGATGTTTTGTCGCTCTGCATGATTATGGCCATTATTGCTCTCTTAGTTTGTCGCTCCCAGTCTTTTGCTAGCCTCCACAACCAAGTATGAGTTCTACTCATGCATCCAACTCCCTAAACCAAGTTATTCCAAAGAGTCCACCATACCTACCTACTAGCTTATGCTATTCCAAGTATATTCATGCTTTTGTTTACCTTCCAAATTAAACTTGTTATGAGAAAACTAGTGATTAAAGCTCTCACGAACTTGATGGCACACTTTACTTTTTTGCACCTAACTAACTTGAACCATTGGGTCCTTCTTTGTTGCGTATATGCTTGCGCTTTATAAGTTGAAATTAGCAGAACCATGTTTCATGGGGAACGCTTTCAACATTACACTTGTACTTTGTACCCCGTTGATATCATGTTCTTTTGCTTACGGATCCCGGCGGTGTGAAATAAAAGTGGAACTTGTAAGATCATGGAGTTTGTATGTGTGTAAGAGAAATGCCTGGGCCGCTAGCCTAAGCCATGCCTAATCATGGTGGAAACTTGTAGCATCACCATAATGAGCACTCTATGAAGCATCCTCAATAAAAACCTATGAAAATAGCAAATAAAAAGATCGCTAAGATGTTCATTGTCTGCTTGCCTTGTCATTTTGATTATGGGAAAGCTCCCATATCATGTGTAAGGGGTACCCCGTTGGCGGTTCTTAATGATACACATGTACTTACAATGACAAGAGCTTACTCGTGACTAAAGTTGAGTAGCATGAGGTTCGGTCTTTGTAAGTAAGGGGCATGAGATTCGGTTTATAACTTGTCAAGCATATCCTCTTAGTTGTGTCACTTTAACCTTAATCACCTTAAAGATGCTTATGATAGGGGCAATGAGAGCTAAAAGCTATAAGTACCATAATTTTCGGAAGCTCTTTATGAGACTTGAATCCCTACTTCCTTTTACAAAGGCCTTTCTTCCACCATTATATTGAGTCTCCACCTTCTATCTTTATGCACCTACTTTGAGAGCATAGTGGCCATTCTTAGTTCTATGTGCATTGTCCCAAGACTAGTTGATTGATGCATAACTTGTTATTGCTTGTTTTAAACTATTTGTATCTAGTCACTCTTATGAACTTTGAAGGTGTCCTATGCATTTATTGAAGGAAATATGCCCTGAGAGGCAATAATAAAGTTGTTATTATGTATTCCTTATATATGATAGATGTTTATTTTGCATGCTATAATTGTATTGATAGGAAACATCAATACATGTGTGTTTAATAAACAAAAAGGGTTCCTAGTTATGCCTCTCTTATAGACTAGCTTGTTGATTAACAAGATGATCAAGGTTTCCTGATCATGGACATTGGATGTTGTTAATAACAAGGTCACAGCATTTGTGAAATGATGTGATGAACATTCATCTGAAGTATAGCATTACGATCAAGTCATTATGTTTATATTGCTATAACATCATACGAAGTAATCTTTATCCTTAGACCATGAGATCATGTTAATTGCTAACACCTGAAGAGTATCTTGATAACATCAAATGTCACACCGTAACAGGGTGACTATAAAGATGGGTTCAGTACTACGAAGGTGTTATGTTGAGGCTCATGGATCAAGAATGGAATTTGTCAATCCAGATGACGGATATATATACTCTGGGCCCTCTCGGTGATATCACATTAGGATAGCTTGCAAGCAAGTGATGTGATCACTAGAATGTTATATCACGGGAACGAGAAAAGAGTGCAAGTCGGTAACGAGATCAAACTAGGTATGGAGATACCGATGATCGAATCTTGGACATGTAATATATCGAGAGACAAAGGGATTTAGTTACAAGCGTTAAAGGTTCTCACGATCACAGGAGTCATCGTTGAATGTGTAGGAGTCAGTACAGATCTCCAGGTCCCGCTGCTGATTATTGATCAGAGAATGGTCTCGATCATGTCTGCATTATTCGCGAACCATAGGGTGGCACACTTAAGAGTTATCGGACACCATTTTGGAGCACATATGTTTTAGACGAAAGAATTGCAAAGCGCAGGAATTGTTTGAATAGAAACCGGAAATTGTTTCGGGTGAAATTGCAGAAGGTGTTTCTGCATGTGATATTGAAATATTGCAAGGGGCTATATGTGAATGTTTGTTAATTCAAGTAATTAACAAAATTCTGAATAAATTTAATAAAAAGAGTTTTATTAAATGAGAGAGCATTAAATTTGGAGAAATTTAATGCATTTAAAGTGGAGACTTTAAAAGGGAATGTGGAGAGGCATTTTAATGTGGAGGAGTTACCACCACATGAATGGGGGAGATGAGGGGTCACCCCCCCATGCGCCGGCCATGGAGGGAGGGGCACCCCCCCTCCTCCTATAAAAGGCCACCCATTACCTCCTTCATCCTCACACCTCCTTGTGAAAGATCTCTCTCCCGCTCTAGAATTATTCCCCCATGGTCTCGGATTAGCGAGATACATGTTCCCGGTGGCATTTCGTCTAGAAGGAGTTGCTGCTTCCGCTGGATCGCTGGAGCGAGTAGGTGGAGGTTGTCCGGTGGCTTGAACGTGTGTGCGAGTGGGATGCGCTGCTGAGTTGCGGCGCTCGGACTTCCTCACGATCTTGAGATCGGCAAGTGTACGACTACATCAACCACGAGTTCCTACTTGTTAACAAAGCTCGTTGTCTTTGAGGGTAAGTTCTCCATGGATGTATGTCCACCCGTTGTTCTGTATCTAGTAGATAGATCTTGGCGTATAGTTCTCATCGTAGGAAAATGTTTGTTTTCTATGCTGCGGACCCAACAGTGGTATCAGAGCCTGATCTATGCGTAGGTGCTTTGCACGGGTAGTACACATATGTTTATATGTGGGCGATGATGATCATGTTATTGCATCTTCTATGTACTTTGGATATTGGTGGCATAGTGGGATGAAGCGGCCCGGACCAACCTTACATGTCATCGTACATGAGACCGGTTCCACGACTAACATGCAACTAGTTTTGCATAAGTGGCTAGCGGGTGTCTGTCTCTCCTACTATAGTCAATATCTGATTTACAACGAGTTGCTAATAACTTGGTTATCCTCGTTGTGGTTCATGTTCATAGGTTAGACCGGTTCTATCTCCGAAAGCCCTAAGCCACGTAAAACTTGCAATTGATAAATTAGAGGCGTCTAGTTTAGATCGTTGCTGGGCTAATGTTTTGATATGGTATTGTTGTAAGTAGATGTATGATAGATACTCTTACAACTCACTTAACGTGTAAGTTCCATAGACCTTGGCCTTACACACAAAGGAATGATAGAGATCATACCACGATGCAAATGATAGAGATCAAATGCATGGACCATATCACCTCACTTCACACATTAGCATCTTATATTGCTAGTTTGGCGCTTTTGGTAGCATTATAAGATGATCCCTCATTTAGATATCAAGATAAAATGTGTTCTTCCTTAAGTATGCACCGTTTTGTGGATCGTGTTTTGAGGCATCACGTGATGATCGGGTGTTCTCGACTCTACGCTTTCATACAACGGGAGTAAGACAGTTTTACACACGCAAATACTAAGGTTCTTACTTGACGAGCCTAGCATGTACAGACATGGCCTCGGAACACGGACCGAAAGGTTAAGCATGAGTCATATAGTTGATATGATGCCCATATAGATGCTCGCCTTTGAAGCTACACCAACTCACGTGATGATCGGACTTGGTGTAGTGGATTTGGTTCATGTAATCACCAAAAGGACACGAGGGATGTCGTTTTTGAGTGGGAGTTCATTAGTAATTTGGATTAGTTGAACTCAATATATCATAAACTTAGTCTAAATATACTTTACAAATTCTGTTGTAGATGGCACCACCTGCTTTTAATTTCAATATGTTCATGGAGAAAGAGAAACTTGCTGCAAATGGTAGCAACTTCACCAACTGGGCTATGAATTTGAGGATTCTCCTCACTGCTGCACAAAAGCAATATTTGCTAGATGTGCCGCTAGGCCCCCACCAGCTCCTGATGCCCTTGACGAGGAAAAGAACGTCTATATAACTCGTCAGGAGGACCACAACTTAGTTCATTGCGGCATACTGTATGGGCTAGAGCCAGAACTTCGAAAGCGTTTCGAAAATGGCAATGCCTTTGATACCATGGGAGAATTGAAAATGATTTTCAATGCCCATGCTGCCGTAGAGAGTTATAATGCTACACAAAAGTTCTTTAGCTGCATGATGGAGGAAAACAGCTCCGTTAGTGCGCACGTAATCAAAATGTCTGGGTACGCCGATAAGCTTGTGTCCTTGGGAATAACGATTCCCATTGACTTAGGCATGCATCGTGTTCTCCAATCTCTGCCACCTAGCTACAAGAGCTTCGTGATGAACTATAATATGCAGGGCATGAAGAAGTCTCTTCCCGAGCTTCTGTCAATGCTTAAGACTGCAGACGTGGAGATTAGGAAAGAACATCAAGTGTTGATGATCAATAGGACCACCGGTTTCAAGAAGGACAAGAAAGGCAAGCAGAAGGGAAAGAAGGGCGGCAAATCTGTTGCCGCGCCTAAAAAGAAACCCCGAGCTGGCCCTAAGTCTGACACCGAGTGCTACTATTGCAAGGGATCGCCATTGAAGAATCGCCCCAAGTATTTGGCGGACAAGAAGGCCGGCAAGGCAAACAAAGGTATATGTGATATACATGTTATTGATGTGTACTTGACTAGTACTCGCAGTAGCACCTGGGTATTTGATACAGGATCGGTTGCTAATATATGTAACTCGATTCAGGGGCTGCGGAACAAGCGACAAATTGTAAGGGATGAGGTCACAATGCGGGTCGGCAATGGATCAAGAGTTGATGTGATCGCCGTCGGAACGCTGCCTCTCCATATGCCGTCGGGATTAGTTATAAACCTGAATAATTGTTATTTGGTGCCTACACTGAGCATGAACATTGTATCCGGATCGTGTTTGATGCAAAGTGGTTATTCGTTTAAGTCTGAAAACAATGGTTGTTCGATTTATATGAATAATATCTTTTATGGTCATGCACCTGTGTTGAATGGTTTATTTTTGTTGGATCTCGATAGTAGTATTACACATATTCATAATGTTGATGCTAAAAGGATTAAACTTGATAATGATATATCTACATATATGTGGCACTGCCGTCTGGGTCATATTGGCGTTAAACGCATGAAGAAACTCCATTCTGATGGACTTTTGGAATCACTTGATTTTGAATAATTTGATACATGTGAGCGATGCCTTATGGGCAAGGTGACTAGAACGTTGTTTTCCGGTTCAATGGAACGGGCGACAGATTTATTGGAAATCATACATACTGATGTGTGTGGACCAATGAGTGTGTCGGCGCGAGGTGGATATCGTTATTTTGTTACTTTCACGGATGATTTGAGTAGATATGGTTATATCTATTTGATGAAACATAAGTATGAAACCTTTGAAAGGTTCAAAGAATTTCAGAATGAAGTGGAAAATCATCGTAACAGAAAGATCAAATTTCTGCGGTCCGACCGTGGAGGATAGTATCTTAGTTACGAGTTTAGCACACATATGAAAGACTGTGGAATAGTTTCACAACTCACGCCTGCCGGAACACCACAACGTAATGGTGTGTCAGAACGTCGTAATCGTACTTTATTGGATATGGTTCGATCTATGATGTCTCTGACTGACTTGCCACTGTCATTTTGGGGTTATGCACTGGAAACCACTGCATTCACTTTAAATCAGGCACCATCTAAATCCGCTTAAACGACACCATATGAATTATGGTTTGGAAACAAACCTAAGCTGTCATTTCTTAAAGTTTGGGGATGCAATGTTTATGTGAAGAAACTTCAGCCAGATAAACTCGAACCCAAAGCGGAAAAATGCGTATTCATAGGATACCCTAAGGAAACGATTGGGTATACCTTCTATCACAGATCCGAGGGCAAGGTCTTTGTTGCCAAGAATGGATCCTTTCTTGAGAAGGAGTTTCTCGCGAAAGGTGTGAGTAGTCGGAAGGTAGAACTCGAAGAGGTTATTGAACCTTCTCTTCATGAAATGGCGAGTAGCGCAGCTCGAAGTTGTTTGAGTTGACTTCACCTAATGAAGAGAGAGCTAATGATATTGATCATGAAACTCCAAAAGAGGACACTACCAACCTCGCAGTCAAGCGGTGACACGTGCAGCCCCGAATCAGGCAGTGTTATGAATTTCATGATTGATGAAATAGATGACCCTGCGACATATGAAGAAGCGATGATGAGCCCTGATTCCAACAAATGGCTAGAAGCCATGAAATCCGAGATGGAATCCATGTATGAAAACCAGGTTTGGACCTTGGTGGACTTACCTCACGATCGAAAGGCCGTTGAGAATAAATGGATTTTCAAAATAAAAACTGATGCTGATGGTAATGTAACCATCTATAAGGCTCGACTTGTCGCAAAGGGGTTTCAACAAATTCAAGGAGATGACTACGATGAGACATTCTCTCCCGTAGCGATGCTTAAGTGATTAGGATTATGTTAGCAATTGCTGCATATTTCGATTATGAAATATGGCAGATGGATGTCAAAACTGCGTTCCTCAATGGTAATATTGAAGAAGAGTTGTATATGATACAACCTAAGGGTTTTGTCGATCCTAAGGATGCTGATAAGGTGTGCAAACTTCAGCGATCCATCTATGGACTGAAGCAAGCATCCCGGAGTTGGAATCTCCGCTTTGATGAGGTGATCAAAGAGTTTGGATTTGTCCAAACTTATGGAGAGGCTTGTATTTACAAGAAAGTGAGTGGGAGCAATGTGGCATTTCTGATATTATATGTGGATGACATATTATTTATTGGAAATGATATAGATCTTTTAAACAATGTTAAAAGTTATCTAAACAGCAAATTTTCGATGAAGGACCTTGGTGAAGCTTCATATATATTAGGCATTAAAATCTATAGAGATAGATCAAGATGCCTAATTGGGCTATCACAGAGTACATACCTTGATAAGATATTAAAGAAGTTTAATATGGACGGAAGTAAGAAGGGGTACTTACCTATGTTGCAAGGCAAGACATTGAGTAAGACTCAAAGTCCGATACGGCGGAAGAAAGAGAGATAATGGATAAGATCCCCTATGCCTCAGCCATAGGATCTATAATGTATGCCATGCTATGTACAAGACCGGATGTGGCACATGCTATTAGTTTGACTAGTAGGTACCAATCTGATCCAGGTTCGGAACACTGGATAGCGGTCAAGAATATCCTTAAGTACTTGAGAAGAACTAAGGATATGTTTCTTGTATACGGAGGTGAAGAAGAGCTAGTCGCTAAGTGTTATGTCGATGATAGCTTTGACACTGATCCGGATGACTCTAAGTCTCAATCTGGATATGTATTTCTCTTGAATGGAGCAGCAGTTAGTTGGAGGAGCTCCAAACAACCTGTGGTGGCTGGATCAACGACGGAGGCGGAATATGTTGCTTCTTCAGAAGCAGCGCAGGAAGCGGTTTTGATAAAGTAGTTCATAATGGAACTAGGTGTGGTTCCTAGTGCGTTGGACCCAATGGTGATCTATTGTGACAATAATGGAGCCATAGCCAACGCCAAGGAACCAAGGTCTCACAAGAATTCCAAGCATATTAAGCACCGGTTTCACTCCATCCGCGAGCATGTCAAAGATGGAGATATAAAGATTGGTAAAGTACACACGGACCTGAATGTAGCAGATCCGTTGACTAAAGTACTCCCTAGGGCAAAACATGATCAACACCAGAACTCCATGGGTGTTAGATTTATCACTATATAAACTAGATTATTGTCTCTAGTGCAAGTGGGAGACTGAAGGAAATATGCCCTGAGAGGCAATAATAAAGTTGTTATTATGTATTCCTTATATATGATAGATGTTTATTTTGCATGCTATAATTGTATTGATAGGAAACATCAATACATGTGTGTTTAATAAACAAAAAGGGTTCCTAGTTATGCCTCTCTTATAGACTAGCTTGTTGATTAACAAGATGATCAAGGTTTCCTGATCATGGACATTGGATGTTGTTAATAACAAGGTCACAGCATTTGTGAAATGATGTGATGAACATTCATCCGAAGTATAGCATTACGATCAAGTCATTATGTTTATATTGCTATAACATCATACGAAGTAATCTTTATCCTTAGACCATGAGATCATGTTAATTGCTAACACCTGAAGAGTATCTTGATAACATCAAACGTCACACCGTAACAGGGTGACTATAAAGATGGGTTCAGTACTACGAAGGTGTTATGTTGAGGCTCATGGATCAGGAGTGGAATTTGTCAATCCTGATGACGGATAGATATACTCTGGGCCCTCTCGGTGATATCACATTAGGATAGCTTGCAAGCAAGTGATGTGATCACTAGAATGTTATATCACGGGAACGAGAAAAGAGTGCATGTCGGTAACGAGATCAAACTAGGTATGGAGATACCGATGATCGAATCTCGAACATGTAATATATCGAGAGACAAAGGTATTTAGTCACAAGCGTTAAAGGTTCTCACAATCACAGGAGTCATCGTTGAATGTGTAGGAGTCAGTACGGATCTCCAGGTCCCGCTGCTGATTATTGATCAGAGAACGGTCTCGATCATGTCTGCATTATTCACGAACCGTAGGGTGGCACACTTAAGAGTTACCGGACACCATTTTGGAGCACATATGTTTCAGACGAAAGAATTGCAAAGCGCAGGAATTGTTTCAATAGAAACCGGAAATTGTTTCGGGTGAAATTGCAGAAGGTGTTTCTGCATGTGATATTGAAATATTGCAAGGGGCTATATGTGAATGTTTGTTAATTAAAGTAATTAACAAAATTCTGAATAAATTTAATAAAAAGAGTGTTATTAAATGAGAGAGCATTAAATTTGGAGAAATTTAATGCATTTAAAGTGGAGACTTTAAAAGGGAATGTGAAGAGGCATTTTAATGTGGAGGAGTTACCACCACATGAATGGGGGAGGTGAGGGGTCACCCCCATGCCGGCCATGGAGGAGGGCGCCTCCTCCTATAAAAGGCCACCCATTCCCTCCTTCATCCTCACACCTCCTTGTGAAGGATATCTCTCCCGCTCTAGAATTATTCCCCCATGGTCTCAGATTAGCGAGATACATGTTCCCGGTGGCATTTCGTGCGGAAGGAGTTGTCGCTTCACTGGATCGCTGGAGCGAGGAGGTGGAGGTTGTCCGGTGGCTTGAACGTGTGTGCGAGTGCGGATGTGCTGCTGAGTTGCGGCGCTCGGACTTCCTCACGATCTTGAGATCGGCAAGTGTACGACTACATCAACCACGAGTTCCTACTCGTTAAAAAAAGCTCGTTGTCTTCGAGGGTATGTTCTCCATGGATGTATGTCCACCTGTTGCTCTGTATCTAGTAGATAGATCTTGGCGTATAGTTCTCATCGTAGGAAATTTTTTGTTTTCTATGATGCGGACCCAACATTTATATTTGCTACTCTATTGAGGGACAAGCTGAATACTAGTATGCTATGCTTTCTTTATGTGAAACAAACAAATGTCTTGCAAAGCATTGTTATTCATGAATCTTTTGTTTGTGCCTTTTCATGTTGCATCATAGTTTCTTTGTCTTATTGCTAGAACTTTGTCTTTCATGTTATGATTGAAGTACTATGATCCCAGCTATCAATGTTTTACAAATACTTTGATCAAGTCTTTGATGGTGCATGTCACCTCAAAAATTATTCTTTGTTCTTATCACTTACCTACTCGAGGACAAGCAGGAGTTAAGCTTGGGGATGTTGATACATTGCAAATGTATATATAATTTTTGATGTTCCATGCTTGGTTTTATCCACTTTCTTGTGTTTTGTCCACACTTTGGAGTACTTTTCATATGATTTCTTGGACTAACCTATTAACAAGAGCCACAGTGCCAGCTGCCTGTTTTCTGCTGTTTTTGGTTCCAGGAAAGTCAGAAAATGAATATTCTCGGAATTGTACGGGACAAAAGCCAAAGTGCCTATTTTTTCGGAAGTCATCAGATGCCAGACTACGAGACGGAGAGGGGCCAGAGGCCGGCTACACCACCTGGCTGCGCGACCAGGCTGGGCCCACGCCAGGGGGTGGTGTGGTGGCCCCTAGCACCCCCTCGGCCTCCCCTTCCGACTATAAGATGCCCTCAGGACGTAAACCCTAAGTACCCGATCAAAAATCCACGAAAGAGTTTGTAGCCGCCGTCATCTCCATCCCTAGATCGGGAGGGATCTGAAGCTCTTCCCGGCACCCTGCCAGAGAGGGGAATTCACCCTGGAGGCCTTCTTCATCACCATGCAAGCCTCCGGTGTGATGCGTGAGGTAGTTCATCCTTGGACTACGGATCCATGTAGTAGCTAGCTGGCTGGTTCTCCTCCTTTGTGCTTTCATGTTTAGATCTTGTGAGCTTTGTTCATGATCAAGATCATTCTGCATGTTGTGCTTGCGGGGATCCGATGGATATTGAGATGCTATTTCAGATTGATTATTGATTCTATCATGTCTTTGTTATTTGTGATCTTGCATGCTTTCCGTTGTTAGTAGCTATCTTGGCCAAGTAGATGCTAGTAACTCCAAGAGTTAGTATTTATGCTCGATAGTGGGTTCATGCCTCTAGTAACTGGGAAGTGATGTAAATCTCTAAGGTACTAGATGTGTTGTTGCTACTAGGGATAAAACAACAATCCTTTGTTCATAGAACAATCGTATTGTTTACTTTACACGCAGTTCGTAAAGCAATAATCTGTTGCTTGCAACTTAACATTGGAGGGGGTTCGGATGATAACCTGAAGGTGGATTATTAGTCATAGATGCAGTTGGATGGCGGTCTATGTATAATGTTGTAATTCCCAATCAAGTCTCAAAGGAGTCAAGATGATTAGTATATGCATGTATTGCTTTCTCGATGTTTGTCAATTGCCCCGCTGTAATTTGTTCACCTAGCATGTTATCTATCTTAAAGAGAGCCACCTCTAGTGAACTATCGATCCCGGTCCTTGTCTTTTACATTCAATCTACAAACTATTTACTTCTTTGTGTTTACTTTCTGCAAACTTTTACTTCTTTCCATTCGATACGTTTAATCCTTTGTTTTCCGCAAAACACGGTGAGATTGATAACCTCATCGCAAGTTGGGGACAAAGTTTTGTGGTTGTGTTGTGCAGGTCTCCATGTTGCTACTAGCACCGGTAGTGTGCCCTGCCAAAGCTCAGCTAGTAACACCTTTGGGGTGTTTCCTTGCTCCTACTGGTTCGATTAAACCTTGGTTTCATTACTGAGGGAAACTTGCTGCTGTGCTCATCATACCTTCCTCTTGGGGTTCCCAACGAGCTCTACATCAACCACGCACCAGCACTTTTCTAGGCGTCGTGCATTGAGCCATCAAGGTCTATGGCGGCTTTGATCTGGACCTTGCCAACGGTGCTGGGAGGGGAGACGGCGAGCGGTCTTCACCGCCTAGCCACAGTCGTCCAGGCGGCAGTGCTAGAGCAGGGCTCGCTGGGTTCGGGCCTAGCGGCGGCTAACACCTTCTTGTCTTGGGCTGGTGGTGGCGCTTCGTGGATGAGGTCCTGGTCCGGCTTCGCATCATGAGGACACCCATGGATGCAACCCTAGGCTTGGCAGTGGTGGCTGATGAGTCCAAAATTTAAGCATATTTACCTTTTGTTTTTGCATAAATAGAGTAGGGATCTTTGTAATTCACTGCGTTTGCACGCACCATTTTGTTCTTGTTTTAACAGGATCCCAAATCACTAAGTCTTATATGAACACATCAATTGGAACTGTCATATTATGTTATAATATGATATTTCTAAGTGATAAAAGTCATTTTAAGGATTTACCTTCACACCTGGGAGAATACCAAACAAGGAGAAGCAATCAGTACCAATAACGACCGGTGGTACGGGCGGAGCCGTCCGCTCGTACTAGGTGTCAGCATGATCGCCCCATCAAATACTTTCTCCTGGCAAAGACTAGAGGAGGATCCAACATTCACAGCCACCAGAAACCATGAAAAACCACATCTGAAAGGGATCTGAAGGAGGAACTTGGCTGGGGTAAAATCCTAGTTACTTCAAGGATCATTGCAGGACAATGCATCATCCCCATTATCATCAACCGCTGCATCTCCATCGCCACCATTACCCCCATCTCTCATCTATTAGATCTTGTTGTAATTCTAGATTCAATTGTGGTTTGCATTAGATCTATGTCCATACTTTTATCCATTCATTTGACTATGATGATGTTGTTAATTGCTTCCATGTGTGAGTAGTTCCTTTGTTCTTGGGGAGATGGATAAACCCTAGCACCATTATGAATTTGTAATAAAGATGATCTATTCTTGTGTCCATATGAGTTGCCAGTCTATGATATATTTATGATTTGTGTTTGATCTCTCTCTTTAGATGGTATGTGTAGTCGGCCACATATCATTTTCCCTTGGGACTAAAGGGAGGGATAAATCCTTTGGAAGTGCTTTGGAACGTACCCGGAATGGCCCCGTGACAGATTGACACCGACTCATAACCTACACGGTCAAGGGAGGATTAAAGAGGGACTCCTAAGCTAATTATGATATCCACGGGGAAATCGTTAATTGCGGTGGTTTGCATGGGTGACTGCTCTCAGACACCACAGTGGTTATTTATAGGTGACCTCACTCTTGGCTCGACAAAGTGGCTTCCTACGCGCTTTGTAGTGAACATCTTATTATGGAGCTCTCTCCACACATCTCATGACACAAGAAGTATGTTATCTTGATTATTAATAATAACAATACCAGTCTAGTGGCGTATATATATTACATCCCCGAGAACGTTTTAGCCCTATTGAGTTCAACCACGTTTTCATACAACCCTGTTACTTGTTTCCTTTTACTTGTTTTAATTATTTTTGTCTAATCAACCAAAAACCTTTCAAATAGCCTTTACTTGAGATCAAAGGCAGCTTATAAGTATGCTTTGGTAGATAGTGACAAGGGGCATAAAGACCTATACCAATAGCTCTCTGTGGGTTTGATATCTTTACTTCGAAACTAGCTACAATTGATCTATGCACTTGCAGTCATAAAGCTATTTTCTAGCACCGTTGTCGGGGAGCTAAGCGCTTTTGGTCGTTGTTCTTAGTTACTTATTTTACTAATTGTTTTACTAAAGTTTCTTATTAGTTTTAGGTAAGCACCATGACTGCACTCAGACTGATTAATCATCTCGATGCTACTAAATACCTCGGGAAGTTTAATAGAGGAATCATCAAGGAATTCCTAAGTAGGAGCGAACCAGAATACGGGGTCAATCCTTGTTTTATCGCTATTATTAAAGAAAAAACTTTGGTAGGAGATGATCCAGATTAGGATCCTTACACTCATTTAATGCATTTTACAGTGCTATGTTGGACTCTTAAACTGAGATGTTGTTCCCATGATGAATTGAAACTTAAACTGTTTAGCCAATCTCTAACCAGCACTGCTTTGGCTTGGTATAGAATTTGCCCTGCAGAGAAAATTGATACTTGGGAAAAACTCAAAGGAGAATTTATGTTTCGATTCTTTCCCAAGGTAAAAATGCTAAAGTAAGAAGGAAATTACAAACTTCAAGAACCACCTAGGTGAAGGCTTGGTAAGGGACTTCAAAAGATATAAGTCCCTACTTAATAAATGTCCCCATCATGATTTACCTGAATAGTATGTTTTACATATTTCCTATGGAGGTCTTAATCAAGAAACTAAATATGAGCTTGACACGAACTCTAGAGGATCTTTCATGGAGTTAACTATAATTAAAGCTTGGGAACTTTTAGAACGAATTTGCGATAACAGAGAAACATGGGGATTTGATTTAGGCGGGGAAGGAGGTATAGAAATGGAATGCGACTGTCTTAATGCTTATAAAGACTCCAGTAAAGTAAAAGAAACTGCTAATGAACTTCAACTTGATGATGATATTATTTTGCAAATCCTTCAGTCTTTTACAGAACACATTGAGGCTCTTAAGAAGGACTGGCTTCATTACACTCCGCCACCCGAGCCAGCTGTAGAAGATGATCCAATAATCATAGCCCCCTGTCGAACCATTAAAGGAGGTATCCTCATATGTTGAACCCCTCCCTTTCCCAAGGACGGTGAGAAAACATATGATGGTTCAGCAGCTAGAGGATCAATGCAAAGAAGAAGAGCTATTTCTCAAAAAGCTGGAAGAGGAGGCACAAAGAAGGAAAACTGAATAAGTAAGTGTGAAAGAGGCAGGGGCATCAATGAAGGAAGATATTTTAACCATGTTGGCACACTGCAACGTAATTGAGCTAGATACTGAAGCTTCGCAATTCGTCGAAGGAAAGGTAAAAGCTAAACAAGTTGGTAAACCAACTCTCCCTTGCACTTTTGGAGGAACTTCCCATTATGGCCTATGTGACAACAGGATAACTGTTAACGTGATACCTTTTAATTTTTATTTAAAAATTCAAAACAAACTAACACCAGCCGAACTGGAGGATACAGACATGACTATAATGCTTGCGGATGAAATGCTCATAGTCCCCATGGGAATAATTAGAGATGTTCCAATTTGTGTTGGACCTTACAAATACCCCATTGATTTTGTGCTTATTGATATGCCTACTGATGTTTATTGTCCCATCATCTTTGGAAGAACTTTTCTAAATACCGCAGGAGCAAACATAGATTACAAGAAACAAACTACGTCCCACAAGTTTGGTGAAGAGAAAATTGATTTTCATTTCTCCAAATATGACCATAGGCCGGCTATTGAAGAACTAGATGATGATGAGTATGAACGTGAGGAATAAGGTAATATCGTTAATTTAGCCTTAATAGTCATTGATACTCCTGATGATGATTTAGCAAGAAGCTTAGTCAATAACAATAATATCCTCTAGGACATATAAAAAACTGAAATGCATGATTATCTTAACTACACACCTGAGGTGGATGCCGGGATTAATCAAAATTATGAAGAACCCATAAGGAAGGGAGATGAGGCTCCTCCCCCTCCTAGCCTTAAAACTTTAACAAATGAACTAAAATATAGGTTTCTTGATGAGATGAATAAATTTCCTGTTATTATAAGTTCTAAACTTGCAGAAAAAGAGGAGGAGAATTTAATGAGGGTTCTCCAAATGCATGGAAATGCTCTTGGGTATTCAATGAGTGACTTGAAGGGGATTAGTCCTTCGATATCCACCCATAGAATATTCAAGGAAGAAGGAGCTCAACCGGTCACAGATTTTCAGGGACGACTTAAACCTCACATGAAAGTGGAGGTAATACGTTTGCTAGATGCAGCGTCATTTTTCATGTAAAAGAGAGTGAATGGGTAAGTCTTATTCATTGTGTTCCTAAGAAAGGTGGATTTACGGTTGTCGAAAATGAACATAATGAAATGGTACCTACAAGAACTGTTGTTGGCCAGAGGATGTGCATTGACTATAGAAAACTTAACAAGCAAACTAGGAAGGATAATTACCATTACTGTTTATAGATCATATTTTAGAAAGGATTTCTATGCATTCTCATTTTTGTTACTTAGACGGCTATTCCGGTTTTTCCCAAATTGTTGTTCACCCTGATGACCAACTTAAGACTACTTTTATTTGTCCCTATGGTATTTATGCTTACCATCGTATGCCTTTCGGTCTCTGCAATGCTCCTGCCACCTTTCAAAGATGTATGACTGCTATATTTTCTGATTATGTTGAAAGTATTATAGAAGTATTCATGGATGGCTTCTCTGTTTGTGGAACTTCCTTTAATCACTGTCTCCATAATCTTCATAAAGTTTTGTAGAGATGTGAAGACACTAACTTAGTCTTGAACTAGGAAAAATGTCATTTTATGGTTCAAGAAGGCATAGTGCTTGGTCACAATGTCTCAGGTAAGGGTATAGAAGTTGATAAAGCAAAAATTGAAGCAATAGAAAGGCTACCCCTCCTCGAGACATAAAAGGTATAAGGAGTTTCCTAGGCCATGCTGGATTTTATAGAAGGTTCATTAAAAAAAATTCAAAAACTACTAGACCTTTAACTAACCTTCTTCCGAAGGATGTTCGTTTAATTTTGATGAAAAGTGTCTTGCTGCTTTCAACATATTAAAACGAGCTCTCCTTGAAGCCCCCATTATAAAACCACCTAATTAGAAGAAACCTTTTGAGCTATTTTATGAGGTCAGTCATGAAGCTGTGGGATCAATTCTTTGTCAGTATGATGGTGATGATCTTAAAATCATTCATCATGCTAGTCGCACCTTAAACGGGGCCCAAAAGAATTACCCTATGGCAGAAAATTAATTTTTCGCTGTGGTTTTCTCTTGTGACAGGTTTAGATATTATATCGTTGACTCTAAAGTAAGAGTACACATTGATCATGTTAGCTTAACGAAAATCCTAAAAAGGACCGACATTAAGCCAAGGATGATCCGTTAGACTCTACTTTTGAAAGAATTTGATTTACAGATTCTACAAAGAAAGGAAGAGATAGAGGAAACATCCATGGACACTCAAGAAATTTCTCATCCTAAAGAGGTGTCATCCTTTCAAATACCTATGGGAACCACACTACGAAAAAGGAAGTTCTTGATTTATTCTTGCAATGGTTTTGGTGATTTTCTACAACCAACTTTGTTCGAAGAGAAAAATAAAAAGGTGACCAGGAAGGAAAAGGTACGCAAATGAACTCATGTTCTCTTGATGATCAAAGCGTATGAAATCATGGGACACATCTTTGTTCTAGATGAATTTCTGCTATTTATTTTTGCATATCTGTATTCCCTTTGTTTTTCTGAGTTTATTGCCGGTCTTACGAGGTCGTTAAGGGTGGGCGGTACGGCCGGTCCGCCTGTACCATTGGTCGTTAAGCCCACTATTGCATCCGTTTTGTTTTGCATAAATGGTACGGCTGCATAGTACGGGCGCAGTTTCCCCATACGGTTGGTCGTTATTAGTTATGTGCATTTTCATCCATTCTTTGTTCATTTCGTCGTAAAAAAAGGAAAGTCGTAAAGTCAGCACGGGCGGAACCTGCCCGTACCACTTAGTCGGTTGACTATTTACCGACTTTGACACGTCGTAATTTTGGAAACGACTCAGTAAGGGCGCGCCGTATGGTCACCTACCTGTACTAGTTGGTCGTTACGATTGCGATTTTCCTCTTTTACACTTATTTGTTTCCATACTTGTTGGGATTATTTTCTTGGGCAACCCTTTTCTTTCCAGTATGAATTTCTCCCTGCTTCTGACTCTTAATAAGCCTCCCTAGAGGTCTTCCTCCCTCTTATATCGACAGATCCAATCTATTTGATGCGCTACCTAGTTCAAGGCAAAGGCAAGCCTCTAAATCTCATGGCTCCTTCATGGTATAGTTTCCAGACCTCCTCCATTGAAGCCGATGACCGTGAAGCTCAAGGCTTGAGCCCTAAGAACAAGCAGTACACATATGACTCTGATGATGAATCTGATGATGAAGAGTACGAGACCTTCATCGAGCAAACAAAGAGAGGGTGGCAGCAACCAAACTACTTAGATATGGTGAAGCCCAAAGATGAAGAGGAAGCCAAAAAGCCTCATGGAAAAGGCTGCATGGAGTCCCTTAAGTTCATCGATGTCAACTATTCCTCTCCCAAGCGTAAGAAGTCTAACCATCCCGATGCAGGAACTTACCGGGAGACCACGGAGCACACTTCAATATTGAAGAAGATCACCATGAACACACGTATGAGCGTGAAGCATCAAGAGGATTGGGGGTTCAACCTTATGGACATGCCCGTTAATGCACACGTTCCGGACACTAAACATCGCCTTCATAAAATAAAGAACTATCAAAAAGAAGAACTCATCCATAGGGAGATTATGCGCAAGCGTCTCTTGGATCTAGAAGGCAATAAGGAACTCAACGACGTGATGAATAAGGTTGCTGACGGATGTTCCTTTTGCATTCGAATCTGCATAAGTTCCTGCGACGCATATCTGCCCTGGAGGAAACAAACAAGAGGCTTCCAGCAGCAATCTCTAGCAAGACCGCTGCAGACTAAAGGGCGCGCCACGGTATCAAATAATTGCAAGGAATTATTTGATCTACTTGGCTTGATTCCAAGCTTGGGAGGATCTATGATAGGCTTGTAATCTATCTTATAGTTTTTAGCATGTTTACTTTCCTGCACGCATGTTAGACTTTAGTTCCAGAATTTGCATTAGTTGCATCAACTTCGAGCTCCCTTTGTTTAAGAGAAGATTTATATCCACTAAGTTGTGAGAATTTATGATAATTGAAGTTGTGTTTTAGTTCATGATTATTATATTAGATGATTGAACTAGGTTGAGTGCTATGATACTTGTACAACTGTCATGATTTTAGGGACTTCCACACCAATAAAAGTATTGATTAAGTTATGAGAAGAAGAATTCTGGTAGAATATTATAATTAAGAGTTTTTGAAGCCATTAAAGTAGTGAGCATGATCAAATAGCTATACTAAAAAAAGGAGGAAGGGAGAGAAAGTAAAATTATAAACATATATATATATAAAGTGAGAGAGATAAGAAAAGAAGAAATAAGAGAGAACATCTATCAAAATAATCAAGTGTAGAAGATAAAGAATGATCATGAATCTTCATTACTAAACTGAGTGCTTGATATCTCTAAACTTTGTGATTATATGATATGTTGAATCACTAGAAGCTTCTTATGATTTCATTAATACTAGAAAAGGTGTGGAAGCCTCTAAGTCATAATGTGTAAGGGCATGGTAATAACCCCGAAGTATCACTACATCCGATGTTGTATTCATTCAATTTCTACCTCATTTATTGCAAAGACTCGTGTCTCATGAACATGATGATCTTGTCCATAAGCCACCATCTTGCTTGGGGACGAGCAAGAGCCTAGCTTGGGGGAGTTGATGAGTCTAAAATTGAAGCATATTTACCTTTTGTTTTTGCATAAATAGAGTAGGGATCTTTGTATTTCACTGTGTTTGCACGCACCATTTTGTTCTTGTTTTAACAGGATCCCAAATCACTAAGTCTTATATGAACATATCAATTGGAACTATCATATTATGTCAGCATTGTCACCTCATCAGATGCTTTCTACTAGCAAAGACTAGAGGAGGATCTGACATTCACAACCACAAGAAACCACAAAAAACCACATCTGAAACGGATCTGAAGGAGGAACTTGGCTGGGGTAAAATCCTAGCTACTTCACAGATCATTGGAGGAAATCACGTCATCCCCTTTATCATCAACCGCTACATCTCCATCACCACCATTACCCCCATCTCTCATCTATTAGATCTTGTAGTAATTCCAGATTCAATTGTGGTTTGCATTAGATCTATCTCTATACCTTTATCCATTCATTTGACTATGATGATGTTGTTGATTGCTTCCATGTGTGAGTAGTTCCTTTGTTCTTGGGAAGATGGAGAAACCCTAGCACCATTATGAATTTGTAATAAAGATGAACTATTCTTGTGTCCATATGAGTTGCCGGTCTATGATAGATTTATGATTTGCGTTTGATCTCTCTCTCTTTAGATTTTATGCGTAGTCGTCCACGTATCATTTGCCCTTGGGATTAAAGGGAGAGAGAAATCCTTTGGACGTGTTTTGGGATCATACCCGGAATGGCCTCGTGATAGATCGACGTCATCTCGTAACCTACACGGTCAAAGTAGCATAAAGAGGGACTCCCTAAGCTAATTATGATATCCACGAGGAAACCCTTAATTGAAGTGGTATGCATGGGTGACTTCTCTCAGTCATCGCATTGGTTATTTAGAGGTGACCTCACTCTTGGCTCAACAAAGTGGCTTCCTACGAGCCTTGTAGTGAACATCTTATTATGGAGCTCTCTCCACACATCTCGAGACACAAGAAATATGTTATCGTGATTATTAATAATAACAATACCATTCTAGTGGTGTATCCTACATCCCTGAGAACGTTTTAGCCCTATTGAGTTCAACCACGTTTTCACACAACCTTGTTACTTGTTTCCTTTTACTTCTTTTAATTACTTTTCTCCAAACAACCGAAAACCTTTCAAACACCCTTTACTTTAGATCAAAGGCAGCTTATAAGTATCCTTTGGTAGATAGTGACGAGGGGCATAAATACCTTTACCAATAGTTCTCTGTGGGTTTGATATCTTTACTTCAAACTAGCTACAATTGATCTGTGCACTTGCAGTCATCAGTGGCCTCTTTCTTCACCGGAAGTAGCTGACTCAGATTCACGGCTGGATTGGCGGATCTCGTTCCGTCATCTAGACCCGGCTACGAGTCGTGGAGACATAGTTGCCGGTGAAAACCGAGCCGACTTCGGTCTTGGCAGGTGATGGCGGCATTCTACACTATTACCTTGATAAAGGCAACGTTGAGAAACTATTGTCGACCCACTCGTGCTGCTCTAGGGGAAACCCTAGGATCTGGCTTCTGGATCGTGTGATGGCGATGCTGCGGTGTCGTGTTCTCGCTTGGGAGCATCATTTGTGAAGCAATGCTAGATGACAGATTCAAGAGGTGGAGTAGCTTTGTCTTGCACAGAGCTTCGACGGTGATGTCAACTCATGCTTGACTGACAGGTGCTACGCTAAGTCAAGCCTTTTCGGCAGGTGGTTGATACGTCCATTTTGCATCACTATTCTATGTTTTAATTCACTATTATTCATTGATATATTTCGTATTGAGAGGTGATACTTATGTTATTTCATCTATTTTTGCATGGTTGATGACTTTTGGAGCATGGACCGCAATCGGTGGATTCGATGGAAAAGGTGCTGTTTGGAGGCAAAATTGAAGATCAGAAAATCCAGGAAAATATACGGAAAATCCTATTTTCCAGAAGACTAAGGATGCCGAGAAGATGGAGTGGAGATGGGTTGGGGGCCCACACCACCCCATGGCGCTGGCACCTAGGTCACCGGAGGTGGTGTGGCCACCCTGGCCCACTCCAGCCTCTCCCTCTGGCATATATCATCCTCCCGAAACCCTAAGACTCGGGGAGTGACCATAGAAAGATTCCGCTGCCTCTGCAGGGCAGAAAACACCGAGAGAGAAAGATCTCTCCAGCAGATAGATTTCTGTCGGGGGAATTCCTTCCCGGAGAGGGGAGATCGTCGCCATCAACACCACCATCAAGCTGGACTTCATCGGGATCATCATCATCCTCATCACCACCATCATCACCATCAACACCCTCATCACCATCTCCATATTGCTGTAACAATTGCGTTGAATCTTGCATAGTTCATAGGGGAAACTTTCCCGGTGTTGATTACTCTTTGTAGTTGATGCTATTGAGTGAACCATTGAATTATTGTTTATGTTCAGATTGTTATACATCATTATTCCATCTCTGATCATGATCCATATGATGTCTTGTGAGTAGTTCGTTTTGTTCTTGAGGACATGGGAGAAGTCTTGTTGTTAGTAGTGGAGTTGCGTTGAGAAAGATTCAATAGATTGTTATTTAAGTTGTGGTGTACTTCTTCTAGTGGTGTCATGTGAACGTCGACTACATGACACTTCACCTATATGGGCCTAGGGGAATGCATTGTGTATTTGGCTACTAATCGTAGGGGTTGCGGAGTGATGTAAACCTGAACCCCCGTTAGGAAACCATTGCACAAGGGACGTAAGGGTCTTAGAGTTTAAAGTTGTGGTTAGGTTTCTACCTTAATTACTTTCTTGTACTTACGGATGTTTGCAAGGGGTATAATCACAAGTATGTATTAGTCTTGTATGGGGCGGTACATTAGCACAGGTTCACCCACACAACACTTAGCAAGCTAAAGAAGATTAATGGACTATATGAAGCGAAAGCACTTGACAGTCTTCCCATGTGTCCTCGAGAACGTTTGGTCATCTTAAGTAATACAACCGGCTTGTCCTTTGCTGCATAAAGGATTGGGCCACTTGCTGCATTTATTCCTACTGTCTTTTATTTACTCGTACTTTGTTTACTTGCTTTATCAAAAACCCCTAAAAAACCGTTTGCTAAGTATTTGCAGAGAATTCCTGATCCATACCACTAGCCAGCACCTTCTGCTCCTCGTTGGGTTCGACACTCTTACTTATCGAAAATACTGCGATACACCCCCTATACTTGTGGGTCATCAGTGGTATTCACGACAGATACTCTAGAGACTTCAATCTGTGTTGGCTAGTGATACTTGGCGGCATGGCGCCACATTGTACCAGTGGCGACCACTTCATGGCTCGGAGTTAGCGCATGGAGGTGGTGCTACTAGGACCACGGTGGTGCCGATGGCTAGTATGGCGAAAGTCTACGCATCGTTCTACACGCTAAAGATGGTTTTAGGGGGGCGATGGCTGAGGTGGCGACATCCGGTGCGAGTGAGTTGGTGCCGGTTCGCGGATATGCTGTTGGCATTTTGCCTAATAAAGGCCCAGTCCATTTATATTATTCAACAATTCCTGAAATCCTAGGGTCCCACTTGGCCCATTCATGCAAGGCAAGAGGTGGGACAAGAGTTTAGTCCCACATTGCTAGTTGAATGGATGTTGGACCAGCTTATAAGGAGAGCTCTTCCACCACTTGTACGAGCTTGAGAAGAGAAGACATATACACGCGCTCTCCTCCTCCTCCACCGCCCGCCTCGCCACGCCACGCCTCGCCTCGCCTCGCCTCGTCATGACGCGCGCGCCACGGGTTGCGGGAATGCCTCGAGCCGAGAGCTTCTCTTTCTTTTTGCCACACATAAATGGATAATAATTTGAACAGTCTACGTGAGTGTATTTTTAATACGCACTCAGTGGAGATTTAATTCGAGCTTAGTGTAGGCCGTTTGGCTTTGGTCGATGCCTGTTCACTTCCTCTCCCGACGCCGACTGTTCTCCTGCCTACTCGTGCCTATAAGAGCGAGAGGCGTCTCCTCTCCTCAGACACACCAATGCACACACCCTGCGCCTCTAGTTTCAGAGCATTGCGCTGCTTAGATCTTCCCCATCCCGTATTGCGGCATGCACCGCGAGCTAGGACAGTAGGCCTCCGAGACCTCGCTGCTTTGAGTCCTGTACGGGAGAAGGGCGATAAGGTTTTTTGGGAGCGCTACCATCGCGACTACTGGCTTCATCACGAAATCCTTCATGGATAGCGACTGTAGCGACGTGTTCCCCAACGACGACTTCTTCCCCGACATCAACGACCTTTTCCTCGACAACATGGCTGACGACGGTGCCAACGCTAATGGTAAAACCGGTAGTTCCTCTACCGTGATGTATATCATATTTTGGTCTTTTTCTATTTTTCTGCCTATGCTTTATCTATCTTTTACTATGGTTAAATCTCTTGGAAAATTGCTCTATTTCTCAACAATCCAAAAACCTTATTATAGGCAATTTGCTCCAAGTGGTTTCGTTGCTTCTGTGAAGCCACCTGTTTTTTAGGGTACGCATTATAAGAGGTGGCACGTGAGAGAAGTTCTCTGGTTTTAGAACATGAACTGCTATGACGCCACTCTTGGCAAGCCTGAGGGAGAGCTTATTCCTGCTCAGGAATAAGTTTTTCGGAAAACTGATACCCTGTTCAAGGCTGCTTTGTTGTCTATTCTAGGGGATAACATTGTTGAACCCTACATGTCATTTGATAATGGCAAGGACATGTGGGCTGCGCTCGAGGCCAAGTTTGGGGTCTCAGACGTTGGCAGTGAACTGTATGTCATGGAACAACTCTATGACTACAAGATGACTGATGACCGCTCCGTGGTTAAGCAGGCTCATGAAATACAGTCACTGGCCAAGGAGCTTGAGCACTTCCCTTGTGTTTTACCGGACAAGTTCATTGTCGGGGGCATTATTGCCAAACTTCCCCCTTCATGGAGGAACTTTGCTACTTCCCTAAAACACAAGAGACAAGAGTTTTCCCTATCGGACCTCATTGGGACTCTTGATGTGGAAGAGAAGGCGGGAGAAAAAGACACACGTGCTCGAGGTGCTGATGGAGGTTCAAGTGCCAACCTGGTACAAAAAAAGAACTTCCAGTCTCACAAGTTCAAGAACAAGGGAAAGTTTGATGGAAAAGGAAAGTTTGATGGAAAGAACAAAGCCTCACAGTCTACTAGCTTCAAGAAGAAGACTGATAAGAAGAAAGGTGCTTGTCATGTGTGCGGTGATCCTGATCATTGGGCTCCCTGTCTCTAACCGTTTTGACAAGCACCAACATGGAAAAGGCAGCAAGACTGCTAATGTTGTCATGGGCGACGTTGAGATGAAAGATGTTGGGTATGGTATATTACCTACTGTTATTTCATCATGTCATTCTCCTGATTGGTGGATTGACACGGGCGCTAATGTACATGTTTATTCTGATGTTTCCATGTTTTCCTCATATCAGGTCAGAGGGGCTCAGTCTGTGCTGATGGGGAACGGCTCGCATGCTTCTGTTCATGGTGTTGGTATGGTCGATATGAAGTTCACTTCGGGAAAGACCGTGCGCCTGAAGAACATGCATCATGTTCCCTCAATAAATAAGAATCTTGTTAGTGGATCACTTCTATGTCGTGATGGCTACAAGATTGTGTTTGAGTCCAATAAATTTGTACTATCTAAGTTTGGAACATTTATTGGTAAAGGCTATGAGTGTGGAGGTTTGTTCCGCCTGTCACTATCAGATGTGTGTAATAAAGTCGTGAATCATGTTTCATCTGATCTTGTATCAAATGTCTGGCATTCACGTCTTTGTCATGTTAATTTTGGTTGCATGACGCGGTTAGCTAAAATGAATATAATCCCAAAATTCACTACTGTTAAGGGATCTAAATGCCAAACTTGTGTGCAAGCAAAGCAACCTTGCAAGTCATATACGACTGCAGAGGTGAGAGATTTGCCGCCACTAGAGCTCATACATTCAGATCTGTGTGAGATGAATGGTGTGTTAACAAAAGGTGGAAAGAAATATTTTATGACATTGATCGATGACTCTACGAGATATTGTCATGTGTATCTTCTGAAATCAAAAGATGAGGCTTTGAGTTACTTCAAAATCTATAAAGCTGAAGCAGAAAACCAACTTGATCGAAAGATTAAGAGGCTTAGGTCTGATCGTGGTGGAGAGTACTTTTCCAACGAGTTTGATTCTTTTTGTGCGGAACATGGTACAATCCATGAGAGGACACCTCCCTACTCGCCCCAGTCAAACGGGGTAGCCGAAAGAAAGAACCGTACTCTAACAGATTTGGTTAACGCCATGTTAGACACATCGGGTCTCTCCAAGGAATGGTGGGGGGAGGCATTACTGATTGCATGTCATGTCCTAAACCGAGTTCCCACTAAGAACAAAGAGATTACTCCATTTGAAGAATGGGAAAAGAAAAGATTAAATCTTTCTTACTTGCGAACTTGGGGCTGTTTGGCAAAGGTTCATGTGCCAATCCCAAAGAAGCGCAAACTTGGACCAAAAACCGTGGACTGTGTTTTTCTGGGATATGCTTTTCATAGCATTGGCTATAGATTCCTGATAGTAAAATCTGGAGTACCAGAAATGCATGTTGGTACAATCATGGAGTCAAATGATGTGACTTTCTTTGAGGATATCTTTCCCATGAAGGATATACCTAGCTCATCAAATCAGGAGATACCTGACTCATTGAATCAGGAAATACCCACAATTCCTGAACATACCATTCCTATTGAACACTCAGAAAAACCTGAGGAGGATGATAATGAATTTCCTAAGAGGAGTAAGAGACAGAGGACTGCAAAATCCTTTGGTAATGATTTTGTTGTGTACCTTGTGGATGATACTCCTACTTCTATTTCAGAAGCCTATGCATCTCCTGATGCTGACTACTGGAAGGAAGCCATTCGTAGTGAGATGGATTCCATCTTAGCGAATGGAACATGGGAGATCACCGATCGTCCTTATGGGTGCAAACCTGTAGGATGCAAATGGGTGTTTAAAAAGAAACTTAGGCCTGATGGTACTATTGAGAAGTACAAGGCAAGACTTGTAGACAAGGGTTATACCCAAAAAGAAGGTGAGGACTTCTTTGATACTTACTCACCCGTAGCCAGATTAACCACCATTCGTGTACTACTGTCTTTGGCTGCCTCACATGGTCTTCTCGTTCATCAAATGGACGTTAAGACGGCTTTCCTAAATGGAGAGTTGGACGAGGAAATCTATATGGATCAGCCAGATGGATTTTTAGTGAGTGGTCAAGAAGGAAAAGTGTGTAAGTTGTTGAAGTCTTTATATGGCCTTAAATAAGCACCTAAGAAGTGGCACGAGAAGTTTGGGAGAACCCTAACCACTGCAGGTTTTGCTGTAAACGAAGCTGACAAATGTGTGTACTATCACTATGGTGGGGGCGAGGGAGTAATTCTTTGTTTGTATGTTGATGACATACTGATTTTTGGGACCAATCTTAATGTGATTAAGGAAGTCAAGGATTTCTTATCTCGGTCTTTTGAGATGAAGGATCTAGGAGTAGCTGATGTTATTTTGAACATCAAGCTATCTAGAGATGATAATGGTGGGATCACACTGCTTCAGTCTCACTATGTGGAAAAGATCTTGAGTCGCTTTGGGTATAGCAACTGCAAGTCTTCTCCAACACCGTATGGTCCTAGTATGTTACTTCGAAAGAATAGAGGCACTACTAGAGATCAATTGACATATTCTCAGATTATTGGGTCGCTTATGTATTTAGCTAGCGCTACGAGACCTGACATCACTTTTGCTGTAAGCAAACTCAGTCGGTTTGTTTCAAATCCTAGAGATGATCATTGGCAAGCTCTTGAGAGAGTCATGCGCTATCTAAATGGCACCGCGAGCTACGGCATTCACTATACTGGGTACCCAAGGGTGCTGGAGGGATACAGTGATTCAAATTTGATATCTAATGTTGATGAGATAAAGGCCACGAGTGGATATATATTTACACTTGGTGGTGGTGCTATTTCTTGGAAGTCTTGCAAGCAGACCATCTTAACGAGGTCAACTATGGAAGCAGAACTCGCAGCATTAGACACAGCCACTGTTGAAGCAGAGTGGCTTCGAGAACTCTTGATGGACTTACCTATGGTTGAGAAACTTATACCCGCAATCCCAATGAACTGTGATAATCAAACTGTGATTGTTAAAGTTAACAGTTCTAAGGATAATATGAAGTCCTCAAGACATGTGAAGAGGAGATTGAAATCTGTCAGGAAAATGAGAAACTCCGGAGTTATTGCATTGGATTATATCCAAACATCTAAGAATCTGGCAGATCCCTTCACAAAGGGTCTATCACGTAACGTGATAGAAAATGCATTAAAGGAGATGGGTATGAGACCCACAATATAAGTTTTCCATAGTGGTAAACCACTCTATGTGATCGGAGATCCCGTGAATTAGAATTGGGAGACAAGCTGTTGGTTAACTGAGAGGAAAGTATCCCTACTTTAAAACACCACTCCATGAAGATGCAACACTTTTCTATTCTGCATGGAAGGTTGATTTATCTTAATGTGTTCTAAGTGGCTTAGTTTAAGCAGAGTTGTTGTCATGTAGAACATATTTTGAAGAACACGCCTATATGAGTCTGACTGTTAAACGTCGCAGTCTATGAGAGTTGGGTGCTCTCTAATAAACTCATGAAAGGCTATGGAGTATGACGCATAAGCTCCACCCGAGGAGAAGTCCCACGGCAGCCCAGTATTGGTCAAGGCTTTATGTAAAACTAGAATGCAGCAAACTTGTAGTTTAAGGCATAGTCCACTGTACAAGTTGCAAACTAGTGTAGCATAGAGTTCTAGGTGGAAGTTCAACTTAACAGTCTCGACTATTACTAGTATATAAACAATGTTTTGGAACCATAGGCAAATTTATGTGTGCCTCTAGGATCTGGTGGGGGATTGTTGGAATTTTGCCTAATAAAGGCCCAGCCTATTTATATTATTCAACAATTCCTGAAATCCTAGAGGCCCACTTGGCCCATTCATGCAAGGCAAGAGTTGGGACAAGAGTTGAGTCCCACATTGCTAGTTGAGTGGAAGTTGAACCAGCTTATAAGGAGAGCTCTTCCACCACTTGTACGAGTTTGAGAAGAGAAGACATATACACGCTGCCTCCTCCGCCCGCCACCGCCATGCCTCGCCTCGCCTCGCCACGACAAGGCCATGCTGGTTGCAGGAATGCCTCGAGCCGATAAGAGCGAGAGGTCGCTCCTCTCCTCAGACACACCAACGCACACACCCTGCGCCTCCAGTTTCAGAGCATTGCGCTGCTTAGATCTTCCCCATCCCGTCTTGCGGCGTGCACCGCAAGCTAGGAGTAGGCCTCCGAGACCCCGCTGCTTCGAGTCCTGTACGGGAGAAGGGCGATAAGGTTTTTGGGGAGCGCTACCAACGCGACTACTGGCTTCATCACGGACTCCTTCACGGATAGCGATTGCAGCGACGTCTTCCCCAACGACGACTTCTTCCCCGACATCAACGACCTTTTCCTCGACAACATGGCTGACGACGGTGCCAACGCTAACGGGAACACTGGCGGTTCCTCTACCGTGATGTATATCATCTTTTGGTATTTTTCTATTTTTCTGCCTATGCTTTATCTGTCTTTTACTATGGTTAAATCTCTTGGAAAATTGCTCTATTTCTCAACATATGCTAGGCAATTTGGGCTCCTAGCATTCATGGGACGATTGAGTGTTTTCCATATTTTGTCGGGAGCTGGCGATGGGATGCCATCTTCATGCTTGATGGTTGTTTTGGCGACATGGTTTGTATTTTTTTTTAACCATGCATGAGAGCTGCATGTACATATTAGAAGAGAAGAGGCCAGAACGGCCAAGAGAGTGTCATAATACAACACAACACAAAAGATGACCCTAGGCAGAAGAGAAAAACAAAATAACCACGAAAAAACTACGACCCTAAAAACATTGCACCTCTAGCAATCTAACAATGTAAAACGGCCCTTACTAGCTCCAACCTAGAACTTTGCATCCATTTTAATCTGCTCAATGATCCTCTGGATGGGCAAGTAATTATTCTTGAACACTCTACCATTCCTCTCACGCCAAATGCTCCAAGCAATCAACGTGGTAAGAGCATAGTTTTAAAAACCGGACCGGTTCGATGGTTTAACCAGAAAAAACCTGAAACGATGACCTCACCGGTTTTTTAAGAGGCACCGGTCCAAATAGCAAAAAACCAGGAAAAAATAAGAAGTTGCAAGAAGAATCGAACTCAAGACCTTATCCTAGATAGAAATTGCATCAAGTAAGGTCTAATACCACTTAAACACACCATGTTTTGTGATTACGTATTAAAATATACACTTAATATACATTTTATTGTCATTTTGTTCTAATTTTTGCGTAAATTTTAATTAAAAGGAACGGTTTTTTGTCGCTATCAAACTGAATGAACCACTGGTCTGACCAATAAAAACCTAAACCGATAGCCTCACCGGTTCGATCACTGGTCCGGTTTTTTAAACTATGGGTAAGAGTGTTAAGCCTTTTTCTGAAAGCACCTTGCAACCTTGATGACGCCTTCACCCACCAGCTTCGAAGTGATTGTTCCAACGTAGGAACAACTTGCGGTAGGCCTGCCCAGATCAAAACTGAGCTCCATATTATGTTAACAACCGCGCAACCAAGGAAGAGGTGCTTCGAGTCCTCCATCGCTGGCTTGCAGAAAACACATCTGTCATTGTGCGGGAGATCCCTTTTCACGAGTCTGTCAGCAATCCAGACCCGTCCTCGAATGAAAAGCCACATTCCTAGTTTGCACCGAGGCGGCGCCCACGAGGCCCACAAAGCCCTTGCACAATCGCATGAAGTAGATATTGCAAAAAAAAGCCTTATAGATAGATTTAGCTGAGTGAGTTCCATTCGACTCCCATGACCACGACCATATATCACCTCGATCAGGACAAATCCAAAAAAATTTGAATCTCTTCCCAGATTCGAAGGATATGTATGAAATCCGAAATGTTAATAGGCTTTCTGAGGCCTTCTAGCCATTATTTTGGATTGCCTCTGCGACCGTACAACGTGCTCTCAAGAGTGATGGTATTTTCTGAAAAATGTCGAGCCATTTGTCATTCTGGTGGCATGGCTTGCATGATCTTCGTAATATAATGTTTGCCAGATTTTGATGTTTTAAGAAAGAATAAAGCTGTATACATCTCGATACAGAGGCCGGGTAAGTCCTAAAAAAAGGGTTGTAGTCTCGTACTGTACATGGACTTCATGTTGGAATAATAACTCCAACGAGCAATCTGCGATTACTCTTTTAATGGTTGAAGCCAAAACACTGATCCAGCCCCTCCATCGCGATTTCGTTTCAGGTGGCCAATTTTTAAAAGTGGCATTTCCTATTCACACACGGGAGTCGGGAGCAAGGATCCCATACACCCGAATGATCCTCCCAGAAAAGCTGAACTATGGAGATGTTGGGAGGCTCCACAACCCAAATCTCATCGATCGGAACCGGGTCATACGATACCCTCGAGAAAAAAGAAACCGAGCCATACGAGAGACGTTATACTGCAGACTGAGGGCCACCGTCGACTGTAGATTGCATCAACAGTTGGTCCCTTTTTCATCTCCAAAAGAAGTTGGAGTGAACATGTCGTAAAGCTGGAGCAAAAGTGTTAAACAGCGGTGGAACACCATCAAATAGAGTTAAAGTTCCCTCTACTTGTCAGCCTGATTCGATTTAGTCTCTCTATTTAGAGTTCGCTTAATTTTACCCGTGTACCTTTGAATATGTTTTGATTTAGTCTAATTCGATGTTCGCCGTCGAATTTGAGCTGACGCGAATGCACGTGGACTGAAATTTTACAAGAACACCCTCATGCATCTAAGAAAACTGCAAGAAACGACCACAAATATTGCAAAATAAACGATTGGTCCATATACTTGTCTGGATGACTCGATAAGTCCAGGTAATTATCAATTGGACTCGATTTAGCCCAAATACATGTTTGCTGTCGAGTTTGAGCTGATGCGGAAGACACGTGAATGCGGGTCCCACCTACGGAAAACTAGCTAGCCTGAAAAGTCGCAAACGCTCCCTCACGCATCTAGAATGTACGTCGCTCTCAGATATTTGCATGTACCGACTACATCTAATCAATGAGTCAGCACTCCACGTCATTACAGTATCCTTCAATTTAAGACTGTTCTATTTAAGAGGGAGAGAAAATGAGAGAGTCGATGCAGAGGGAGGCGACGATGACGACAATTACTAGACCGGAACGTGTAACTTTTTTCATAAAAGGGAGATGACGTCGAAGCGACATCCGGCAGCCGCAGAAATATACGTTCTAGATGTGTGAGGTGGTACTACAGCCAGCCGCTCTCCTGTAAGTGGGACCCGCATCCACATGTCATTTGTGTCATCTCAAATTCGACGACAAATATGCTATTTGGATGAAATTGAGTCCAATTGATGAGTACACAGATTAAATTGTGCAAATTACGAGTATTAGGAGTAAATCGAGTCAAATAGACGAGTATAGGTCCTGCTATTATATCTAGTCTCAATTGTGGTATTATTTTTGCAATTTTCTCAGATGCGGAAGGCTATTCTCACAAGATTCTAGTCCACGTGTCGTTTTTTTCTTCTTAAATTCGACGGCAAATATCGAATTGGACTAAATCAAACCCAATTCACAAGTATACAAGGAAAAATTCAGCAAATTTTGAATACGAGGACTAAATCGAGCCTAATCGATAAGTATAGGGACGGTTACCGTAGTACATCAATTCGGGTCACGGCCGGCCACCACCGGCGCCGTTGATGATGATAAAGAAGAGCAGGCTTCGACTGGTAGCCAAGGGCGGGCGCGTGATGCATCGCATCGCATTTACGCCGACACCGCGGGAGACGTGGGTCGGAGATGAACCCAACGCAAGGCAACAAAAATTGGCCCCAGATGCAGGAGCAGCTAATTAATTGTGGGAGTGCGATGCGGGGAATGAAACAAGTCGATTGGGCGAGATCGCGAGGATGGCGACAACAAAGTAGGGCTCCACGATGCAAATGGGCACAGAACCTGCTAGGGGGCTTTCTACTTGCGTACACGAGCTTGCTATCTTCTTCTACTTGCGACGTTTTTTATTCGAAACAGGTTACCCTTTCCACTGTTCCGTCCTTTGCGTCTAGCTCCTTCCTTCCATCCAAGTCGACAAGGATATCATGGTCCCGACTCGGCGACTCCCGACAGGGCCACGATTTTGCGCAGTGGACGGGGCAGGGCTACCTGCACTGGCGCCGATGAGTACTGTCGGGCGGTGCTGCTCAGGTTTTAATCCTGCTTTATAAATAAAATAGATATGAGAGAACACAGTTGGATCAGACAACACAACATTCAAAAAAAAGACACAAAATGATAAAGATACTGGAGCAGCAACACACATGTCCGAACTAAAACAAGACAAAACAAAAAAGAAACAGAGCGGAGACGGATCAACTCGATGAGGAAAATCGCAACCGCTGGCGCCCACTGAAGAATGCCCACCCCGCTCCTAGCCCCGACTCGTCGAGCACCAAGCAGCACCCTCAAGAGGTAAAGCGACCGCTGCTGCCCGGACGAGAGGCTGGCCCTAGGGTTTCCCTGACACACCGAGGGAAGTGGATGAAGGGTAGCCACGACACCCTCCAGGAAGGAAAATGCCACCCGCAGGTAGCACCGCGTCGGTGTCAGTCGAGCCGACAAGGATTTCTCCCCGAATACCCTATCCACAACCCCCGGACGAGCCGTTGCACAGGAGACCCGTGAGGGCAAGGCCTCGCCACCACCAAACTTGCCGCCCACGAGCATGTGCCACTCCGGCCCCGAATCCACCATCGTCGTCTCACCGAGCAAGCCGTCGCGAGGACTGCAACATCGCGACACAGGTAGAACTGAAAAAAAGCCCACAGTACCGCGGCCGCGCGGGAGGGAAGGTAGTCGACTGGACGTGGCCGCAGGCAAACCATTCCTCCATAGGTCTGGTCGGGCCCAACGGACCCTTAAAGCCTCCGCGGAGGCATACCAGTCCCATGGCGGTCCAGCCGGGCCCGTAAAGTTCGCAACCACGCTGCAACAGGCCGGCCGATGACACTGAGGATCCCATTCACCCTACCCGCCAAGATTTGTAGAGCAGCCAAACCGAGCCGGCCAGCCCGCCCTACCCAGATCCGGGACCAAAGGGGCCCTATCTGAGCCGCCATGGCTCAGCCAACCCCAAGCTCCGCCTGCCGCTGCTGCACCGCGCCACCGCGCCAACACTGTTGGAGATATGCCCTAGAGGCAATAATAAATATAGTTATTATTATATCTTTGTGTTTATGATAAATGTTTATATTCATGCTATAATAGTATTAACATGGAAACATTAATACTTGTGTGAATTGTAAACTTAATTTGAAGTCCCTAGTATAGCCTCTATACTTCACTAGCTTGTTGGTTGATTGATGATTGTGGTTTCCCTATCATGAACATTGAGATGTTATCAACAATAAGATCATATCGTTAGGAGAATGATATGGTGGACATACTCCTATAGATAAGCGTAGCATAAAGATCAAGTCATTTCAATAGTTCAATTGCTATATGCTTTCTGATACATAGTAACCTAATTCCTTCGACCATGAGATCATGCATATCACCTTTACTGGATGGATGCTTTGATGTCATCAAACACCACACCGTAACAGGGTGGCTATAAAGGTGGTATTGAGTGTTCGGAAAGTATTGGTTGAAACACATGGATCAAGAGTGGGATTTGTCCATCCATATGACGGATAGATATTCTCTGGGCCCTCTCGGTGAAATGTCATCCAATTAGCTTGCAAGCATGTGACTGGGTCACAAGGGATCACATATCACGGAACGAGAAAAGAGTACTTATCAAGAACGAGGTTGAACTAGGTATGCGAGAGATACCGACGATCATAACCTGATAAAGTAACATATCGTGAGACAAAGGGAAATTGGTATCGTATGTAAGTGGTTCATTCGATCACAAAGTAATCGAGAAATATGTGGGAGCCATATGAATTTCCAGATTCCTCTATTGGTTATTGTTCGGAGAAGTGTCTCGATCATGTCCGCATAATTCACGAACCGTAGGGAGACACACTTAAGGATTCGACGTTGTTTGAGTAGTTATGGTATTATGAGAAAGAGACCGAATGTTGTTCGGAGTCTCGGATGGGATCCGGGATATCACGAGGTGATCCGGAATGGTCCGGAGAATAAGATTCATATAAGGAAAGTCCTGTTTGAGTTGGGGAATGGTTCCGTGTTTTCATCGGGAACATTCTAGAAGGTCCTGAATGTCCCAAGCACTCCGGGAAGGGGAAGGGTACATGAATGTGTCATTGTAAGTTGGAATGATTGCATCATGTACTAGGTGTTCTTGCTGTCCAAAATAAAGGGTTTATTTAAATCCTAAATTGAAAAGTCAAACGGCTAGTTTGAAAGTCAAACGGCAATTTTGGGAAGTGGAAAAGAGGAGGAGGTGGAGGCCGACTTGGGGAGGAGTCCCTTGGCAAGGCCTCCCAAGGCCGACTTGGGAGGGACTCCTCCCTGGCCGCCCTCCCACTCTATAAAGGAGGGCAGGGCCTCCCCTCCTAGAACACACAAGTTCCTATCTTCTACCTCCGGTTTAGAGCCATTTTGGTTTAGAGCTTCTAATTGCTTTAGCCAGCGGTTTAGAGCCTTCTAATTGGTTTAGAGCCTTCTAATTGGTGTGTCTAATTACTAGACCACTAATAGCCTCTCTCATAAGCTCCACCATACTCGCACCGGCTTAAGGCGAAGCCTCGGGATCTCCTCTATTTCGTACCACGCCGCCAGTCACGAATCGCGAGGAGAGTGCTACAACCTCCGCTGCCTGCTGGAACAAGGGAGAGGAAGGTCTTCTGGCAACGTACCGTGTGTGACCACGGGAGCGCTGCCGAACGTGGCCGGAAGGATCGCTCACGCGATCTTGAGATCGGAAAGAGTACGACTACATCACCCACGAGAATCTGCTCGTTAAACACTTTGGAATCTTCGAGGGTGAGTTATTCCATCGACTGCTGCTACAATCTAGTAGATAGATCTTGGCTTGTTTGTTTGTATGCGATAGAAAATTTTGTTTTCCATGCTACTTAATCCCTACAAAGGGTATCGAGCCGTGTCTATATGTAGATCATTGCACGAGTAGAACACAATGGTCATTGTGGGCATTGATGCTTTATTGTAGATTGCTTTTGTGTACTTTGCATCTTGCGGTATGTTGGGATGAAGCGGCCGGCTAACCTTACATGACATCGCTCATGAGACTTGCTCCACGCTTGACATGCAACTTGTATTGCATAAGTGGCTTTATGGGTGCCTGCTTTCTCCTAGCATAGTAAAGATCCAATTTACAACGGGTGATCAACAATGCTAGTATCAATGTTGTGGTTCTTGTTCGTAAGTTAGAACGACACTTATTGAAAGCCCCAAACCACGTAAAATATGCAAAGAAAGTAGAGGCGCCTAACTTTGTTTTGCGGGTGTGCAAATGATGTGATATGGCCATGATTGTGATTATATTTGATGTATGCAATGTTCCTTATTGTAAGTTGGCAACGCGGAGCCATATGGTTGTCTTTAATTTCATTAAGACCTGCGTGTCTATTCAAAATAGTTGTAATAGTTGAAGCTGGTGGACGACAACCATGAAGAAGCCGCCATTGACCTTGATGCTATGCGGTGATGATGGAGATCATGTTCGTGCTTGAAGATGGAGATCGGAAGCACAAATAAGAAAGGACATATCATATCACATATTATTAATAGAATGTGATGTTAATCCTTTATGCATCTTGTATTGCTTAGTAGACTACGGTAGCATTATAAGATGATCCTCATGCACATAAATTTCAAGTTCTAAAGTGTTCACCCTTAGTATGCACTGCTACAAAGCTTGTCGCTCAAGCACCACGTGATGATCGGTGTCTTTGATTCCGGTGAATACAACGTAGCAAGCCAGATTTGCTTATGCGGTAGCTAAGGTTTGATCTTGACGAGCCTAGCATGTACGTACATGGCCTCGTGAACACGGATCGAAAGGTAAAGCATGAATCATATAGTAGATATGATGAACATGATGATTGTTCGCCATTGAAACTATATCAACTCTCGTGATGATCGGTGTTGATGTAGTGGATTTGGTTCGTGTGATCACTAAAACAATGTGAGGGATGTTGTTTTGAGTGGAGTTCACCTAGTTTAATTTCATTAATTAATTTGAACTCAATTTGTCATAAACTTAGTCTAAACTATTGCAAATATTTTGTAGATCAATGGCAGCCCCTACCATCAATTTTAATGCTCCTAGAGAAAGAAAAGTTGAAAAACAATGGAAGCAACTTCATGGATTGGTTCCGCAATTTGAGGATTGTCCTCACATTGGTAATTTGACCTATGTGCTGGATGCACCGCTAGGTGACCCACCAAATTGATGCTACCGATGAAGTAAAGAATGTTTACCTCGCCTAAGAATCAAGACTCCATAGTTCAAAGGTGCTATCTTGTATGGTTTAGAATCGGAGCTCGTAAAAGGTTTGAAGAGTCGACCCATATGATATTGTCGAGGATCTCAAATTAATTTTGAGACTCATGCGGCAATTGAAAGTTATGAAGCTTCAAAAGTTCTTTAACCGCAAGATGGAAGAGGGTAGCTCCGCTGAGCATGTGCTTAAGATGTCCGGGCACGCAAATAAACTTCAAAGTTTGGGTATAGTGATTCCTAATACTTTGGGGGTTTACCGATCCTCCAATCACTACCACCAAGTTACAAGAACTTTGTGATGAACTACAACATGCGTAACATGAACAAAGAGTTGCTGTAACTATTTGCTATGTTAAAATCTGCAAGTGGAGATCAAGAAAGAGCACCAAGTGTTGATGGTCAATAAGACCACCAAATTCAAGAAAGGCAAGTCTAAGGTAAGGGACACTTCAAGAAGGGTGGTAAGAAAGTTACCACGACGAAGAAGACCAAGGCTGGACCCAAGCCCGATCTCGAGTGCTTTTACCGCAAGGGAGAAGGTCATCGAAGCGGAATTGCCCAAAGTACTTGGCGGATTTGAAGAACGGCAACATCAAGAAGAAAGGTATATCTGATATACATGTTATTGATGTGTATCTCACTAGTATTCGTAGTAGTGCTCGGGTATTTGATATCGGGTTCGGTTGCTCATATTTGTAACTCAAACAGAGCTGCAGAATAAACGGAAGCTAGTGAAGAACGAGGTGACGGCGCGCTGGAAACGGATCAAAGGTTGATGTGATCGCGGTCGGCACGCTACCTCTTCATCTACCATCGGATTAGTTTTATACTTAAATAATTGTTATTTGGTGCTCGTTGAGCATGAACATTATATCGATCTTGTTTATTAAGTAGACGGTTACTTGTTTAAATCCGAGAATAATGGTTGTTCGATTTATATGAGTAATATGTTTTATGCACATGCACCTTTGATAGATGGTCTATTCTTGTTGAATCTCGATAGTGGAAATACACATATCAACAACATTGAGGCTAAACGTTTGAAATCAAGCGATAATTCGACCTATATGTGGCATTGTCGTCTTGGTCACATTGGAGTGAAGCATATGAAGAAACTCCATTCCGATGGACTTCTTGAATCACTTGATTTTGAATCAATTGAAAGATGCGAAGCATGTCTGATGGGTAAAATGACTAAGACTCCATTTTCTGGTATAATGGAGCGAGCTACGGACTTCATCGGAAATCATACATACCGATGTGTGTGGTCCAATGAGTGTAGCATCGCGCGGTGGTTATCGTTATGTTCTTACCTTCACGGATGACTTGAGTAGATATGGGTATATCTATTTCATGAAACATAAGTCCGAAACTTTCGAGAAGTTTAAGGAGTTTCAAATTGAGGTAGAGAATCAACGTAACAAGAAGATTAAATTTCTACGTTCTGATCGTGGAGGTGAATATCTAAGTTACGAGTTTGGCGAGCATTTGAAGAAATGTGGAATACTTTCAGCTTGACACCGCCGGAACACCACAACAGAATGGTGTGTCCGAACGTCAGAATCGAACTCTCTTAGATATGGTTCGCTCTATGATGTCACTTACAGATTTACCGCTATCATTTTGGGGTTATGCATTAGAAACAGCCGATTCACTTTAAATAGGGCACCATCTAAACTGCTGAAACGACACCGTATGAATTATGGTTTGGGAAGAAACCTAAATTGTCGTTCCTTAAAGTTTGGGTATGCGAATCCTATGTAAAGAAGTTAAAGCCGGACAAGCTTGAAACCAAAGCGGAAAAATGCGTCTTCATAGGATACCCGAATGAAACTATTGTGTATACCTTCTATCATAGATCCGAAGGCAAAATCTTCGTTAAGAATGGATCCTTTCTAGAGAAGGAATTTCTCGAAAGAAGTGACTGGAAGGAAAGTAGAACTCGACGAGGTTGTCGAACCTTCTCTCGAATTGTAGTAGCGCAAAGACCGAAGAAGTTCTGTGGTACTGCACCAATAAGAGAGGAAGCTAATGATGGTGATCATGAAACTTGGTTGAAGTTGCTACAGAGCCTCGGAGGTCAACGAGAAATCGCACCACTCCATTGGTATGATTCCGTTATGAATGTCATGTTGGTGGACAACACCGATGACCCCGAGACATATGAGGAAGCAATGATGAGCCCAGATTCCAATAAATGGCAAGAAGCCATGAAATCCGAGATTGGATCCATGTACAAAAACCAAGTATGGACTTTGGTGGACTTACCGGATGGCCGAAGGTCGTCGAGAACAAATGGATTTTCAAGAAGAAAAGATGTCGATGGTAATGTTATCCTATAAAGCTCGACTTGTCGCAAAAGGGTTTCGACAAATTCAAGGAGTTGACTACGATGAGACTTTCTCACCGTAGCGAAGCTAAAGTCTGTGAGGATTATGTTAGCAATCGCTGCATATTATGATTATGAGATATGGCGATGGATGTCAAAACAGCATTCCTCAATGGAGACATTGATGAAGAGTTGTATATGATGCAACCCAAAGGTTTTGTCGATCCTAAAGATGTTAACAAGGTATGCAAGCTTCAACGGTCCATCTATGGATTGAAGCAAGCATCCCGAAGTTGGAATCAACGTTTTTGATAAGGTAATCAAAAGTTTTGGTTTTATACAAACTTATGGAGAAGCTTGTATTTACAAGAAAGTGAGTGGGAGCTCAGAGCATTCTTAATACGTATGTGGATGACATATTGTTGATTGGGAATGATGTAGACCTTCTTAATAGTGTCAAAGAGTATTTGAATAATAGTTTTCAATGAAGGATCTTGGCGAAGCAGCTTACATATTAGGCATAAAGATTTATAGAGATAGATCGAACGCCAAATATCATTGTCACAAAGTACATATTTGGACAAAGTTCTAAAGAGGTTTGAATGGAAGATAGCAAGAAAGGGTTCTTGCCCATGTTGCTCAATACGACCTTGAGTAAAACTCAAAGTCCGACATCGCGTAAGATAGAGAAAGGATGAGTAAGACTCCTATGCCTCAGCCATAGGATCTCTAATGTATGCCATGCTATGTACTAGACCCGACATCGCATATGTCGTTAGTCTAACTAGCAGATATCAAAGTGATCCAGAGTGGATCATTGGACAATGTCAAAAACATCCTTAAGTACTTGAGAAGAACTAAGGATATGGTTCTTTCTTATGGAGGTGATGAACAGCTCGTTGTTAATGGTTATACCGATGTTAGTTGGAACACCGATCCGGATGATTCTAAATCACAACTGGATAATGATTTATTTTGAATGGTGCAGCAGCTTAGCTGGAGGAGTGCAAAGCAAAGCGTTGTGGCGAGATCTTCAACGAATCGGAATACATGGTCGCCGGAGGCTTCACAAGAAGCGATATGGATGAAAGAGTTCATTACAGAGCTGGGTGTGGTTCCTAGTGCGCTGGACCCAATGTTTATCTACTGTGATAACATGGGCGCCATAGCCAATGCGCAAGAACCAAGGTCACACAAGAAGCTGAAGCATATCAAGCTGCGTTTCCACGCTATTCGAGAACATATCCAGGATGGGGATATAAAGATTTGCTATAATAAATATAGTTATTATTATATCTTTGTGTTTATGATAAATGTTTATATTCATGCTATAATAGTATTAACATGGAAACATTAATACTTGTGTGAATTGTAAACTTAATTTGAAGTCCCTAGTATAGCCTCTATACTTCACTAGCTTGTTGGTTGATTGATGATTGTGGTTTCCCTATCATGAAAATTGAGATGTTATCAACAACAAGATCATATCGTTAGGAGAATGATATGGTGGACATACTCCTATAGATAAGCGTAGCATAAAGATCAAGTCATTTCAATAGTTCAATTGCTATATGCTTTCTGATACATAGTAACCTAATTCCTTCGACCATGAGATCATGCATATCACCTTTACTGGATGGATGCTTTGATGTCATCAAACACCACACCGTAACAGGGTGGCTATAAAGGTGGTATTGAGTGTTCGGAAAGTATTGGTTGAAACACATGGATCAAGAGTGGGATTTGTCCATCCATATGACGGATAGATATTCTCTGGGCCCTCTCGGTGAAATGTCATCCAATTAGCTTGCAAGCATGTGACTGGGTCACAAGGGATCACATATCACGGGAACGAGAAAAGAGTACTTATCAATAACGAGGTTGAACTAGGTATGCAGATACCGACGATCATAACCTCGGATAAAGTAACATATCGTGAGACAAAGGGAAATTGGTATCGTATGTAAGTGGTTCATTCGACGCAAAGTAATCGAGAAATATGTGGAGCCATATGAATTTCCAGATTCCTCTATTGGTTATTGTTCGAGAAGTGTCTCGATCATGTCCGCATAATTCACGAACCGTAGGGAGACACACTTAAGGATTCGACGTTGTTTGAGTAGTTATGGTATTATGAGAAAGAGACCGAATGTTGTTCGAGTCTCGGATGGGATCCGGATATCACGAGGTGATCCGGAATGGTCCGGAGAATAAGATTCATATAAGGAAAGTCCTGCTGGAGTTGGGGAATGGTTCCGTGTTTTCATCGGAACATTCTAGAAGGTCCTGAATGTCCCAAGACCGGAAGGGAAGGGTACATGAATGTGTCATTGTAAGTTGGAATGATTGCATCATGTACTAGGTGTTCTTGCTGTCCAAAATAAAGGGTTTATTTAAATCCTAAATTGAAAAGTCAAACGGCTAGTTTGAAAGTCAAACGGCAATTTTGGGAAGTGGGAAAAGAGGAGGAGGTGGAGGCCGACTTGGGGGAGGAGTCCCCTTGGCGGCTGGCGCCTCCCAAGGCCGACTTGGGAGGGACTCTCCCTGGCCGCCGGCCCTCCCACCTATAAAGGGAGGGGCAGGGCCTCCCCTCCTAGCACACACAAGTTCCTATCTTCTACCTCCGGTTTAGAGCCGTTTTGGTTTAGAGCTTCTAATTGCTTTAGCCAGCGGTTTAGAGCCTTCTAATTGGTTTAGAGCCTTCTAATTGGTGTGTCTAATTACTAGACCACTAATAGCCTCTCTCATAAGCTCCACCATACTCGCACCGGCTTAAGGCGAAGCCCTGCGGGATCTCCCCTCTATTTCGGTACCACGCCGTTGTGCTGCCGGAATCGCGAGGAGAGTGCTACAACCTCCGCTGCCTGCTGGAACAAGGGAGAGGAAGGTCTTCGTCGAGTACCGAACGTGTGACCGACTGCGGGAGCGCTGCCGGAACGTGGCGCTGGAAGGATCGTCTACGCGATCTTGAGATCGGAAAGAGTACGACTACATCACCCACGAGAATCTGCTCTCGTTAAACACTTTGGAATCTTCGAGGGTGAGTTATTCCATCGACTCGTTGCTACAATCTAGTAGATAGATCTTGGCTTGTTTGTTTGTATGCGATAGAAAATTTTTGTTTTCCATGCTACGAATCCCTACAAACACGCCCCTAGCCGACGCTGGTTCTCCGCCACTCCAAGTGCACCGCCACCGAGAGGATGAGCCCTGACCCCTCCATCCCGACACGGGGAGAAGAATCCCGCCGCCGTCGGTGCAACATGGGCAGCACCCGACGACGGTGATGGGGGAGTGGGAGGGAGATGGATAGGGCTAGAGGGCCGGGAGGGCTGATGGCGCTCCCGTCGCCCTCGGGGAGGGGTGGTGGTGAGAGGAGCAACTCCCGTTCTTGTCACCACTCTTTCATCTGTGATGGAGAGGCTCTAGCCGGCTATTTGACCAACTGGGAAGTTCTCCTAAACCACATGCTACGGCTACAAACCAGGCGTGTAGCGTGCCGCTGGTAGCATGCTACTAGTACCGACTACTTTTTTCGTTTCAAAATATAAGATGTTTTAGCTTTATAAATAAAGCGTATCTATATCTCTTTTAATATCTAGATTTATCTAGGTTTGAAGTGAACATAGACACTAAAAGAAATCTAGATACACTTTTTTCACAAAGCTAAAACATCTTATATTTTGAAACGGAGAAAGTATGAGCGAATGGCCACATGCATGTCGAGCCATTCACATCAGACAAATTTTTGACAACTAAATTGAGTCTAAGGAAATTAGACATATTGGCTTTTTCTTGGGGCTCCCGAGCTCCAGTGCTATCTTCTTATTAAGAATAATTAAAACTACAGTTTTCAAAAAATCGTGGAACAAAATCCTAAAAGTTGTAAACGTGCAAAAACCTCAATTCGAAGTGCTTTGTCTTCCAAGATACACAAAAAAGATAGTGTAACTTTTTTTCTGATTTGAAATCATATTATTTTAAATTGAGATTTTGCATGTTTGTGGTATAAATCATAGGGTATATCCTGATTTATTTTTAGAACTTTTTAAACTCAAAAATATGATTTTTAATTTTTATTTTAAAAAGCTGGATCACTAGTGTCCATGTGCATCTCCACTCCCTTGGCACACACCATTATTTCTCTCGATAGATGACTCCCATCTAATGCATACTGCGCTCTGACAGAGATCAGCACACTGCACACATGCATCCATCTGTGAATTGATTCCAGGGCAACCTGCCTACGTGTGCCATTTTGGGACCTCAAGACGAAAAGGAAATATTCATTTCCTCCTGGAAAGTGTCTTTGACACATGGGCATCAGTGCTCAATTTAAATTCTAAAACCTCATATTTCAATATCTCTAAAAATTATTCGGTTAAATATATAAATAGTTATATACAGGAGGAGTGTACGCAAAAAAGTTCCGTTAAAAAATATGTTATATATTGGAAACTACAAAAATAACAAATTTCTAACAAAAAGATATACTATTTATATTATTCTTACTACTATTTACTGTGAGAAATTTATCTTTTTTATATCTCCTAAATATAAAGTTTTTTAGCGAGACTTTTTTGCATACACTCCTCCTATATATCCATCTATATATTTAACTCCATAATTTTTTTAAACATACAAGTGTAAGGTTTTTAATTTTTTAAAATTATGAAAGTGAAAGAAGCACCGCTGCCCATGTGCAAAAAAAAAAAGAGCAACCCCGTGTCTAGACAGAACTAATGTCTAACAATGAAGACACTAGATTGGGCCATCAGTCTAGCTTTAGCTAAGAGTATCTCCACACTTTCAACATTTTCAGGTTGAAATCCAACGCTACTTAGCGCCGGATGGATCAAACTTTCGGTCTAAAATAGAAGAATTCCCACTCGGAGTCCCGTGTCCTTTCGCGGAAATTCAAAAATTCACCTAAAATTTGACATAACACGTCAAACTTAGTACTAATTCATACGATTGCATTAAAATATAGGCGAATTCGTATATATACCTGAATTTGACTCACAGTAGGCTAAAAAACTTGAAAAAACATAAAAAAATAGTAATGCCGAGAGGATGCTGATGTAGGGCGTTCACATGCCGAGACGGTGAAAGAAGACGGTGTAGTCGACGTCGTGGGTGCCGTCATCGCCGTCCTCATCGTCGTCAAACGGTGGTTGCAAGCTGCCATGGCCAGCATCGCCGCAACGCCACTGTGCGACTAGGGGCCCGGTCCGGACTCGTCTTCGTCTTCATCCTCGAGGAAGATGAGCGTAGCGTCCTGGTAGGCGGGCTCTCACCAAGCTCTGCACACGGCCTGGCGCTCGGCATGCTCGTGCAGGAGACGAATGCGCTCGGCCTCCTTCTGCTCCTAGTCCATCCGGAACCAGGCGCATGCGTCGGGGACCGGAATAGACGGGACATCGTTCAATGACGCCTCCATCGCCATCTTGAGGAGGAAGTCCTCCTCATCCATCGGCACTGCCCACTCCGATGACTCCCACGTTGGCGCGCGCAGCTTTGGCCTCACCAGGAGAAGGTGGCCGTTCGGCGGCGATGGAGCACAACGTTCGTTTGATGATGATGCAACACGAGTGTGTCCGCGGTGGTGAGCGCAGTAGATACTCCGGCTCGTGCTTCCTGGACGGAGCGGCGCCGTGAAGCACGGCGACTGGCTTGGCGCCGAGCCGAACGAGTGCAAGGCCGAAGCCGAATACGATGACGAGGCGCCGCCCATCCGTCTCGGCATCCAGGAAGCCACCCCACGTCACCCAGAAAACAACGGCGGTGAGCATGGTGGTAGCCTAGCCGGGGCTGTTGCTGTCAGCGATGTAGTCGAGGATGGCGGCAAGGGTGCGGCCGGGCACGTTCCACCAATGATTTCGTCCTTCGAGGTTGTTGCACGTCGGCGTCGGGCCTCCGCCCTCATAGTGCACCAACTACCGCTCGCGGAAGAACTTGTCCCAGTGGGCGTGGTTCCTGGGGTGCTCCGCCTGGTCGGGATCCATGCCGGTGATGACGGACTAGATCTTGTCGATCCGGTCTTGCGCCTATGGCACTGGTGGCATGGGCACGCTGATGTCTACGCACTTCTATTTTTGTAGACAGTTGTTAGGCCTCCAAGTGCAGAGGTTTGTAGAACAGCAGCAAGTTTTCCCTTAAGTGGATCACCCAAGGTTTATTGAACTCAGGGAGGAAGTGGTCAAAGGTATCCCTCTCAAGCAACCCTGCAATCAAGATACAAGAAGTCTCTTGTGTCCCCAACACACCCAATACACTTGTCAGGTGTATAGGTGCACTAGTTCGGCGAAGAGATAGTAAAATACAAGTGGTATGGATAATTATAAGTGGTAACGGTGCTAGAAAATAGCTTGATGGCGTGGAAGAGACTAAAGGCAAACTGAAATAAAGATGGAAGCAAGCAAACATGTAACAGATCTAGTTGCAAACGGTATTTCAATGCTTAGAAACAAGGCCTAGGGATCATACTTTCACTAGTGAACACTCTCATATAAATATCTTCTCTTTATGATACTACTCTTAACTACTCTCTGGTTGGACACTCTAATCCATCGTAGGGCTATAACAGCACATCTCAAAGTAAGCCTTTCCCATCTAGATAACCCCACACTGTCACCTTGAACACTAGATGGTTCCAACAAACACCATAATTTCATAAAGACATCCAACTCCAAATATAACTCATAAAAGGTATTTGTAATCTCTAGCCTAAGTGCCACCATGATGTGCATACTGTCAACTTCACACACATGGAGAGACCAGAGATCTATTAAAGCACTTGAGTAGCAAGGTAGATCTACTTGATTACAAAGCTCATGATCACAATATGATCATGCACAGAGAGAGAGATGAACACATAGCTACCGGCAGAACCCTTAGCCTCGAGTAAGAACTACTCCCTCCTCATCATGGGAATCAGCAACGACGATGGAGATGGTGGTGGAGATCGATGGAGATGGATCTGGGATTTCCCGTCCGGCAGGTGCCTAACAGAGACTTTCTATCCCTCGAATCTCCCCTTCGGTGGCGGCGGCGCTGCAGAACTTTTCGTGGCTGGAGGCTTGACGATTTAGGGTTTTTGCATCGAGAGGCTTCTTATAGGCGAAGAGGCAAGGTCGGTGGGTGGACCAGGGGCCCACACCACCTGGTGGCGTGGCCAGGGGGACCTGCGCCACCCTATGGTGTGGACGGACCCTGGCCCCTCTCTGTCTCGTCTTCTAGCTCCGTGTTCCCCTCGGTGAAATATTTACTTTGGCTTTTGTCCCGTCCAATTCCGAGAATATTCATTTTCTGACTTTCTGGAACCAAAAACAACAGAAAACAGGCAACTGGCAGTATGGCATCTTGTTAATAGGTTAGTTCCAGAAAATGTGTAAAAGTACTCCAAAGTATAGAGAAAACATAAGAAAGTAGATATAAAACAAGCATGGAACATAAAAAATTATAGATACGTTAGCAACGTATCACACGCCGCCCGCGCTCATCTTCCACATTGGCGGGCACCAGCAATCCGGCGGCGATGTTAGCCATCGTCATGGAGGAGCCGAGCCTCCCACAGATGCAGCCAATGTGGGTCAAAGTCGTTCGCCACCGCTCCATCGCCGGGATACCTCTCCGCCATGGCTTCCGCTGAGCTCTGCTCTCGCCTCGCCTGGAACCTAGTGCTTTTGGGGGAGGAAATGGATGAGTGGAGGTGTGTCCTCTGGGGTGACGAGGAAGGACAATATTTATAGCCATTTGGGGATAGCACGTCGAGGGCGGGAGTGGTGTAGTGGCGAGGGCGGAAAATGGGAAGTGGCGAGAAGGTGGGCAGGTACTCGCGCGCCATTACGGCAATGCGTGGGAAAGTGGACGGGCAATCGTTTGCCTGGCAGTCCATCACGGTAGTCGAGGAAACGGGATGAGGACAAATCGCCTTCTCTCTCTAACAGGGCGGGGCCACCAATGGAAAACAATCTAGCCAGTTTAGCTTCATCCGGTGCGGTGACCCAACATATCACTTCATGATGTAGTATACTATAGTCATTGACATAACATCAATGAAACACCATTCACTAGTATTACATCCCTCATAGTGGTACAATAGAAGCATCGTGTGTCCAAAACATGTCTATAAATTACAACTTGACTCTTTACAAAAGATCCATAGAACACTCTAGGTTACAGAGGAAGAAAACAACTTCTTACAAAGAAGAATTAGAAATAATAACTCAAAACTATTATACTAATAAGACTAGTATCAAAACTATTTGGCTTGCAATTGATACTATTGCAATGCTCTACAGAAGTAGGTTCTAAGGCTAGATATTATACTCCTATCTAATCATGAACTTCACCTTCACTTCAGTTAGGGTATATGTTGACTCCATTGACTTTATTAAAGAACTTAAGCTTTCGGTGACAATTCCTTTGAGCATAAGTTAGTGTTAATGATGTCTTCCTTGGCTTTAGAATCTAGCAAGGGTTGAGAAGGTATGGTTGAGTACGAGCGTAATCAAAAAGTTCACTAAAAAGGAGTGTTTGATACACTAACTACAGCCACAGACCATAGGTCATAGGCTATATAGATTTTCGTAAATATTTCTTCAAAAGTTGCCTTTATTATGAAGAACTATGTCCGTCAGCCTTCACAGGTTTACCAGAACTTCGTGGAGTTCCTCTCCTGCCGCGTTCGTAGCTCATACCCGGAACAGGGAGTAACATGTCACACTTTTATACACTCTATAGAGGTGTGTTGTTTTACCCATAAGTGATCCTCATCCATGTTGCACAACCGGACTAATCTTTCCCATCCACACTTCCTTAGGTGTGGGGCCTAGTATAAGAACCTAATCCAATCTCTGTCCTGCTCCGTGACCCCTCATGACAACACGACCCTTAAGGTCAGCTACATCTCTGTTAAGCCCCCTTTCAGGCTAGCTACAACTCTAATAGGTCCCCGAAAACTCTGTGAGCATATTATGTCCCTGGTAGCCCCCATCCAAGTGGCAAACCTACCTTCGACAATCCCTCACAGATAATCTAGATAGCAAGATCACGGGGAACTGAGGGGTCCCACCCATGTACTAGTCCTTGAAAGGTATCCCAGCGTCACGATATAGTCATCCGTCATCATGCAGAAGGAAGAAGATCTAGTTGAATTATCCATCCTATTCCAAATCTTATGTTTAACGTGTATTATACAGCTCAAGAATCACTGGCGACATTGGTTGTTAAGTCCTAGATGATACATTTTCGTGCAATGGTGTTTCCATTGCCAATCATAATAGATTATCTGACCACCCTAGCTCGCTAATTCAAGTCAATTATGAAAATAGTGTTTTTGTCCTCCTTTTCGAAATGCAGGTGATAACAATAGTAGATTGCAAATACTTGATAGAAAATAATCAAAGGACATGAGCAAGTGTGAACTTGCCTTTGTGATTACAGGATTATGCAATCACGGTCTTCGAGACAATATAAACTCCAATATCTGAAAACATCATCATTGGTCTGGTAAGGACTAATGTTTAAAGAAGCAATATGCTATTATGATAAGTAATGCTATGCATTTTATAAAACTTTCGAACTAAATCCCCAACATTATAAGTGAGTTGCACTTACGTGGTTTCTTTAAGGTTTGGTTCATCTTTAAGTTTACTTCACATGCAAATATATTTACAAGAAACTTAAGACTAACATACAAGATGTAAAAGTAAAGTACGATAGCAACATGTGAGTAAGGTTAACTGATATTTATTAGGAAAGTATATGTTTAAATTGCTAAGAGTCAAAAGAATTAATATAGTGTATTTGTTTGAAGTGGCAAAAAGAATAACATTTGAAGAAAATATTATTTAAGCTAAGTTAAACAATTTGAAGATTATTAGGATTGAAGATGTGGTATTAATAAAGTACAAATGATCTTGAGTTATTATACTTCTAGTTATGATATATTAGCCCAGAGTTAACTATAAAAATAGAAATAAATCTTAAGACATGATGTTTAAGATCTTACCAAGTTCTAGGATTTTCCTAAGCACAATCAAAGATACAGGATCATTCATCTTTAATGTAAGGGGCTGATATGGTTTAACTTTTAAGTGATTACCTTACATTTATGTGTAAGTGTTAGAACTACTATATAAGCAAGTTTAGTAATTTAAAGACTAAGTTGAGAACATTATGGACTCAATTGTATGTTTTTGGAGTTCTTATTAGTAAGGAAGTTAATATGATTCTTTGGAATAACATATTTTAACTTTGATTATTAACAAATGTATAAAAGTGACTTTGTTAGACATAATAATTTCTACTATGATTTTAGCTATGGTAGAATGGATACTTTAACCTTCTTTATATGCTTTACCCAAGTTAATAAGGTAAAAGAAAATTTTAGGATAGAATATCATGCATTCATGGCAATAAACTATAAAGACACAGAGTGAATTAACATGAATTTATTTGAATTTATAGGTGATAAAAGAAAATACATTTTAGTTACTTGAGTCCAAAATAAAGGATTTAATGCTATTTTATTTTATTTATTTTATAAATACCAAAATTACTTATAATTTCATATTTAGTATTTTATATAGTGGTGGATGAATTTATCCAAAAAGGTGATTTTATTATTTTTCTTTCATTTGTTATTTTTCATGGAAGATTTAGTGATCTTAAACTTTTAGTTGAATTTTATTTAACCCAAACAGGTAATGATATATTTTTCTTAGGTGGAGATTATTTTTGTGATCCTTTTGATATATTATATGTATTTTTATGATTTTTCTATATTTTTCTAGAGCTAAAATAATCTCACTGATATTTTGGTGATTTCTACTGTTCTTTTTTATCTTACTCTTTCTTTTTCTAACTGGACCTGGCCCACTGGCCAGCCCAGCCCATAGGTCTTGGGCTAGACTAGCCTAGTTGGTGGACTGGGTAGGTCAAACCGACCTAGTTTGGACCCCTCTCTCTCCCTCGAGTCGATCATCTCCCCTCTCGTTCTCGCGTTGGTGACGCCACGGTGCCGCCGCTGCTCCCGCCAGATTCCAGTGAGAATGGCCACTCCGGCCACTGCAGTTTGTGGTTAAAGAACCACCCCTCTCCGCTCTACCTCTTTGTCCAATTCAATCTAGGGATCGAACCCTTATATGGTCACCCCCTTTGTTACAGTGGCACTAGGGTTTCGAATGTCGCTACTTCACTATGCACCGGTGATGCTCTTGTAGCATCCTAGTGGTCATGTGGTGATGGTTAGGTCGTGGTGCTACTGTCGAACTGGTGGTGGTTGAAAGAAATATGTCCGAGAGGCAATAATAAAGTGGTTATTATATTATATTCCATATTTATGATAAATGTTTATTTCTCATGCTATAATTGTATTAACCGGAAGCGTTAATATATGTGTGTTTAATAAACAAATAAAAGGTTCCTAGTAATGTCTCTCATTACACTAGCTTGTTGATCAACAGATGATCAAGGTTTCCTGATCATGATATTGGTTGTTGTTAATAACGAGGTCGCAACAATGGTGAAATGATGTGATGAACAATCTCCCAAAGTATAATAACACGATCATGCCATTATGTTTATATTGCTATAACATCATTCGAAGTAATTGTAATTCTTAGACCATGAGATCACATCAATCACTAACTATGGAAGAGTACTTTGATTCCATCAAATGTCACATCGTACCAGGGTGATTATAAAGATGTCGTCGGGTACTTGGAAAGTCTTAGTTGACGCTCGTGGATCAAGAGTGGGATTTGTCCATCCTGATGACGGAGAGATATATTGAGGGACCTCTTGGTGATATCACATTAACATAGCTTGCAAGCAAGTGATAAGATCACTAAGATTGTTATATCACGGGAACAAGAAAAGAGTACTTGTTAGTAACGATTTCGACCTAGGTATGGAAGATACCAAATGATCGGATCTCGGAAAAGTAAAATATCGCGAGACAAAAGGAATTGGTTACTATGAAAAAAGTTCACACGATTACTAGTTCATTGTTTGATTTAGTGGGAGTCATTAGGGATCTCCAGGTCCAGGTAATGATTATTGATCGGAGAAAGTCTCGATCATGTCCATATTGTTGGGTCCGCAGCATAAAAACAAAAAATTTCCTATGATCAGAACTATACGCCAAGATCTATATACTAGATAAAGAGCAACGGGTGGATATACATCCAAGGAGAACTTACCCTTGAAGACAATAGAGTTTTGTTAACGAGTTGGAACTCGTGGATGATGTAGTTGTATGCTTGCCGATCTCAAGACCATGTGGAAGTCCGAGCGCCGCAAATCAGTAGCACATCCGTCCTCACACACACGTTCAAGCCACCGGACAACCTACACCACCTCTCTCTAGCGAATCAGCGGAAGCAGCAACTCTTTCCAGACGCAAGGCCATCGGGAACATGTATCTCGCTAATCCGAGACCATGGGGGAATATCTAGAGGGAGAGAGAGATCCTTCACGAGGAGGTGTGCTTTGTGAGGGAGGAGAGGAGGCCTTTTATAGGAGAGGGGGGGCTCTTCCCCTCCCATGGATGGCGGCCAACTGGGGTGCCCCACCTCTTCCTCATTCATGTGGTGGAAGCTCCACTCACATCAATTTTGACCCCACCCAAAATTCCACTCACATGCACTAAATTTCCACCAAATTTAATGCAACTCTCAATTAATAAAACTCTTTTATTTATTTTATTCAAAATTTTGTTAATTGCTTTAATTAACAAACATTCACATAAAACCCTTGCAACATTTCAATATCACATGCAGAACCACTTTCTGCAATTTCACCCGAAACAATTCCAGTTTCTATCGAAACAATTCCTACGCTTTGCAATCCTTTCGTCTGAAACATATGTGCTCCTAAATGGTGTCTAGCAATCCTTAAGTGTGTCACCCTACGGTTTGTGAATAATGTAGACATGATTGAGACTCATCTCAGATCAATAATCAGAAGCGGGACCTGGAGATCCATACTGACTCCTGCACATTCAACGATGACTTCTGTGATCATGAGAACCTTTAACGCTAGTAACTTAATCCCTTTGTCTCATGATATAATACATGTCCGAGATTTGATCATCGGTATCCAAATACCTAGTTTGATCTTGTTACCGACATGCACTCTCGTTCCCGTGATATAACATTCTAGTGATCATATCACTTGCTTGCAAGCTACCTTAATGTGATATCACCGAGAGGGCCCAAAGTATATCTATCCGTCATCGGGATTGAAAAATTCCACTCTTGATCAATGAGCCTCAACATAACACCTTCGTAGCACTGAACCCACCTTTATAGTCACCTTGTTACGGTGTGACGTTTGATGTTATCAAGATACTCTTCCGGTGTTAGCAATTAACATGATCTCATGGCTAAGGACTAAGATTACTCCGTATGATGTTATAGCAATATAAACATAATGACTTTGATCGTAATGCTATACTTCAGATGAATGTTCATCACATCATTTCACAGATCTTGTGACCTTGTTATTAACAACGTCCAATGTCCATGATCAGGAAACTTTGATCATCTTGTTAATCAACGAGCTAGTCTATAAGAGAGGCATAACTAGGAACCTTTTTGTTTATTAAACACACATGTATTGACGTTTCCTATCAATACAATTATAGCATGCAAAATAAACATCTATCATATACAAGGAATATGTAATAACAACTTTATTATTGCCTCTCAAGGCATATTTCCTTCAGTCTCCCACTTGCACTAGAGACAATAATCTAGTTTACATAGTGATAAATCTAACACCCATGGATTTATGGTGTTTATCATGTTTTGTCCTAAGGAGAACTTTAGTCAACGGATCTATTATGTTCAGGTCCGTGTGTACTTTACAAATCTTTATATCTCCATCCTTGACATGCTCGCAGATGGAGTGAAACCGGCGCTTAATATGCTTGGAATTCTTGTGAGACCTTGGTTCCTTGGCGTTGGCTATGGCTCCATTGTTGTCACAATAGATCACCACTGGGTCCAATGCACTAGGAACCACACCTAGTTCCGTTATGAACTCCTTCATCCAAACCGCTTCCCGCGCCGCTTTTGAAGCAGCAACATATTCCATCTCCGTCGTTGATCCATCCACCACAGGTTGTTTGGAACTCCTCCAACTAACTGCTGCTCAGTTCAAGAGAAATACGTATCCGGATTGAGACTTAGAGTCATCTGGATCGGTCTCAAAACTAGCATCGACATAACACTTAGAGACTAGCTCTTCTTCACCTCCATATACAAGAAACATATCCCTAGTTCTTCTTAAGTACTTAAGGATATTCTTGACCGCTATCTAGTGTTCCAAACCTGGATCAGATTGGCACCTACTAGTCAAACTAATAGCATGTGCCACATCCGGTCTTGTACATAGCATGACGTACATTATAGAGCCTATGGCTGAGGCATAGGGGATCTTATCCATTATCTCTCTTTCTTCCGCCGTAGCCGGACTATGAGTCTTAGTGTCTTGCCTTGCAACATAGGTAAGAACCCCTTCTTACTTCCGTCCATATTAAACTTCTTTAATATCTTATCAAGGTATGTACTCTGCGATAGCCCAATTAGGCACCTTGATCTATCTCTATAGATTTTAATGCCTAATATATATGAAGCTTCTCCAAGGTCCTTCATCAAAAATTTGCTGTTTAGATAACTTTTAACACTGTTTAAAAGATCTATATCATTTCCAATCAATAATATGTCATCCACATACAATATCAGAAATGCCACATTGCTCCCACTCACTTTCTTGTAAATACAAGCCTCTCCATAAGTTTGGACAAATCCAAACTCTTTGATCACCTCATCAAAGTGGAGATTCCAACTCCGGGATGCTTACTTCAGTCCATAGATGGATCGCTGAAGTTTGCATACCTTATCAGCATCCTTAGGATTGACAAAACCCTTAGGTTGTATCATATACAACTCTTCTTAAATATTACCATTGAAGAACGCAGTTTTGACATCCATTTGCCATATTTCATAATCGAAATATGCAGCAATTGCTAACATAATCCTAACCGACTTTAGCATCACTACGGGAGAGAATGTCTCATCGTAGTCAACTGCTTGAATTTTTTGAAACCCCTTTGCAACAAGTCGAGCTTTATAGATGGTCACATTACCATCAGCATCAGTTTTTCTTTTGAAAATCCATTTATTCTCAATGGCCTTTCGGTCGTGAGGTAAGTCCACCAAGTTCCAAACTTGGTTCTTGTACATGGATTACATCTCGGATTTCATGGCTTCTAGCCATTTGTTGGAATCCAGGCTCATCATCGCTTCTTCATACGTTGCAGGGTCATCCATTTCATCAACCATGAAATTCACAACAGGATTGTCGTACAGTTCAGGAGCTGCACGTGTCCTGCTTGACCTGCGAGGTTCGGTAGTGTCCTCTTTCGGAGTTTCATGATCATTATCATTAGCTCTCTCTTCATCAGGTGAAGTCAACTCCGAAACAACTTCCGGTGTTGCGCCACTCGCCATTCCATGAAGAGAAGGTTCAATAACCTCTTCGAGTTCTACCTTCCGACTACTCACACCTTTCACGAGAAACTCCTTCTCAAGAAAGGATCCATTCTTGGCAACAAAAACCTTGCCTTCGGATCTGTGATAGAAGGTATACCCGATCGTTTCCTTAGGGTATCCTATGAATACGCATTTTTCCGCTTTGGGTTCGAGTTTATCCGGCTGAAGTTTCTTCACATAAACATTGCATCCCCAAACTTTAAGAAATGACAGCTTAGGTTTGTTTCCAAACCATAATTCATATGGTGTCGTTTAAGCGGATTTAGATGGTGCCTGATTTAAAGTGAATGCAATGGTTTCCAGTGCATAACCCCAAAATGACAGTGGCAAGTCAGTCAGAGACATCATAGATTGAACCATATCCAATAAAGTACGATTACGATGTTCTGACACACCATTACGCCAGGTGTTCCGCAGCGTGAGTTGTGAAACTATTCCACAGTCTTTCATCTGTGTGCTAAACTCGTAACTAAGATACTCTCCTCCACGGTCGAACCGCAGAAATTTGATCTTTCTGTTATGATGATTTTCCACTTCATTCTGAAATTCCTTGAACTTTTCAAAGGTTTCAGATTTATGTTTCATCAAATAGATATACTCGTATCTACTCAAATCATCCGTGAAAGTAACAAAATAACGATATCCACCTCGCGCCGACACACTCATTGGTCCACACACATCAGTATATATGATTTCCAATAAATCTATCACCCGTTCCATTGAACCAAAAAATGGCGTTCTAGTCATCTTGCCCATAAGGCACGGCTCACATGTATCAAATGATTCAAAATCAAGTGATTCCAAAAGTCCATCAGAATGGAGTTTCTTCATGCATTTAATGCCAATATGACCTAGACAGCAATGCCACATATATGCAGATATATCATTACCAAGTTTAATCCTTTTAGCATCAATATTATGAATATGCGTAATACTACTATCGAGATCCAACAGAAATAAACCATTCAACACAGGTGCATGACCATAAAAGATATCATTCAGATAAATCGAACAACCATTGTTTTCAGATTTAAAGGAATAACCACTTCGCATCAAACACGACCCGGATACAATGTTCATGCTCAGTGTAGGCACCAAATAACAATTATTTAGATTTATCACTAATCCTTGACGGCATATGGAGAGGCAGCGTTCCGATGGCAATCACATCAACTCTTGATCCATTGCCGACCCGCATCGTGACCTCATCCCTTGCTAGCTGTCACTTGTTCCGCAACCCCTGAATCGAGTTACATATATTAGCAACTGATCCTGTATCAAATACCCAGGTGCTACTGCGAGTACTAGTCAAGTACACATCAATAACATGTATATCACATATACCTTTGTTAGCCTTGCCGGCCTTCTTGTCTGCCAAATACTTGGGGCAGTTGCGCTTCCAATGGCTAGTCCCCTTGCAATAGTAGCACTCGGTATCAGACTTAGGGCTAGTTCGGGATTTCTTTTCAGGTGCGGCAACAAATTTGCCGCCCTTCTTTCCCTTCTGCTTGCCTTTCTTGTCCTTCTTGAAACCGGTGGTCTTATTGATTATCAACACTTGATGTTCTTTCCTAATCTCCACTTCTGCAGTCTTAAGCATTGACAGAAGCTCGAGAAGAGACTTCTTCATGCCCTGCATGTTATAGTTCATCACGAAGCTCTTGTAGCTAGGTGGCAGAGATTGGAGAACACGATGTATGCCTAAGTCAATAGGAATCGTTATTCCCAAGGACACAAGCTTATCGGCGTACCCAGACATTTTGAGTACATGCTCACTAACGGAGTTGTTCTCCTCCATCATGCAGCAAAAGAACTTTTCAGAAGCATTATAACTCTCTACGGCAGCATGGGTATTGAAAATCATTTTCAATTCTCCCATGGTATCAAAGGCATTGCCATTTTCGAAACGCTTTCGAAGTTCTGGCTCTATCCCATACAGTATGCCGCAATGAACTAAGTTGTGGTCCTCTTGACGAGTTATATAGACATTCTTTTCCTTGTTAGGGGCATCAGGAGCTGGTGGGAGGCCTAGCGGCACCTCTAGCACATATTGCTTTTGTGTAGCGGTGAGGAGAATCCTCAAATTCATAGCCCAGTTGGTGAAGTTGCTACCATTCGCAGCAAGTTTCTCTATCTCCATGAACACATTGAAATTAAAAGCAGGTGTGCCATCTACAACAGAATTTGTAAAGTTTATTTTGTCGTGGTGGTGTCACGGCAGATGCCATGGATAGGCTAAAGGTGGGGACTAATAGCACTAGGGGAATCCAGGGAGGGATAGTGAGGTGATTCCCCACACAGAAGGTTCGTATTTGATTCAATTCCAAGGTTACAAGTGCTCCTAGAGTTGTATTGGCGAGAGGAGAAATAAGGAACTCTCTTACTCTCACCCACAGTTAACCCGTACAAGACCAACTAGAGATCAACCCTTAGAACCTAAAACCAATCTGAATAGCCCAGCCCCTTCTACAGAGGCCCTAGCCCTCCTTATATAGGGGTGGCTAGGTCTCCACCTAGGGCATACGTGGAGGCATATTCCAGGGAATATGCCTCCTCCCAAAATAGCAAACCGACCGGGGTGCTTTTCTCACACACACAGCAGAGGCTACGTGAGCCTCAAGGGCGCCTGCCACACCGACATGGGCGTCGTCACCTCTGTCGATCACGCCTCGGTGGTCCTGCCCTTGTCCGCTTCGCTCATGCAGTGCGTATCGGGGCTTCTTTTGACCAGCGAGATTCCTTCCTTCTCCTAGAAGCTAGACATGACCCGGATCATGGAGGTCCGGTCACACCTGTTCCTGCATACAAGTTAGATTCATCTATCCGGCTCACTGCTTAAGTCGGATGAGACTCAGTTAGGTGGACACCCCCTGGTCCGGGTTACCCCGAGATTTGGCCTGCCTTGAGGTAACTCGGCCAGCATCCGCTTTAGCCTTGCCGAACCTCGGCGAACTCGGCCTTTATACCCTGGCGTGACCCTACCCGGGGGTATCCCCCCAACATTAGTCCCCGAAGCTGGTGCGGTCTTAGCTGCCTTGGCTGCTAAGGCCACATCAGGTTCAATATTATTGAGCTTTGGATGTTATTTCCGAGTTATCTCCTTATCTCGGGTTGTATGGATTTATGTTCGCTTGGCACGTTCCAAGTTCTCACTTGCTGGCCGGGTTACCACCTTAACTCAGACCTCATGGTTTTACTTTCCCTTGGCACATTCCAAGTTTTCACTTGCTGGCCGGGTTACCATGGTCTCATCCGGGTCTTCTTTCCTTCTCTCGTACGCTAACCCACGTGGAGGCTAATCATCAGGTTGCCTCGTTTTAAGGGCCAGCCACAGTAACCGCCGCAGTAATTGTCAGTTATCACTACGTGCGGGTCACGTCACGCCTGCCTCCTTGTTAACCGCATCAGTGTGTCACGTCATGGGATCGGCTACACCCTGTGGCCTTCTGTGTGGCTCCCTGCTGATTGGTCGATGCGGGCTATACACGGCCACACCGTGTGGCGCACCCGCATGACACGATCCCACTTCCCCCTCGAGGGAGTGGTTAAATAGGGGAGGGGCGCACCCCTTAGGTCTTTTCCCCCTTCCGCGCCCCTCTGCCTCTGGCTCTTCTTCTTCTTCATCTTCCCCGCGACAGCGCCGCTGCCACTGCTTCTAGGTAGCAGCGCCGCCGCCACACTCCTTCCCCACGCCTCTGCTTCACCGTCGCCGCTGCGCACCTCCTCCACCATGGGTCGCTGTCAATCTAGGCTGCTGCCCCCCACCACTGCTAGCGACAATGAGGGCAACGAACTGAAGATGACAGAAGAGGAGCTCGTCATTGCTGAGTAGGAGATGGAGGAGGACACCGCGACGGCGGACCGCGGTGCGTGGGCTCTGGTCTGCCAGACGACCTGAATCGCTCTACTGCACCAAAGCGATCTCCGGAGTCATCAAGCTTTGCCTCTGTCGAACTCGCCCCCTCACCCAATCTAGGTGAGTTTGTGGTGTTCTTGTCACACTTCCAGCGGGGGTTCGGTTTACCAGTTAGCGACTTTTTCCACGATTGGTTGAATACCTATGAACTCCAGCCGCACCACCTTCCTGCCAATGCAATTACCTCTCTTTCTGCTTTCGCCTCCACGATCGAAGGCTATGCCGGACTATGGCCCATGAAGGAGCTATGGATCCAGTTTTTCGGTCTTCGTCGTAATGTCATTCCGAACATTCAACTTGATCCGAAGGACAAGCAGCTCACTCAATTCGGAGCTGCGTCCATCTCACCCCGGAGGTTCTCTGTCTTTCCTCGGGTTACCGGGCTGAATTCCTGCAAAGGATGGGCCCGGACCTTCTTCTATGTTCGGAATGAAGGCACTGAATATTTGATCCGGCTTCGCCCCTATGCTCCGGGTCCTCCTAACCCGGAGTTATGGAACGTTCTCCCCAAGAAGCCCACAGTCTTGGCCAACTAGGTCAATAAAAGGTTCAAGGAGCTGAAGGAGCTCGGGTTGCGCAACGAGGACGCCATGCTCACATTCGTCCGCAACCGGATCTCCCCTCTCCAGAAGCGCACTCACAAGGTGTGCCACATGAGCTGGGGCCGCGACCCCAACCGGACCTCGTCCTTCGAGCTTAGCAACACAAAAATCTACCGCCGGGTCAAGGCGCTCTTCACCACCCACAAGGACTTCTCCTCTGAGTGGACATGGAGAATTGAGCATTATTGCCGGGATAGGCTTCCTCCCGTGATAAGCTTCGTGCCACCAACTTTCTCCGAATTAAACCTTATGTCGGTTGCCGTTGTATTTTTAACTCTGTTGTCTTTTTCTCCCTTAGCAATTCCTTCAGCAAACTATCGAGGATGGTACCGATCCCACCCTCAAATGTGCGCCTGACCGGGAAAGCTCGGACGAGGAAGAACCGAACCAGGAGATGTTCCTCCCAATGGCCGACGCGACTAAGCAACCCACCGGTAAACTCTCTTCTATTAGAGATTGGCCCGATGATGAAGATGACTCGGATATCGAGGTGATGGAAGCTGTTGACGCGGTCCCCCTTTCTTATGCTTTTCCGGCATCAGCTAACCCCGGTGGGCAGATCCACGAGGACCCTTCCCTTGCTACGGGTGAACCTGTTCCGGTGGCACCGAAGAAGAGGCGTGGAGCTACATCAAGTTCCTCCTCCGGACCTTCTCAGCCCGCAAAAAGGCGAAAGAAGTCCGGAGACAAAACCGCCTCCAAGCCAGCAGGCAAGGCCCCAGCACGAAGGGCTCGGAAACCCAAGGATCCTCGACCTGATGCGTAGTTTCTTTTCCCTCTACAACTTATTCTTCCTTGCATTGTTTTAGTTTCTCTTTCGACATTATTTGATTCGGCAGTGCTGCGGTGGAGGTCTCCCAGAGTGGTTCTAGCATCTCTTCATCGCTCCGACTTAGCCCTTCTCCCCCTCGTGACGACGAGTCATGCCCGCTAAGCCCTATTCCAGAGGGTTCTGCGGCTGCTCTGGGTTCTATTCCACCTCGTCAAGAGGGGGTAACCTTGGAGCGGGGGAGACCGACCCAGCCGAGGCGGCGGCATCCACAGCTTCGACTTTGGCGCAACCAGCAACTACCGAGACTACCTCAAAGACCAGCACCAAAGAACCACTCCAAAGACCAGCACCAACTCCGCAGCAAGAACATCGAGCAGCACCAATTCCAGCAACAAGAGCACCAGCGCTAAGCTCCTTCGCCTCGAAGTCTTCTCGACCTCAAGAGGAAGTACCCAGCAGCTCCTAAGGGAAAATCTGCGCAACCACTTCCTCCTCTCAGCAGCTCAAAGGCAAGAAAGCCCCGAGTCTCGACAGCGCACCTCGTCCGGACTGGCCCATGCTTGCCAAGAAACCTCCAGCACCGAAGGACGCCCCTGCCGAGCCAGCTAATGCGCAACAACTTGTTCTGCACACCAGCCCGGCCCTTGCTCAGGTTGAGAGGAGGGAAGCGCATGCCAAGGGCTTGGTGGAGCCCCACATGCTCAGCGGTGAGCGATATCCTCCGACCTTGATCGAGTTTATGAACAACTGGAACAAGGTGGAGTTCGTCTACAACGACGATCTCCCAAAGAAGTTTGGTCCCGCCGAGTTCTCTACTCAGATGAACACAGCTGCTAAGGCGATTAACCTCGCGGGTCGGATGATGGAGGTACATTACTTCACCTTTTCCTTAACATGCTGTAGATATTGGTGATATAACCATTAGTCCCCGAGCCTCCGGGGGAGTAACTTGTTACTCGGCCGGATGCTCCTTAGAAAACTAACGTAGCTCCTTGACAACTTCAAATATGCACACACCTAGAGCCGGGTTAAGTTCCACTTGGCCCGGATCTTACACACTTCGAATATGCACACACCTAGAGCCGGGTTAAGTTCCACTTGGCCCGGATCTTGTACGCTTCGAATATGCACACACCTAGAACCGGGTTAAGTTCCACTTGGCCCGGATCTTATACACTTCGAATATGCACACACCTAGAGCCGGGTTAAGTTCCACTTGGCCCGGATCTTGTACACTTCGAATATGCACACACCTAGAGCCGGGTTAAGTTCCACTTGGACCGGATCTTGTACACTTCGAATATGCACACACCTAGAGCCGGGTTAAGTTCCACTTGGCCTGGATCTTGTACACTTCGAATATGCACACACCGGAGCCGGGTTAAGTTCCACTTGGCTCGGATCTTGTACACTTTAATATGCACACACCTAGAGCCGGGTTAAGTTCCACTTGGACCGGATCTTGTACACTTCGAATATGCACACACCTAGAGCCGGGTTAAGTTCCACTTGGCCTGGATCTTGTACACTTCGAATATGCACACACCTGGAGCCGGGTTAAGTTCCACTTGGCCCGGATCTTGTACACTTCGAATATGCACACACCTAGAGCTGGATTAAGTTCCACTTGGCCCGGATCTTGTACACTTCGAATATGCACACACCTAGAGCTGGGTTAAGTTCCACTTGGCCCAGATCTTGTACACTTCGAATATGCACAAGGCTTAAGCTAAATTTATGTACTATTTTCAGGTGACCACCAACCGCCGGAGCGCTGAGTTGCAGCGTCTCCTGGACACTCACAAAATGCTGCTCGCAAAGCACAATGCACATCTCGCTGAACACGAGAAAAGGGGTAAGTTCTCTTCTTCACATTTTTCTGTTTTCCTTCATCTTTTTCTGCCAAACTAATCCGTCATTCGTTTTTCGCAGCTGGGGTGGAGGCTGAGAACAAGCTTATGAGGAAGAATCTGGATCAGATTAAGGGTAAGCTACGTTTTCCGACCTTGATTTGCTTTCTATCTCCTTTTCTCCTTGGCTCGGCGAACATTCATACCTCGGTTTTGCCGGGTTAACAAACTATTTCAGTATCGCTGGAAGATAGTGTGCTCGTGCCTGATATGATGCTGCATTTTCTCGAACAATCAGGGCAGCATCAGGCCGAGCTCAAGAAGAAAGACGATGAGCTTGCCCTCCTTCGAACCAAGGATGACGAGATTGCCAAGTTAAAGGCAGAAATGAAGAAGATGAAATCACAGCACCAAACCGAGCTTGAAAAGGCTGGCCAGGACTACACCAAAGAGCGCGAACGCCTCAATCTCCAAATTGCCAAGGACCAAGAACTTCTCCAGGAGGCCGATGTCAAGCTCGAGTCGGTGAATGCTGAACTAGTGCAACTCCGCAAAAGACGCGATAATTGTACCAACGAATTGACCTAGATCCACAGCCACATTTTACGTAAGTTCCTTTTCCTTATCCGGCATATTTCTCCGGGTTACCTCACATGTCCTTTCATTACTCGCTTCTCTTGTCCCGTTTTTAGGCAAATTTCCAGAGGGTACTCCCATTGCGAGCGCCGCTGTTGCCAATTTCTGCCGAGATAGGGGTACACCCGTTGCTCCTGACGGTGAAGACATTCCCTATGACATGGAGGACCTGTTGGTCAGCTTGTCATCTCGCGTGGAAATCATCAAGAACTATGGCAGGGATCTCCTTGACGTTGTAGTCCGAGTCTTCAACACGTTCTGGTCTGGCGAACACACTCCAGAGAGAATCGCAATTCTAGCCGAAAAGGTGACAGATATCGAGACCCAGCTCGACCTTTGGAGGGAGTCCGTTGGACGTGCCGCAGCTGAGACCGTTCTTCACCACATACTCACGTGGTATGAGAAGATCGATCTCAACCTCCTGACGCTACCAAGACCGGATCCAAATGGACCAATGACCTGGAGTGGGTAGCTCGGCGCCAGGCTTGCGCCCATAGCCTCATCGAATATGCTCCCATTCATGAATGGACTGAGGGACCGAGCTTCCTAGAAGCCGCTGGTGACAAAGAGGTTGAGAACGTTGAAGATGGCTCAGACGAGGATGGGGAGGACGATGCCTCGGATATCGAAGACGGCGAAGATGACGCCGAACTTCCTCCTCCTGCTGCTCCTTGAGTGAAAACACTTGAAAACTTATCAGATCCCCGGTATGCCGGGTGGAATTGTATTCAATACACATGTGATATTTTGCTACTAAGTTTTTACGCCGGATTAACTTGGGCGTAGTCCCCGAGTTTCATTTTCTTGTTCGTCCAATCTTCTGGCTCGTCTCGTGTCTACCTTGATTCGGTTTTACGACTTATGAATCCGAGCTTCAAAAATTGTTTTAACAATACTTGGAAACTTTAGGCTTAGCTCAAAATAATTCAGCATAATAATTTAAAAGTAAATACAAGGTTAGTCCGAAAAACAAACGTCGGTTCGATTAAGTTCTTTTCCTTAGTCGTTTTTCATGTGCTACGCAATTCCAAACTTGTTCTCTTGCTTGCCATGAAGCTAATTCTTGTTGGACAGCAGCAAGTCGAAGAGTTGGGTTTTTGGTGCTCACACACTACTAATCCGAGTTAAGTAGAACAACTAACTCTAGCTGACGTATAAATAATAAAAGACAACAAATATTATTAAGGCAGTCCCCGAGTTACTGCTCGAGGTGCCAACATTTCATTGATAAGCTCATTGCCGGCATACATACCGACATATGAGAAGACTCGGATACATACACTTCTCTGCTAAGTGTAGAAAGGACGAAGTAGAGCTACATTCCATGGACGCTTAGATTCCTCGTCGGACCTGTCCGCCATGTTCTTTTCCTGTGGCTTTGCATCGATAAGATAATAAGAATCATTGTGCAATGCTTTGCTCACAATGAATGGCCCTTCCCATGGGGGGGATAACTTATGCATGCCAGCAGTACGTTGTACCAACCGGAGCACCAGATCGCCTTCCCGGAAAACTCGGGGGCTTACTTTCCGGCTACGATAGCATCGGAGATTTTGCTGATATATGGCGGATCTGGACAATGCCAATTCTCTCGCTTCTTCCAGCAGATCAACATCATTTTGCCAGGCTTCTTGCACTTCGGCTTCTATGTATTTGGTGACCCTAGGCGAGTCATGCTCTATGTCGGCTGGTAATACAGCTTCTGCCCCATATACCAGAAAAAATGGCGTATAGCCTGTTGATCGATTCGGAGTTGTTCTTAAACTCCACAAGATCACCGGTAGTTCTTCTATCCAGCACCTCGCTGATCTTTGCAGCGGCTCAATGAGCCAGGGTTTTATCCTGGATAATACTAATCCGTTGGATCTTTCCACTTGTCCGTTCGATGCGGGATGAGCTACCGAGGCAACGTCCAGCTGGATCTTCTTATCCCGGCAGAATCGTGCAAATGCTCCTTCAGCAAAATTTGTGCCATTATCAGTTATGATACTGTGAGGATAACCGTATCTCAAGATAATGTCTTTGAGAAATGTTACGGTCGTAGCTCCATCACATTTTCTTATAGGCTTCACTTCGATCCATTTTGTAAATTTGTCCACCATGACCAGAATGTGAGTCATATTCCCCCTTGCTGGTTTGAACGGGCCAACCATATCCAAACACCATACGGCAAATGGCCACGTGATTGGTATGGTCTTGAGTTCCGACATAGGCATATGTGTCTTGGTAGCGTACCTCTGGCAACCATTGCATTTTCTCACCAGATCTTCTGCTTGTTCTAAGGCACTTGGCCAGTAGAATCCATGCCGGAACGCTTTTGCCACCAAGGCTCGGGACGAGGCATGATGCCCGCACTCCCCTTGATGTATATCTCGGAGGATGTCAAGCCCTTCTTCCGGGTCAATGCATCGCTGGAGGACATTGGTCACACTCCGTTTGTATAGCTCGGAATTGATGATTGTGTATGCCTTTGCTCTCCTCTGAGTTTGCCTGGATAACACCTCCTCAAAGGTAATGTTCCATCTTTCAGGAATTGAAATATAGGCAGTGCCCAAGCTGGTATTGCTCGCATAGGGAACACATCCTCATCAATTTCCATCTGATCCACCGGCATAACTTCAACCGGATCACGTTGAGCAGTCCCCGGGTTCGCTGAGGCAGTCCCCGGGTTTCGCGCACCACCTCCCATGTTAATGTCCATGGGCACAGCTCCGGATTCTGTATCTTCTGGGACATAGATTGAGTCGATTCCTAGGGACGGCCTGATAGATGGTTTTCTGAGGTGTTCCAATGCTACACCTGGTGGAATTGCTTGTCGGGTGGATCCGAGCTTCGACAGCATGTCGGCAGCCTCATTTTCCACCCGGGGTACATGATGAAATTCACATCCCTCAAAGTAACCAGATATCTTCTGCACATGAAATCTGTACAGAGCCATGTTTGGATCAAGGGCATCCCACAATCCCGACACTCGCTGTATTACCAAATCTGAGTCGCCAAAGCATAGCATCCGACGTATCCCAATCTCTTTTGCCACTTTGAGCCCATGCACAAGTGCTTCATACTCAGCGACATTGTTCGATGCCGTGAAATGGATCTGCAGCACATACTTCAGCTGGTCCTTCTTTGGCGAGGTAAGCACAACTCCGGCGCCTAGCCCGGTTTTTGTTTTTGACCCATCAAAATGCATCCTCCAGTAGTTCGGATCTGGTGGCGGTGGTTCATATTGTACCTCGGCCCACTCCACAAAAAAGTCCGCCACAGCTTGAGACTTGATTGCTTCTCTTCTATCATATTGTGGCGCATAAGGAGCTAGTTCAATGGCCCATTTTGCAATTCTGCCACTTGCATCTTTGTTACTCATTATCTCGGATATGGGAGCTTCACATATTACTTTGATGGGATGCTCCTCAAAGTAATGCTTTAACTTCTTAGATGCCATATAGACACCATATGCCACCTTTTGATAGTGTGGGTAGTTCTGCTTTGAGGCAGATAACACCTCGCTCAAGTAATACACTGGCCTTTGCACCGACTTACCCTCTTCGTCGCGCTCTACCACAATCACTGCACTTACAACTCGGTTGGTTGCGGCTATGTAGAGCAACATTGGCTCCTTTGATAGTGGAGAGGCTAACACTGGTGCAGTGGCTAACATCTTCTTTAAGTGGGCAAAGTCTTCATCGGCATGTGGCGTCCAAACGAACTTATCCGACTTTTTCATGAGTTGGTAGAGAGGCAATGCCTTTTATCCCAACCGACATACAAACCGGCTTAATGAAGCCAGGCAACCCGTGAACTTCTGGACATCGTTAAGACACTTCGGTAGTTCCATTCGTTCAATGGCCCGGATTTTAGTTGGATTAACTTTGATACCTCGGCTGGAAACGAGAAATCCGAGTAATTTCCCAGCCGGGACACCGAAGGTACATTTTTCCGGGTTAAGCTTCATCCGGAACCTCCTTAGGTTTGTGAATGTTTGCCTGATATTGTCAAGGAGCGTTTTGCTTTCCTTGGTCTTGATAACCACATCATCCACGTACACTTGTACATTTTGACCAATTTGGTCGTGCAAACATTTTTGCATACATCTTTGGTACGTTGCCCCTGCATTACGTAAACCAAACAGCATGGTGCGATAGCAATAAGCCCCATACAGGGTGATAAATGCAGTCTTTATTTGATCATCCGGATTCAGAGGTATCTGGTGGAAACCATAATATGCATCAATGAATGACAACAGTTCACATCCAGCAGTTGAGTCTATGACCTGATCTATCCTCGCAGTGGAAATGGATCTTTTGGACACGCCTTGTTCAGGTTCGTGTAATCGATACACATACGCCAAACCACTGCCACATTCGGATCATCTTTCTTCTTCTCCACCATCACCGGATTAGATGGCCAATCCGGGTAAAGTACTTCCATGATAAATCCTGCTGCTAGTAACCGAGCTATTTCATCTCCAATGACTTTTCTCCTATCCTCGACGAAGCGGTGGAGAGGTTGCTTCACCGGCCTTGCTCCGGGTCTCACGTTCAAAGAGTGCTCGGCCAACTCCCTCGGAACACCTTGCAAGTCCTGTGTGGACCAAGCAAAAATTTCCCGATTTCACGGAGGAAGTTGACGAGCTCGCTTTCCTATTTATCATTCAACCCGACACCAATTGTTACTGTGCGCTCTGGGAACATATCATCAACAGGCACTTTCTTAGTATCCTTTGCGGCTTGGAACGAAATGCTACCATGCGGGTTACTGAGCGTCGGCATATATTGCTGCGCGGACTGAGCTAATGCCGCCACCTCTTGGATTTTTCTTTTCTCTTGCGCAATCACAAGTGACTCGGCTAGGTTAGACCCGGCTGAGGCACACTCAATGGAACGTCGGAAATCTCCAGCAATGGTAATCACTCCGTTTGGCCCGGGCAACTTCATCTTCAAGTAACCGATGTGACAGCTCACCATGAACTTGTTCAAGCTGGTCTTCCGAGTAACGCGTGATATGCACTTTCCAAGTTCACCACCTCAAACTCCAGATTCTCAGTTCGGCAGTTATCTCTTGTGCCGAATAATACGTCAACCCGGACCTTGCCTATGGGCTCACAAGAAATGCCTGGCACAATACCATGGAAAGTTGTCCTCGTAGCTTGGAGCATGTTCTCCGAGATACCCAACTTGCGCATCGTATCCGCATACATGATGTTAATGCTACTGCCATTGTCAATCAGTACCTTGGAGAACCTCACATTGATGTTAGGCCCAATGAATGTCGGGTCCAGCACTAACGCATACGAACCAGGACTCGACATAAGCTTGGGATGATCTTTGATGTTCCAGGTGATTTCCTGGTCCGACCAAGGCATATACCTCGTCACTGCGGGCATTACAGCATTGACCTCCATATGTCGGTGCTGCAAGCTCTTCCTATCTGTTTCCTCAGTGGTAAATACACAGTAACTCTGATGATGCTCCCTGTACTCATTCCTCCCCTCATTTCCGGGGTGCCTCAAATCCGGCTGATGCTGGTTTTCTACTTGATGCACTGCATCCCTTCTCTCATGGTTATCATACCTCGGTGGAGGGGGAGGCAACATTAGCTGTTGCGTGTTCGCTCCGGAGAGCAATTGCTACCAGCGTAACTCCTGCTGAGGTTGATCATTCCGGGGTGCTTGAGCATTCCCTGAACCACCTTGTTCTATCTTGCGCATCCACTCACATTGCCTCGTTGTATGACCCGCTGGGTTACTCGGATTTGGCGTGAGAAATTTACACGGCTGATCCAACATCGACTCATAAGTGTACCTTGGACGGTCCTTCTTTTCTTGCCACTGTTTCTTCTGCTCTGGCGTCCAAGTTTTCTTGCCATCATTCCTTGGTGTCCATTGTTGCCCTCCAGTTTTCTGACGTTGATTGCTCCCTGTTTCGGGCTGATCTTGATTCACTGCCGCAACTTGTTGCAAACTGTACCGGTGATCCGGTCTGTCATCTCTTCTTTTACCTTTGTAGTCATTTCTCCGGGATGATCTGGCTCCATCTCTCTGGTAGTACTCATCATTGGACTCGTTTGATACGAGCCTAGGTTGAGTCGGATCACCCAGAGCATACAAATCAGCGATCCGGATCATGTTTGCCAATGTAGTTAGCATTTTCCTTTGCAACTTTTGCCACGGCTCGCTTGCATATCTGCATCCTTGCGTAAACCACGCTATGGCCTGTGACTCTATCACGCCCTCACATGAGTTTCTCACAGTACACCACCGAGTCAAGAACTCCCGGTCCGTCTCATTCAGTCTTTGCTTGCACATAGCTAGGGTCTGTGGCCTATTTGGCCTTTGATATGTACTTGAGAAATTGCTGACGAACATTTCCTCAAAATCGATCCAGTAGTTAATACTTCTGGGTGGCAAATTATTCAACCACACCCTCGCTGGCCCCTCCAACATCTGGGGTACATATCTCACAGCCCATCTCAAGTTGCCTGTAGCAATTTTTACTGCGGTAGCATAGTTTATCAACCAATCCTCTGGCTTTGTACTACCGTCATACGTCTTTGTGCCTCTGGGTAACTAGAAGTTAGGTACCGGTGGCTCTTTCATGATCCGGGGTCCAAAACACGCAGGACCCGGAGGACCTTGACTTTCAATCTGCTCCGACCTATACAGTCGATCCAGTTTCAACCTGGCATCATCCGGCATCAGATCCCTGCTTCCCAATCTTGACCCTATCACATGATAGTCCGGCCTTGGGTATCCTGCATTCAGCATTTCCGAATCTCCATTGTTATACCGGTCTCGCTCTCGTGGCGCATCTCTCTGTTGCATACCTCGACCGGCACTTTGCTCTTGCCTTGGTATATTCCGCTACTGCGGTTATCCTGCCGAGTTGCGTTGTCCGGCATTGCCATTAACAGTGTTTCCTTAACCGGCATTGCCTTGGTCACGGTTACCTCGGCCAGCTTCACCTCGGCTTACACTCCGTTGATCGTCATTTCTTTGTACTTCTTTTGCCTTTCCTGCCCTTGTCGGGTCATACAGAACAATCTGCTTGTTTCTCCTAGCCGAGGTTACTACCTCCTCTCTCCTAGGACCACCATGAGGAGACGATGCGGCTCCAGCGGATTTCTCCGGGTTACCCACCGCCGAATGAACGATCTTGGAGGCCCCAGCTCTCTCCGGGTTTGCCCTGAGCAGTTCCTCATTTTGCCTGTTCGCGATCCGAACCAACTCATTAACCCTATCTTGCTGTCTCTAACGGGCTTCACCCGTTAGACCTTCTAACTCGGACGCAGCTGCATCCGCTGCTCTGAGGTTCTTTGCCGGGTATCAGACTTGGCAGACCGACAAACAACAGTTCTCTGACTCCTCAATCTGAATATCACCCTCTTTGTTCATTTCACTCATGAGATTTCTCCCCTTCACTTTTACAGCATCTACTTTATTTGCCTTTGCATACTCACGCAGCGTCATGTTCAATGACTGCTGAGCCACAGCAATCTTTTTTGCTCCCTCTAGAATTTTCTGCCTAGTTTCCTCTAGCTCGGCCTGTGCCTGAGCCGGATCTACCACTGCTGCTACCGGGTTTGCCAAGCTATCCATAGCTTCTCTCAGTACATTCTCAGGCCTCTCTAGTGGAGGACCTTTACTTTTCCTCGGTGCCTTAGGTGTTACCTCCGGATCTGGTGCCGGATCCTTGCTCGCGCACTGGCAGATCATCATCACCTCGGACGGGTCCGGGGAGCGAGTGATACGCGCCCCGTGAACCACGCTAAGGGGTGGCTCCCCTACCTCGACGACGTGCCGCGGATGAACGCATGATACGTCCACAGCAACGTAGACCTTGTGTGCACCGAGCTTGGCGAAGAGGCCGTTGCGCGGAAGTGGGAGCGTGCCGAAGCAGCCAGCGTTGTCGCTGATGAAGTCCAGCGCTCCAAAGCGCTAAACGAGCCCGGAGACGATGCGTTCGCCGGTGCCGATGAGGTTTCCCGTCCGGATCTTCACCCCTGCTAGCGCCGCTAGCCCCACGGTGGGCGCCAACTGTCGTGGTGGTGTCACGGCAGATGCCATGGATAGGCTAAAGGTGGGGACTAATAGAACTAGGGGAATCCAGGGAGGGATAGTGAGGTGATTCCCCACACAGAAGGTTCGTATTTGATTCAATTCCAAGGTTACAAGTGCTCCTAGAGTTGTATTGGCGAGAGGAGGAAGAAGGAACTCTCTTACTCTCACCCACAGTTAACCCGTACAAGACCAACTAGAGATCAACCCTTAGAACCTAAAACCAATCAGAATAGCCCAGCCCCTTCTACAGAGGCCCTAGCCCTCCTTATATAGGGGTGGCTAGGTCTCCACCTAGGGCATACGTGGAGGCATATTCCAGGGAATATGCCTCCTCCCAAAATAGCAAACCGACCGGGGTGCTTTTCCCCCGCGTCACACAGGCAGAGGCTACGTGAGCCTCTGCGGCGCCCGCGTCAGCCGACATGGGCGTCGTCACCTCTGTCGATCACGCCTCGGTGGTCCTGCCCTTGTCCTCTTCGCTCATGCAGTGCGTATCGGGGCTTCTTTTGACCAGCGAGATTCCTTCCTTCTCCTAGAAGCTAGACATGACCCGGATCATGGAGGATCCGGTCACACATGTTCCTGCATACAAGTTAGATTCATCTATCCAACTCACTGCTTAAGTCGGATGAGACTCAGTTAGGTGGACACCCCTTGGTCTGGGTTACCCCGAGATTCGGCATGCCTTGAGGTAACTCCGCCAGCATCCGCTTTAGCCTTGCCGAACCTTGGCTAACTCGGCCTTTATACCCCGGCGTGACCCTACCTGGGGGTATCCCCCCAACATATTTAGACTAAGTTTATGATAGATGAGTTCAACTAATCCAAATTACTAATGAACTCCCACTCAAAAACGACATCCCTCGTGTCTTTTTGGTGATTACATGAACCAAATCCACTACACCAAGTCCGATCATCACGTGAGTCGGTGTAGCTTCAAAGGCAAGCATCTATATGGGCATCATATCAACTATATGACTCATGCTTAACCTTTCGGTCCGTGTTCCGAGGCCATGTCTATACATGCTAGGCTCGCCAAGTAAGAACCTTAGTATTCGCGTGTGTAAAACTGTCTTACACCCGTTGTATGAAAGCGTAGAGTCGAGTACACCCGATCATCACGTGATGTCTCGAAACACGATCCATAAAACGGTGCATACTTAAGGAAGAACATATTTTATCTTGATATCCAAATGAGGGATCATCTTACAATGCTACCAAAAGTGCCAAACTAGCAGTATAAGATACTAACATCTAATGTGTAAAGTGAGATGATATGGTTCATGCATTTGATCTCTATCATTTGCATCGTGGTATGATCTCTATCATTCCTTTGTGTGTAAGGCCAAGGTCTATGGAACTTACACGTTGAGTGTGTTATCAGAGTATCTATCATACATCAACTTACAAAAATACCATATCAAAGCCCAACAACGATCTAAACTAGATGCCTCTAATTTATCAGTTGCAAGCTTTACGTGGCTTAGGGCTTTCTGAGATAGAACCGGTCTTACCTACGAACATGAACCACAACTAGGATAACCAAGTTATTAGCAACTCGTTGGAAATCAGATATTGATTATAGTAGGAGAGATAGACACCCGCTAGCCACTTATGCAAAACTAGTTGCATGTCAGTCGTGGAACCCTGTCTCATGCACGATGACATGTAAGGTTGGTCCAGGCCGCTTCATCCCACTATGCCACCAATATCCAAAATACATAGAATATGCAATAACATGATCATCATCGCCCACATATAAACATATGTGTACTACCCGTGCAAAGCACCTACGCATAGATCAGGCTCTGATACCACTGTTGGGTCCGCAGCATAAAAAACCAAAAATTTCCTACGATGAGAACTATACGCCAAGATCTATCTACTAGATACAGAGCAACAGGTGGATGTACATCCATGGAGAACTTACCCTCGAAGACAACAGAGTTTTGTTGATGAGTTGGAACTCGTGGATGATGTAGTCGTACGCTTGCCGATCTCAAGATCGTGTGGAAGTCCGAGCGCCGCAAATCAGCAGCGCATCCATCCTCGCACACACGTTCAAGCCACCGGACAACCTCCACCTCCTCGCTCCAGCGAATCAACGGAAGCAGCAACTCCTTCCAGACGCAAGGCCACCAGGAACATGTATCTCGCTAATCCGAGACCATGGGGGAATATCTATAGGGGGAGAGAGATCCTTCACGAGGATGTGTGCTTTGTGAGGGAGGAGAGGGGGGCCTTTTATAGGAGAGGGGGGGCTCCCCCCTCCCATGGCCAGCGGCCAAGGGGGGTTCGCCCACCTCTTCCTCATTCATGTGGTGGAAGCTCCGCTCACATCAATTTTGACTCCACCCAAAACGCCACTCACATGCATTAAATTTCCACCAAATTTAATGCAAATCTCAATTAATAAAACTCTTTTATTTATTTTATTCAGAATTTTGTTAATTGCTTTAATTAACAAACATTCAAATAAAATCCCTTGCAACATTTCACATGCATAACCACTTTCTGCAATTTCACCCGAAACAATTCCGGTTTCTATTGAAACAATTCCTGCGCTTTGCAATCCTTTCGTCTAAAACATATGTGCTCCTAAATGGTGTTCGGCAACCCTTAAGTGTGTCACCCTATGGTTCACGAATAATCAGAAGCAGGACCTGGAGATCCATACTGACTCCTGCACATTCAACGATGACTTCTGTGATCGTGAGAACCTTTAACGCTAGTAACTTAATCCCTTTGTCTCATGATATAATACATGTCCGAGATTCGATCATCGGTATCCAAATACCTAGTTTGATCTCGTTACCGACATGCACTCTTTTCTTGTTCCCGTGATATAACATTCTAGTGATCATATCACTTGCTTGCAAGCTACCTTAATATGATATCACCGAGAGGGCCCAGAGTATATCTATCCGTCATTGGGATTGACAAATTCCACTCTTGATCCATGAGCCTCAACATAACACCTTCGTAGCACTGAACCCACCTTTATAGTCACCCTGTTACAGTGTGACGTTTGATGTTATCAAGATACTCTTCCGGTGTTAGCAATTAACATGATCTCATGGTCTAAGGACTAATATTACTTTGTAGGATGTTATAGCAATATAAACATAATGACTTTGATCGTAATGCTATAGTTCGGATGAATGTTCATCACATCATTTCACAAATGCTGTGACCTCGTTATTAACAACATCCAATGTCCATGATCAGGAAACTTTGATCATCTTGTTAATCAACGAGCTAGTCTATAAGAGAGGCATAACTAGGAACCTTTTTGTTTATTAAACACACATGTATTGACATTTCCTATCAATACAATTATAGCATGCAAAATAAACATCTATCATATACAAGGAATACATAATAACAACTTTATTATTGCCTCTCAGGGCATATTTCCTTCACACATAATTCATGAGCCCGTAGGGATACACACTTAGGGGTAGTCGACACATTTGAGTGGATAGGGAACACCAGAGAAAATACTAGACATCGTAGGAATTACTCTGATAAATCTGCCAGAATAGTTTCAGTGTATCAGAATATTATCGGGTATTGAATTGTTAACATGTTCATTAAATGAAGTACTCATTAAATAAAGTGTTCATTAAATTGAGTGACATTAAATCAAGTGAACTAAAAGTGTTTTTAATGGAATGACTTGATTTTTGAGTGGAAATTAAATGGAAGAAAGTGGCTCTTGAATTTGGTGAGTGGAGTGTCCACTAGTAATCAAGAGGGGAGAGGTAGGGGCACTCCATGGCCCATGTGCCCAGCCCCTTGGGGGCAGCCCCTCCCCCTATAAAAGGAGGGGTGGAGCTCCTATCCCTTACACACCATTCTGTTCCTCTCATATGCCCTTTGGTTGGCATCTTCCTCCCCTTTCTAGCCTTGTCCATTGCCACGAGCATGATGCTTAGGCGAAGCTCTATTCAAGATATTCTTCACCACCATCACCACCATGTCGTAGTGTTGGCGGAGTTCCCGAGGATCCCCTACTTCTGCTGCCCAACATGGAGCAAGGGATGGAGGTCGTCGGCACATCGTATGTGTGACCAATTACGGAGGCGCTTCCCTTTGTGGCACTTATAGTCATCGTGTCCTTGAGGACGATCGTGTACACTCTACACCCACCGCGTTTGTTTGCGGGAAAGTTATCCCGCTTACGGTCTTCGAGGGTGAGTCCTTCTAAAATCATTACAATTGTTGCCTAGATTCGATCTTAGCAGTTGCAACCGTAGGATTTTTTTGGTTTTCTACACAATGAACCCCATCAGTTGTTGTTGTGGGTTGTCTTGGCCTAGGTTGTAGCGCCACCGGTGCTCCCTGTGCCGCCATGCTGCCATGCTGCCCTTCGTTGCTTCAGCTTCCTCTCCTATGAGCTATGTCTCACCACAGGTAAGTATCACCCTTTTTTCTCTCTACTACTTATACTCCTTCCGACCCTAATAGAAACCCTAGCTTTCCACTATCACTTGTTGGTGCTTAACGTTGAACACAAACCCTTGCCCTCTGCGTTGTATGAATTATGGAGATGTGTCTCTTATGATTTTCTACTAATCAACTCATGTGTAGAGCCAGTTAAATGTGGTGACGATCTTCTGTTAGTCTCATGGTGTTAGCAATATAGATCTTGGTACAAATCATATCCTTCTATGATAGTTAATTTTAGCTTCTCTAGCAATCCTAGTTGATCTCTGATTGAGAAAATGATCTATGTAATATGTGGATATGCTTTATAAGCATAGCTTGCTTATGATTTATTACTGTTAATATGGTAGTGAGACATGTAACTGATTCCTAGAATTCTCTACTAGTAAGATGAAGGGAATATGCCCCGAGAGGCAATAATAAAGTTGTTATTATATGTATTCCAAGTATAGGATAGATGTTCATTTTGCATGCTATAATTGTATTAAAAGGAAACATTAATACATGTGTGTTTAATAAACAACTAAAGAGTTCCTAGTTATGCCTCTCTTATAAACTAGCTCGTTGATTAACAAGAAGATCAACGTTTCCTGATCATGGACATTGGATGTTGTTAATAACGAGATCACAACATTGGTGAATGATGTGATTAACATTCATCCGAAGTATAGCATTACGATCAAAGTCATTATGTTTATATTGTTATAACATCATATGAAGTAATCTTTATCCTTAGACCATGAGATCATGTTAATTTCTAACACCAGAAGAATGACTAGATAACATCAAACGTCACACCATAAAAGGGTGACTATAAAGGTGGGTTCAGATACTCCGAAGGTGTTATGTTGAGGCTCATGGATCAAGAGTGGAATTTTCACATCCCGATGACGGATAGATATACCCTGGGACCTCTCGGTGATATCACATTAAGATAGCTTGCAAGCAAGTGATATGATCACTAGAATGTTATATCACGGGAACGAGAAAAGAGTGCATGTCGGTAACGAGATCAAACTAGCTATTGAGATACTGATGATCAAATCTTGGACATGTAAGACATTGCGAGGTAAATGGATTTAGTTACTATCATTAAAGTTCTCAAGATCACAGAAATCATCGTTGAATGTGTGGGAGTCAGTATGGATCTCTAGGTCCCGCTTCTGATTATTGATCTAAGAGGGGTCTTGATCATGTCTACATTATTCGTGAACCTAGGGTGATACACTTAAGGGTTGCCAACACCATTTAAATATGTTCTAGACGAAAGAATTGCAAAGCGCTGGAATTGTTTCAATAGACACCGGAATTGTTCCGGGTGAAATTACTGAAATTGGTTCTGCATGTGATATTAAAATGTTGCAGGGGGTTGATGTGAATGTTTGGTAATTAAAGTAATTAACAGAATTATGAATAAAATAAATAAAAGAGTTTTATTAAATGAGAGTTCATTAAATTTGGTGGAAATTTAATGCACTTTGAGTCGGATTTTGAGTGGATAAAATGGAGAGGCAAATTTATGTGAGTGGAGATTCCACCACATGAATGAGGAAGAGGTGGGGGCACCCCCCCATGGGCACCGTCCATGGGAGGGGGCATCCCCCTTGATGTCTACGCACTTCTATTCTTGTAGACAATTGTTGGGCCTCCAAGTACAGAGGTTTATAGAACAGCAGCAAGTTTTCCCTTAAGTGGATCACCTAAGGTTTATCGAACTTAGGGAGGAAGTGGTCAAAGGTATCCCTCTCAAGCAACCCTGCAATCAAGATACAAGAAGTCTCGTGTGTCCCCAACACACCTAATACACTTGTCAGGTGTATAGGTGCACTAGTTTGGCGAAGAGATAGTAAAATACAAGTGGTATGGATGATTATAAGTGGTAACGGTGCTAGAAAATAGCTTGATGGCATGGAGGAGACTAAAGACAAACTGGAATAAAGATGAAAGCAAGCAAACATGTAACAGATCTAGTTGCAAACGGTGTTTCAATGCTTAGAAACAAGGCCTAGGGATCATACTTTCACTAGTGAACACTCTCATATAAATATATTATCTTCATGATGCTACTCTGAACTACTCTCCGATTGGATACTCTAATCCATGGTAGGGCTATAACAACACACCTCAAAGTTCGCTTTCCCCATCTAGAAAACCCCACACTATCACCTTGAGCACTAGATGGTTCCAACAAACACCACAATTTCATAACTCCTAATATAACTCGTAACAAGTATTTGTAATCTCTAGCCTAAGTGCCACCATGGTGTACACGCTGTCACTTTCACACACATGGGAGAGCAGAGATTTATTAAAGCACTTGAGTAGCAAGATAGATCTACTTGATTACAAAGCTCATGATCACAATATGATCATGCATAGAGAGAGATAAACACATATCTACCGGTAGAACCCTTAGCCTCGAGGAAGATCTACTCCCTCCTCATCATGGGAGTCAGCAATAGCGATGGAGATAGCAGTGGAGTCGATGGAGATGGCGGTGAAGATGGCGAAGAGGCGACGGCGGCGGCGGCGAGGACTCCTTCCCCGCCGCCGGTATCACAGGTGAGCACCGTCCCTTAGCTCCCTTTCTTCATGGCTTCTTGGGAGCCCTTCCCCATGGAGATGGGATCCATTGAGGAGGCAAAAACGTTGCTTTGGTGGCTGCAAATTCGTGGGTGGATGTGTTTCCCACGAATTTGGATTCCTCCCTTTATATAGCTTCTCGGATTCCCGTCACCCCATCTTGGGCTGCAGTAAATCAGGCCTATTGGGCCTATACGGACTCGGAATCAGCTAAATTTTATGTCCAGAACATTTGTCGTGAAATTTCCAACAACTTTGTAGTCGAAGAGTTTTCCGTTTGACGCTGTCTTTGACCCGAAACGTGACCATCTTCAAAAAAAGTTCTGAGACAGATTTTTGGAAAATCCCAATTTGACTCCAACAAGGTTTCCACTTGTATTCTTGGTAATTTCTACACATCAAAGTAGATAGATCTTGGCATATAATAGTTCCCATCATAGGACTCTTTTTGTTTTCTATGTTGTGAATCCAATAGTGGTATCAAAGCCTGATCTATGCGTAGATGCTTTGCACGGGTAGTACACATATGCGTATGTGGGCGATGATGATCATGTTATTGCATCTTATATGTATTTTGGATATTGGTGGAATAGTGGGATGAAGCGGCCCGGACTAACTTTACATGTCCTCGCACATGAGACATGTTCCACGTTTGACATGCAACTAGTTTTGCATAAGTGGCTAGCGGATGTCTGTCTCTCCTACTATAGTCAATATCTGATTTACAACGAATTGGTAATAATTTGGTTATCATCATTGTGGTTCCATGTTCATAGGTAAGACTGGTTCTATCTTCGAAAGCCCTAAGCCACGTAAAACTTGCAATTGATAAATTAGAAGCGTCTAATTTAGATCATTGCTGGGATGGTGTCATGATATGGTAGCGTTGTAAGTTGATGTATAGTTGATACTCTTACAAAATCCTAATGTGTAAGTTCCCTAGACCTTGGCCTTACACACAAAGGAATGATAAAGATCATACCACGATGCACATGATAGTGATCAAGTGCAAGAACCATGTCATTTCACTTCACGCATATGATGTTTGCATCTTATATTCCTTGTTTGGCGTTTTAGTGGCATTATAAGATGATACCTCATTTAAATATCAAGATAAAAATGTGTTCTTCCTTAAGTATGCACCATTCTATGGATCGTGTTTCAAGACATCACGTGATGATCGGGTGTACTCGACTCTACGCTTTCATACAACGGGTGTAAGACAATTTTACACATACGAGTACTAAGGTTCTTACTTGGTGAGCCTAGTATCATGTACAAACATGGCCTTAGTACAGGGACCTAAAGGTTAAGCATGAGTCATATAGTTGATATGATTCCCATATAGATGCTCGCCTTTGAAGCTACACCGACCTGTTGGGGATATACTTTCCGGGTATCCTCACTGTACCTCCTGACCAGGGTGGCCCACTTCGAGTTAGAGCTTTGCTTCACGGGCGGCCTAGTCAGGGAGAAGGGATGGAGTCCAGTCCGGCTACGGGAAGTCCCAGAAGACTTACCGACCTATGCCCATAGTGTTACTTGTAGTTCAAGATGTACTCTATAACCGACTCTTAGTCGTAGCCGGATAGATCTCTCCTGTAAACTCTAGGCCGGATAGATCTCTCCTGTAAACCCTAGACCGGATATCTATATAAGCCGTCCTAGGGAGAGCCTTTAGGGCACCCTCATAATAGTCTACAATCTCACCTCGCACAGGCGAAACCCTTGTAACCCATATTCCGGCTCTGCTGTATTACTGGATTGCTAGCAGGATTAGGATCCATCCAAAGGTGGTGGATTCGAACCTGGGTAAACTTATGTGCTCACCGTCCCGGAATCCCGTATGACTCACACCCCTCTCTTCCACACGCCTCGAGGACCCCCTCATGGCGTACCTGTCATCAATCCGATGACAGTTGGCGCCCACCGTGGGGCAAGTGAGCTTTAGATATGCGTTCCGAGTGGAATCTGCAAGAATCGGAATCGGCGAGAATATTGCCGTCGGTCGCATCCTCTATGCTAGTGACGTCCCTCTCATCGTCCTCGACGGGACTTGGATTCCGGCTAGGGAAGCCGTGACCACCTATACCATCATGTCTTTTGGTGAGATCGATGTTTACATTGGTTTCGCTGAACCTGCCCCACGCACCCAAGCGGTGATGATAGAGGCAGAAGAAATTCTAGGTCCCCTCTGTCCGGGGAGGCGGCAGAGTTCTGGATCACAGAAAATCCTAATCCCACCCAGCCTGCACCAGTTGCGAAGATAATGGAGAAAGTTGAACCTGAGGCAGATCTCGCAGTACAAGTCGGATCTGGAGTGGATCTTCCTAGTGAGGTCGAATCCTAGATCGATCCACCTGCGGAGGTCGAAATCCAGGGAGAGCAAGAAGATAACTTTGTTTCTGGCTCGGATTACGCCGAGATAGACAGACCTTTCCTGAGATACACATTGAGGCGCATGATGATGCAAGACGCAGGTGTGGATGAAATTCTCGAGACCATCAGGTGTTTCGAAGAAGCCGACCGCAAGAGCCGCAACTATCTCAGGAGGCACGCATCGCACTTTGTCGGATATGTTGGATCCGGATCCGGATCCGGCAGAGCCGATTTTCTTATGCATGAATGCAATCCAAAAACATGTGCCCTCTCTATTTCTAGCCTCTCATTCTGGGATGTTACATCCCGTGTTACCAGGCGACACCCGGCGCCCCGGGTTCGTCCTGGAAACACTGGATGTAACTTGGATAGAATCCAACGAAAACTCAGGTCCTGGGAACACGACTAGACGAAAATTCGCCGCATGATAAAAATTCAGCCTGAGAAAGCCCTCCCCGGAATGCCGAGTGGAGATGCTCTGAAGCATAGCCACTAACAATGCACAGCTATACCTTTTTGACATTCTCAGCATTAAAACAGTTAGCAAAGATCGAACAGTTAAAATTATTGCAAGAGTGACACTACAGAAATTGACTTGTAAAGAAACTGAGCTAGGTTGAGTTCTATCCAAAGTTGCAGTTAAAACATTTGTATAATTATAGTCATAATTGTCAGCATGCTTCCTTGTCTTCTGCTGATGTTCGGTACTTTATATGGACATGACCTCTATGTCGCTAGTGAGACCTCGGTCATTAAGATATAGTAAAACTGAGCTAGCTAGGCCTCCTCGCAACGTTTTGGTGTCGTCAGCCATCGGATCTCGTGATCGAATGATCCATACTGCTTCATATCTCACCGCCTGACCGTAGCGTTGTTTTCACGATGCGCACCTGATCGTCCCAGCCAGCCCAACGTCTCTGGGCCTCTACTCCGGATATCAATCTGGGCAATCTGTGGTGAATCGGCCCAAGACGGGTAAATGCATAGCCCATACTGTCTACATGCGAGGTTGGCCCAGTTCCTCTCTCTTATTTTTCTCCACAACCCACAACTACACGACCACGAGCCCAATAATTATGCTGAGGGGTGGGCATCAAGATTTTGATTGTTTGAAGAAGTGTACATCAAACAGTTTGAGCATTAATTATTGGTCTCTGTGGGAACTGTTCAGATGTCCAGCAAGAGAAGTTGGTCGGTGGCATACATATTTTTCTGTGAGCATCTTGAAAGTATTCAAGTATATAATTAAAAACAATCAGGGTCTTTTTAACGAAAAATGTGAAATGGGAGCAAACATCGAAAACGTATATTTCCTTTGTTTCTCATTTATCACTACTTTATATTGGGTGAAAATGAAGCATAAATTTTGTTGCATTGAAAGGTTGGACATAAAGCAAAATGTGGATGGGGCACTAGGTTTTTTTTTTTGAGAAACATAATACAATCGTAGACGCTCACAACACGTACATGCACCTACCCCTATGAATGCACAGACGCACACCCTACCCCTATGAGCACCTCCGAGAGACCGAGCCAACGAATCGGGTCTTGAGATTGACAAAGTCACCACGGACGCCTCGCTGTCGATGGGAACGCCGTCTCCCACAGAAAGAATATTCCGTCTTTTATGCAATACACAATGTTCAACCTGGGGTTTGAACTCTGGTGGGCTGGGGGTAAAACCATCCTCCTAGCCAGCCAACCACAGGTTGGTATGCGGCAGTAGGGGTTTCTTGTTTAGTTAAAGCTCCAATATATATGTTGTGTGTGGGAGAAAAAAAATTGAGGTTTCCTTTCTCTTCTTCTATCATCCCTGTTTGTCAGAACAAAAAAATTTGATTTTCCACGATAGAGTTATTTGTAATGACAAATGTGCTTAGCTTTCTATTGAAGTTTCTTTCCTCACTTGTGCCATTATTTTTGTAGATTCCCCCAATAATGGTTGATGAAACTATTGTGAAGAGTAAGTAGTATGACTAATCAATAATTGTACGTGTAGTTCCTTTCTTCTTACCTCTTCAAATATTCTCAATATCTAAATATCATTGGCTGGTGTAACAGAGTTGCACTCATCGGCTATGTTATCGAATGCTGCGACATCAAGAGTGTTCATTGACAATGATTTTAGTAATGTTGGAGGTTACAGCTGTGAGTTCCTCTTATTTTCCCTTTTTTGTGCATGCAAGAAATGAAGCGAGCGCACCAGTAAACGTTTCAAAATAATGAAGGCTATGTTGGAATGCTAGGGAATTTAATCTTGACGGCTGATGATAGGAAACAAGCGAATGAAGAAGCTCGTTGCCTCAAAGTAGTTTTGTACTTTTCAGCTCAGGAATATATCTATCTCTAAATATCCGCAATGCTTTAATATTGATTATTAAGTTGTTTCTTGAAAAAATAAGTCAGGATTTATTTATCAGAAAACAAGTACCCCTCTGATCCAAATTAGTTGACTTGGTTTTGTCTAGATTCGGATATATCTAGCATTAAAACTAGTCTAAAACATTCGAATCTAGACAAATTCGAGTCAACTAATTTGGATCGGAGGGAGTATTTATTATAATGTGGTGGTAGGCAATAATGTGTCTTGGGCATCAGACTAAATCATTTGTTTTAGAAGTCCGTTTGGAGTTTTATTTTCTGGAGAGGCACATGTGAATAACTGGTTTCCATTGGTACCTTCAGAATAATGTAGAATGTAGTATGCTGTTGGGACGCCTACATGAGAGTTCAAATCCTTATTTTCTCGCAATATTTGGAGTATCTAAACTTCTCTACATATTTCAGTCACTTTTTCCTAATTGTATGTTATGCCATTGTATGTCTTCATATCTTGTGTAAATATAGACGGACGCGGCAACTCGCGCTTTCATAGTCTAGTCAGCTTAATAAACTAATGACGATGGTAGGCGACCGATTTGGTTGTCACTGCTGAGCATAACTGGCGACGTCTTGACGAACTTCACAGATGAAACATTACTAGTGACGAGATATCGGTGATGGTTGACAACATTGTCCCCGATGGGAAATATGGGTCCGTCACTAGTCAACATTTTTCCAGTAGTGTCACCTAATCTCTCTCATAAACATCATGGATATAAGTAATGACCAATCCAAAATGTGAACATCACCATTATCAATTATAATATCTACATGATCAGCATGTCCTAATATCCACGTACTCCACGTACATGTGAACATGATCACTAACTCTCCTTAGAGCAACAACAATAGAAGAGTTAATAGCTGGCTATAAGCCGTCGTCGTATCATCTATAGCCAACCTAATAGCTAACTAGATGAATAGGCTTGCTTCGCCGCGCCACCTTCATAGCATTTCGATAATGTGTGGCATATGCGGTACACTTGTGGTGGTTTGTTCTATGACTATAGACGATACACCTGGAGCTATTTGTTCTACTATAAAACTATAGGTGCAATAAGTCTGAAAATCCGATTCGGCTCACGAGTGCAAATAAATCAATTATTCAAAAATATATCTTAAAATTTCAAAACAATTAGTAAAAATATTGGCATGTATATTTGGCCATTCTATATATTCACACACGTTTCGTGGGAAAAAAGAACATTATTTGTGTCCTGGGTAAAAATGCAATTTCAGATGCTCCAACATGATTATTTTTAACAATATTTTTTACATAAATCACATAAAATAGTTTTTTCCTAAAAAGTTGTGTAAGAAAACAAAATATCTAGATCTACACATAGTAATTTCTTTCTTATTTTTTTGATATTTTATTTTTTTTAGATATTTTTCATAATAGGTTTATTTTGCACCAATGATCCAAAACACCCATCGTCTACACACATGAGAGTGCATGACAAGTAAATCCGGTGGTTTGGTAGTCTTTTCTCCTAAGTAGGAATGGTTGGATGAGGCCCATCGGACATAAATCGTACAAGTAGTGCCGTGTGTAGCGACACTCTAAGAAGATAGCGGTTCAATCTATGCAAAATGGATATGGGTGCACCGGTCGGTACAATGACCACACAGGTTCAAAACAACCATTATTTTTTAGGCTAAATAGTTACCATATCTTTACTCAATTTATGCTGAGAGAGGCGATTGGGTTGGCGGCGTCACGACGGGAGTAAGAAAGGATACAGTGAAAACATCGACGCATAAAGTACTTCCACCTCACGTGCGAAGGAGCGCCACACGGGTCCACACATTAATATGAAAAGTAGAAAAATATACCCACATGAAAGTGTCGTAATAGGGGTAGATGGTCTTAAAATGTTTGCATGTGACCAAACTTAAGTCTATAGATAATATGTATTCAGTAAGACTTAGAAATATATTACTTTATTAATTCATGGCCCACCACCCACTTTCACATGTTGCCTAGGAGCACATGATAGCGTTGACTCTTGCATGAAAGCCAACGCCCCTTCTCTCTCCTCCAACTAAGAAAAGATATATTATTTAATTTTCTATAGTCAGCTTACTAGATCTTATTGTACTTGCTCTTACACCAGCATCCACGACATGCTCAAAAATTAATACAAAGCCCTAGCTACCATCCCTTAAAAAAAGATGTTTTTCTCACTTCTATGTACCAAAAGAAGTCTAGAATCTCTTTGGTTTGAGAGGCTTTCGAAAAGATTGTAGATAAAAAAGGTAGAAATAGATACTCACTCAGATCCATATTAATTGTCATTAAATTGGATGTATCTACCACTTAAACATGTCTAGATACATCCATTTCTGCGATAATTAATATGGATTGGAGGAAGTATTAAAAACATGCGTTGGAAACACGTGAATCTTATAAACCTGTTGGTTTAGTTTGCTAGAATTGGAAAAAATGCAGAAATCCTAAGAAACACAGTCAAATTGCAGAAAAAGTGGCGGACCACGGTCTCTTGCCGGCGAGAGAGTTTCCTTTTTTGTTTATCCTCTTTTCAGTGTCTTCTTTGGCATCTTGAGGCGACAACTGCATCCTGAAGTCAGAATAAGTTCCTCCCTGTAGCACTCCGGGTAAAACCACTAGCAGAAAATCGCGTGTTGTTTTTATTTTGTGTATCATCATGAACGCATGCTCATGTCATCATGCCACATTGTATTTGAGCATCATCATGTCATCTTGCATCTTTGCCTAAAACTATTTTATAAAAGCCTACCTTTGTTTTCTAATTATCTCCGTCTTTACAAATGAAAACCTAGGTCACGTTCGGATATTTTATTTGTCTAAAAACTATTTATGAAAGCCTTTTCAAATTAAAATAAATAATACTATTTTTGTTACCGGAGGAGCTAACCAGCTAGGCTAGTGGCCTAGCTAGCCAGCTACTACCCCGACCCAACCCAAAACCGAACCCCTCTCTCCTCACATGCCGCAGCCACTCCCCTAGGCTGCCGCGCACGCAGCACTCAGCGGCGCACGCAACACCTCGACACGACCCGCTCCCCGCTACCTACCTCGCGGTACGCGCGATAGGAAGGTTTGTGTGCGGGACTTGGCCGTGTCAGGCAGTGAGCGCTGCGGTGTACCGCGAGGTAGGGACGTGGATACAGAGTGCGCGCGCACTAATTGGCTTTCCGTGGTGCCTTTTCCTAAAGTGGCAAAATATCCATTGTCCGCTCCCGGGTTGGCTTGAAATGGAAATTTCTGGTTCCAGTTTTCACACGTGACTCACTCGCCTAAACGAAATGATAACCCAGGAATCCGACCTGCACCTGGAATACATCTCCGTCCTCCTCCCATCGCTGCAATCGCCGTAGCAAAATCTCCATGGATGAAAAAATTAGCATTCAACACCGGTCACATCCAATAAATCTGCCATCGACTAGCAGCAAGAGCACATGTGGATTATGCATCTGTATTTTTTCCATCCCCAAATGGCCAACAAAATAAAGGAGTGCGCTCCATCAAATCTGCTCCAACTCTAACAGTCTATCTATATGTTTTAGGCGAATCTGTAAAAATTTGAAATCACATTTACTATCTATGTTCTGTAACAAAATTAACACAAAATGCCAGAGATTTAGAATTGGCACATGGTGTAACAAAGCCATGTTTTGATCTTGGTGCTAAAAGATCCATAGATTACCAGAGTATGAACTACATCCACGTGAGAACAAACAGTACAAAAGGTAAAATTTGATCCATTCAAGACATGCACTAGTTTCAGCTGCAACCATAGCATGCCAAAAAAATTCCACTCCGCCATTGTTTACCTTCGACCTTCATCACAATCATTTGTATATAAACTCTTTGTGACGTTACTTACATCTTGGAAAACATGCTTGCGAATAGCCATGCAGACGGAGACGGACGTCCGCCTAGGTCCCTGCACTTGCCCGCTTCCGTTTCCGTAGTGTATACCATGTGGCGTCCATCATGTCCGCCGGACGGGCCACTTGCATCCCTACTTGCGAACTCCATAAGTCGAATTCTCAATCAAGAGCAGCACCTCCCGGAACTCTAATGGACAACCAAAAAGATAACCTTTTGTGTGTAACAAAATAGGGAAGAACAAAGACATCAACCAGCAAGAGGTGCCGCCTGTTAAGCAGAGGAATCACACCATAACTAAAAGGACAGAGGGCAGGGCTCATCTCAGGGTTAAGAGGAAAGGTGTGAAATTGCATGTAACTATGTTTGTGAAGGACCATACAAAAAGTTATAGACAAATATGCAAAATAGCAAAATAGTTATAGCCACAGATACTGTGAAAAAGTTACTGACTAGATATAGCCCATATTCACCAAAAGTTACAGGCTAGATGCAATAAGTTACATTCTATGATACGGTAGGTATATGAGAGGGTTACAAAATCCACAATCCACAAAAAAAAATACATGCTAGATATAGTCGAGATGCAAAACAATAGTTGATAGTAGATATTGTGAAATTGCATGTAACTATGTTTGTTGTGGACCATACAAAAAGTTACAGGAAAATATGCAAAATAGTTATAGCCACAAATACTGTGAAAAGTTACAGGCTAGATATAACCCATATTCACCAAAAGTTACATGGTAGATGCAATAAGTTATAGGCTATGATATAGTAGGTATATGAGAGGGTTACAAAATCCATAATCCAAAAAAAATACGATACAGTCAGAGATGCAAAAAAATAGTTAGATAGTAGATAATTTGAAATTGCATGTAACTATTTGTTTGTTGAGAACCATACAAAAAGTTACAGGCAAATATGCAAAATAGTTATAGCCATAGATACTGTGAAAAAGTTACAGCCTAGATATAGCCCATATTTGACAAAAGTTACAGGCTAGATGCAATAAGTTACAGGCTATGATACAGTGTAGGTATATGAGAGGGTTACAAAATCCATAATCCACAAAAAAAATACATGCTATACAGTCGAGATGCAAAAAAAAGTTAGATAGTAGATATTTAAAGACATATCCCGTATTTAGAAAAAGGACCTGACAAAAATATGAAAAAGGTTTCACATGCACTATGTGATCGAAACAAAAAGTTACATATACAGTTTGACCCCCTTGCATTTAAAGTGACTAATAAAAAATAGTTTTTGCTGTGCATGCAATTACATTCGATAGATTAATAAGAACTAATTTGAACATGGTACTTACATTCTATAACACACAAGAGAGCAACACCACCGCCACCACCACCAGCACCCCTGCTTAAAATTTTGAACACACCAAAAGTTAGAGCATCTCCAGCTGCTCTCCCTAAGCGGCGTCCAGCAGCAGCGCCGGATGGTTCGCTTGGGGAGCGCCGGCACGAACTGACGGCTTTAGGGAGCGTCGCTCCCTAAAGCTTTTAACAAAATTCAGGAAATTCATATTTCATTCAAATCAGGAGATATTATACATGATTTGAATGAAATATGGATATATAAACCTAAATCTAATCTAAACCTAATCCTCGTCGCTAGGGATGTGGATGATGCATGACGGTCCCGCCTCGTCGTCGTTCGTCGCTGCCGCTAGAGCCGCAGCCGCTAGCGCATCTGGTTGGTCATCTCCGGGACAGCAATGCGGTTGGCCTCAAGAACGGCGGTCCTGTTGGCCTGCCACTCACGCTCTAGGGATGCGAGAAATGCATTCTCTTCCTCGCGGTCCCGGGCATCCTGCCGCCTCTTCTTCTCCATCTTGAACGAGTTGAGGATGGCCTCCTGCTCCCATGAGGTCGGCGGCAGCATCAGGTCATAGGAGTGGTCGTTGTCGCCGGAGGAATAGTCGTCGGCATCGAGGTCCATGTCGCTGACCTCCTCCATAGCAGCGACCGCCTCCTGCGCCCGCGACCTCCTCCTCATCCTCCTCTTCGCCGTCGGAACTAGGCGGCATCAGGACCGGGATGCGATCACCCAAAGGGAACCTGGCAAACCCGGTGGGGAGGCGGCGAGGCATCTTGTCTCCGGTGAGGGGTAGGGGAGATGGAATGATTCTCGCCGGTGGGGAAGGTTGTGGAAGAGTGTGGAGAGGATGCGGTGGGTTCAGGTATTTAACACGCCGGAGAGGAGGCTAGAGGGCGCCAACATTAATGGCTCGCCATGTAGCTCGCATCAAAGCCCACGCACTGGCGTAGCGCCGACAAGTCAGGTCACTGTGTCATATTAATTTTAGCTCACTAGGCGTCTTTACTACTGACCGGCCGCTTTGACCACGGGCTAGGTCACTGCCACCGCTGGCCCACGCGGCGCGTGCATTGTGTCCGGCGCGCCCAGAAGGATCCTGATGGCGCGGGGACAGGGCAGGCGCGCCGGACAAACTATTGGGCCGCGCCAGACCGAACACGTCCATGGGGCTAGCGACTGGGCGCGCCCAATAGCCTTTTAGGGAGCCGCTTAGAGAGCGCGGCTGGAGATGCTCTTAGGCATGTAACTATGGCTTAGACAAGAAGCTAATTCGGTAGCGATTTAATGGATCTATGCATGATGAGCAACCTAGCCTGTACCAGAAACAGGGGATACACATGAAAGATCAAGAACTTCATGTTGCTCAACATGAACCATAGATTTCACCTACTGTGCTACATGAGCAACTAGGTGGCTATGCATAGCACTGCACCACATCTACAAATAACAACACAACTATGATGAAATTCACAAAGTAATTGGCATATAAATTAGGTGAACAAAAACATCATGAGGGTAAAAAAAACATAATATATCTTGCAACGATGGCATGTATTTTAGATGAAGTAATTACATATACACATGATAGTATCTCAACCTATAACTCATATTTTCCCTATAAATTCAAGTACATGATCTACATCCCCTAAGAGAAAAACATCCAACAACTAGGACTAATGGCATGTTTTGCCTGTAACTTTAGTACATTATATACATCCCCGTGAGAGAAACCAAACAGACGCTAGGATTAGTAGCATATTTTGCCCTGTAATTTTGAGCATTATATACATCCCCAAGTGAGAAAAAAATCCAACCACTAGGATTACTATCAAACTTTGCCCTGTAATTTACGTTCAATTTTTACATCCCCATTCGGAAAACAACCATCAACTAGTATAACTAAACTATCATGTTTGCATGTATTTTAAGTTCAATAGTTACATGAATTAAAAAATTGAAGTATCAAACTCACATCAGATGATGCAATATAGTTCAAAATAACATGAAATCAGAATCTAAATGTCCATCAGATGATGCTATACAGTTCATTGATGCACATCTCAATGGACTACATATAAGAATACAAAATCGAAACATAAAACAACACTACCGTAGAATTCTTGAACCCTAACATCACTATTGTGGTCAGGGGCGGCCCTGGAGTTACAGGGGCCCCTGGAAGAGCTACATAAAAGGGCCTCTACCTCTACCAGCTGCAGTGGAGAAAAAATGATTCAAAATTCAACTATAAAGCTGAAACATCCAAAAATTCATTTGTTCCTCTAAAAGCCAAACTATGTAGCTTCAGATTTCATGGTAACAGTAAATGATTTTCAGGCAACATGTTTACAAGGGAAGTACAGAGGACACCTGAATATTCGAGCGAATTAGAATAATTACATTCTCCACCAAGGCTCCAAACAGCAGCCGGAACCCTGTACTCCACAAACAAGCGAATCGTAAATTTCACGAACACCTAAAACTGAAGCGGGGCTAAAACAATTCGACACAGATTGTTCTTCTCCTGACAGTTTGCCGCAACAGCGTGATGAAATTGTTGACGCTATCTGCCTACCATGCTTCTGTGTGTGCTGCTTCTGCCCGCCTCGTGACTACTTATACAGGGTGAAAATTCCATAAAAATGAAGGAATTAAGACCAGAAAGAGTAAGTCTATACAATGTGAATAGTATCCATTGATCTGCATTTCTTGGGACTTTGTTAATTGATGGGAGATCGGAGAAGACCAGCAGGTGAGGAGCCGGTGCCTGTAGAGATGGGTGTAAATAGCGAATAAGGGAGAGAGCTACACCTCCGTTTCTCTCAATTGGTGGGGCACATCTCATGCATTTTTCCGCTTTTTCTCTATCATATATTAACATTGGGACCAGATTTCTCTACTACTCCCTCTGACCCAAATTAATTGACTCGGATTTGTCTAGATTTAGATGTATCTAGCACTAAAACATATCTAGGTACGTCCGAATCTGGACAAAGCCGAGTCAATTAATTTGGATCGGAGGGAGTACATAGTACATACATGATACATGTACTTGTGCACAAATTCAGGGCCCCTATGGCTGGGGTAGGCCGTCGCCCATAGTGGCCATGGGTTAGAGCCGCGTGTGGGGGCTAACTGTGGTCTAATTGGAGGGGGTGGCAGGGTAAATCTACAGTAGAGCAAAACTTCAGTGTCGTTTTGGTAAAACGCTGGAGCAAAAACAACGAGAAAAAAGAGGAAGGGTTCCTGTAGAACTCACCAGGTCAAAATCTACAGTAGAGCTCGAAGATGTGGGCGCAGAAGCCCGCCGCGGGTGCTCCTCCGCCGTAGAATCTCACCACGGCCACCCCCCAGAACCCTGACGCGTCGCTCCGTGGGTGCTGCTCCACAGACCCCTCCGACCGCAGCCACCGCCCTTGAGCGAGTCGATCCGCGCCTCCTCGACGTCGAATCCGCCCTTACTTCTCCAACGAACCAGCCCCTAGCCCCCGCAGCTAGATGCTTCTGCCGGCCAGACCGCTCAACGCCGACGAGGGAGAATTTGGGCGATGGAGAACGAGGAGAGCGACGTGGGGGAGGGGAATGAGGACGACTGGACGAGCTGGCTCGAGTCTGTTTTGGACGTTTGCGTCGCTACCATCTCCGCTGCCCGATCGTGATCCAACGATCACGAGGCGTGAGCACTTCGTAAGACGGGAGAGTGCCCAGGCAAGAAATAGAAATTGGGTTCCCAAAAACGCTCCTCTGCACCTCCCTCCCACAGGCGCCGCCGCCCCTCGACCCCGCGCCCGCTGTCGCCCTTCCCCGACGAGGTCAGCCTCCCTCGTGTCCTCGCCCGCATGCAGCCACCTCCACCCTGTCCTCTGTCCGCCGCCAGGAGCCGAGGCCCCTCCTAGAGCCGCTCGGCTTCCCGCCGCCTTCTGCGCGTCCCCGAACCCACGGCTGCGAGCAACCACCACGCCCGAGGACCTCCGACCATGGCTCCGTCCGCCGCTGTCGGACTTACCTGCCTTCTCAAGTTCCTCCTCCGCCCCGGCCTCCCTCTGTTCGCGCCGCTGCCAAGGACGTTGCCGCCGACCTTGTTCCCTGACCCGCCTCTGGTCGTCCTTCCTTGGCTTGGTGGTGCCGCTGCCCGCACCACCTCGCCTCCACTCGACCCTGCATTGCCGGACCTACCTCTTGCTCGAGCCGAAGCCTCCAAGGCCCACCGTCGCCGCGGTTCTGCTCACCGTCAGGCTCGTCACCCGGCCATCTCCATGCGGTCGCCGCCCTCGGCACCTCGACACACCCCCAGGCCCCTGACCTATCGCTCTTGTTCGCTAAACCTAGATGCTCCTGAGTCGGTGTGTGTCTCTATGAGGCAAGGTTTGCTTCACAGTCGCAATGTTTGCTTCACGGGGCTCGTTCCAAGTTACTCCCGTCACGCCTTCGGTTACGACAAGATCTCCATCAAGAAGACAACACACGGAGACCACTGTTGCTCGATCTGTCTTGGACTCGCAAGATCTTCGACACGAACATAAAGACTGAACCACTAATGCCAAGATCTCCTTCACGGATCCGACGGTCGATACCCCGAAGCGCCATTCCTGGATGTGAAGATCGATCTCGTCGAGACTGAACCCGAACAACCTCGGAACCCAAAATCTCCGGACTGTAATATGTGACCCCCTTTTAGAGACCCTATTTTTTATAATATGCAATTATCACTTGACGCATATTCAATTATTCATGATTGCATACATGTTTGATAGTTTGGGGGTACTTTGTCGATTCACCTTATAATTAAATATGGAGACTATTTGTGGGCTCTTCTAGTCTTATAACGTCTCTTAAATTTGGGTAGCGAACCAATGCCATGTGTTGCCTTGTTAAGTCAACAATTAAATTGCGGAGTAACTAAACAACCTGAATCATATAATTAATTGTCGGGACCCCGGTTCCGCTTAATATTGCCTAATTGCACCTCATCTTTGCCATGGCATGCATCATACATACATCATGCCGGATCTTTTGATGTAGTATTAAATAGTGTATCCGGTGTTTCTTTTAGTGCTTTGCTTCTTCACGAATTAGGCCGCCGAGTTGATGCGAGTATCGACGAGTACTTCGGATAATGTACCTTCGGCAATGTTTCCCAGGCGAGCATTCTCCCCCTTTCTACCTATTTTGTGTTTATAGTCTGTACTTCCCCCTGTTGATCAATTGCTATCCGTGTTGCGATGTTTTAGTTTTCGTGCACCATTTATATTGTAACACCCTCAGAATCGGACCTATGCAAGTTTTAGCGAAACCCGCCAAACCCGCATAGAAACGATTCGAAGGTGCCCACCAGGCACTTGCGTGCGGGTGGAAAACGAAGTAATAACATTACACAACAGTCCTCGATGGGACCTGAGCAGATATATATACACGGCGACTCAATGAGTCAAGAATACAGATATAATATACAAAGATCCAAATCACCTTGAAAAGCGATAGAGCGTCCACTACGGACAAGATGCAAATGGGGCTAAGAGCCACGAAGAATAACCAATGGCGTCCATAACCTGCCCGTGCCAAGCGGAAGGGTAACCCTGCTAACGGCGTCGATCTCAAAACCTGCTTAAACAAAAGGGGTGCCGACAAAGGGCAAAGGAAAAAGAGGAGCGTCAGTACTGAGGCCAGTACACGGCGAGACTAGAATTCGGCGGTCCTCGCCTACATAGGTATGGTGGACTAAGCGGCAGTGGCAGCAAGCACTAAACACCCTATAGAGACTCGACACCACTGGCGACTATCAGAGAGGGGTGAGAAAGACCTAGGCGGAACCAACTTGATACTACCATCAAACAAACCCATCCTGGCGTTCCCCCTCGATACCAACGAGGAAGTCGACCGAGGAACTCACACGCTTGGCGTTTTATTTGTTCGATTATCGCTATGCGGCAATTACTAGTCGATAAAGATAGTCGTCCGATAAAATAAGCAAAGGTGAGCACTTTTATTTAATCATTCCGTTATAGTGGCAACACTTACTAGTCAGATACAATTAGCATGAGATAACCCGAAAACCCAGCAGTTGTTGGTACTTTTACTTAGCCCTTCCGTTGTAGTGAAGCTGATTACTAGTCATATCGGATACAAGTCAATTTATAGCAATAAACTTTAGTTATAGTTGTCTATGATCAAGCACTGTGCTCCAAGTCGTCCATAACCGCGGACACGGCTTCTCGAAAAGATTTAACCGCAGGGTGCACCAAAGTATCCACAGCACTTGACCCTTTTTGCGGATCGGTTAACATACACCCATCGGTATGTCGGCGGGGCCTAAGTCACGACGTTCCTGCACTAAAGCAAGCACGGGGCCACCCCACCAAGTCGACACCGCAACAAAGTCGGCCGGTCTCGAGACGGACTGGGGTTTGGGCAAGGCTGTGAACGACAAAGAAATCCCCAAACGGGACCGCCGACACCGCTAAACGTCCCGATCCTAACAGACAGGTGCTATCCATCGCACAATTTAAATAAAGCAAAGAAAGCATGGCATAAGTACAGATAGTAAATAAAACCTCAAACTAGTTGTGGCCCCAAAGACAATACTTTGAAATCAGGTACTAATCCATGGGGCCCATATCTCCCACCCGTGGTTAGCGCTCCGATCTCTAACAGTGTCAAGAACTCGGGTCCTACGGACACAAGTGGTCGGAAACCAGATTATCTATCACCCACCGTGCCTCGCTACCTACTTCAATTTTAGTTGTTAAACAATAATTAAAGTGAACAATAAGTAAAGCCATGGTCTTCTCAACATTGAACATGCGGCAATTCTCCAACACTGTGGTACTTGACGACACGCAACAACACTTGAGCAAGCTTATCACGACGCATGGTCCAACTATCTACCAAACAACAGGTAATAGGAGGTGTCCAAGGCAATATATGGCTGCACGGATATCACGGGTACGAAAACTAGAGCATCGCAACACGTATAGCAATAGATCAACAGAGGGAATAAATACTATAAAAGTAAGATAGGTAGAAAGGGGAGGTGCTCTGAAAACATTGTCAAGGTTCATCCAAGATCGGGTCGACACTCGATCAACTCAACGGCCTTATCCGCGAAGAAGCAAAACACTAGAATAAACACCGGATGCAATATTTAATACTACGGCAAAAGATCGGGCATGATGCATGTATGATGCATGACATGGCAAAGAAAGGATGCAATTAGGCCATATTAAGTGGAACCGGGTCCCGACAATTAATTAAATGGTTCAAGTTATTTATCTACCCCGCAATTTAAATGTTGTCTTAACATGGCAAAATATAGCACCGGTCGCTACACCAATTTAAATGAGGCCAATATGAGACTAGATCGCCGCATATGGGCCCCATATTTAATTATATGGTGAATCGGCATAAGGCCCCAAACCACGTATAAGTATGCATGCATGAACAATTTAATATGCAACAAGTTTATATCATATTTATAAAAACAGGGCTCGAGAAAAGGGTCACACATTAGGGTTCGACGGTCTCGTTCTGGACCGGGGTTTAGGGTCTTGGATCTGAGAAGTAGATCTTGTCGCACGGTGTTCGGGTAGACGAACTTGGCGCATTCACATCGGGCGATCTTGGCGTCCGCGAAGGAGGACTTGGCGATCGAGGTTGGATTATCGGGTCCGGAAGGAGAACTTGGCGCGATGTCGAGGTTCGGATCGGTCTTCGGGTTCGGCAGTTCGTGGATCGGTCTCGAGATTTGGACTCGGATCGGGTCTTCGGATCCACGGTCCGGGTCTTCAGATATTGTGTCGAAGACTTATGCTCGAGAGGTTCACGATCCGCGGTTCTCGGCGTACGCTTTTGCTATATGGATCCTTCATGTTCCATTTTTCCCTATTCACGAAGCTGCCGCAACACTCTCAAGGAGCTTCTCGGCAGCTTGTGGCGGACTTGCTTGCAGGCTTGACCTGCTACTCCCTCCTACAAAAAAGACTGCTATCTGAATACAAAACAACAACAACAAAGATGCGCTTCTAATGTTGTCATGCGGCGAAAACAAAAGAACCGACGCCGAAGAGGTGGGCCCTGTGGACGCGGAGGCCGGGCTTGGGAGGCTCGAGGCACCGCCGGGCTCGGAGGGTGACGGGGCCGCCGCGCCAACGACGGCGGGCAGAGGACGTGGCGAGGCGGACCGGGAGGGCCGGCATGGCGGAGATGGAGGAGGCGGGCCCGTGGCCTGGCGGAGACGCTGCGAGGTCGGCCTGCCACGACGGCGGAAGAGTTTCGGGAGGCCGTGAGCCGCCAGAGGATGAGGCGGTGCGACGGGACTACGGGAAGGGACCAGGGAAGCTCGCGGGCGGCGGCCACGCGTCACGCGGGAAGAGGCCGGAGGGAGGGCGCAGCGGTGGCGGTTGGCGACGCGGGCCGAGAGGCGGCGATGGCGGTGACGCGCGGTCGAGGCTCTGCAGGGGGGAGGCCGGACGGGGGCTTCTGGGCGGCGGCAGGCGCTGGTCGTGCAGGCGGGAGGCAAGGATGGAAGCGGCGGCCGGCAGCGGGCTGAGGACGAGGAGGGGGACACAGCCCTGCAGTGGCCAGCCAGACGCGAGCTGTGAGGGGTGGGGAACCGAGGAGAGAGAGGGGGTTGCGATGGGGTCGGGAGCGAGAGGAAGTGGCCACGCGGGGAGTAGGTGGGGCCGGGTGGGCTGTCATGGGTGGGGGCCTGGGAGTGGAGGTGGGGAGGGTTTGACCAGGGGAGTGGGGCTGTGGGGGTGAGGTGGCTGTGTGAGGGTGACGTGGCAGCTGGGGGTTGGCTGGAGGGAAGGGAGAGGGTGAGGTGGCGTCTCGCGATAGGAGGGGTGATGTGGCTGGAGGGGTGGGTAGACTAGGTCTGGGTGTAAAAGGGGTTTTGGGGTGGACCGATTTTGTACTGGGGGTGGTCGACTGGGTCGGGTCGGCCCGTTCGACCGCCCCCATTAAAAATAATTAAATATTTTATTTATTTTAAACAGGCTTTTGCAAATCCGTTGGCCGACAAAACAAAATAATCCGGAGACCCGGGTTTTGCGTTTGAATAAAGACGGGGCGTTTAGAAAACAAATTAGGTTTTCCCGAAATAGTTTTATGCGAACAAATGCAAGATGATGACGATGCTCAAATGCAATGTGGCATGATGACATGAGCATGCGGTCATGATGATGCAATGCACAAAAACAACGCGATTTTCTAGTAGTGGTTTTTGCGGGATGCCACATATATTCTCTGCAGCCTCTATATTGTCTTGGACACATCCTATTGTCTGTTGTTTAATAGACAACCGCCTTGTGAGTCGTAGTTGCTTGCTCAGGTGCTGGTTCACGTCATTGTTGTTCCACCAATGTTGGGATGTTCGCACATGCTTAATGACGGAGATGATCATGGCTTTAAATACAACTTGATATTAAAATACTGGGAATAGATATAACTAATGTAGAGGCACCGGTGGGCAATAGCTATTATTTGGTTTTCAACCGCCCACTTGTGTCCCGTAGGCCCCGAGTACTTGATACTTGTTCCTTGACTATCGCACTATCCGCATGTGGGACCATGAATCCCCTTAGCCAGAGCTTGTTTCATTTCTTATTTCTTGGGGCCACAAAGCAGTTTGGGGCTTTATTACTATCTTGTACTTATGCCATGCTTTACTACTTTATTTACGATTGTGCGTGGAGCACCTCTACTGTTTTGGAACGTGGAATGTTTTCGCGGTATCGACAAGCCCAGTCACACTTTTGGGTTCCTGGTCATTTACAGCCATTGTCACAAACTCTGGGTTCGTCTTGGAGCCGGCCAACTTCGTTGCGGGTAGCTTAGTAGGGTGGCCCCCTGAAATATTTTATGAATCATGTGATTGCTTTATCGTGAAAGCCTCGTTGGGTTTTTATTTGGTTTTTCCGAGGTTGATCGTGCGTGTGTTGCTATTTATGCACCCCTGCAGTGTAAATCTTTTTGAAAAGCCGTGTCCGCGGTTATGGACGACTTGGAGCACAGTGTCTCGACCATAGATAATTATAACTAAAGTAGTGTTATAAATTTGACTTTAATATGTCTAGTAATCAGTTTCACTACAACAGAATGAGTAAATAAAAGTTCCAACAACTGCTGGATTTGGGATGTATTATGCTAATTGTATCTGACTAGTAAGTATTGCAACTACAACGAAATGGTTAACTAAAACTGCCCACTGCTTATGATATCGGGATGACTCATGCTATCTATATCTGACTAGTAAGTGCTGCAACTATAAAGAATGAATAAAACTGCCAACTGTGTGAGTTCCTCGGTTTGACTTCCTCGTTTGGTCTCGAGGGGGAATACCAGGATGGTCATGGTTGGTGTTAGTATCAGGTTGGTCCAGCATAGGTCTTTTTTACCCCTCTCTAACAGCCGACAGTTATATCGAGTCTCTATAGGTTATATAGTGCATGCTTCGCTGCCGCTTCAGTCAACCATACCTATGTAGGCGAGAGCCGCCGAATTCTAGACTCGCCGTGTACTGGCCTCAGTACTGACCGCTCCCTTTTTCCTTTGCCCTTTGTCGGCACCCCTTTTGTTTAACAGGTATAAGTTCGATGTCGTTAGTAGGGTTACTCTTCCGGCTTGGCCTAGGCAGGGTTATGGACGCCATTGGTTATTCTTCAGGGCTCGTAGACCCATTTGCATCTTATCCGTACTCGGATGTTGTATCGTTTTCAAGGTGATTTGGATCTTTGTATTGTATATCTGTATTCTTGACTCATGGAGTCGTTGTTGTATATATAAGTTATGTGGGTTCCATCGGGAACTATCGTGTAATGGTCTTACTTTGTTTTCCACCCGCACACAAGTGCCTGGTGGACATCTTTGAATCGTTTCTATGCGGGTTTGGCGGGAAGCGCTAAAATCTGCATAGGGACGATTCGAGGGTGTTACACTCCCTGCTCTATGACCGACTTGGGTGGTGGGTCTAGCGCCGATAGAGGGCATGTGGAGTTGTGTGTTCACCAGATCTCTTGGGATCCAGTCGTTTTCAGTATTCGTTGGTGTGGTTTGATGTTAGTCTCTTCTGATCTATAGTTGTCATTTTCGACGATGGTTGCTGCTTGATGGCCCAAAATATATCGAGCTCGTTGGGGAACCCCAAGAGGAAGGTATGATGAGCACAACAACAAGTTTTCCCTCAGTTATGAAACCAAGGTTATCGAACCAGTAGGATCAATGAAACACCTGTAAGATCTCAGCATAATAAGGTAAGATCCTTGTGATTGCAGTGCTAGTCCCTGGATCGAAAATGCTAGCACCCACAGTTTAAGATGAAGTACACAGAAACAAAGGTCATTATTACATCGCATATCCAGGAATATAATGGTTCTTACAACGCCCTTAGCCCAAGGCTAAGATACTTAAAGTTCACATTACATAGCATAATAATAATAGAGTCTTTAGTCTTCATGTGCCACAGGCAAGCATGTCGAGTGTAGACCCGCAAACCTACTCATCATCAGAGTATCCTGCAACATAATAAGTTACAGCCACAAGGGCCAATACATTTGGAATTATATTGGCAAGTGATACCATAGATACTTAGTATAATCCAACAACTACATGAATATATGGCTAAGTGGGGTTTATGGCTGGCTTTGCTAAAATTAGTTTAACTTATAGTTTTTGAAGAAGTTTTCATTCTAGCTATAAGGTACCAATGATAGACATCACTGAACCTCTACCCATGTTCACCCACAAGTTTTAACTTAGAGAAATTTGGATGAGGAGATTATTGCACTGCTTCACTGTCTTGAGGCTCAGGAATGTCCATAACCGGGGACACGGCTAAGTACTTAGTTTTACCCTCTCGAGAGGTGGTGCACTTTCCCCACAAGACTCGACATGCATCGAGACGAGACTTTTCAGAATCAATCCCTCAGACCACCACGGACGCGTTCCATCCTATCATCACTACCACCCTCTGTCCGTCTGGCTGAGTTCTCGCAACTTAGTCGGTCAAGGCAGAGCCCATATGCCATGTGGCTGCACTGGAAGCTTCATGACAAGAACGCGTCTCAATCTCTTTGTTCTGGTGGCCATCCACAAGTGTGATACACCAGCTGACCATAGACATGGCCCCTGAGTAACCACTCAACATAATCCAAGCAAGCCCATTCCACCCAGGTGTTTCATTAACATTAGTTGTTTTCTTAGTTAAACAAAATAATACCTTTCCATGCTATCTTATGTGTATATTCCACCCACGAATTCTAATAGCATAGCTAAGCATTCTAGCATACAAAGTCTTTATCTAGGGAATACTACCAAGATATACACTATAGGGTTGCATAGCATAGTATGGTAACATATGAATAATTCTATCATGCTAAGATCTAACAAAATAACACTAGTGCAATAGTGAAAAATAATAGGACATGAGATGAAATATCACTTGCCTTGGTAGCTAGGGGAATAGGCACAATCCTCACAGCAACAAACTTCACAATCCACACAATCTACACAAGATCAATATAACAACAATAATTCAATCAATAAAGCATTACAAAAACATGAATGCATGCAACATGCAAAGATATGATCACAACTCCATAATTTACAGAGTCTACAGTACTGAGGATGGAATACCTCATCTAGATGCATAAGAAATACCTAAAAATAATTTATAGAACAATTTTCATGAGCAAAATACTCCTAAAAAGGTTCTGCCTATAATTCCAAGTTTACTGAGGCAAAAGTGTGAAACAAGGCCTCCATAATAAAGGTCTTATTTTTCTGAATCCATAGACACCAAATTTGTATTTTTCTGATTTGTGGATCAAAAGTTATTGAATTTCTAAGTTTAATACTAAATCTGTCTATTTTCTAATTAAATAGAAATAGTCTAGCGACGTGGCGCTTTCCTATTGGCTGGTACCGGTTCGGTCGGATCGACCGCTGTGGGCCGTCATATTTAAGTGACGTTGGACGGATCAGATCAGTTGTACCCTTTCGTTTAAGTGATCTAATCTTAACCGCTAGGATCTGATCGAACGGCTACTAAGCATCTCGCTGGGGACTGGCGGTGCTAACGACGGCGCGCGGCGGCGGAGCGTCGACCGATGAGGTTCTGGCGATTATACGAGGGCTGGGAGACCGTGGACACGTACCAGAGGTTGAGGAGGTCGTGGCGATCTCGATGGAGGTCACTGCGGTGCGGGGGGTGCTCGGGCTTGGCCTGGATCCTTCGCCGGAGTTGCGCAGACGGTAGAGTTCACGGCTCGGTGTCGGAGACGGTGACTTGGGGCTCGAATCAACCGGCAAAGAGGTCAGCGAGGTGCGCAAGTGTCTGCATGACCTAGTAAAGACCAAAAAGGGGCGACGGGAACCCTACCTTTACCGGAGAAGGCGACTGACGGTGGCGGCAGAGGGAGTTCGCCGGACTTGGTCCGTGTCGTCGACCTGGAGCAAGAGGAAGTACATAGCCGGGGTTAAAACACGCGCCAGGTCACAGCAAGTATTTTAGAGCAGAGAGGAGGTCACGGCGTGGCCGGAGCTCACCGGAATTCTCGCCGGAGTTGCGTCGGACAGTGGCGGTTCGAGCTCGTAATTGGGGAGCCTGGGGGCTCTCCGGGGGAAGTGGCTGAGGGGAAAATGATGAGGAGAGGGTGAGGGTTAAGTAGGAGTAATCTCCGTGGGGGATTAATACTAGAAACGGCCGAATTTGAGTCGATTTAGAAACGCAGAAGGGAGGTGTTCGTGCCTGGGGTTGAAGACGACGGGGTGGTGGTGACGTGGGTGTGGGGTCGGTCTGTCAGCGGGGGAGGGTAGGTTGAGGGGGTGTGCAGAAAGACAGAGAGGGGGAGAGGGAGTCCGGGTGGGCTGCTGGACCGAATTGGACCAAAAGGCCAGAAGCTGTCTGCTGCTTCTCTTTTTTTTTCTCCCTTATTCTTTTTCTTTTTCTATTTCTGTTTTCTCCACAACTTTGGATTTAAGGATTCAAATTGATTCAAATAAATTTGTGAACATTTGTAAAAACTCAAATTAGGTTTTTAGGGTATTATGAAACATATTTATCTTCTATTTTAATCCAAAGTATTTACTTTGGATTTAATAGGTAATATAGCATTTTCTTTGATTCTATTTTCAAAAATTCATATCTTTTTGTTCATGGCTCAAAATTGCACCAAATTTTTGGAGGACATTCTAAATGCAATGCAATGCAATTACATGCTATGATGATAAGAGTGCAATGATGATGATTTTAGATGAAATTTTGGGATGTTACAAATCTAACCCCCTTAAGATGAATCTCGCCCTCGAGATTCGGGTTGGCTAGCAAATAGGTGAGGGTGATCTCTCCGAAGTTCATCCTCTCGCTCCCATGTTGCTTCTGATTCAGTGTGATGGTTCCACTGCACTTTGCAGAATTTGATGGTCTTGGTACGGGTAATTCTTTCTGCTATCTCCAGAATCTTAATAGGTTTCTCTTCATAAGTAAGATCATTCTCTAGCTGAACTTCCTCCAATGGTATAGTGTCTTTCAACGAAGTTTCTTCCATCTCTGGGTGACACTTTTTTAGCTGACTGATATGGAATACGTTATGAACTGCTGACAGAGATTCTGGTAATTCTATCTCATATGCCACTTTTCCTTTGCGGCTCAAAATTTTGAAAGGTCCTACATAGCGTGGTGCTAATTTTCCTTTGATTCCAAATCTCTTCACACCACGAAGTGGTGATACCCTGAGGTAAGCTCTATCACCAACCTCATAGGTAACCTCTCTACGTTTTGGATCGGCATAGCTCTTCTGCCGAGATTGAGCTACTTTTAGCCTATCTCTCACCATCTTGACTTTCTCTTCGGCCTCTTTGATTAGGTCTGGCCCAAACAAATTTCTTTCCCCTACTCCATTCCATAGTAATGGTGTAGTACACTTCCTTCCGTAAAGAAATTCAAATGGAGCCATTTCTATGCTTGATTGATAGCTATTATTGTAGGAAAACTCTGCATATGGTAGACTTTCATCCCAACTGGATCCATAATCTAACGCACATGCTCTTAGCATATCCTCTAATATTTGATTAGTCCTTTCATGCGCCCATCATCTGTTTGAGGATGAAATGCAGTGCTGAATTCTAACCGAGTTCCCAGTGACTCGTGAAGTTGTCGCCAAAAGTGTGAAGTGAATTGAGTTCCTCTATCGGACACAATACTTTTAGGTACCCCATGCAAACATACAATTCTATTCATATAAATCTTGGCTAGCTTGGCACTTGTATAAGTGGTCTTTACTGGAATGAAATGGGCCACTTTTGTCAAGCGGTCAACGATAACCCATATGGAATCGTATCCAGATTTAGTCTTGGGTAGTCCGGTGATAAAATCCATACCAATTTTATCCCATTTCCAATCAAGTATTGGCAGTGGTTGTAATAATCCTGCCGGTTTCTGATGTTCTGCCTTTACACGACTGCACACGTCGCACAAGGCAATGTGCTCTGCTATGTCCTTCTTTAAATTATTCCACCAAAACCTCTCCTTAACATCCATGTACATCTTAGTATTGCCAGGATGAATTGAATATGGTGAGTTGTGCGCTTCTTGTAAGATCAACTTCTTAAGTTCAAGATCCTGCGGAACACAGATACATTTTTCGTACCATAAGATTCCTTGATCATCTACATGGAATCCTTTTGCCTTGGCTTCACTAACTTTACTTTTGATTTCTGCTATTTCTTTGTCCAACTTTTGGGCTTCTTGAATTCTGTCCATTAGTGTGGGTTGCACTTCCAAGGATGCAAGGTACCCTTTAGGCACAATTTCAAGTCTCAGCTCTCTAAATTGGGCACATAACTCCTCCGACAATTCTTCTTTATTGAGGCCATTTACATGAGCCTTGCGTCTTAATGCATCGGCTACGACGTTTGCCTTTCCAGGGTGGTATTGCAAACTTAAGTCATAGTCCTTGATAAGTTCTAGCCATCTTCTTTGCCTCATGTTGAGCTCTTTCTGTGTAAAAATATATTTCAAACTCTTGTGATCAATGAACATCTCACAACATTTTCCCATAAGATAGTGCCTCCATGTTTTTAGGGAATGCACAACTGATGCCAACTCTAGATCATGAGTAGGGAAGTTCACTTCATGATTTTTGAGTTGTCTCGATGCATAAGCTACCACTCTACCTTCCTGCATCAACACACCTCCTAATCCTTGGTGAGATGCATCACAGTATACTTGAAAGTCTTTCTCAAGATCTGGCAAACATAACACTGGTGCTGAAACTAGCCTCTTTTTCAATTCCTGAAAGCTGGTTTCGCAAGCTTCTGTCCAATTAAACTTATTCTCCTTCTTCAGCAGATTAGTCATGGGCTTTGCAATATTAGAGAAATTTTCAATGAACCTTCGATAGTACCCTGCTAGGCCAAGGAAGCTACGGATTTCTTTAACTGATTTAGGAGGTTCCCACTCTGTCACAGCTGCCACTTTTGCTGGATCAACAGCTATACCATTGCCAGATACTATGTGTCCAAGAAATCCTACTTCATTCAGCCAGAATTCACATTTGCTGAACTTGGCATAAAGTTTATGTTCTCTAAGTTTCTCTAGAATCAGGCGTAGATGTTCTTCATGTTCTTTGCTGCTTTTGGAATATACCAATATATCATCGATGAATACCACTATGAACTTGTCAAGGAATTCCATGAATACCTTATTCATCATGTTCATGAAGTAGGCCGGTGCATTAGTCAATCCAAACGACATCACTGTATATTCATACAACCCGTATCTAGTGGTGAATGCAGTCTTGGGTATGTCATGTTCTCTGATCTTTAGTTGGAAGTATCCTGATCGAAGATCAATTTTTGAGAAAACACATGCTCCCTCTAGCTGATCGAAGAGATCATTTATTCTAGGCAGGGGATATTTGTTCTTTATGGTCACTTCATTGAGTGAACGATAATCTATGCATAGCCTTTGACTCCGGTCCTTCTTCTCAACAAACAAGACTGGTGCTCCCCAAGACGATGAGCTTGGTTGAATAAATCCCTTTTTCAACTGTTCTCCCAGCTGTTTCTTGAGTTCTTTTAACTCGTCCACCGACATTTTATAAGGTCTCTTTGCTATAGGTCCCGTTCCTGGTAGTAGGTCTATCAGAAACTCCACGTCCCTATCTGGTGGCATGCTGTAATTCCTCGGGAACACATCTGGATATTCCCTCACTATTGGCACATTATCTAGGCTAACCCCCTTAAGAGAATTAACCTTGCTCCCCTTGGGTTCAAAGTTAGACTTGAACTTGATCCTTTTCTTTTCTGGGGTAGTAAGCATAACAGTTCGCTTGGCACAATCAATCACCCCTTCATAGCGGGTCAACCAGTCCATCCCTAATATAACATCTAATCCTTGGGACTCTAGGATTATTAAACTAATCGGGAACTTGTGTTTTCCAATTTCTAGGGTGATATGTCAGCACCCTGAATTTACTATCATTTCTCCACCCGGAGAACTTACCTTCATAGGACATCCAATAGTCTCAGTGGAGAGTTCATTTTTGATTACAAATGCTCTTGAAATGAATGAATGCGATGTGCCAGTATCGAAAAGGATAAGTGCAGGAAAGGCATTAATTTTGAACTTACCGATCACGGCATCAGATCCTTCTTGGATTTCCTCCACATTAATGTGATTCACATGGCCCTTTTGGAATGTGTTTGGCTTAGCCCCATCAGTCTTCTTTTCTGGGAATTCATTAGCATAGTGTCCTGTCTTCTTACACTTGAAACATTCCACCTGACTGATGTCTTTCTTCGCTGGCTGACTGTGACGGTTTTGACCATTTTGGTTCCCATGGCCATGATTATTGTGATTGTTCCTGAATCCACTTTTGTTATGTCCATGATGATTGTTTCCATCATGGTGGTGGTTGTTGTTACGATGGTTATTATGATTCCCATTCTTGTGGAATCCCGAGCTTCCACTTCCTTCACCATGAGGGCGCTTGTGAGGAGATCCTGATCCAAACTTATCGAAATGGTGTTTCCTCTTTCTACCCTCCACTAGATTCATCTTGTTTTCTAGGATGGTAGCTTTATCACATAAAGATTGATAAGTTGGAACATATGCAACAGATAGTTGCATAGAAATTTCATCATTCAGCCCATCTAGGAACTTCTCCTTCCTCTTCGCATCAGTGTCAACATCATCGGGTGCATAACGTGACAAATTATTGAACTCATCGATGTATTCAGAAATACTACGGTGGCGTTGCTTGAGGTTATGAAACTCCTTTTTCTTCAATCCCATTATTCTAGCAGAGATGTGAGTGGTGCGAAACCCATCTTCAAACATTGCCCAAGTCACTTCCTCAATAGGGTGGGTAATTTGAAAATTATCCCACCAAGCAGCTGCATGACCTTCCAACAAGTGTGCTGCAAATCTGACCTTTTCTGCATCCAACCGTGACTAGGTCCTTATTCACAGAGCATAACCAATCATTTGCTACCATGGGGTCAGAGGTACCTGAGAACTTGGCAGGTCTCAGCCTTAGAAATCTGGTCAGCATATCCAAAGGTGGTGGATTGTTCTGGTTGTTATTGTTATTATTGTTGTTCTGGTTCTGGTTCGCCATAAATTGAGTCATCATTTGCATCAATTAGGTCTATGCAGCCATCATCTGCTGCATTCCATTGTCATTGTCATTGTTATCCTCGTTGTTGCGTTAGGGAGGCATCTGTGGGTTTAGTGAGGGTAAGTAATGATAGATAACCCAAATAAAACAACAATTCAGACAAACAAGCACATGCAAGTTCCAACATCACAACAATAACAGAGTCTGCAAAGATAACATACTAGCATAGTCACCCACAAGTTGGTATGACCTATGCACTCAATAATAATAGAACGATAGGTAGATGGAACAGTATCACTACTCCTCCATGTCAACTTCCTCCTCCACTAGAGCAAGTCCTGCTGATGCGAATCCTGCCTTGTATTCCTCCAAGCTGGTAGTCAGAGCATCAATCTTCGTCTGTAACTCTCTTCGTGTGCGTAGCCTCTATCACCTCGTGATCCGCTTCTAGCTCAATGTTCTCCAGCTCTAACTCGGTCTCCAAGTCTCTAATCTTCTTGTTCTTCTCCTGAACTCTCTTCTCTTGGTTCTTGAATTTCTTATCTTGGTCTTCAAACTTCTTCTCCATTTCCTTGATTCGATTTTCCTATTCCTGGAAGGCCTTGTCCTTCTCCTTGAGTTGGACTCGTAGTTCATCATTGCTAAGCATCACGTTAGTCCTATCAGTATCAAGGTGTCTAATAAGGCTCTCTAAGTCCTAGAGATAGTGACGCACGGGCTTGATAGACTCCTTAGTGGCCTTGTCCAACACAATAGGCTCTCCATCCTCGTCGTGCCTCCCAAAGAAGTGGAAGTAGTGGCTCTTGATCTCAGAAGAATGACGTCCACATAGGCGTCCCAATAGCTCCTGCATAGCGACATCGAGGCCCCTCTCCATGTCATCATGGAGAACCTTGAAGGTAATCTCCCCAGTTTGGGGCTCTGTCTCACGTCCTGGCTGGGTAACTCTGAATCCCCATAAGTCCTTCCTCTGAAACTTCCTCAGCTGAAGTCCCTGAATAGTGGGGATTGGAAGAGCGAGCACTTGGACTAGCTCCAAGATACGAGTCCCAAAGCGAGTCCCCTTGAAATCCTCGGCCGTGCTGTAGACAAAGTTCGGCATCTTTTGCATAGTATGGAGAAAATTAGTAACACAAATAGAGAAAGAAAATACAAGTCACAAAATAAGAGGGAATTTAACCAACAAAACATTCCAAGTAGCAATACATTAATTCAACTCAAGCACTCAAGGTTCTAGACATAACTTATTTTTGCCATACCACATAGGTTGGTATGGTCGAAATACTAACATGATAAAACGCCAAGGGTGGTGGTCCAACTAATATCTCACTCCTTCTTAACCAAGGTGGCAATCTGGGCATCCTTGGCAGCAATCTGCTTGTCTTGGTCGCATAGCTTCAAAGCTAGGCCTATGATATCCTTACTTAGGCGTTTCACAGTGGCCTTTGAGTCTTGGGCAAGACGCTTCTCCTCCTTGAGATCCTCCTGAGTATTGAGCATTCTATACATGAGTCTCTCCCCAAGTTCCTCAATAGCCTTCCATGCAGCATTCCTTGCAGAGTCAAAGAATGACAGGTGCATTTCAGAGTTGGTGAACATGCAAAATCCCGTACTCTTGGAATCGTCTTCCTTGTTCTTGTACAAGTGGAGTTGCACCCACCAATACTCTTGTCCTTCATCTATCACAGGAAATCCCTTGTACACGACTTCACCATTCATCCCCAAGCCGAGCATGAGGTTCTTGAGCACATTGGGAAATTCTGTCTCACACTCCAGGGTCATAGTCATCAGTGGTCCCTTCTTGATAGATTCATTGATGGTGGACATCTACAAAAATAGATGAGAAGGATGATTAGGGAAAGCTTTACGAGATGAAAAGACAAGTGTAAAGTTGAAATATAGAGTTATTTTTCCTAAGGGTTTTCCTTAGTCTAATCCATTCTAGGGTCACAAACCTACAGGCAACACAATGCTCTGATACCATCTGTAAGATCTCACCATAATAAGGTAAGATCCCTGTGATTGCAGTGCTAGTCCATGGATCGAAAATGCTAGCACCCACAGTTTAAGATGAAGTACACAGAAACAAAGGTCATTATTACATCGCATATCCAGGAATATAATGGTTCTTACAACTCACTTAACCCAAGGCTAAGATACTTAAAGTTCACATTACATAGCATAATAATAATAGAGTCTTTAGTCTTCATGTGCCACAGGCAAGCATGTCGAGTGTAGACCCGCAACCCTACTCATCATCAGAGTATCCTGCAACATAATAAGTTACAGCCACAAGGGTCAATACATTTGGAATTGTATTGGCAAGTGATACCATAGATACTTAGTATAATCCAACAACTACATGAATATATGGCTAAGTGGGGTTTATGGCTGGCTTTGCTAAAATAAGTTTAACTTATAGTTTTTGAAGAAGTTTTCATTCCAGCTATAAGGTACCAATGATAGACATCACTGAACCTCTACCCATGTTCACCCACAAGTTTTAACTTAGAGAAATTTGGATGAGGAGATTATTGAACTGCTTCACTGTCTTGAGGCTCAGGAATGTCCATAACCGGGGACACGGCTAAGTACTTAGTTTACCCTCTCGAGAGGTGGTGCACTTTCCCCACAAGACTCGACATGCATCGAGACGAGACTTTTCAGAAGCAATCCCTCAGACCACCACGGACGCGTTCCATCCTATCATCACTACCACCCTCTGTCCGTCTGGCTGAGTTCTCGCAACTTAGTCGGTCAAGGCAGAGCCCATATTCCATGTGGCTGCACTGGAAGCTTCGCGACAAGAACGTCTCCAATCTCTTTGTTCCTGGGTGGCCATCCACAAGTGTGATACACCAGCTGACCATAGACACGGCCCCTAAGTAACCACTCAACATAATCCAAGCAAGCCCATTCCACCCAGGTGTTTCATTAACATTAGTTGTTTTCTTAGTTAAACAAAATAATATCTTTCCATGCTATCTTATGTGTATATTCCACCCACGAATTCTAATAGCATAGCTAAGCATTCTAGCATACAAAGTCTTTATCTAGGGAATACTACCAAGATATACACTATAGGGTTGCATAGCATAGTATGGTAACATATGAATAATTCTATCATGCTAAGATCTAACAAAATAACACTAGTGCAATAGTGAAAAATAATAGGACATGAGATGAAATATCACTTGCCTTGGTAGCTAGGGGAGTAGGTACAATCCTCACAGCAACAAACTTCACAATCCACAAAATCTACACAAGATCAATATAACAACAATAATTCAATCAATAAAGCATTACAAAAACATGAATGCATGCAACATGCAAAGATATGATCACAACTCCATAATTTACAGAGTCTACAGTACTGAGGATGGAATACCTCATCTAGATGCATAAGAAATACCTAAAAATAATTTATAGAACAATTTTCATGAGCAAAATACTCCTAAAAAGGTTCTGCCTATAATTCCAAGTTTACTGAGGCAAAAGTGTGAAACAAGGCCTCCATAATAAAGTTCTTATTTTTCTGAATCCATAGACACCAAATTTGTATTTTTCTGATTTGTGGATCAAAAGTTATTGAATTTCTAAGTTTAATACTAAATCTGTCTATTTTCTAATTAAACAGAAATAGTCTGGCGACGTGGCTCTTTGGCTGATTGGTACGGCCGGATCGATCGGCCATTGTGGGCCAGATTTAAGTGACGTTGACGGATCAGATCTGCCGTACTTTCGCTTTAAGTGATCTAATCTTAACCGCTAGGATCTGATCGTCACTACTAAGCATCTCATTGGGACTGGCGGGTGCTAACGAGCAATGGCGGTGGAGCATCGGCCGATGAGGTTCTGGCGATTATACGAGGGCTGGGAGACCGTGGACACATACCAGAGGTTGAGGAGGTCGTGGCGATCTCGATGGAGGTCACTGCGGTGCGGGGGTGCTCGGGCTTGGCCTGGATCCTTCACCGGAGTTGCGCAGACGGTGGAGTTCACGACTCGGTGTCGGAGACGGTGACCTGGGGCTCGAATCAACCGGCAAAGAGGTCAGCGAGGTGCGCAAGTGTCTGCATGACCTAGTAAAGACCAAAAAGGGGCGGCGGGAACCCTACCTTTACCGGAGAAGGCGACTGACGGTGGCGGCAGAGGGAGTTCACCGGACTTGGTCTGTGTCGTCGACCTGGAGCAAGAGGAAGTACATAGCCAGGGTTAAAACACGCGTCAGGTCACGGCAAGTATTTCAGAGCAGAGAGGAGGTCACGGCGTGGCCGGAGCTCACCGGAATTCTCGCCGGAGTTGCGTCAGACAGTGGCGGTTCGAGCTCGTAATTGGGGAGCCTGGGGGCTCTCCGGGGGAAGTGGCTGAGGGGAAAATGATGAGGAGAGGGTGAGGGTTAAGTAGGAGTAATCTCCGTGGGGAATTAATACTAGAAACGGCCGAATTTGAGTCGATTTCGAAATGGCAGAGAAGGGGAGGGGTGTTCGTCGCCTGGGGGTTGAAGACGACGGGGTGGTGGTGACGTGGGTGTGGGCCTGTCTCACCGGAGGGGGGTAGGTTGAGGGGTGCAGAAGACAGAGGGGAGAGGGAGTTGTGGGATCTTGGTTAATTGGGCCAAAAAGGCCGCTGTCACTTGCTTCTCTTTTTTTTCTCCCTTATTCTTTTTCTATTTCTGTTTTCTCCACAACTTTGGATTTAAGGATTCAAATTGATTCAAATAAATTTGTGAACATTTGTAAAAACTCAAATTAGGTTTTTAGGGTATTATGTAACATATTTATCTTCTATTTTAATCCAAAGTATTTACTTTGGATTTAATAGGTAATATAGCATTTTCTTTGATTCTATTTTCAAAAATTCATATCTTTTTGTTCATGGCTCAAAATTGCACCAAATTTTTGGAGGACATTCTAAATGCAATGCAATTACATGCTATGATGATAAGAGTGCAATGATGATGATTTTAGATGAAATTTTGGGATGTTACAACACCTCCAAGGTGTTGCTAGCTACGCTTTGGCGGGACGCACTACCGGTGCTAGCAGCAACATGGAATCCTGCACAACACAACCACAGAACTTTTCCTCCAACTTGCGATGAGGTTGTCAATCTCACCAGTTTTGCTGAAAATAAAGGATTAAATGTATCGAGTGGAAGAAAGTAAAAGCTTGCAGAAAGTAAACAGAAAACAGTAAACAGTTGTAGATAGATTGTAAAAGAAAGGACCGGGTCCATAGTTCACTAGTGGTGGTTCTCCTTAAGATAGATAACATGTTGGGTGAACAAATTACAGCGAGGCAATTGAGAAACATCGAGAAAGCATACAAGCATATACTAATCATCTTGACTCCTTTGAGATTCGATTGGGCATTATAACATTATACATAGACCGTCATCCAACTGCATCTATGACTAATAATCCACCTTCAGGTTATCATCTGAACCCCCTCTAGTATTAAGTTGCAAGATACACATAATTGCATTACGCATTGTGTGTAAAGTAAACAATACGATTGTTCTATGAACAAAGGATTGCTGTTTTCTCCCTAGTAGCAACAACACATCTAGTACCTTAGAGATTTTTGTCACTTCTCCAGATTACCAGAGGCATAAACCCACTATCGAGCATAAATACTAACTCTTGGAGTTGCTAGCATCTACTTGGCCAAGATAGCTACTAACAACGGAAAGCATGCAAGATCACAAATAACAAAGACATGATAGAATCAATAATCAGTCTGAAATAGCATCTCAATATCCATCGAATCCCTGCAAACACAATATGTAGGATTACAAATAGATGATCTTGATCATGAACGGAGCTCACAACATCTAAACATGAAAGCACAAAGGAGAAGAACCAGCCATCTAGCTACTACGTGGACCCGTAGTACAAGGATGAACTACTCACGCATCACATAGGAGGCTTGCATGGTGATGAAGAAGGCCTCAAGGGTGAATTCCCCTCTCCGGCAGGGTGCCGGGAAGAGCTTCAAATCTCTCCTGATCTAGGGATGGAGATGACGGAAGCTACAGACTCTTTCGTGGATTTTTGATCGAGTACTTAGGGTTTCTGTATCAGAGGCATCTTATAGTCGGAAGGGGAGGCCGAGGGGGTGCCTAGGGCCAGACCACCTCGGCGCTGCTGCTGGCCGCACGATCAGTGGTGGCGTCCCCTGGCCCCTCTCTGTCTCGTATTCTGGCTCCATGTCCCCCTCGGTGAAAAACTGACTTTGGCTTTTGTCCCGTCCAATTTCGAGAATATTCATTTTCTGACTTCTTGGAACCAAAAATAGCAGAAAACAGGCAGCTAGCACTGTGGCATCTTGTTAATAGGTTAGTCCAATAAAGTGTATGGAAAGTACTCCAAAGTTGGAACAAAACATAAGAAAGTAGATAAAACCAAGCATGGAACATCAAAAATTATGGATACGTTAGCAACATATCAACATCCCCAAGCTTAACTCTTGCTCGTCCTTGAGTAGGTAAGTGATAAAAAGAAAGAATAATTTTTGAGGTGACATGCACCATCATGAATTTGATCAAAGTATTTGTAAAACATGGATAGCTGGGATCATAGTACTTCAACATAGCATGAAAGATAAAGTTCTAGCAATAAGACATAGCAACTATGTTGCAACATGAAAAGGCACAAACAAAAGATTCATGAATAACAATGCTTTGCAAGATGTTTGTTTGTTTCACATAAAGAAAACATAGCATAGTGGCATTCAGCTTGTCCCTCATAGAGTAGCAAAACATAAATGCATAGGACACCTTCAAAGTTCATAAGAGTGACTAGATACAAGTAGTTTAAGAACAAGCAATATCAAGTTATGCATCAATCAACAAGTCTTGGGACAATGCACATAGAACTAAGAATGGCCACTATGCTCTCAAAGTAGGTGCATAAAAGTAGAAAGTGGAGACTCAACATAAAAGTAAAAGAAAGGCCTTCATAGAAGGAAGTAGAGATTCAAGTTTCATAAAGAGCTTCCAAAAATTATGGTACTTGTTAACTTTCATATCTCATTGCCCCCATCATAAGCATCTTTAAGGTGATTAAGCTTAAAGTGACACAACTAAGAGGATATGATTGACAAGTTATAAGCCGAAATCTCATGCCCCTTACTTACGAAGACCGAACCTCATGCTACTCAACTTTAGTCACAAGTAAGCTCTTGTCATTGTAAGTACATATGTATCATAAAGAACCGCCAACGGGGTACCCCTTGCACATGATAGAAGAGCTATCCCATAATCAAAATGACAAGGCAAGTAGACAATGAGCATCTCAGCAATCTTTTTATTTGCTATTTGCATAGGTTTTTATTGAGGATGCTTCATAGAGTGCTCATTATGGTGATGCTGCAAGTTTCCACCATGATTAGGCATGGCTTAGGCTAGCGGCCCAGGCGTTTCTCTAACACACATACAAACTCCATGATCTTCCAAGTTTCACTTTTATTTCACACCACCGGGATCCATAAGCAAAAGAACATGATATCAACGAGGTACAAAGTACAAGTGCAATGTTGAAAGCGTTCCCCATGATACATGGTTTTGCTAATTTCAACTTATGAAGCGCAAGCATATACGCAACAAAGATGGACACAATGGTTCAAGTTTATTAAATGCAAGAAAGTAAAGTGTGCCATCAAGTTCATGAGAGCTTTAATCACTAATTTTCACATAACAAGTTTAATTCGGAAGGTAGATAAAAGCATGAATATACTTGGAATAGCAATTGCTAATAGGTAGGTATGGTAGACTCTTTGGAATAACTTGGTTTTATGGAGTTGGATGCATGAGTGGAACTCATACTTGGTTACGGAGGCTAGGAAAAGACTGGGAGCGACCAACTAAGAGAGCAATAATGGCCATAATCATGCAGAGCGACAAAACATTATTGATTAAAGCATAAAGTGATATTACAAGTCAAAGATTAAAGGATCATAAAGGCTATGGTGACTTTGGATAGTCATAACATGGTGTGAGCATGCGCCAAGTCAACCCTAATAAAGCATCAAAGGATAATACACAATACTATGCTTTAATATGCTAAACAACGCATGATTCTTCCAAGGCACATTAAGCAATCTCAATTGTTTATAACAAGTCATGCTACAACAAAGATTACTAAGCATAAAGCCAAAACAATATCAAGCATGGCATGAGCATAGGCCATAGTCAAAAACAAGCTCTCTTTACCACTTAAGCATGAACTTTCCTACTCTTTTCCAATCCAAACCAAACTATTTGAAAACCAATGTATGAAAGAGGGGTCCAACCAATTTATTCAGCAAACTAAGAAAACCAAGCAAACGAAAAACCAAAATGAAAACGAAAAAGAAGACGCTCCAAGAACAATACAACTGTGCATGAAATAATAAAAATGAAGTGTTTGGAAGAAACCTGGGATTTTTATTGATGAAGAAGGGGATGCCTTGGGCATTGATGACCCACAAGTATAGTGGGTGTATCGCAGTATTTTCGATAAGTAAGAGTGTCGAACCCAACGAGGAGCAGAAGGTGCTGGCTAATGGTATGGATCAGGAATTCTCTGCAAATACTTAGCAAACGGTTTTTTAGGGTTTTTCGATAAAGCAAGTAAACAAAGTACGATTAAATAAAAGACAGTAGGAATAAATGCAGCAAGTGGCCCAATCCTTTATGCAGCAAAGGACAAGCCAGTTGTATTACTTAAGATGACCAAACATTCTCGAGGACACATGGGAAGACTGTCAAGTGCTTTCGCTTCATATAGTCGATTAATCTTCTTTAGCTTGCTAAGTGTTGTGTGGGTGAACCTGTGCTAATGTACCGCCCCATCCAAGACTAATACATACTTGTGATTATACCCCTTGCAAACATCTGTAAGTACAAGAAAGTAATTAAGGTAGAAACCTAACCACACCTTTAAACTCTAAGACCCTTACGTCCCTTGTGCAATGGTTTCCTAACGGGGGTTCAGGTTTCTGTCACTCCGGCAACCCCTACGATTAGTAGCCAAATACACAATGCATTCCCCTAGGCCCATATAGGTGAAGTGTCATGTAGTCGACGTTCACATGACACCACTAGAAGAAGTACACCACAACTTAAATAACAATCTATTGAATCTTTCTCAACGCAACTCCACTACTAACAACAAGACTTCTCCCATGTCCTCAAGAACAAAACGAACTACTCACAAGACATCATATGGATCATGATAAGAGATGGAATAATGATGTATAACAATCTGAACATAAACAATAACTCAACAGTTCACTCAATAGCATCAACTACAAAGAGTAATCAACACCGGGAAAGTTTCCCCTATGAACTAATGCAAGATTCAACTCAATTGTTACAGCAATATGGAGATGGTGATGAGGGTGCTGATGGTGATGATGGTGGTGATGATGATGATGATGATCCTGATGAAGTCCAGCTTGATGGTGGTGTTGATGGAAACGATCTCCCCTCTCTGGGAAGGAATTCCCCCAGCAGATATCTGTATGTCGGAGAGATCTTTCTCTCTCGGTGTTTTCCGCCCCACAGAGGCGGCGGAATCTTTCTGTGGTTGCTCCCCGAGTCTTAGGGTTTTGGGAGGATGATATACGCCAGAGGGGAGAGGCTGGAGTGGGCCAGGGCGGCCACACCACCTCCAGGCGTGGCCTAGGCCTACCCGCGCCATGGGGTGGTGTGGGCCCCCTGTGGCCCACCTCCACTCCATCTTCTGGCATCCTTAGTCTTCTAGAAAAATAGGATTTTCCGTATATTTTCTCGGATTTTCTGATCTTCGCGAATTTTGCCTCCAAACATCACCTTTTCCATCAGAATCCTGACTGCAGCGGTCCATGCTCCAAAAGTCATCAACCATGCAAAAATAGATGAAATAACATAAGTATCACCTCTCAATACGAAATATATCAATGAATAATAGTGAATTAAGACATAGAATAGTGATGCAAAATGGAAGTATCAACTCCCCCCAAGCTTAGACTTCGCTTGTCCCCAAGCGAAACTGAGCTCAATAAACACGGCCTCAGGTTTATGGAGTGAAGAGTCGATAAAAGAATACGTACAAGAAGTATCACATTCATCAAATACATAGATCATAATAGAAGACAACTAACTATTATATAACTTAACTTGCAATGAGTAAAGGAAACACAATAAAGATACATAAAGTAAATCATAATTGGTAATGGTAAACTTAGCTCTTGGTCGAAGAATAGTTGATAATTTGCTGGAGTTCACAAATAACTGGTTTTCAATGATAGCTTTCAAATTAGTAAACATCAGGATAAGAGCAATGTGCAAAACAAGGAACATAAGACATGATTGAATAAATCATCATATGAATGAATGAAACACATCAACTCAAAATACTTGCTGAGATAGAAGGGAATAGGTTTACTAACTCAACTACAAAGTAAAAGAAAGGCCCTTTGCAGAGGGAAGCAGGGATTGCAAGTCTCATAAAGAGCTCCCAAAAATTATGATACTTACTAGCTTTCAGCTCTCATTGCCCCTATCATAGGCATCTTTAGGTGATTAAGGTTAAAGTGATCAAAAAATGAGGATATGCATTGACAAGTTGTAAGTTGAGAATCTCATGTCCCTTGAATACGAGGGTCGCTCCTCATGCTACTCAAGTTTAGTCACCGGTAAGTTCTTGTCATCGTAAGCATATGTGTATCATTGAGAACCGCCAACAGGGTACCCCTTGGCCGATGATACGGAAGAATCCCCATATAAAAATGACAAGGCAAGCAGACAACAAGTATCTTAGCAATCTTCTTATTTACCATGGGAATATGGTGCATTTTTTTCTCTCTTTCCTCTTTTCATAATATCTCTTTTTTTCTTTTTCTCTTTTTTTCCTCAATATCGAACTCTTTTTTATAAGAAGAATGCTTCATAGATACTCGTGATGGTTACGCTGCAGGTTTCCACCATGTCAGCATGGATTAGACCAGCGGCCCAGGCGTTTCTCTAACACACATGCATAACTCCATGGACTTACAAGCTCCCCTTTCATTTCACACCGATGACATCCATAGACAAAAGAACATGATATCAACTTGGTACAAAGTACCAGTGCAATGTTGAAAGCGTTCCCCATGACAGCATGGTTCTGCTAATTCACAACTTACAAAGCGCAAGCATATATGCAACATAGGTGAGCACAATGGTTCAAGTTTATTAAGTGCAAGAAAGTAAAGTGTGCCATCAAGTTCGTGAGAGCTTTAATCACTAATTTTCGCATAACAAGTTTAATTTGGGAGGTAGATAAAACAAGAATTTACTTGGAATAGCAATAATGCTAATAGGTAGGTATGGTGGACACAAATGGCAAAGGTTTTGGTTTAAGGGAGGTGGATGCACGAGAAGAATTCCCTCTCAGTACAGGTTTTTTTGGCTAGCAAGGCTGGGTAGCAAGTACAAGAGTTTAAGGAAACAACCAAACATACAAATGATAAAGACAAACATGCAGTCTTCCTTGGAAGCACAAAAGATCTTAACTAGAGAATACTAGACTTATGAGCAAATCAAGAAAGAAAGATGATGAAATTATTTTTCTCTAGATTACTTCTATCTTTTTCATTCAACTCTCAAAAAGGTGTTGCTACTGACCGAGCCAGGTTTGCCAAAACCAACTAAATTAACTCAATGATCCCAAAGTGATACCAATACTAACAACAAGATCAATCATATAACCACGAATTGAAAACTAAAATAAGCTATGCAAAAGAGTGAATGATAGAACTTCTCATTAATATTCCATCACGGAAACTCACACCAAGGGATACATATCTAACAAGAGAGGGGACACTTCCATAATGCAAACCACACTACATAATAACTCCACTATTCATGATATGACTCTACTAATAAGGTAAAAAGATAGAAGATAGTGATGTGATACCGCGGCACTCCCCCAAGCTTGGAACAAACCAAGGGGATGCCAAACCTGATGACGAATTACTCCTTAGGTGGTGGTGGTATCCTCTTGATTAGCTCTTTGATCAATTTCCCCAAGTCCTCAATCTCGAAAGTGAGATTACGAATCAGCTGTGAGTTTTGCTCAATGAGGCTCATGATCATGTCGTGTTGAGAATTCCAGCTCTTGCTATTATTTCCCCACTCTTCCTCCTTGAAGTCTTCTTTTCCTACATGGCTAGAACGAGGCAAATCCCAATTGGAGGGTAATTTCTCCTTGGGCATATTCTGGTATTGATGCTCATGGATAAGGGTATGGAAAGGATTCTTGGTGCGTGGAGGAAGTGACCAGGGATCGGAACAGTGATGAGGAGGCTTCCCTCCAATGGCTGGATTCACCACCACTCCAATGCTTGCAATGGTAGTGCCGGTGTGCGGACGTTGGCCTTGCTCCTCTTCACCTTCACTCTTGATCTCCTTCTCCTTCCTGGGGTCTTGGAGGTCTTCCTCCATAGGCTCCTTCCGTTTATCCTTGGCAGACACCATTGTGCTTCTAAACTTTCAAAGAGTATGTCCTGGCAGAAACAGATCGAAACAAAAACACGACGAAAACACGATATACGGACCTCGGGGGATCCGGGGGGTTATATATTACGAAGTTTCACTTCAAAAGGAAGGTCTTGGGGTGAAAGCAATGAGGCGGAGTCCTGGGTGGCCTCACCACCTGGTGGCGCGGCCAGGGGTGGGCCCGCGCCATGGGGTGGTGTGGGCCACCCCGGCTCCGGTTCCGTCTCTTTTTCACTTCGAAACTTTCCTTATCGACTGAAAACTGCAAAATATAGTTGGATTGTATTTTCGCGGAACTTTTCTTACCAGAACCGTTACCTATTTGAACACGGACTCTGCAGGTCTCTGAATTTGGTATCTAGTAGATTCTTCCAGAGTCATCTCTTGAATAACATCAATATCTTCATCTTCATACACTTATTACTTGAGTCATAAAACCTTTGTCTTCCTTATTACACCATTATCTCCACTTCCTGGAAATTTCTTTCACACAAAACTTCACACACTTCTCATTAGCAACATTAGTATAAGGGAAGTGATAAAACCTTTTGAGTCCAATTTCAACTGAAAACCATCAAAACAAAAGCTACTGTAGCAACTCCTTCCGAAAACCCAAAAAGAATTTAAAAAGGAAATCGAATAAAGAAGCAAATGCAAGATTGGCAAAATCTGTCAAAACAGACCAGCAGGTAAAGATCAAATTTTTCGAAATTCTTCTGTTGCTCAAATAAAAACGTGCAAAACTAACGAAATTTAAATAACAACCAGGGGACGAATCATAAAAAATTTCAGCTCAATCCGACGTACAGAGATCTCTCACGAATTTTTACGGTGAAGAACAAAAATCTGTTTCGGGACAGCAACTTCCCCAAATCTTACTTCTCTTTCATTAGAGGTTGATCTTGACACAAAAACCAAACAAAAACGGATAAGGAGCGGTTATTATCGAAGTAATAACTTCCAAGACTCAAAGAAACAAAAACAAACTAAAAGCAAAAACAAATTAGGCTGTCTCCCATAAAGCTCTTTCTTTATAGCCATTAAGATGGGCATGATAATTTTGAAGAAGCTCTCATAGGGATATGGATTGAAGTGAAAGAGAGTTTTAAGAAGCAAAAACACACACACACATTTAAGTCTAACCCACTTCCTATGCAAGGGAATTTTTTAAGCAAACAAGTTATTGAAACCGAAGGCAACTTGCATAAGAAGGCAAAAGAAACGCAATATAAAAACTTTCAGCATAAAACGGGGAAACTTGATATTATTGAGATGCATAAGAACAATTTTCCCTCTCTCATAGTAAATTTCAGTATCATCATAAACTTAACAATATAGCTATCACAAGAACCATCATAGCAATGATCACTTATTCTAACAGAAAACACGGGAATACTAGCTCTCATAACACTACTTTGTGAAACAATATTAGAGGTATCCTTACAAAGGATAGGGTGTCCCTATTTTTCATACTTAGTGACAAAGTCTTTCACATTTGCTATAATAGGTTCATCAACCATTTGTTTATCAGGTTCAACAGCTTTATTTGTAATTTCATTTACCATACTAGCTATCATAGAATGTTCCTTTACCTTAACTGGAAAAGGCATTTTCTCAATATAAGGTTCAGGTAAAACATGATTAGCAGTATAAACTTCAGTATTTCTTGCAGGAACACTCTTAGCAACATCTTTATAAGGCTCATGATACTTATTCCACTTCTTTTTAGGCACTTCAATGTAGGAAGCAAAAGCCTTAAAATAAGAAGCAATAGCTTGAGAGTCTAGACCATAAGCATTTTTAATATTTTGAAAGTCATCAGTTCCCATAAAAGATTCAATGCATTCATAATCATAATTTATACATGACTTTCTACCTTTGTCATTCTCCCAAGCTTCAGCATTGCCTTGAATACGGTCCAGAAGATCCCATTAAGCTTCTTCTTCCATGCGAGTGAATGATCCAGCACAAGAAGCATCCAATAAATCTTTATCATGTAGAGGGAGCCTTGCATAAAAGTTGTTAATAATAATATTGTTGGGGAGCTCATGAATGGGACATTTGAGCATTAGTAACTTCAATCTCCCCCAAGATTGAGCTGTACTCTCCCCATCAAGAGGCCAAAAGTTGTATATTTGATTCCGATCTTTATGAATCTCACTAGGAGGATAAACCTTTGAATAAAAGAGAGGCACTATTTCCTCCCATTCCAGAGCTTGACCATTCTTCAGCAGCTTATACCATTCCTCAGCTCTTCTTTTCAGTGATAATGAGAATAACTTCTTCTTAACTTGATCTGTAGTAATACCTGCACACTTGAACAACCCGCATAATTCGTGTATAAAGAGCAAATGATCACCGGGATGGACAGTTCCATCCCCAACATAGTAGTTATCCATAACACGATCAATAATTCTTGTAGGTATTTTGAAAACATCATTCTCAGTAGGTGGTGGCTTATCTACTACCTTAGTAGTGGTAGCAGCATTACCAAATAAGAAACTCAGCGAATTATCCATAACGAAAATAAAGCAACTAGCAGAAGTAAACAATACTCATAGTAGAAGTTTCTTTTACCAGTTCCACTCTCCAATAGCGCTTCACTCCCCGGCAACGGCGCCAGAAAATAGTCTTGATGACCCACAAGTATAGGGGGTGTATCGCAGTATTTTCGATAAGTAAGAGTGTCAAACCCAACGAGGAGCAGAAGGTGCTGGCTAGTGGTATGGATCAGGAATTCTCTGCAAATACTTAGCAAACGGATTTTTAGGGTTTTTCGATAAAGCAAGTAAACAAAGTACGATTAAATAAAAGACAGTAGGAATAAATGCAGCAAGTTGCCCAATCCTTTATGCAGCAAAGGACAAGCCGGTTGTATTACTTAAGATGACCAAACGTTCTCGAGGACACATGGGAAGACTGTCAAGTGCTTTCGCTTCATATAGTCGATTAATCTTCTTTAGCTTGCTAAGTGTTGTGTGGGTGAACCTGTGCTAATGTACCGCCCCATCCAAGACTAATACATACTTGTGATTATACCCCTTGCAAACATCTATAAGTACAAGAAAGTAATTAAGGTAGAAACCTAACCACACCTTTAAACTCTAAGACCCTTACGTCCCTTGTGCAATGGTTTCCTAACGGGGGTTCAGGTTTCTGTCACTCCGGCAACCCCTACGATTAGTAGCCAAATACACAATGCATTCCCCTAGGCCCATATAGGTGAAGTGTCATGTAGTCGACGTTCACATGACACCACTAGAAGAAGTACACCACAACTTAAATAACAATCTATTGAATCTTTCTCAACGCAACTCCACTACTAACAACAAGACTTCTCCCATGTCCTCAAGAACAAAACGAACTACTCACAAGACATCATATGGATCATGATCAGAGATGGAATAATGATGTATAACAATCTGAACATAAACAATAATTCAACAGTTCACTCAATAGCATCAACTACAAAGAGTAATCAACACCGGGAAAGTTTCCCCTATGAACTAATGCAAGATTCAACTCAATTGTTACAGCAATATGGAGATGGTGATGAGGATGCTGATGGTGATGATGATGGTGATGATGATGATGATCCCGATGAAGTCCAGCTTGATGGTGGTGTTGATGGCGACGATCTCCCCTCTTCGGGAAGGAATTCCCCCGGTAGAAATCTGTCTGTCGGAGTGTTTTCCACCCCGCAGAGGCGGCGGAATCTTTCTGTGGTCGTTCCCCGAGTCTTAGGGTTTCGGGAGGATGATATACGCTAGAGGGGAGAGGATGGAGTGGGCTAGGGCGGCCACACCACCTCCAGGTGCGGCCTAGGCCTGCCCGCGCCATGGGGTGGTGTGGGCCCCCTGTGGCCCACCTCCACTCCATCTTCTGGCATCCTTAGTCTTCTGGAAAAATAGGATTTTCCGTATAATTTCCTGGATTTTCTGATCTTCGCGAATTTTGCCTCCAAACAACACCTTTTCCATCAGAATCCTGACTGCAGCGGTCCATGCTCCAAAAGTCATCAACCATGCAAAAATAGATGAAATAACATAAGTATCACCTCTCAATACGAAATATATCAATGAATAATAGTGAATTAAGACATAGAATAGTGATGCAAAATGGACGTATCAGGCATCCCCAAGCTTTGACGCTTGTACTTCTTGGATATTTCTTGGGGTGACACATGTGGCATCCCCAAGCTTGAGCTTTAGTCCATTCTTCATCTCATTACTCACTCCTTCCATACACCTGAAAATTTTCCTTCATATAAAACTTCACACAATCTTTATTAGCAACATTAGTGCACTCAAGATAATAAGTCTTTGGGTTCAGTTTCAACACCAATAAACTTCCAATAAAATACAAGCTACTGTAGCACTTCCCTCAAAAAGCTCAAATCCCCAAAAGAACTCAAAAAGGAACCAACAAGAAGCAAATGCAAATAATGGCAGAAATCTGTCAAAACACACCAGCAGGTGAAGACGAATTTTTTCGAAGACCTTCTAATGCTCAAATCGAAAAGTGTTAAACTAACGAAAGTTAGATAACAATCTGGGGCAGAAGCACAAAAATTCACGCCTCAAAAATACGTACAGAGATTTTACACGAATGTTTACGGTGAAAAACAAAAATCTGTTTCGGGACAGCAACTTGCCCAAGCATTACTTCTCTCTCATTAGAGGTTACTCTTGGCACAAAAAGCAAATAAAAATGATAAGGAGAGGTTATTATAGAGGTAATAACTTCCAAGACTCATCTAAAACTTTTGGGTTATCTCCCAATAAGTACTTTTCTTTAACGCCTTTAAGTTAGGCATAAGAAGCAAGAAAAAGAATCAAGTATTCTCAAATGAAGAAGTATTAAGAGCAAATTTTGTTTTCATAGCAGAAACAAAAGAAATCTTCTCTATCTTCTTAGGGAAGTGTTCTATACCTTTCTTGAGTGGGAGTTGATATTTAATGGTGCCTTCTTTCATATCAATAATGGCATCAACAGTTCTAAGAAAAGATCTTCCCAAAGTAATAGGACAAGAAGCATTACATTCAGCATCCAAAACATAGAAATCAACGGGGACATAGGCATTGTTAACCATAATAATAACATCATTAAGACTCCCCATGAGTTCCTTTTTAGCATTATCATCAAGTGGGACATTTAAATAACAATCTTGAAGTGGTGGCAAATCAAGCATATCATAAATCCTTCTAGGTATAATAGAAACACTACTATCAAGATCACATAAAGCTTTGAAATCAAAATCATTCACTTTCATATTAATGATGGGTTCCCAACCATCCACTTGTTTCATAGGAATAGAAGCTTTATGCTTCATCTTTTCTTCTTTAATTTTTATGGGAGCATCAGTAATGTGTTTTGTAAAGGCCATATTCATAGCACTAGCATTAGGACTTTTAGCAAGCTTTTGTAGGAACTTAATAACTTCAGAGATATTGCAACCATCAAGATCAAAATCAAATTTATCATCTAAAGTAGTATAGCCATTACTAGCTTCAACATTAGTGGTACTGATAGTAGAAACACTAATGTTTCTTGCAATTTTATCTTCTCTTTCCCACTTAGCATGGAAATCAGCTAGTAATCTAACATTTTCATCAATTCTAACTTGTATGGCATTAGTAGAAGCAAAGGGATTCTCAATAGTTTCAGGTTTAGCAGCCATTTTATTCAAAGAAGATTGTGCTTCAGCCAAAGACGCTATATTTCTTTCAGCATTAGAGAGTTTTTCCTCAATAGTTTTATTGAAAGCAGTTTGTTTGCTCATAAAATCTTTGTGACATCCCAAAACTTCAATCCAAGCTTATCAAGATCTAAATCATCAAATTTGGGGTTAACAAAAACTTTTCTAAATTAAAAATGAAAGCATTCATGTGTATGTGCATTTAAAATAGGAATTGATTTGAATTACCATGATTGTGTGATCCTTTGCTTCTAAAATGTTTCTTAGGTGATTTAAACATCATCTATATCTTTCCCAAACTTTTCCTAAAGAAAATCAAATAAAAAAGAATTAAAAAGGAGGAATGGTCATTTTGGCCATTTTAATCCACTACACTACTTTGAGTGTTCCTAGCACTCATTTCTTAACAGAAAAAATTCATGATCTTTGCACCCCTTGCTAGTACACATAATGAGGTACCAAGGCCCACCTTTTGATCTGCTAAAAACATTCTTTTACTTATTTTAAATGGCATTTGAAAATTGAATCCAATGCATATGCATAGATCACCGCTATTTCAAAAACCATCTTTTTGAGCTCCACTTTCAAAACCCTTGTAACCAGAGACTACCTAGCACCAGTGGAGAACACCCAAAAATTTTGAAACCAAAATTCAAAAATTCTTCTCTTTCGGCCATTTCATCAAACACTTTGTGGGCAGGATCAAAGTGGCCTAACTATTACTGTTTTAGGCTTGATCTTGTCTATCAAATTGAAGTGCTTTGATCATATTTGTCTCCCTCAAGCCCAACCAGAACCACACCAGCACATCCCCTACCTCCTAGCTGCACTGCATTGCCATGCCGAGCCACTCCTCGTCGGCCGACCGTGCACTCGCAGCAGCAGACCTCTCCAGCCTCTCTCGCCATGTCTAGCACGTCGCCAGTGGTCCACCTCCACCATCCAACCAGCCCCAGGCCAGAGACAGAGAGCAGAGCGACCAGGAACCGCCACGCCCGGAGCTGGTCGACCATGCCAACGCCGCCCGTAGAGCACGCTCTATCCCCACGTGCACAGACCGCCCCTTGGCCACAGCCCGCACCCACCGCTCCGCCATGACCTGGGGAACACCCCCAGACACCCCCGCTGGCCGCCCAACGCTCCCCAGCCACCGCTAGCCGTGGACACCGCCGCCTCTGCCGCTCAGAGCGCCACCTCACCCAGACCGCATACCACCGCCCCTACGGCCGCATTCACTTCCTAGAGCACCGCCAGGAGACCACCTGTCGATCACCATCCTCCGCCATGCCGCTAGCCGCCCGTAGCCGTCTCGCCAGAGTCGCCTACCCATACCCTTCGGTCTCACCGTCGGGCCTATATAAGCCGGCCTCCCCCACACCATTTCTCCACACCCACTCAGTCCCCACCTCTCACTGACCGTCCCCCACCATTAGCCGGAGCAAGGGGAGCAGCAGCTCGCAGGAATTGGAGCCAGAGCCGCCGCCTCTGGAGGAGAAGGGCACCGCTGATTGCGACCACCCCTGCAGCTACCTCGACCGTCCCTGAGCTCGCCGTCGTCTCCCAGTTTGTTTGCCTGCCTCGCCATTGTCACTAGAGCCCTGGTACGTCCCTAGTAGACCCTCACCGAGCCGTTAGGGTTCGAGCTCACCGGCGACCTGTTCGTAAATTGACGACCCTCACCGTAGATCCCCTTCTAATCCTCTACCCCATAAGCAGCGTCTGGTTTCGTGTTAAGACCCACTGACAAGCGGGACCCCCCTGTCAGCTGAGCCCCGCGCCGTGGAGCACCACTGGGCCGGCCCAAGTTCTTTCCCGCGCTAGCCCAACCGTTCAAATCTGAATTTTTCTTTTTAAGTTGAATCTAGTTTCTGTCCACTATTTTAAAATTCAATTCTGCGAGTTTTACAAATACAAATTACATGAAACCAATTTTGCCTGAAAGGTATTAAGATGATCTATCCAAGCCCGTTGGATTTAATTCAATTAGAGTTATAGAACACTCCTAATAAAAATAATAAAACAGAAGCATTTGCAAGTTGCAACATTTTTATAAAATCAACCAAGTTAGCTTTTGAGTTGATTCCAACTCTCAAAAATCACATTTTATCATATATATATAAATATGTAATAATATTAAGGATTACATGTAGTGACTTTGGACTAGTACCAAAATAATGCTATATAGGCATTTCTAGTCACTTTAAATCATTAAATAATGAACTTAAACCAAAGTAATATTGACCGAACCTTTAATTCTCATTCCCCCATGTTAGAATATGTGGGGATGACACGTGTCAACATGATCCCATATTTTAGGTGGTGAATATTAAATTTTGATTAATTTTTCAATGAGTAGAAATTACTGTTCTAAAATAAACAGGAGGAAACTATTGAATTAAACTTGTGATGCTTGTGATGATAATAGATCATCAAATGTGTGACTTAGAATGCTATTTAGCCTAGTTAAGTATTGTTTGGTGATTGTGTACTCCGTATGTATTTATAGACGATAGTATCGACCAAGCTTTCGAGGAGGAGGAGGAGTTCTACCAAGAAGAAGAAGAAGAAGAAAACTTCAACCACTGCACCAACCAAGGCAAGCCACCATTAACAGTGCAAGCTAACACTTGCAAGTTTAGTGCTTAGCAAGCTAGGATCAAAATAGATGGTTTAGCAAAGATGCCGTAAGCATGCTTTGATCACACCCCTTTGACTATTAGTACCCCAAGTCTTATTTACAAGTTTTACCTCCCTTAGTTTACACAAAGTTCTTTACTTGTTTTGAAGATAGCATAAAGAGTATAAAACTTGACCTATTTAGAACACTTTAGATGTCATTCTATGGCATGAGATTGAACCCATATTTTCCACCTTAGTGAACACTCTTAACTTAGTAGTTTAGAGTAGATCAAAAACTTGAGTCACTTTAGATGGGAACACTTGGTGAAAATGAATTATGAAAACCTTGGAATGATGAGTCATTCTATTGAGATGTTTTGACATGTGTTGAGAAACACAAATGGTTAATGGTGATGAAAATGTTGAGGCAGGAGCCTTAACCCTTTTATAAAACTGATGGTTGGATTCGGATGCGATACCATTCCAAATTTACCGTACAACCACACTACCTGAATTGGGTAAGGCTTAGCTGGAAATTTATATGCATTAGTATTAGTTCCCTCACGGGAGAGGTCTGAGCTGAGGCTACCTCTCAATGTTGTCCACCTATGCAGTGCCCAAGATGACTGATGGTCATGGTTGGGAGGCCATTCTCATAGGAGAGGTGCTTATACTAGGGTGTGTAAAGGGAAGGTTATGTTTGATTATCTGCATACTAAGTATGATGATTCAAGGTTATCCCTGACAGATGTATCGAATCTTGTGGTGAAAGTGTACCACCTCTGTAGAGTGTCAAACTATTCGAATAGCCGCGTCCGCGGTTATGGACAGTTGGAATGGCCATACTGTTTCGTTGTCAAATGTTTTCCAAATAACTTGATATGAATGATGAATCTTGACTTGACCACAACAGGGTTGTGTTTATGACATTAGCTTCCCAACTTAAGTGATTCTAGAACTTTACTTTATCTTTCTTTGCTTCTGAACTCATCTTAGGTTTCAAACTTAACTTTATAGTTAAACTTAGATTTAGCACTTTAACTTAGAATTATAATACTTGTTAGTGGTAGTTTGCGAGTACTTAAAGAGTACTCATGGCTTTTGTCCCTGGCTATTCTCATGGCCAGACTATGAAGGAGATTATCAAGATGATGGTTGAGACGGCTATGATAACTAGGACTATCGCCGTCGGCATTGCTGTGCCCCTGAAGATGGACCCCACCACTACGCTTATCTTTTATTTCCGCTGCTTGTTGTATTAAGACTGGATCATGAGATCCTTATTTGTGTAAGACCTTATGTATGGTTTGTAATGGATGATGTACTGTGATATCCAACCCATTATGTCTCGCAAAAATGGTAATCACAGGATTAGGTATGGCATAACGGGCATCTGGGATTAAAAATCCGAGTGTTGACAAGTTGGTATCAGAGCCATCCTGACCATAGGAGACCCTAGTTAGAATGGACGTTCAAAAAACTTAGTTTCAAAACCAAGGTGAGTATTTATGAAAAACTATCTCCTCTCTTACCCTTGTGGATTCTTTCTCAAAAAAATTCATGTTACTCAAAATTCTTACACTACTACTTAAAATTTTACACACTTGATCACTTCACTAACTTCCTCATCCTTAATTCTTGTAGATGGAGACTCAGTTCAGCAAGTTTTACCAGTTGGGAAACGAAGGTCAGCTGATCTTCGAGAGGGATCTGGATTCACTGTCGGAGTTACTAGGACGCCCACATCCGGAGTTTCTTGGAGCTCAACTTCCAGGACCCCCAGGAGGAGACCTACAGTTGCTAGTCACCGCGGATCTAAGAGGAAGCATTGAAGCACCAACTTCTGGGAGAATTCAGTTCTCCGTGAGAGAGAACAACTGGCTAGATGGCTTAGCCAGGGCCATGCATGAAGCTCTCGCACGTCTATGTGCCCTCAGCGTCAACAAGGTCCAATGATCTCGTTTTTCCCACTATGCAAGACGTGACTTCATGGGAATGCCAATGGAGATGCCGGGTCACCCTGAGTTGAGGCCTCAAGTGGAGAACCTCGACTTCCAGCAGGAACTGGACAATGCCAGAGAGTTAGCCAACCAGAACCGTGCCATTGCCGACCAGAAGGCCCAGACTTTCGCACTGCTCGTCCAAGACCGTCAGTCTCTTCGCCGCCAGCGTGCCAAGAAGGATCGCACCATCGCCCATCTTCGCAAGAAGGTGGCCGACCTCGAGAATACCATCAAGGAGCAGGAAGCTCAACTTGCAGCAAAGGAAGAAGAAGATGAGGGTGAAGACATCGAGGGAGACATGGATTCTTACCTCGGCAACGATGATGACTTTCTGGAGGAAGATGCCGTGGACTTCTACACTGACGATGAGGACTCCGACTTCATCGACGACGAGTAGATGCACTAGAGCACTGTCGTAGCATGAGATGTATCGATCTCAATGTATCGTAGCTTGCAGAAGGGTTCTTCAAACCATCTGTTTTCCCTTTGATTGTTGTTGTGTGTGTTGTATCGTGTGCTTGCTTGCATGAATGAAAATGAAGTTAGTTGAAAAACCCGAGTCTAACTCAAAGTTTTAGCTTTGAAAACCCAAAACCATGAACCTTAGAATTTCCCTCTTACCCCTATATCCATCTCAATCTTTAGATGACTCGTGGGAACCAAGGAGGGAGCAGCTCGTCGCAAGACCCAATGCTGCAGATCTTGCAGAATCTCATCGCAGACCATGAAGCAAGCAGGGCAGAATGCCAAGCCAACTTAGCAACACTTCAACAGATCGCCCAGATGGCTCTCAACAACCAAGGGCATGGAAATCAGGATCACCAGGGATCCAAACTCAAAATATTTCAGAACACCAATCCCCCAATCTTCAACCAATCTGAGAACCCATTAGATGCTTATGACTGGTTGCAGACCATGGAAAACAACTTAGAAGTTGCAAGAGTTGATGAAAATGAGAAAGTTCTCTTTGCCACCCACTATCTAGCAGGAGATGCAAGAGCTTGGTGGAATAGCATCCGCAATATGAACCATGGTCAAGTGATGACATGGGAAGCATTCAAAGTCAAGTTCAGCTGCACCCACGTGCCGCAAGGTCTAGTCAACAGAATGAGAGATGAATTCCGTGAATTGAAGCAAGGGAGAATGACTGTGGTGGAGTACCGTGACAGATTCTTGTCACTTGCCAGATATGCACCTGATGAGATCAACACAGAGGCTAAGAAGAAGGAGAGATTCTTGAATAGACTGCATGATGAGATGCAGACTGTCCTCGTCAACATCCGTTTCTAGGATCTCGAAGAGCTAGTCGACTCTGCCATTCAAATGGAAGGGAAGATTAATCAGGCAAACGACAACCGCAAGCGTCATATGCTGCAGCAGTCTGGATCCAACAGTCACCAGAAGTACCGTCCCAACCCTTCACCAGGATATGCACCAAGGAACAACCGACCCCCAACGTCTCGCCCAAGCTACCCTAACCGTAGCGGAGGCAATGTGAAGTCCATAGGAAATAATCACAACTCCGGTAATGCCAACAATTTCAACCGTGCACCTCCCAAGAACAACAACATTAACACTGCACCCAGAACTAGCAGCAATGTTGTGCCTGTCGTAGTCAAGGACAAGTCCCAAATCACTTGCTTTGAGTGTGGAGTGAAGGGTCACTACTCCAATGAGTGTCCCAAGAAGACTGTAGCCAATGCCAATGTGAATGCCCTAGCTCAGCAGCAGCGTCGTGTTCAACCAGGAAGGAGATTTGTCCCAAGGAACCCTCACAACCGCAACGGCCGTCTCTTCCACATGAACGTAGAAGAAGCCCAGGAAGCGCCAGATGTAGTGCTAGGTATGTTTTCTGTCAACTCAGTTTTAGCAAGAGTATTGTTTGATTCGGGAGCATCGCATTCATTTGTCACCGAAGAATTTGCATGCACTAGTAAGATTCGCCCAACCAACCTGAAGCATGTCATGATAGTTCAAATCCCCGGTTCAACGACCAAAGCTAGAAAAATTTGCAAAGCTGTACCTATCAGAATACATGGGATAGATTTTTATGCCAACCTAATTGTACTTGGAACCAAAGGATTGGAAGTAGTACTAGGTATGGACTGGATGTCAAGGCATAAAGGACTTATAGACTGTGCTAAGAAATCCATTACCATGACCAGTAGTTTTGGAGTAATAGTAGAGCATATCTCTAAAACCTTACCCCGTCAATTCAAGTGCAACAAGAGTGTAGCCTTGCCCACCATAGACCAAGTCAGAGTAGTCATGAATACCCGGCGTATTCGGATGAATTGCTGTATGCCCCGGATAGGGATATTGAGTTCATTATCGAACTAATCCCCAGAACCGGACCTATAGCCTAGAGACCCTATAGCATGAACCCCTCAGAGTTAGTGGAACTGAAGAAGCAGTTGGATGCCATGTTAGAGAAAGGCTTGATTCAACCAAGCGCAACGCCATGGAGATCACCAGTATTATTCGTCGACAAGAAAGATGGAGGCAACCGTCTTTGCATAGATTACAGAAAGTTGAATGATGTCACCGTCAAGAACAAGTACCCTTTGACAAAGATAGAGGATCTATTTGATCAGTTGACCGGAGCTCAGGTGTTCTCAAATATTGATCTTAGGACTGGTTATCACCAACTCAAGATTCGTGCAACGGATATCCCGAAGACCGCCTTTACTACTCGCTATGGTTTATACGAGTATACGGTTATGTCTTTTGGATTAACCAATGCCCCTGCTTATTTCATGAATCTCATGAATAAGATCTTTAGGAATTTCCTAGATAAGTTTGTAGTTGTGTTTATCGATGACATCCTTATCTACTCCAAGTCAGAAGAAGAGCATGAGCAACATCTGAGAGTTATCCTAGCAACCCTAAGAGAGCATCAATTATATGCCAAGTTCAGCAAGTGTGAGTTTTGGCTGCAAGAAGTAGGATTCCTAGGACATATTGTGTCTGCCGGAGGAGTCTCTGTTGATCCCGCCAAGATCAAAGATGTCGAAGAATGGGAAGCCCCAACCACTCAAACCCAAGTCCATGCATTTCTCGGATTAGCAGGATATTACCGCAAGTTCGTAGAAGGATTCTCGAGCATAGCCCGACCAATGACCCAATTGTTGAAGAAGGACAAGAAGTTTGAATGGACAGACAAATGTGAAGCCAGTTTCCAAGAGCTGAAGAAGAGATTGATATCAGCCCCAATATTGGTCATGCCAGACATCAAGAAGCCATTTGCTGTGTATTGTGACGCATCCAAGATTGGTCTAGGATGTGTATGGATGCAAGAAGGCAAAGTCATCGTGTATCTGTCTCGACAACTGAAGCAGCATGAGCAGAACTATCTGACCCATGATCTTGAGCTACCAGCTGTGGTTCTAGCATTGAAGACATGGCGTCATTATTTGATGGGTAATCGCTGTGAATTTACTCAGATCACAAGATCTTAAAATATATCTTCACTCAGAAGGAGCTAAATATGAGACAAAGGAGATGGATAGAGTTAATCAAGGATTGTGACCTTGACATTCACTATCACCCCGGCAAAGCCAATGTGGTAGCGGATGCTCTTAGCAGATTGCCGTGTAGGCTTAACACCATGATCAAGGAGAAGCAACCAAGTTTGTATGAAGAGTTGGAGCAGTTTAGGACTGAATTAGTTAGCAAAGGATTCGTAGCTAGCATTGAACTTCAACCCACTTTGATTAGCCAAATCAAGGAAGCCCAGAAGGGAAATGAAAGTATCGACGGAATCAAACGTCGTATTGGTACAAGAAAGGTACCTGGATTCACTGAAGATGAAGAAGGGGTACTGTGGTACAAAGGACGTATCTGTGTTCCAGCAGATTCTGAGCTGAAGGAAGTTATCATGAAGGAAGCTCATGATACTCTTTATTCTATCCACCCCGGAGGAACAAAGATGTATCAGGATTTGAAAGAGCAATTTTGGTGGCACAAGATGAAGAGAGAGATCGGAAGCTACATCACCAAATGTGACGTCTGTCAAAGAGTCAAGGCAGAGCATCAGAGACCTGCAGGACTGTTGCAACCATTGCAGATTCCAGAATGGAAATGGGATTCCATCGGAATGGACTTTATCACCGGTTTACCTACTTCTAGTAGGGGGAATGACTCAATCTGGGTCATAGTTGATAGACTGTCCAAAGTAGCCCACTTTATACCTGTCAAGACAACTTACTAGAGTGCAAAGTTAGCCGAGCTATACATTGCTAGGATTATTAGTCTGCATGGAACCCCCAAGACCATCGTATCAGATCGAGGAACCCAGTTTACCTCAAGATTTTGGCAGAAAGTCCAAGAAGGATTAGGAACAAAGTTGAACTTCAGCACAGCGTATCACCCGCAAATAGATGGACAGACTGAGAGAGTCAACCAGATCCTAGAGGATATGCTTAGAGCTTGTGTTTTGGAATACGGATCAAAATGGGAAGACTGCCTGCCTTTCGCAGAATTCTCATATAACAACAGTTATCAAGCTAGTTTGCAGATGGCACCATTCGAATTCCTATACGAAAGAAAGTGTCGTACCCCTTTGAATTGGTCGCAAGTAGGAGAGAGTCAGATCTTCGGACCCGACATTCTCCGAGAAGCAGAAGAGAAAGTTCACAAAGTCCGTGAGCACCTCAAGACCGCCCAATCCAGACAGAAGAGTTATGCTGACAAAAGAAGGAGAGACCTGACTCTCAATGTCGGAGATTTTGTATATCTCAAGGTTTCACCATTGAAAGGAACTCAACGCTTTAGTCTGAAGGGAAAGTTAGCCCCCAGATATATCGGACCTTTCAAGATTCTGAACCGTCGAGGAGAAGTATCGTATCAACTAGAACTGCCTAAAGAGATGTCAGCCATCCACAATGTGTTCCATATCTCGTTACTTCGCAAATGTTTGGAAGTAACCGAGAAGACTGAAGTTTTCAAGAACATTGATCACAGAGCTGTGGAAATCAACAATGACTTGACCTACAGAGAAGTACCCATCCGTATCTTAGAAGAAGCCTACAGAACAACCAGGACTAGGAGTATCAAGTTTCTCAAGATTCAGTGGAGCAACCATACCGAGGAGGAAGCTACTTGGGAGCGTGAAGATTACATTAGGACAGAGTTCCCAGATCTCTTTAGTTCCTAGTTTTCCTTGTAAATCTCGGGACGAGATTTTTGTTTAAGGGGGAAGCTTTGTAACATCCCAAAACTTTAATCCAAGCTTATCAAGATCTAAATCATCAAATTTGGGGTTAACAAAAACTTTTCTAAATTAAAAATGAAAGCATTCATGTGTATGTGCATTTAAAATAGGAATTGATTTGAATTGCCATGATTGTGTGATCCTTTGCTTCTAAAATGTTTCTTAGGTGATTTAAACATCATCTATATCTTTCCCAAACTTTTCCTAAAGAAAATCAAATAAAAAAGAATTAAAAAGGAGGAATGGTCATTTTGGCCATTTTAATCCACTACACTACTTTGAGTGTTCCTAGCACTCATTTCTTAACAGAAACAATTCATGATCTTTGCACCCCTTGCTAGTACACATAATGAGGTACCAAGGCCCACCTTTTGATCTGCTAAAAACATTCTTTTACTTATTTTAAATGGCATTTGAAAATTGAATCCAATGCATATGCATAGATCACCCCTATTTCAAAAAACCATCTTTTTGAGCTCCACTTTCAAAACCTTTGTAACCAGAGACTACCTAGCACCAGTGGAGAACACCCAAAAATTTTGAAACCAAAATTCAAAAGTTCTTCTCTTTCGGCCATTTCATCAAACACTTTGTGGGCAGGATCAAAGTGGCCTAACTATTACTGTTTTGGGCTTGATCTTGTCTAGCAAATTGAAGTGCTTTGATCATCTTTGTCTTCCTCAAGCCCAACCATACCCACACCAGCACATCCCCTACCTCCTAGTTGCACTGCATTGCCATGCCGAGCCACTCCTCGCCGGCCGACCGTGCACTCGCAGCAGCAGACCTCTACAGCCTCTCTCACCATGTCTAGCACGTCGCCAGTGGTCCACCTCCACCGTCCAACCAGCCCCAGGCCAGAGACAGAGAGCAGAGCGTCCAGGAACCGCCGCGCCCGGAGCTGGTCGACCATGCCGACGCTGCTCGCAGAGCACGCTTTGTCCCCGTGTGCACAGACCGCCCCTTGGCCGCAGCCCACACCCATCGCTCCGCCGTGACCTGGGGAACACCCCAGACACCCCCGCTGGCTGCCCAACGCTCCCCAGCCACCGCTCGCCGTGGACACTACCGCCTCTGCCACTCAGAGCGCCACCTCACCCAGACCGCATATGACCGCCCCTACGGCCGCATTCACTTCCTAGAGCACCGCCAGGAGACCACCTGTCGATCACCATCCTCCGCCATGCCGCTACCCGCCCGTAGCCGTGTCGCCGGAGTCGCCTGCCCATACCCTTCGGTCTCACCGTCGGGCCTATATAAGCCGACCTCCCCCACACCATTTCTCCATACCCACTCACTCCCCACCTCTCACTGACTGTCCCCCACCATTAGCCGGAGCAAGGGGAGCAGCAGCTCGCCGGAATTGGAGTCAGAGCTGCTGCCTCTGGAGGAGAAGGGCGCCGCTGATTGCGACCACCCCCGAAGCTACCTCGACCGTCCCTGAGCTCGCCGTCGTCACCCAGTTTGTTTGACCGCCTCGCCATCGTCGCTGGAGCCCTGGTACGTCCCCAGCAAACCCCCACCGAGCCGCTATGGTTCGAGCTCGCTGGCGACCTGTTCGTCGTCGACGACGACCCTCAGCCGTAGATCCCCCTTCTAATCCTACGGCCCACAGCGCACGTACGGTTTCGCGTGTTAAGACCCACTGACAAGCAGGACCCCCTGTCAGCTGAGCCCCGCGCCCCGGAGCGCCACTGGGTCGGCCCAAGTTCTTTCCCGCTCTAGCCCAACCGTCCAAATCTGGATTTTTCTTTTTAAGTTGAATCTAGTTTCTGTCCACTATTTTAAAATTCAATTCCGGGAGTTTTACAAATCCAAATTACATGAAACCAATTTTGCTTGAAAGGTACTAAGATGATCTATCCAAGCCCGTTGGATTTAATTCAATTAGAGTTATAGATCTCTCCTAATAAACAGAAGCATTTGTAACTTGCAACATTTTTATAAAATCAACCAAGTTAGCTTTTGAGTTGATTCCAACTCTCAAAAATCACATTTTATCATATCTATCTAAATATGTAATAATATTAAGGATTACATGCAGTGAATTTGGACTCTTACCAAAATAATGCTATATAGGCATTTCTAGTCACTTTAAATCATTAAATAATGAACTTAAACCAAAGTAATATTGATCGAACCTTTAATTCTCATTCCTCCATGTTAGAATATGTGGTGATGACATGTGTCAAGATGATCCCATATTTTAGGTGGTGAATATTAATTTTTAATTATTTTTTCAATGAGTAGAAATTACTTTTCTAAAATAAAAGGAGGAAACTATTGAATTAAACTTGTGATGCTTGTGATGATAATAGATCATCAAATGTGTGACTTAGAATGCTATTTAGCCTAGTTAAGTATTGTTTGGTGATTGTGTACTCCGTATGTATTTATAGACGATAGTATCGACCAAGCTTTCGAGGAGGAGGAGGAGTTCTACCAAGAAGAAGAAGAAGAAGAAGAAGAAGAAAACTTCAACCACTGCACCAACCAAGGCAAGCCACCATTAACAGTGCAAGCTAACACTTGCAAGTTTAGTGCTTAGCAAGCTAGGATCAAAATAGATGGTTTAGCAAAGATGCCGTAAGCATGCTTTGATCACACCCCTTTGACTATTAGTACCCCAAGTCTTATTTACAATTTTTACCTCTCTTAGTTTACACAAAGTTCTTTATTTGTTTTGAATATAGCATAAAGAGTATAAAACTTGACCTATTTAGAACCCTTTAGATGTCATTCTATGGCATGAGATTGAACCCATCTTTTCCACCTTAGTGAACACTCTTAACTTAGTAGTTTAGAGTAGATCAAAAACTTGAGTCACTTTAGATGGGAACACTTGGTGAAAATAAATTATGAAAACCTTGGAATGATGAGTCATTCTATTGAGATGTTTTGACATGTGTTGAGAAACACAAATGGTTAATGATGATGAAAATGTTGAGGCAGGAGCCTTAACCCTTTTATAAAACTGATGGTTAGATTCAGATGCGGTACCATTCCAAATTTACCGTACAACCACACTACCTGAATTGGGTAAGGCTTAGTTGGAAATTTATATGCATTAGTATTAGTTCCCTCACGGGAGAGGTCTGAGCTGAGGCTACCTCTCAATGTTGTCCACCTATGCAGTGCCCAAGATGACTGATGGTCATGGTTGGGAGGCCATACTCATAGGAGAGGTGCTTATACTAGGGTGTGTAAAGGGAAGATTATGTTTGATTATCTGCATACTAAGTATGATGATTCAGGGTTATCCCTGACAGATGTATCAAATCTTGTGGTGAAAGTGTACCACCTCTGTAGAGTGTCAAACTATTCGAATAGCCGCGTCATGATTATGGGGATTGGAATGGCCATACTGTTTCATTGTCAGATGTTTTCTAAATAACTTGATATGAATGATGAATCTTGACTTGACCACAACAGGGTTGTGTTTATGACATTAGCTTCCCAACTTAAGTGATTCTAGAACTTTACTTTATCTTTCTTTGCTTCTGAACTCAGCTTAGGTTTCAAACTTAACTTTATAGTTAAACTTAGATTTAGCACTTTAACTTAGAATTATAATACTTGTTAGTCCTAGTTTGCGAATACTTAAAGAGTACTCATGGCTTTTGTCCCTGGCTATTCTCATGGCCAGACTATGAAGGAGATTATCAAGATGATGGTCAGCAGGACGGCTATGATAACTAGGACTATCTGTCTTCGTCAGCATTGCCTGTGCCCCTGAAGATGGACCCCACCGCTATGCTTATCTTTTATTTCCGCTGCTTGTTGTATTAAGACTGGATCATGAGATCCTTATTTGTGTAAGACCTTATGTATGATTTGTAATGGATGATGTACTGTGATATCCAATCCGTTATGTCTCGCAAAAATGGTAATCCTGGGATTGCAAGGTATGGCATAACGGGCATCTGAGATTAAAAATCTGGGTGTTGACAATCTTTAAGCATAACTTCATGTTCAGAGGGAGCACTCCTATTATTGTTGTAGGAATTTCCATAAGCATTGCCATTGTTGGGAGGACATGGCCTATAATTATTATTACCAAAATTGTTCCTATAGGCATTGTTGCTAAAAATATTATTTCTTATAAAGTTCACATCAACTTGCTCTTATTGAGCAACCAAAGAAGCTAAGGGGACATGATTTGGATCAATATGAGCTTTCCCATTAATAAGCATAGACATAATAACATCAATTTTATCATTCAAGGAAGAGGTCTCTTCAACAGAATTTACCTTCTTACCTTGTGGAGCTCTCTCAGTATGCCATTCAGAAAAATTAACCATCATATTATCCAGAAGCTTTGTTGCAGCACCCAAAGTAATAGTCATAAAGGTACCTCCAGCAGCAGAATCCAATAGATTTCTTGAAGAATAGTTCAATCCTGCATAAAAGGTTTGGATGATCATCCAAGCAGTCAGTCCATGGGTGGGACAATTCTTTACCAAATATTTCATTCTTTCCCAAGCTTGAGCAACATGTTCATTATCAGATTGTTTAAACTTCATTATTTAACTTCTCATAGATATAGTCTTAGCAGGTGGATAGTATTTTCCAATGAAAGCATCTTTGCATTTAGTCCAAGAATCAATACTATTCCTAGTTAAGGAATTCAACCATTCTTTAGCTTTTCCTCTCCAAGAGAAAGGAAACAATTTAAGCTTAATAATATCCCCATCTATATCCCTATGCTTTTGCATCTCACAAAGTTCAACAAAGTTATTTAGATGAGCAGCAGCATCTTCATTACCAATACTAGAAAATTGTTCCCTCATAACAAGATTGAGCAAAGCAGGTTTAATTTCAAAGAAAGTAGCTTCAGGAATAGGTGGACCAACACGGGTGCTATTATTGGATGGATGGCGACCACCTCACCCACCCTCTCTCTGGCGCTCCCCCTGGCGATCTATGGCGATTCTCTCTAAGTCCCCCATGCAATGGATCCTCGTGCTCTCGGTGATACTCTGGATTTCTCCCATGGCATGGGACTTCAATTGAAGGTTCGATCTTCCTTTTCCACCCGTGTGCAATCCCCATCTCCTGCATCTGGTTTTACTCTTGTGGTCTCTTTTGGCCGAGCCAACTTTCAACTTGATTTAGACAATGTTTGCATTACCCTTCAATCATGCCTTGGTGGAAGTAAATTTGGATTTCATGTCTGTTTGGTTCGTGATCGGACTTTTAAATTTGAAGTATTCTCCAAAGCTGTGGGTTTCTTGATCTACAAACTCAGATACTTCGAATGCCCGGATTTTAAATGCTATTTCTCTCTATGGGGTTATGGGGGTCCGAATTGGATCAAAGAATCGATGGATTGGTTTCATGAACAAGATATGAATTGGACTATGGTTTCTCGCCGGAGATCTCGTCTCACCGGAGCCAATTCCATGCCGTTAGCCTCTCATCAGAGGAGAATCTACGTGGCAAGATCGCCAGCAAATTCGCTACGTGATCCGATCTCCTCGGATCGGACGCCAATTTCCTGCCCGGAGTCTCTCTCAAACTCTTGTGAGATTCGGCCCACTGGTTCAGTCAGCCCAACACTTCCACCCAGTCCGGCCCATGCTATCTGCTCCAGGTGCCTTGCGATGGGCCACACAAGCCGAGAATGTTCATCTCAAGTTCGCTGCAAAAGTTGTTATGGATATGGGCACATTTGGAAATCTTGTTATATCTGTAAGCGAAAATCTCAGGTTTATCGCATTAAACAAAAGCGACCTGAGCATATCATCTCCTCTGAAAGAGGGCTTGTCGTTACGACTTTGGAAGCAGTGCTCCTTGACCCCTCCGCTCTCCAGGAAAACCCTGTCCATTCCTCGCCATCGTCACCACTACAATCTCACACCTGCAACCTTCCCCTCTCCTCCACAACAATGGCGAACTACCCCTGCGACCCTAACCCCCACCTCCCACCTGGAGCTGAAGTCATCCAGCCCTGCATCCATCGCCGACGTCGGGGTTTTCACATTTTCAGTGGAGATGCCCTGCTTCGGTGCGATGACATGGCAATTGTCATCCTCGAGCCTCCCTCGGACCCTGAGCAGTTCGCCGTAGATGCTCACCTGATCAGGAACTACTTCAACGATCGCGGCCTCAACATTCGCAATTTCTCCAGGTCTGCCATGGGTGCCGCTCTGGCATAGTTCTCTGACACTTGCGCTAGGGATACTGCTATTGAGCATAGTCCTTTCTTTGTTGGAGACAACATTCTTAGGGTGATTCCCCATAACAGAGGTCTGAACCATAGGAACATGACTTTTAGACATGATGTTTGGCTGATGATGGTTAATTTCCCCCAAGATGCATGGCTAGTTGATAAAGTTAGATAATGTGTTAGTGAATTTGGGAAATTTTTAGTCTGGAACAGAGATTATTCTAACAGAGCTAGAGTCCTGGTTAAGATCAGAGTGCCAGATATGCTTGAAATCCCTATTAGCCTGGTCCTAGGGGATAATACTAGTGATGAAGGACATGGTCATTCCTGGGCTGTGGTGATTTACATTCTGCAGGCTAGAGTGATTGGTGGACTTGGTGGTGATGAGGATCCTCTTCCACCTGATGGTGGTAACCCACACCCCATGCCCCAACCATTTGGTGGACACTGGGATGATATGGTCCATGATCATGTTCCTGAAGAACCAGCCAATGTTGCACCTGAGTTTACCAATGTTGTAATACCATATGGAAATGCTACACCTGCTGCTGATATTGAACCAATGATTGCAACCCCTCCCCAGCTCAGTCCTGCACATGTTGATCATATTGCTAAACTTGAACCAATGATGGAAGCTGTGGACTCTTTCAATGCTATCCATGGTCTGCTATCTGACATGGTTAAGAATGCACACACAACTCTGGGCAACACTGATATCTCATGTATCCATGGTGCTGGCTTCAAAATACTTGATGTGGATACTGAACTTGGTAAACAGAGGAAGTGCCTTCTGAAACTATATGCAACAGCCCCCCATGTGCCAACCTCTTCTACTGTTTGTATTATTGAAATTTCTGATGATGATGTGCAAACCTCATTGGATACATCTTTTGGTGCTTCATCTGCTGCCTTTGAAGACAGTATCTCCTAGGTGGCTAAACGCAAGTTACTGGCTCCAAAGGATGTGACTGCTGTCAGACGCAGTAAAAGGATTGCCAACCAATCTGAGGGATATAAAAACAAAGAAGCTACAATCAAAGCCCAGGAGAAAGATAGTTCTACTCTTATCAATGCCTCAGGCAAATCCAGGAAGGTGGACAAAAGCAAAGCTCATCCTCATGAGGTGGTGATTATGGACCAAGATGCTCCCCCACCTGTCCTTCCTGTTGACACCATTCAGTCCATTGGTATCAACCAATGCCTGATCTCTCCTAGTGAGATTTCAGAGGACAAGCTCTTCTCTGAATGTGGCTAATGTCACTTCACCCTACTACATGTAATAATTTGTGTCATATATGTCTAATGACACACAGTTTTATGTTTCAACAACTATATCTACTTGATACTATCTGGCATGTAATAAGCACTTCTATATTGCTCATGATGAGCAGAACCATATATCTATATCTGTTTAAGTGCCTGGATGTTTCTATTTCCCCTTTTATGTTTTATACATCCTCTCCTCTTTTGTGGGTTTATCAATCTGGGTCCAAGGTGCTTTTTATATTTACATCTGATCTGCCAGCTATCCTCAATAAAAACCTGGTTAACTATGTTGATCAGAATCTGTGGAACCCTCACATGTTGAATTATGAATAGAAGCTGGATGATTCTTGACTGGAATGTTAGAGGTATCAATTCTGATCTAAGACATGATCAACTTAGAGAAAAAGTAAACTCTAGCAATTGTGATATTATTTGCCTCCAAGAAACTAAAAGGGAAGATTTTGAGCACTCCTATTTAAGGAAATTCTGTCCTAGGAGATTATCTCACTTTGCTTTTTCTCCTTCACTTGGTAATTCTGGAGGATTGATTACTATCTAGAATGGTAGCCTTTTTTCAGGAGAGCTTCTTAGTCAATCGAAATTCCATTTAACTATGGCTCTCACTTGTAAGCACTCTGGTATCACTTGGATCCTGGCCAATATTTATGGACCTGCACACAATGAACACAAAGCTGAAATTTTCAATTGGATGCATAATATTGATACCTCCAATTATCCTTTCTGGATGTTAGTGGGTGATTTCAACCTCATTAGAAGCCCTGATGATAGAAACAGAGAAGGTGGGGATGCTCATAATATGATGCTTTTCAACAATGCCATCCAATCTCATGATCTTGTGGAAGTACCACTGAAAGGAAGAGCATTCACCTGGAGTAACATGCAAGATCCCCTTCTTCTAGAAAATCTAGATTGGATTTTTACATGCCCTTTATGGACTACAACATTCCCCAACACTATGGCTCATCCTCTCTCCAGAATTGGCTCTGATCATACACCCATCAGTATCCAAGTGGGCACTACCATTCCTAAAGCATAATTATTCAGATTTGAGAACCTCTAGCTGGAATTTGATGGTTTTTATGACACTGTGAATACTCTCTGGAACTCAGCTCCCTATATTAGTCATACTACCCTTGCTATCAACTGCAAATTCAAACATCTCAGAGCTGGCCTTAAAAAATGGAGCAAAAAACATTCAAACTTAAATCAGACTATTGAGAACTGCACATTTATCCTGGCTTTACTTGAAGGAATTGAAGATCAGAGACCACTTGCTCTACATGAGAAGAATTTTAAAATGATTTTGATGAAACATACCAATAAGCTCCTGGAGGCTAAAAGAATCTATTGAAAAAGCAGGGCTAAAATTAGATGGGCCAAATTGGGAGATGAGAACACCAAATTTTTCCATGCTATGGCAACTCAGAACTTCAGGAGGAATCTCATCACTCATATCAAGTCTGAAGACAATTTGGTTCTGACTGAGCATGAACTTAAAGCTGCTGCAATTTGGCAATCTTACAAGCACAGACTTGGCACAAGTGAAAATATTACTAATGACATAAACCTTGATGATTTGGTTTTACCTCATGACCTTGTTCACCTGGATGCTCCTTTCACAAATGAAGAGATTGAATCTATGGTCAATGAATTTCCTTCTGACAAAGCACCTGGTCCTGATGGATTCAATGGGAAATTCCTTAAGAGATGCTCACATATTATCAAAGAAGATTTTGTAAAACTGGTACAGGATTTCTATGATGAATCTGTGAATTTGAATGCCATCAACACTGCCTTTATTACTCTCATCCCCAAGATAAATGATCCTGAGACTATGAATGACTACAGACCCATTTCTCTGGTTAGCCTTCCACTTAAATTCATCACCAAGATTATGGCCAATAGACTCTAGAAGGTTATCAAACCCATTATCCACAACAACCAATATGGCTTTATTAAAGGGAAAAATATCCATGATTGTCTGGGATGGGCTTTTGAATATCTTCACATCTGCCATGTGTCTAAGAAACCCATTATTATTCTGAAGATTGATTATGAGAAAGCATTTGATAAGATTGAGTATAATGCGATTATTAATATGCTGAATGCCAAAGGTTTTGGCCCCAAATGGATTTCCCTGGTAAGATCTATATTGCTCTCTACCTCCACCTCAGTGTTACTAAATGGTGTTCCAGGGAAAAAATGCTGCAAAAGAGGTGTCAGACAAGGAGACCCCTTATCCCCCCTTCTATTTGTCTGCACAGCTGAATTATTACAAGAAATTGTCAATGATGCTTGGCACAGAAATGAAATCAGCCTACCACTTGATAATGATTATGGACAAAAATATCCTATTATTCAATATGCTGATGACACCCTGCTGATTATGCCTGATGATAGCTTGCAACTTAATAACATCAAGATCAGACTCCAACAATTCAGCAATATGACATGTCTCAAGGTAAATTATGATAAATCTACCCTGGTACCTATCAATGTAACAGTTGAGTATGCATGTCAACTGGCCTCTGATTTTGGATGCAAATTGGAGAGTTTACCTTTCACCTACCTGGGTCTCCCACTTGGTACCACAAGACCATCTATTGATAGCTTGATGCCCATTGTTTCCAAATTTGACAGAAAGCTTTCTGGTCTATCTTCTCTCATGTCATATACAGGAAGACTCACATTATTGAATTCTATATTAAATTCTATGCCCATCCATGCCATGTGCTCTTTTAATGTCTCGATAACAATTTTTACCCATTTTGAAAAAGGTGGCAGACAGTTCCTTTGGGCAGGGAAAGATATCCATAAACATGGCAAATGTCTTGCTAAATGGGATTTGGTCTGTAGACCAAAAGAACAAGGAGGTTTAGGTGTCATAAACCTCAGGGTACAAAATCAGGCCCTTTTACTGAAAAATATTCATAAATTCTACAACAGGGCTTATATACCGTGGGTTGATCTCATTTGGAAAGCTTACTACCAAGGAGACACTGCCCCACATTCAATGAATCATATTGGATCCTTCTGGTGGAGAGATTGTATGAATTATGTTGATATTTACAGAGATCTGACTCACTGCAATATTGGCAATGGAAAATCTATGTTACTATGGAAGGATCTATGGAAAGGTGAATGCTTTGAAGATAAATACCCACACCTGCACTCTTTCTGCCACAAAATTTGACCATGGCCAAGGCTGTCTCTGTAGCTGATAATGATTTCTATGACCTCTTTCAACTCCCCTTATCCATTATTGCTCATGAGGAATTTATTGATATATTGGAGAATATCAGAAGCATAAACCACACTAATGACCATGATTCATGGTACTTTTCCTGGGGTGAGACTTTCAAAACCAAAAAAATCTACAGAGCACTGATTGGGGCACACCCAACACCAAAGCCCATACTTGATATTTGGAAATCATGTTGTCTCCCAAGACACAAATTTTTTGCCTCGCTACTACTGAATATGAGATTAAACACCAAAGACTTAATGGCAAGAAAGAACTTCTTTGTGGAATTCAATGATTGTGTAATATGTGACACATGTCCTCAGGAAACCCTGCTGCATCTATTTTTTGAATGTAGCTTCAACCAAGGGTTCTGGTGGGCCTTGGGACTTGAATGGAACACAAATATGGATATTCATCAGATGATCAACGATGCTGGAAGTAGATTCAACCCCAATTTTCTTATGGAAGTTATCATCACTGGATGCTGGAGTATATGGGAGCAAAGAAATGGTTATATTTTCAGGGATCTTAATCCTTCCATCACTAGATGTATTTCATTTTTTAAAGCAACCTTCACCTTGACTATGCATAGAGATAAGCCTAGTCTCAAGGAAGGTATGCAACAGTGGCTTGACACACTATGAATGTAAAACATCTGTAACATGGACTTGAGCCTGTCTCAACCCTTTATACATTATAAAATTTATAAATGACATAGTAGGGGCCTTCCCTACTGTTTTTGTCAAAAAAATAGGTGGAGCAATAGGTGTGCACATGAAATTATTGTTGCTGGTGCTAGGGATGTCACACAACTTAGTGTTTTCAAAAGTAGTCATTTTTTTGTGTTTTTAATAAAGAAATCAAACTAGTAAAACTATTTTTTTGTTTTTTTATAAAGAAACAAGCAAACAAAACAAGAAAATAAACTAAGCAAAACAAAAACAACAAAGTAAAGAGATTGGTTATGAGGGACTCCCCTTGTGAAGATGTCCTTGACTCCCTGGCAACGGCGCCAGAAAAAAAGCTTGATGGCCTAAAATATATCGATCTCGTTGGGGAACCCCAAGAGGAAGGTATGATGAGCACAACAGCAAGTTTTCCCTCAGTTATGAAACCAAGGTTATCGAACCAGTAGGAGCAAGGAAACACCTCCAAGGTGTTGCTAGCTGAGCTTTGGCAGGGCTCACTACTAGTGCTAGTAGCAACGTGGAATCCTGCACAACACAACCACAAAACTTTGCCCCCAATTTGCGATGAGGTTGTCAATCTCACCAGTTTTGCTGAAAACAAAGGATTAAACGTATCGAGTGGAAGAAAGTAAAAGTTTGCAGAAAGTAAATAGAAAATAGTAAACAATTGTAGATTTATTGTAAAAGAAAGGACCCAGGTCCATAGTTCACTAGTGGTGGTTCTCCTGAAGATAGATAACATGTTGGGTGAACAAATTACAGTGGGGAAGTGACAAACATCGAGAAAGCATACAAGCATATACTAATCATCTTGACTCCTTTGAGATTCGATTGGGCATTACAACATTATACATAGACCGTCATCCAACTGCATCTATGACTAATAATCCACTTTCAGGTTATCATCTGAACCCCCTCCAGTATTAAGTTGCAAGCAACAGATAATTGCATTACGCATTGCGTGTAAAGTAAACAATACGATTGTTCTATGAACAAAGGATTGTTGTTTTCTCCCTAGTAGCAACAACAGTTCTAGTACCTTAGAGATTTCTGTCACTTCCCCAGATTACTAGAGGCATGAACCCACTATCGAGCATAAATACTAACTCTTGGAGTTGCTAGCATCTACTTGGCCAAGATAGCTACTAACAACGGAAGCATGCAAGATCACAAATAACAAAGACACGATATAATCAATAATCAATCTGAAATAGCATCTCAATATCCATCGTATTCCTGCAAACACAACATGTAGGATTACAAATAGATGATCTTGATCATGAACGGAGCTCACAAGATCTAAACATGAAAGCACAAAGGAGAAGAACCAGCCATCTAGCTACTACATTGACCCGTAGTCCAAGTATGAACTACTCACACATCACACCGGAGGCTTGCATGGTGATGAAGAAGGCCTCCAGGATGAATTCCCCTCTCCGGCAGGGTGCCAGGAAGAGCTTCAGATCCCTCCCGATCTAGGGATGGAGATGACGGCGGCTATAAACTCTTTCGTGGATTTTTGATCAGGTACTTAGGGTTTTTGTATCGGAGGCATCTTATAGTCGGAAGGGGAGGCCGAGAGGGTGCCTAGGGTGGCCAGAACACTCCCTGGCGCGGGCCAGGCTTGGCCATGCGACCAGGTGGTGTGGCGCCCCCCTGACCCCTCTCTATCTTGTATTCTGGATCCGTGTCCCCCTCGGTGAAAAACTAACTTTGGCTTTTGTCCTGTCCAATTCCGAGAATATTCATTTTCTGACTTCCTGGAACCAAAAATAGCAGAAAACAGATAGCTGGCATTGTGTCATCTTGTTAATAGATTAGTCCAAGAAAATGTATGAAAAGTACTCCAAAGTTGGAACAAAATATAAAAAAGTAGATAAAACCAAGCATGGAACATCAAAAATTATGGATACGTTAGCAACGTATCACTGCTCTGGTGCGCCGGTTCTATGGGATCTTAGCAGGACGACTTCCTGTCTGTTTATGACAACAAGCTCTACTATGACTAGTTTAGCCCAGCTCTGGTGATAGAGGGGTGAGGATGGTGGCACACCTTTGGCTTATGCTAGTGTCTGTAGTTGTCGTTGGGTGGTCAAATAACCTATTTGTAATTTTTATTACTTTTGAAGCGTTTTGTACCGCTATTTTTTTTAGAAATGGGGAATAGAGCTCCGTCCTCTACATCAATTGATGCACACAGCCAGCTTTATTACTTAGTTCACAAGTATATCAAGTACCGAAATTATTACAATCATCAATCAAAATGGTAGATACACATATCAACCATCGAAAGAGAGCAGCCAAAAATAAACTATCCATATAGCCTATTAATATGCCGCCAACCAGTAGCCTGGAAATAGCAATCCTGAGCGACCGTCAAGAGATGGCTGCATCCAGAAACCATAATCTCTCGCTGATCCTCCGGTAGAAGGTAAGCCCATAGTTGAATCCAATACACAACCATTCGAATAACCTGCAAAAATTTGTCGATGTTTGTTTGTTAAATACAAAATTATTCATGCACGTCCAAATGGACCAACATAGAGCTGATATACCGATGCGTACACGAGGTTTAGTTTTTATATCTACCCCATTTAATCAGTTACCAAACATATTAGATATACTAGTTGGTGGGGATATGTTATAAGCACAAATATCATGCGCCAAATAATACGAGCAAACGGACATTGTAAAAATAAATGCTCAATTGTCTCCATTGAGTCACAGAAACAACATTTTTCACACCCATGCCAATTCCGCTTTGCAAGATTATCCTTTGTGAGGAGAACTTTATTATTAAGAAACCACATAAAGATTTTTATTTTTAGCGGTATTTTTAGTTTCCAAAGGTACGTATGTAAGTATTGGGTATGTCTATTCATGAGATTAAGATACACAGACTTAACCGAGAATAGGCTATTAGCATTTAGTGACAAAAGAAACATATCTAAAGTGTTACTTAATTGAATCGCCATCAAATTCTGACACAAGTGTAACCATTGCTCCCATTTATCACCAATCAAAGCCCTTCTAAACTCAATATTAAGGGGTGATCGGCCAAGCACATCGGCAACCAAAACATTTTTGTGTTGCACAATATTATACAGAGAATGGTATCTTAAGGCTAAGGGAACATCTCTCAACAAAATTTCCTTCCAAAAACGAACGCTCGTACCATCCCCAACTTTAAAAGTGCCTCGTTCAAAGAAGTCTTTTTTTACCCGCCTAAGCCCTTTCTAAAAGGGAGAGTCCGTTGGTTTAACCTCAACTTGCGGAAGAGTTTTACTGAGCAGATATTTATTGTGCAAAAGCTCTTGCGACATACCTTCCTCGTTAAGTAACTTGAAAAGCCATTTGCTTAACAAACATTTATTCTTTAGATCAAGTCCTTAGATCCCCAAACCCCCTTGGTCTTTAGGACGACATATGATATTCCACCTAGTTAATCTGTATTTCTTTTTCATTCCCTCACTTTGCCAAAAAAACTTGATCGAAAAAATCCAACCTTTTCCTAACTCCTTTTGGAAATTTCAGAAATGATAAATGAACATTGGGAAACTTGTTAAAACTGAGTTGATGAGCATGAGGCGATTTCCATAAGAGAGTAAACTACTTTGCCAACAACCCAACTTAGCGAAAAAATGCTCTTCGACAGGGTTCCATTCAGCGTTTCTTAAATTGTGGTAGTGAACCGGCACCCCTAGGTATCTGATCGGTAGAGATCCAGTCTCACACCCCAAATTTTGTTTATATTCATTCTCAATATCTTTAGCTTCACCAAATCAAAACAATTTACTTTTATGAAAGTTTATTTTTAAACCTGAAAGTTGTTTGAAGATGCATAAGATTAACTTCATATTCACTGTCTTCTCTAAATTATGTTCCATAAATATAATTGTATCATCCGCATACTGTAATATAGAAACCCCACCCTCAACCATATGAGGGATAAGGCCCCCAACATGCCCATCTTCCTTTGCTCTTGCAATTAAAATAGCCAACATATCCTCTATAATGTTGAAAAGTATCGGAGATAAAGGATCCTCCTGTCTCAAACCCTTCTTTGTCTAGAAATAATGACCAATGTCATCATTCACTCGGATTCCAACACTACCATTTTGAACATTTTTTTAATCCAGTCACACCACTGGGGGTCAAAACCCTTCATACAAAGGACTTGTTGTAGAAATGACCATTTTACTTTATCATAAGCCTTCTCAAAATCAATTTTGAAAAGAACTCTATTTAACTTTTTTTGTGTAATTCGTGAATTGTCTCATGTAGGACTACCACCCCTTTAAGGATGTGCCTCCCTGGCATGAAAGCGGTTTGTGTAGGCCTAATCACTTTATGGGCTATCTCAGAAATCCTATTAGTCGCCACCTTTGTGAATATTTTGAAGCTTACATTAAGCAAACAAATAGGTCTATACTGCTGGATTTATTCAGCGTTTTCTTTTTTGGGAGTGGCGTGATAATTCCAAATTTTAGTTTGAACAATGGCAAGCTACCAGTTTGTAGCTGCCCAAACAATTCCATGATGTCATGTTTTAAGACTTCTCAAAAAGTTTGATAAAACTCAGTAGGGAACCCATCTGGCCCCGGAGCTTTGTTTCGTTCCATCTGTGAAAACGCTTCAAAAACATCTTTTTCAGTAAAATCCATAGTTAGTGACAAATTTTCTTCCGTAGATAGTTGGGGTATATCACTAGTTTGTTCCTCCATCAAGGAGAAAGTGTTGTGATCAGAATCTCCAAACAATTTTTTGTAGTATTCCAAAATATAAATTTCGAGATTTTCCTCACCTACAATAGTCCCCTCCTCTTGTTCAAGTTGAAAAATCTTTTTCTTTCTATGACGACCATTTGCTATCAAGTGAAAATATTTCATGTTGTTTCCCCCCTCTTGGATGTATTTGACCTTAGCACGTTGAGCCCATTTTGTCTCTTCATCACGCCTAAGGTTATTAAGTTTATCAGTAGCATCTTTTAGAATTTTACTTTCATCAGGGGTAAGCGGCATTGCTTCTACCTTGATATCCAAACTATCAATAATGGCAGTTAAACTTTCTTTTTCCTTTTTGTATTTGCCGCTCAAATGTTTTGCCCACCCCTTTAAAAAGCGACGCAAATGTCTAATCTTATTTTGCCACCGATGAATAGGTGTGTCCCCCGAGTAATAGCATTCCATAAAGTTTCAATCATTTCATAGAAACCATCCTGTCTCAGCCAGGACAACTCAAACGAAAATCTTGCGGTATTACCTAAATGAGCTTGTTTGCCCAGATCAATTAAGAGAGGTGTATGATCCAAACTTGATCGAGTTATAGCTCTAACCGAAACAAGAGGGTACTTCTATTCTCACTCAACACTAACGAGAATGCGATCTAATTTCTCAAAAGTAGGCGTCTCCCTTCTATTCGCCCAAGTATATTGCCGACCAGACAAGGCAATTTCCTTTGGGTCTAAGCTTTCTATAATAGCGTTGAAAATAAAAGGCCAACGAGGATTAAATCTATCATTATTCTTTTCCTCTTTTTTCTTATTATATTAAAATCTCCTCCAGGCATCATGGGTAGAGATTCAGTTTCACACATATGTACCAATTCGGAAAGAAATTCATGTTTATGATCATCTTCAGCATCCCCATACACAGGTATAAAAATCCACTCAAAACCATCCACTTTATTTCGAAAGAACATTTTCACACAATAATCCCTCGTGACAACTTTTTGGACCTCAATGGTTTCCATGTTGGTGCCCACAAGAATTCCAACCGACCTTCCATGTGGAGGTAGGCAAAACCAGACAAAATTTCTACCAATAGCAAGATTTTTTAAGAACGACACCGTAAAATTAGATCTCCCACTCTCCAAAATAGCGATAGAATCTAATTGATGATTAGTAATAGATTGGTAAAATTTCGCAAAAAATAGAAGTATTACACAGCGGCGGAACATCATCAAACCCAGTGGCGGATCCACCGTCCCTGTTGCCCGGGCCTGCCCGGGCTTCCAGCCGGCCGCGCAACCTAATCTCATGGCTATTTGACTACTAATTAGTAACTTTAAGCTTAGAGTTTAAAGATTGCCCAGGCTTCATAATTTTCCTTGATCAAACCGTAGCATCAGTTCTGTCACGGCCGGCCATCACCCACGGACTGAGCTTTAGTGCCTTGGTGTTATCAAGTCTCACCGTGACTTGGTGGTACCATCAACAATCCATCTATAATCCAACGTACCAGATTGCTTTGATTTTGAACTAAATAATTAAAACTATTAAAAAATTGAAAAAATCCAGTAAAGTGTAATTGCCTTGCTTTGAAACCCACGAATATTTCATGCCATTCGGATAAGTAGTTTATGATTAAATAGCTTTTTACGTTTTCAAGCACTAGTTTAAACTAAATACTATTTAATCATAAACTTTTGATTCAAATGGAATGAAACTTCACCCGAATACAAATCAAAACATGCATGATTTACTAAAAAAAATTTAAATTTTTTCTGAGTAGTTTTAATCATTTAGTTCAAAATTGAGTCAATCTGGTAGGTTGCATCAGAGGCGGATGCTTGATGGTAGTGCCAAGTCACGGTGGGACTCGATAACACCAAGTAGTCGATTGATGATGATAAAGAAAAGCGGGCAAAGACGAGAAGCCGCAGACGGACCCGGGCCTGGGTCGCATTTACGCCGACACCGCGGGAGACGTGGGTCGGAGATCACCGCAAGGCAACAAAAAATAGCCCCAGGGTAGCTGGGTAGGGCACATGTAATGCAGTTAATTAATTTACGGCAGTGCGATGCGGCGAATGAAACAAGTCGATTACTAGACGAGATCGCGAGCATGGCGACAACTAAGTATAGAGAGTTTTTTTTTGACAGATCTAAGTATAGAGAGTTAGTAATGTGCCTCCATGCTATAAATGGGCGCAATATGCCGAAGCTGCGGCGAGACTTCTGGCGACCACACTGCATCTGCTCCCTCCGTCTAGAAATAATAACGTATCTAGACATCTTTTAGTGTATAGGTTGAAAGTGAACATATACACTAAATGTCATTTAGATACATTCGTTTCACATAGCTAAAACGTCTTATATTTCTGAACGGAGGAAGTACGTGTTGGAATATTTGTCAATTTCACCATGAGATTAATTACCGAAATCAATATTATGTAAGCACTAGCAGATCTAAACATGCAGCCAAACAATCACATCTAGTAGATCTGAAAATCTAGCAAGAACTAGTGCATACAAACAGAAGAATAACACGTACAGGTTGACCGGTAAGGTTATCACCGTAGCAACACCTTGGTCCTGGTTGTTGTCGCCCATGGTGCTGATGAGGTCGTCGGTTGATAAAAAAGAACACGAACGGAGGCGAGCAGTCGCGCCGAGACGCTCTCTAAAAACCTTATCGTCCGTCTCCCAGTGCAGGATCTCAACGGATGGGCTTTCGGAGGCCTGCTCTCCCAGATAGCAGTGCACGCAGCCGCCGGAATGGGGAAGCCTAGAGAGCAGCGCAGCAAGAGAAACACACAGCGAGAGAGACTAAGAAAAGAACTGGATCTGTCTAGATCTGTCTGTCTCTCGTTCTATAGCCTGGGAGGTGAGCCGACCGAGTTCCCACGCGTTGGAATATAAGGACACGCGTCAAACATGCACACGAATGTTGACACGTACCCAGCAACTAGTGCACCAAGCAAAAATTTAGTCTTCCACAAAACGAGTTTCTAACTCGAACTCGATTCACGACAGCGGCGCAGCGTCTTGGCGGCGAGGCGGGCGGAGGAGGAGGAGTGCGCGTGGACTCCTTCTCTTCTCACTCACTTAGTGAGAGTGAAACAACTCACCTTATAAGCTGGTCCAACTCTCTCCCAAGTAGCAACGTGGGACTAAACTTTGTCTCCCACACAGCTCCCAAGCTGCCATAGTAGATGAGCCTTGAGATTTCAGGATTTATTAGACTAAATGGGCTGTCTATATGGGCCGCAGCCCATATAAATCTAACAATCCCCCACCAGATCTCAGAGGCACATCATATGGCACATTAGTTCCAATCACTGTTTAATATACCTGCAGTTCAGTTGAGACTGTTAAGTTGAACTTCCACCTAGACAAAGAGATTCGCTTACTACAACTGAACAATGGACGATGTCTTGAATTGCCAGTCTTGCGCAGCAAGTTTCACTCAATGCCATTACCGGTACTTGGCTGCCATACGCTACCCCTCGGGTGGAGCTTATAAGTCATACTTCTTGGCCTTTCATGAGCTTCCTAGAGATTCACCCAAATCTCATACACTGTGACCAGCAGTGTAGCTCATATAGGTGTGTTCTTTCAAGATCGCTCTGTAGGACAGCATCTTTGCTCCCAAGGAGACAGCTAGAACACATTAAGATTTAATCAACCTTCCTTACAGAATATTATGAGAGAATTGCATCTGCAGCGGAGTGGGAGTATTAAAAGTTTCTCTCAACTCAGTTTTTTCGGTTTGTTTTCCCAGGTCCTAATTCATAGGATCTCCGATCACATAGGTTGTGTTACCCCCTTGACAACTCACGTGGGTCTCAAACCCATCTCCCTCGATGCATTTTCTATCAAATTTCTTGATAGTCCTTTCGTAAAAGGATCTGCTAGATTCTTAGCCGTTTGGACATAATCCAATGCTATAACTCTGGACTTTCTCAGCTTTCTGACAGACTTTAGTCTTCCCTTGATATGTCTTGAACTCTTCATATTGTCTTTAGAACTGTTCACTTTGACAATCACAATTTGGTTGTCACAGTTCATAAGGATTGCCGGTATTGGGTTTTCAACCATAGGCAAATCTGTTAAGAGTTCACGAAGCCATTCTGCTTCGACAATCGCAGTATCTAATGCTGTGAGTTCTGCTTCCATAGTTGATCTTGTTAAGATGGCCTGCTTGCAAGACTTCCATGAAACAGCACCACCACCAAGAGTGAATATATATCCACTTGTGGCCTTTATCTCATCAGCATCTGATATCCAATTTGAATCACTATACCCTTTAAGTACTCTAGGATACTCGGTATAATGAATTGCATAGCTCATGGTTCCCTTTAGATAGCGCATTACTCTCTCAAGAGCATGCCAATGATCATCTCCCGGGTTGGCCACAAACCGGCTAAGTTTGCTCATAGCAAACGAGATTTCAGGCCTCGTAGTGCACGCTAAATACATAAGTGAGCCAATAATCTGAGAGTATCTCAATTGATCTCTAGCTGCCTTTCGATTCTTTCGAAGCAAAACACTAGGATCATAAGGTGTGGGAGAGGATTTGCAATCATCATATCCAAATTTGATCAACACCTTGTCTACATAATGTGATTGCACAAGTGTAATCCCATTATTCTCATCTCTCAGCAGCTTGATGTTTAAGATAACATCAGCGTCTCCAAGATCCTGCATCTCAAAACATTGATACAAGAAGGTTTTGACCTCATTAATCACTTTGAGACTTGTCCCAAAAATTAGTATATCATCAACATAGAGACATAGGACAACTCCCTCACCCCCACCATGGCGATAGTATACACATTTGTCGGCTTCATTTACAACAAAGCCCACAGATGTTAAAGTTCTTTCAAACTTCTCATGCCATTGCTTGGGAGCTTGTTTGAGGCCATACAAAGATTGCTTTAACTTACACACCTTTCTCTCTTGACCTTCTAGTACAAAACCATCAGGCTGTTCCATGTAAATTTCCTCATACAACTCTCCATTTAGGAAAGCCGTCTTAACGTCCATTTGATGAACGAGAAGACCGTGTGAGGCAGCCAGTGATAGTAGTACTCAAATTGTGGTCAATCTAGCCACAGGTGAGTAGGTATCAAAGAAATCTTCGCCTTCCTTTTGGGTATAGCCTTTAGCCACAAGCCGAGCTTTGTACTTTTCAATAGTACCATCAGCCCTAAGCTTCTTTTTAAATACCCATTTACATCCTACAGGTTTACACCCATAGGGACGTTCAGATATCTCCCACGTTCCATTAGCCAAGATGGAATCCATCTCACTTTGAACTGCTTTCTTCCAGTAGTCTGCATCCGCAGATGCAAAAGCTTCTGAAATAGAAGTGGGAGTGTCATCCACTAGGTACACAATGAAATCATTACCAAAAGATCTTGCGATCCTTTGTCTCTTCTCCTAGTGGGAGCTTCATTGTCATCCTCATCCGAATCTGAACTCTCATCATCTGATTGTTCATCAGTCTCTATGGGAGTTTCAGGTTCAGAAACTGGATCATATTCCTTATTAGACATGCTAGGCATCTCTCTCATAGGAAATATATCCTCAAAGAATGTAGCATCTCTTGATTCAAAAATGTTACCGACACTCATGTCGTCCATTTCAGATTTCACCACAAGAAATCTGTAAGCAATGTTGTGATGTAACATCCGAAAACTTTAATCCAAGGTTATTAAGATCCAAATCATCCAATTTAGGGTTAACAAAAACTTTTTATTATTAAAAGATATAAGAATGCATATGTGTGTGCATTAATTAGGAATTGATTTGAATTGCCATGATTGATTGTTCTATTGGTTGTAAAATGACTCTAAGGTGAATTACACATCATCTAGATCATTTCCAAGCAAAATCCCAAAGAAAAACAAATCAAAAAGAATTAATAATGGAAATGGTCACTTTTGCCATTTTAATCAACTAGGACACTTTGGGTGTTCCTAGGACTCAATTTCAAACAGAAACAATTCTAACTCTTTGCACCCCTTGCTAGTACAAGTAATGATGTACCAACGTCCACTCTGAATTCTTACAAAATCCTTCAAACTCTAAATTTAAATGACAATTGAAAATTGAATCAAGTGTATGTACCTAGATCACACTTTTTCAAAAACCACTCAAATGAACTCAAATTGAAAATCCCAAGCAACCAGGGATACTAAAGCATTAGACCAACCACTCCACCAAAAATATTTAAAAAATTCAAATCTTGGTATCATGCGGCCATTTGGTCGAACACTTGGCATGCACAGATTACACTCTAGTATAGCTTCACTGTTTCTACAGGATTTTGCAACCCATTTGACCCTAATTCACTCCCTCTATCCCTCCTTGATCTAACCAGGCCTTAAACCAGCCGTCCCCTAGTCCCTAGCCATAGTGGATCGCCACCCTGACGCCATACTCGCCGGCCAACCGTGCCCAAGCCACAGGAGACCACCAACCCCTCTCTGCCACTCTAGGAAGCAAGGCGTGATCACACCGCCGTCCCCTGTCCACCCCACGACCACTGCCACGCCCTAGACCACCGAGGACAAGCCTCGCACTAAGCTCTCTGTGCCGTGCCAGCGCACGCCAAAGCGCCATCCCCGACAACGCAGCACACGTCGCGCCTCGACCATAGCCCGCGCGTGCCGCTCCGCCTTGACCACAGCACCCCGCCAGACACGCTCATCCCCAGCCGGGCGACCCACAACCGCCGTGGACCATGTAGAGCACCGCCTCTGTCGCTCAGAGCGCGAGACGCTCCCGACCGCAATCCACCGCCCCTTGATATGTCCAAAATGTATCTACTTTCCCAAACACTTTTGCTATTGTTTCTCCTCTAAACTTGTGTGATTTGGATGCAACTAACGTGGACTGACGCTGTTTTCAGCAGAATTGCCTGGTGTGTCTACTTTTTGTGCAGAAAATCAACTATCAGGAAAAATCCCGGAAAATATGCCGAAAATCCTATTTCACCAGAAGACTCCCGGAGCCAGAATACGAGATGGAGGGGGGCTGGGCCCAGGCCACACCACCTGGCCGCGCGGGCTAGCCCAGGCCACGCCAGGGGGTGGTTTGGCTGCCCCAGGCTTCCCCTCGGTCTCCCTCTTCGCCTATAAGTTGCCTTCTGACCTAAAAACTCAGGGGGGGTCGACGTTTTTCCAGAAGGAGTTCTGCTCCACCGCCACCACCAGATTTCACGAAACAGCACCAGAAACTCCGTTCTGGCACCCTTCCGGGATGGGGAATTAGAGGAGATCATCGCCATCATCGCCACCATCGCTTCTCCATCGACCATCCATGTTTCCCCCATCTATGAGTGAGTAATCCCCCGCTGTAGGCTATGGGGATGGTAGGGATTGGATGAGATCGTTCATGTAATGGCATCAGATTGTTAGGGCATGGTGCCTAGTATCATTTATTAGTGCTTTATGACTTTGTTGCGACTTGTTGTGCTTAATGCTTTTCACTAGGGCCCCAGTGCCATGCTTTCAGACCTGAACATGTTATTGATTCATTATGATAGTATTGTTTATGGTCTTACCTGCAAGTTGTATACACACGTTGTTGTCTGGAACCAAAGGCCCCGAAGTGACAGAAATCGGGATAACCGGAGGGAATGGCTTTGATGTGAGGATCACATGTGTTCACGGAGTGTTAATGCTTTGCTCCGGTGCTCTATTAAAAGGAGCACCTTAATTGCCAGTAGTTCCCTTGAGGCCCCGCTGCAAACGGGCTGGTAGGTCAAAAGATGTTTTGCAAGTTCTCATTGCGAGCACGTATGACTATATATGTAACACATGCCTAGGATTATCTAGTATTTGGATGCTTTATCTTATTTATCTGCAATTGCCCTATGTTCTGATTGCTATGTGAATTGTCTTGTCCATGCAACGCCTGTCCATCCATCCCTATGCCTACTGCACTCGAATCCTACTGTCTACTGCTATTGTTACTGCTGTCTTTACTTTACTTCTGCTGCTACTTTACTATTTCTACTACAAAACTGTTGCTACTGATAAACTGCTGTGAGAAAAATTGTTTCTAGGTGCAGCTGAATTGACAACTCAGTTGTTAAGGCTTATAAATATTCTTTGGCTCCCCTTGTGTCGAATCAATAAATTGGGTTTCACTTCCCTCGAAAATACTGCGATACACCCCCTATACTTGTGGGTCATCAAGACTATTTTCTAGCGTCGTTGCTCGGGAGCATAGCTTTATTTATCAAGTTCACTTGGATTCTCTATTGTTCGCTGCTATCCATCCATCATGGATAAGTCTCGTGATGGCAAGTTTCCTATTTTACCATCCACTACAAGAAGAGGTACGGTTCTGAACACCTCTGCTGCTCTTGATTCACCATCTATTATAAGTAAGCTTGTTACACCACCACATACACATGCTACACACACTGCTACTACTACTGAATCTGAAGCTTCTGATGCTTATGATGCTGCTTCTACTATGCTTCATAAGAGTGGTTCATTAGGTCCTTTCCTAGATACTACGATTGCTAGAACTATAGCTAGAAATACCGAAACTCCTAATGAAGACACTACCACACCTGTTAGTTCACCTGAGTCTAGTGAAAGTTATGATATTGAAGATGGTTATGTTGAAATGACCGATGAATTTATTAAAGAATGTAAAAACACCCATGATAGGAGCGCTGCTAAGAGTCTCCTTGAGAGGCGTACTATTAGACCCAAATTGTCTCATGTTGCTAAGTTTGTTGCTTCTCCCATAAACATTATAGATGAAGATTATAATTTCTCTCTCAATCTATCTTACATAGCTATTGTCGAGAAAGAACCTTTTTATGGGACTAAGAATGAAAGTGCGGTAGCACATATGAATGAACTTTCTACCATGAGTGGCTTGTTTTCTGATGATATTAAGATGTGTACTTACTTTGTTGTTAAGATTTTCCCCTACTCACTGAAAGGAGAAGCTAAAACTTGGTTTAGTAATTTACCTCCTGGATCTATTGATAGCCCTGATTGCTTGATTAGTACCTTCCTGCAGAAATATTTTCCTCCTAGTGCTAGACATGCTATTTTGCAGGAACTTTTTGATTTTAAACAGGGAGAAAAAGAGGTATTGCCTGAATCTTGGGCAAGGTTTTGTGCTTTGATTCATGCACAAGATGGAAGTCCATTACCTAAGAATGAGCTTCTTGATATATTTTATAATGGACTAACCGAAGAATCTAGGACATACCTAGATAGTTGTGCTGATTGTGTTTTCAGGAATAGGACTCCCAAGGAAGCTGAGGAATTAATGGCTAAAATAAGCAAGAATTGTGAAGATTGGACTCCTCCTAAACAAGCTATACCTGAAGTAATTGTACCTGAACCTACTATTCCGGTACCTATTCCAACATCAAAGTAGAGGGGAGTTATTGAACTAAATGATGAAGTGATGAAGGAAGCTAAGAAATGTCTTAAGGAGAAGGGAATTAAAGCTGCAGATGTCAAGAATTTATCTCCTATAGAAGAATTATGTAAGCCTATTCCCTACTCATCCACTATCGAGGTACACTCTCTCCAACACTTTGATGAAGGTGATATCCCTTATTCTAAACCTCTTGATCAATTCTTAGAAGAATTCGATATCTTTATTGTTAAGCAAGATAATTTTAATAAAAGGGTGCAAAATCATCTAATGGAAAACACTAGAGCATTGTTGAGTTGAAAGATATTGTGGAAAGAACCTATAATGATGTTAAAATGATTGTTAAACAATTTCAAATGGTTCAAACTCAAATAGATCAACTCATTAAAGTGCAAAAAGACTTGCTAGTTAATGCTGCTAAAGAAAAACATGCTTATGGAATTAGAACTAGAAGTGGAGCTGCTACCCAGGATCCTCTTTATCCTGAGGGGCATCCCAAAATAATTGAGAAGGATTCTCAACAAGCTAAAAATAGTGGCTCTACTTGTAAGAAAAGGAAAAAGAAACATAAAACTGTTGTAGAACCCTCTGAACCTACTATAGATCCTAATAGTATATCTATCTATGATGCTGAAACTGAAAGTGGTAATGAAGAAAATGAAGTTCCTAATGAAGAAAAAGTTGAAGAAGAACCTGAAAACCACACTAAGAATACTAAATACACTAAAGAAGATTTTATTGCTAAGAAACATGGTAGTGAAAGAGAACCTTGGGTCCAGAAACCTATGCCTTTCCCTGATAAGAAACACAAGTCAAAGGAAGATGAACACTATAATAAGTTTTGTGAGTGGATGAAACCTTTATTCCTGCAAATTCCTTTGACTGATGCTATTAAATTGCCTCCTTACTTAAAGTATATGAAGGATATTGTCTCGAATAAAAGGAAGATCCCTAATGAAGAAATTTCTACCTTGCTTGCTAATTATTCCTTTAATGGTAAGGTTCCAAAGAAACTTAGAGACCTAGGAATTCTAACTATCCCTTGCTCTATTAAGAATAGTTATGTTAGAACTGCTTTGTGTGATTTGGAAGATGGAGTTAGTGTTATGCCTTTCTCTCTCTATAAGAGGCTTCAACTAGAAAAATTAATACCAACTGATATATCTTTGCAAATGGCTGATAAATCTACCACTATACCTGTTGGTATATGTGAGGATGTACCTATTCAAGTGGCTCATAATTGCTTGATATTAACTGATTTTGTTGTGCTTGAAATGCCCGAAGATGATAATATGTCTATTATTCTTGGGAGACATTTTCTTAATACTGCAGGAGCTGTTATTAATTGTAATCAAGGAAAGGTGACTTTCAATGTTAATGACAAGGAACATACTGTCTATTTCCCCAAGAAGATTGAAAGGACTTATGGTTTGAATTCAATTGAACATGTTGAGGGCATTCAAGTTGGAGAAATATATTGTCCCATAACAAGAGAAAAAATTGAAACTATTATGATTGGGACCATTGCTATCAAGGTCATTAGTGGAATGCAAAGTTTTGTCTCATATGAAATTGTTTTGGTAAAAAGACCTGGTCAACCTTGTTAACAAAAGGATTTCATTGAACAAAACAATGTTTTCACTATGATTATCTCCGTTTACTTCTATTGCTATCCATTTTAGTTTTTGTCTTCGTTTAGTTTTCTTTGTTGTTAGTTGCTTGCATGATAGAGTGTCTTAGAACTTCTGTATTTCTAGATTTGTTTTGTCCTTGAATCATTTTTCCAAAAAAAAATCCATCTGTCAAAAAATCATTCTTCTATTCCTGAAAATTGCCCAAAAATAAAGTGTCTCGAAAAATTCCAAAAAATTCATATTAAATTTTTACATGAAAAAAGGGGCAGAGGAGTGCCTGGGAGGTACTAGGGGGACCCACCAGGCAGGCACACCACCTGGTGGCGCGGCCTGCCCTGGGTGGCGCCATGCCCTAGTGTGGGCCACCCCTGGCCCTCCACTAGCTCTCTCACTTGCCACTTTCTTCTCTCTCCCGAGTAAGCTCCAGTTCATTGCTCAAAATCGCGTTCTTGCTGTGCTTGCTCTCGATTTTTTTCGATCTCCTTGCTTAGCCCATCTTTCTTGCTGAAATTTGGAGCATTTGTTCCCTGGTATGTGACTCCTCTCCTTGTCCAAATAGATTTGAGTTTAGTGGATTATATCTTGAGTATTTTGCTGCTGTAGGTGACAGGTTTTGAGGGCTTGTAGGCTTGTTTGATGCTTAGAGATATAGTTTTGTTGCATGTTTAGGCCTCTTACAAGTCCCTATGAGTAAACTCCTTCATTATATTTACTTTGCAATCACTTGTTTAATAGGTGTTTAAAATTCAGAATAGAAGATGAGTGAGCACCACCTAAACCAACATGAACTATGGGTGCCTGAGATCATGAAGGTCCACCGGGAGGAGGAAGTTTTTCGCTCCATTTATCCATGTTCTGAGTTCATGAGAGCTATAGGAATTCTCCAAGATTTCCACACTTTGGTTTCTAATGCAGGGTTAGAGCACTTTTTGGAAAATGAACCTTGTCAATTTGTGAAGCTAACCATGTCTGCGGTGCAGGACTTCCAATTTAGTCACTCTTTGCCTAACCCCATGGTCCATTACAAAATTTACAATATTGTTGTCGACCTTTCTCTTGATGATTTTTGTGCAGCTATTAAGGTACCTCAATGGGGATCATGTAGAAGGATTAAGGAGCGACCTGAACCACTCATGGATTTATACGCAGAAATTTGCCAAGGGAGCAGCTTCTCAAAGGAGAATGGAAAAATCCGTAACATTCATCTTCCCTCCATTCGTTACTTTGCCTACTTTGTTGCCAAGTGTGTTCTTGCTAGGAAAACTGCCAATAAGTTATCTTCTTATGATCTAGCATTTATCTCTGTTGCTCTTAAATGAGATAGGTCTTACAACTTAGGTGCTTTGATAGCTTTCCGTCTTGCTGCTAACCATGAGAAAGGTGGAATTTGTGGAGGCCTAATTGCTTCTCGTTTACTAGCATTGCATGGTGTAGTGCCTCATCATCTAGACCTACAGTTCCCCATAGAAAGGCTTGATTTCAATTCCATGATACAGCATAAGTTTGTTTCCTCGTGGGCTAGTATGAGTGAGTTATCTATGAAATAACCTTTCTCAAAGCTGGTTGGAGAAAGAGCAAGTCCGAGCGTGTTGTTCTTTTGCCTGCACCTGTTTTGTTGAACCTTGATAACAGGGAAGGATGGTCCCTCACTGAGGAGGAGCTTGACATGTACTTGGGAGAGCTCTCCCAACAGGAGCAGGACACTAGAAGGGAGGTCACGGATGATTCGGTCCAGCCCTCGAATGAGGGAGAGTCTTCATATGAGCAGCCTGCTTATGATTGGGGAGCTTTTTCTTCTTCCCACGGGCCCAACTACGACCATTCTTATCATTATCCGCCTGCTTGGAACCCTTACCCGTATCTAGATTGATACCCACTTAGGCCAAAAGCCTAAGCTTGGGGGGAGGTACGCCGACACCGCACTCATCTCCTTATCATGTTGCGTCGGTACTTTGTATATTCATGTTTCACTCTCTTTTTAGTTTTCATTCTTTCTTTGCTTTTGCTTTCTAAAACACAAAAACACCAAAAATATTTTTGTTGTTTCTTTTTGGGTTTTTTCTTCTTTTTTGCCTTGGTTTGCTTTTCCCTTTTGCCTTGTTTGAACTATTCGAAAAACCCAAAAAGATTTTGCTTTGCTTGTTTTTCCTCTTTGGTTCTTGTTTTAAAAATCAAAAACACCAAAAATATTTGTCATTCTTCTTTGGTTTTGTGAGTTTGTTGCAGGGTTCAGCAGTCCTCAGTGAATATTGGTTTCATATTATTATTCAAGCCACACAAGTGAAGAGCAATAATGAGGATTAATGACAACTTGAGGCGTGGTAAGAGGCTGGTAACGAACTCTATTTGTTTTCACTTTTGTACATATACTCATCATTGTGGGCATGCTTAGCCTGTTCGTGTAGGGTGTATGTTATCTTTGGATGCTTAGTGGTTCTTGCTTTCTTATGATTAGCTCTAGTTTGCTAATAGTTTGTAGCTTGTCTTATGAACGTTTGCCTGCATTATTCTATTCATAACTTGGGATGACACCGTGGTATCCTCCTCTGAATGTTTCATTTGAATTGACTTGGCACATTCTCACGCATGCACATGACTATAATAATCAGTTAAGCCTTGATGAATTATTTTGCCTTGAGGATCTTGAATCACTTCCATGCCATGATTAGTCATGTTTTGTTGCAAGCATGATTATGATAGCTATTGCTCTCTTGTTTGTCGCTCCCTTACTATTGCTAGCCTTCACTTACACTGAGTATGTTTTACTCAAGTTTCCAACTCCCTAAACCAAATATCTCCAAAGTGTCCACCATACCTACCTATTAGCATCATTTGCTACTTCCGTGCATATTCAATATGCCTTGTTTTCTTCCGAATAAAATGTTTGCTTGTTATGAGAAAGTTAGTTAGTAAATCTCTCACAAACTTGATGACACACTTTATTTTGTTGCACTTAATAAACCTGAACCATTGCGTCCTTCTTTGTTGCGTATATGTTTGCACTTTATAAGTTGAAGTTAGCAGAACCATGTATCATGGGGAACGCTTTCAACATTTCATTGGTACTTAGTACCTCGTTGATATCATGTTCTTTTGCTTATGGATCCCGGCGGTGTGAAATAAAAGTGAAACTTGTAAGATCATGGAATTTGTATGTATGTTAGAGAAACGCCAGGGCCGCTAGCCTAAGCCATGCCTAATCATGGTGGAAACTTGCAGCATAACCGTAATGAGCATTCTATGAAGCATCCTCAATACAAATCTATGCATATAGTAAATAAAAAGATTGCTGAGATGCTTATTGTCTGCTTGCCTTGTCATTTTGATTATGGGACAGTTCCTGTGTCATGTGCAAGGGGTACCCTGTTGGCGGTTCTCTATGATACGTATATACTTACAATGACAAGGGCTTACTTGTGACTGAAGTTGAGTAGCATGAGGATCAGTCTTCGTAAGTAAGGTGCATGAGACTTCGATTTATAACTTGTTAAGCATATCCTCTTACTTGTGACTGAGCTGAGGCTACCTCTCAATGTTGTCCACCTATGCAGTGCCCAGGATGGCAAATGGCCATGGCTGGGAGGCCAAGCTCATAGGAGAGGTGCTTATGCTAGGGTGTGTAATTGAAAGGTTATGTTTGATTATCCGCATACTAAGTATGATGATTCAGGATTATCCCTGACGGATGTATCAAATCTTGTGGTGAAAGTGTACCACCTCTGTAGAGTGTCAAACTATTCGAATAGCCGCGTCCGCGGTTATGGACAGTTGGAGTGGCCATACTGTTCCATCGTCAGATGTTTTCAAAATGACTTATGAAATGAATGATGGCTTTGACTTGACCACAACAGGGTTGTGACTATGAAACTAGCTTCCCAACTTAAGTGATTTTAGAACTTTATTTTATCTTTCTTTGTCTCTCAACTCAGCTTAGGTTTCAAACTTAACTTTGCAAATAAACCTAGAGTTAGCATTTCTACTAGAACTACCTTACTTGTTATTGATAGTTTGTGAGTACTTAAAGAGTACTCATGGCTTTTGTCCCTGGCTATTCTCATGGCCAGACTATGAAGAGGACTACCAAGATGAAGGACAACAGGACGGCTATGATAACTAGGACTATCTCTCATCGTCAGCATTGCCTGTGACCATGAAGATGGACCCCACCGCTACGCTTATTATTCCGCTGGTTGTTTGTATTAAGACTGGATCATGAGATCCTTTATTTGTGTAAGACCTTATTATGGTTTGTAATGGATGATGTACTATGATATCCAATCTGTTATGTCTCGCAAAAATGGTAATCCTGGGATTGCGATGTATGGCATAATAGGCATCTGGGATTAAAAATCCGAGTGTTGACATGTGAGAAGCATAGCCAAGAAAGACACAATCCACAGTTTTCGGTCCAAGCTTACGCTTCTTGTTGATTTGCACGTTGACTTTTGCCAAACAACCCCAAGTACGTAAGTAAGAGAGTGTCAACCTTTTTTTCCCCATTCTTCAAATGGTGTAATCTCTTTATTCTTAGTTGGAACACGGTTTAGGACATGACATGAAGTCAATATAGTCTCCCGCACCATTCCTTGGATAAACCGGCAGTGTCTAATATGGCGTTAACCAAATTTGTTAGAGTCCGGTTTTTCCTCTCAACAATCCCATCGGATTGAGGGGAATTGGGAGGTTTCCTCTCATGAATAATACCATGTTCCGAACAGAATAAATTGAACTCATTAGAAAAGTACTCTCCACCACGATCAGACCGAATTCTTTTGATCTTTCTCTCAAGTTGATTTTCAACTTCTGCTTTATAGATTTTAAATAAATCAAAGGCATCGTCTTTAGTTTTCAAGAGATATACATAACAGTACCTAGAATCATCAATCAATGTCATGAAATATTTATTTCCACTAATTGTCAACACACCATTCATCTCACATAGATCTGAATGTATGAGCTCAAGAGGTGCCAAGTTTCTTTCGTCTGCAGGCTTGTGAGGCTTGCGAGGCTGCTTTGCTTGCATCCAAGCATGGCACTTAGAGCCTTTGACAATAGTAAATTTCGGAATTAAACTCAGACTAGCAAGCCGCGACAGACAACCGAAATCAATATGACAAAGTCGTGAATGCCAAACATTAGTTTCATTACTAGTAGTGCAAACATGGTTCACTACATCATCACATAAGTCTACCAATGAAAAACGGAACATGCCTCCGCATTCATAGCCCTTTCCAACAAAGGTTCCATACTTAGACAATAAAACTTTATTGGACTCAAATACCAACTTAAACCCATCTTTCATAAGATGAGAATCAGTAACGAGATTCTTCTTGATAGAAGGGACATGCTGCACGTTCTTCAATTGCATGATCTTGCTCGAGGTAAACTTCAGATCTACCGTGCCAGCACCAAGAACAGTAGCATGTAACCCGTTCCCCATCATGACTGAGGAATCTCGAGCCTGATAAGAGGTGAACATGAAAATGTCAGCACACACATGAACATTGGCACCCGTATCAACCCACCATTCTGTGGGTTGAAATACTGAAAGAACAGTAGGTAATAAATTACCGTACCCAGAACCTGAAGTTCCTGCATCAGTATTGCCAATGACCATGTTGATAGATTTAGAACTCTGTCCAGCCTGACCCTTCTTGCCTTTCTTCTGTGGACAACGATGAGCCCAATGGACAATCTCGCCACAAACCCAGCAAGGTTCTTTCTTTTCCTTTCTTTGCCCCTTCTTCTTCTTGAAGTTGTTAGTCTGGCAGACTTTGTTATTTCCTTTGGACTTGTGGGCATTTTTCTACACCATATTGGCAGCAGAATGTCCCTCGGCTCCACTAGTGTGTTTGTCCTTTGCCCTCGCCTTCTCTTCAACATCCAGAGAACCAATAAGGTACTCAACAAAGAGCTCATGCCTCTGATGTTTCAGAGAAGTGGCAAAGTTCCTCCACGAAGGGGGAAGCTTAGCGACAATGCATCCCGCGACAAATTTGTCCGTAAGCACACACTTGAGGAGTTCGAGTTCCTTTGCCATGATATGTAGCTCATGAGCCTGTTCTACTACAGATCGGTTTTCAACCATCTTGTAGTCATTGAACTGCTCCATAGCATACAGTTCACCACCGGCATCGGCAACACCGAACTTAGCGTCCAGCGCATCCCACAGTTCCTTGGCATCACGGATATGCAAATATACATCAACCAACTTGTCTCCAAGCACACTGAGTACAGAGCCCACAAAAAGTACAGTGGCCTCCCTGAATGCTCTCTCTCTTCCTCGAGAGTAAGCGGACCTTTGGGAGTGCCATCTGCAACCTTTTCTATGCCCATTGCAGTGAGCGACAAGAGGGTTTTCCCTTGCCATCTCTTAAAATTAGCACCCGTAAAAGGGCTCGGTTTGAGCGATGCAGCAAAGGCAGATGATGAAAATTGCCTAAATAAATAAGGTTTTTGGATTGTTGGAATATTAGGCAATTTCACCATGAGATTAATTACCGAAATCAATATTATGTATGCACTAGCAGATCTAAACACATGCAGCCAAACAATCACATCTAGGAGATCTGAAAATCTAGCAAGAAGTAGTGCATACAAAGAGAAGAATAGCACGTACAGGTTGACCGGAAAGGTCATCACCGCAGCAACACCTTGGTCCTAGTTGTTGTCGCCCATGATGCTGATGAGGTCGTCGGTTGATGAAGAACAACACGAACGGAGGCGAGCAGTCGCGTCGAGACGCTCTCCAAAAACCTTATCGCCCGTCGCCCAGTATAGGATCTTAACGGACGGGGTTTCAGAGGCCTGCTCTCCCGGACAGCAGTGCACGCAGCCGCCGGAATAGGGAAGCCTAGAGAGCAGCGCAGCAAGAGGAACACACAGCAGGAGAGACTAAGAAAAGAACTGGATCCATCTAGATCTGTCTGTCTCTCGCGCGTTGGAAGATAAGGACACGCGTCAAACATGCACACGAATGTTGACACTTACCCAACAGCTGATGCACCAAGCAAAAAATTTAGTCTTCCACAAAACGAGTTTTTAACTCGAACTCGATTCACGAAATGCGACGCACATCCGTGCGGGCGAGGCGAGGTGGGCGGCGGAGGAGGAGGAGTGCGTGTGGACTCCTTCTCTTCTCACTCACTTACTGGGAGTGAAACAACTCACCTTATAAGCTGGTCTAACTCTCTCTCAACTAGCAATATAGGACTAAACTTTGTCTCCCACACAGCTTCCAAGCTGCCATAGTAGAGGGCCTTGAGATTTCAGGATTTATTAGACTAAATAGGCTGTCTACATGGCCGTAGCCCATAGCCCATATAAATCTAACAGTACGTGACTAGTTCTTACACGGCCTTGTTATTATATTAATATAGCGGGAAAATATTCTGTTACTATACGGCTTGGTTTCTTCTCCTAGGTGCGATGTTTTTTAGTCGAGATTGGTTACTCTTTCCACGTTCCGTCCTTCGATCGCGTCTACTAGCTCATTCCATCAGAGCCGACCGATCAACGAGCATGCATGGTCCCGACTCCCGACGCCGACAGGGGCTAAGATGTTTGAGCAATGGATGGGCATGACTACGAGCAGTGGCGCCGATGAGAGTAGGCCGGGGTGCTGCCGACGAACGGGGAGGCTTTTCTCTAACCTACAGGCCACGAGGCCACGTACGGCTACAAACCAGGCCCTGTAGCGTAGCGTGTCGCTGGTGGCATGCTACTAGTACCGGCTATGATATGAGCCAATGGCCACATGCATGTAGCGCCGCTAGAATCACTCGAGCTACTATTGCACTTGGCAGATGGGCACGCAGCATTAATGTTCCCCAGAAACATGGCTCCTCGCCCCCATCTAATGCATGCATGCTGCCCTCTGACAGAGATCAGCACACACGCATCCATCGGTGAATTTGACTACAGCGCGACCTGCCTACATGTGCCGTTTTGGAGCTCAAGACGAAAATAAAATGTTCATTCACCGGCCGATCCGACCACAGACAGTCCGACTCGGTCCGGCCGGAGGCCTGAACAGCCAAAACCCGCCCCATCAATCTGGCTCAAACGACCACGTTTGTCTGAACGAACTCATTCCTCGTCAAAAAGTGCGTTGGGAATGTGTCGCTGCGGACACTGCATGTGTGCTCCCTCGTCTTCTCGCGTCCTCTAGGCCCGCCTGGTGACAACACAATGGCACTAGTCACCAACACAAACGCCATTGATGGAGTACGCTGGCTCCTAGTCTAGCTGCACCACTTGACACCGGGCTAGTTGTTGTCGGATTGAAGACATGTACGCCGAGAGGGGGTTCTCGAAGCGTGTGGAGAAAAGGGGGTGTGAGGCGATGATATTTCGGGATGCTGAGCACACAAGCTTTATCCAGGTTGTTGGGTCGCTCGCTCTCCTCTCCTCCTCACGGAAAAAAGAGACGGTGGCGGCTCCCCCTCCCTCCAGATCTCAACCGGCGAGAGCTCTGGTTCCCTCTTCCTCCGCTTGCCGCTCCGGTGGTAGGAGAGAGGGGGAACCTCGTTTCTGGGGAGCATGGGGACGTCCCTCGGTCGACGTGCCACATCGACATGTGCCTCGATGCGTGCAGCAGGCCTGTTCAACGACTCACAGAGCCTCGTTGGCGTTGGTGCTATTTTAGATCTTGCAGTGTTGGAGGTTCGACGTCTATTCCAGCGTGCATCTCGATGGCGCTGGAGTTGGGCAGCGGCCGCTAGCTTCGGTGGTTGCAGGAAAACCTAGGGATCGTTTTGTATTTCTCGGTCTCTTAGTATTTTATCTGCATTGTTTCCAGGATAATCATTGTACCACAGTTTGTCTTTTAGTTTCCACATGTGTTGCTCTATGTAACTTGATTTTCGATTAATGAAATATGTGGTTGCTCTAAAAACTTTACCCAGGTTCGAATTCACCGACGGTGGACGGATTCTACTCCCGCTAGCAATCCGGTAATACGGAAGAGCTGGAAGTACATATTACAAGAGAGGTTTGCATGTGCGAGTTGAGGTTGTAAGTTGTGGGTGCCCTAAAGGCTGGTCCCTAGGAACATAGGCGGAGCCAGAAGGGGGTCGAGGCGGGTCGACCGACCCGACTCAATTCTAGCAATCAAAATATCGTGTACGCTTCAGCCTAGACAGGGAAAAAAATCCCGTCGCCCAACCAAATCGTGTACCCTTCAGCGGTTAAGCCCCCGACCTTCGCCAGGCCACAAACCCTCTCTGGCAGCGCGCCCATCCCCAATCCCGCCGCCACGAAACGCATGTCCGACGGCGCGTCCTCGACCCCGCGTCCCCGCTCTCCCGCACCCTCGTTCCCGTGCCCGTCCCCGGGTTCCGTTCCCGCGTCCAGCTCACCCCACCTCGGATCCTTGCCCTGTCGCCCGCAACAAGATGAAGAGTTGTCCGGCCGGTCTCCCCAGAGCCTCGATGGACGCCGACAAGGAGGCTTCCTGGATTGAAGAAGAGGAGGTAGCTCAAGCTGCCCTGTTGGTAGAAGAGGAAGAGGCGGCGAGGAAGAGGGCACATGTAGAGGTTAAGTTTTCACCTTTATATTCAGTTTTGATGTCTATTTATCTAGTAATTAGTAGTGTCCAATTAGTAGCTCTGAAATCTTTGCTCATAGTTTCTTTTCGTTTTCAATGTTCTAGGCAAATGTTCATGAAATCTTTGATCTAGCAAATGTCGTTGCCGATCCCCTAGAGTCCATAGACTAATTGATTTAGATGGTACCTTGAAATTAGAGATAAAATGAGATGGCCATATTTATCAGAGGCCATAATTGTTTGATTAGACACAGTATTCTCAAAATAAAATTTGGTCCGAATTGGTGGTCATTTCTAGATGCATGGTATACCAATTATGATTGGTTAGAGTATAGTGTGGAGAAGGTTGCTGCATATTGTTTCCATTGTTTTCCTTTAACACAAGATACAGTACGGTTAGCACACTTGCTTTAGCATTACCCGTGGCAACATCAATTAAGAGGGTTTTCTCGGTCATCAATATTTTACATTCGGATCTTCGAAACAAGATAGTGGATGATTGACTCAATGATTTGATGATTTTCTATGTTTAGAAAGAGATATTTGCAAAAATTGTTGACAAGAAGACCATGCCACGTTTCCACTCCTATAATAACCGTAGATGTCATCTTTGTAACAATCCAACATTAAGATCCAACGAAGGGTAGAATTAGGAATCTAAGTTTGTGCATGCATGTATCTGTAAAAATCAGGGTAAATTTTTCGCCAAACAAAAACCTAAAGGGATCAGAGTTTCTTTCACTAACTAGAGGTAGGAATAGCTCTTGTTAGTGATTGCTATGAATTTTGACATGACCTTTAGGAATTATTAAGTTTTTGGGGAAGTTACTTTGCATTCAAATTTGAAATTAAAACCAATTTGAAAGTATTTGAAAATTAGTAGTTAGTAATATTGAATTGTTTTCCAAAATTCCTTATTAACATTGTTTGGTTAAATTATAGATACAGTAGACAACAATAAAGATTTAAGACCAGGAAAACTAAATAAGAAATGGAATCTTATTTCTTGATTACATAATAATATTACAAATGGTGATAAATACACCAAAAAAACTGAATATTGTAGAAAATAGAAATAAAACTTTATTAACTTATAACAATATCTTTACAAGATTCTTTACAAAAGAATAAAAAGAAGGTTACAATTAAAACCTATACTACATATCTATTCCTATACTAAATCTTGTATATCCAGATCTTGTTCCTGCAATTCAGAAAAACAACTAAATGAAATAAGGGGTTAGTAGTTAGTTAAGTTTACTCTCAGTGGTGAACAGTGAAGTGCACTGTTCATATTACATCGTTGAGTAATTAATAAAGGGGCAAGTTTCACCAAAGGTGTAGTATCTGTTCTTTTAAGCAAATAACCCAAATGCCACATTAGAAGCCAAGTAGAGAGAGGCAAGTTTCACGAGGCCAATAACAAGTAAACGGGTAAAAGTGAAAGTCAGATTACTTGAGCTGATCCACATGAATAGCTCACACAGACACACATCTGAGTCACCTAAATGCATGCAATGTGCTGTCCAAACAGCAACAGAAGTACAAACACTCAAACAGGGCACCCTGCCGAAGCACAGTACAGGAAACTCATTTCACCTTCTCAAGCACACACCAGGAGCTCAATGAGCTTGCCAGATCCAGATAAATCCAGCAGCTAATTCACCAAAACAACCACCAGTTCATCACAAAATGGTGACTTAAGGAGGGGGTGGTACAGGAGGATAGCAATAGCAAGTTCAAGATCACAGGAGGCTGGGAGGAGAAGGACATCACCAGGAGGTGCATACCAAGATAGACACAGCACCAGCAAGCAACTTGTGTGGTGATTTGATACAAAACCATCACATGCTAAATCTATGTTGAGCATGTGTTGTTTCATATAAGATCTTCTCAGAGTGCACCCAAGTGGGGTGTATCCATCACATAAGAGATTAAAAGGGCCAAACTATCTATCTTTGCAAACCACTCCAAGATCTCAGCCTGTCCATCACTGATCTTGGAGAATAAAACATGTTTTTACATCCACATGTACAACAGCTTTAACTGAATGCTTCTGGGCACATCCAATGGGTGGTAGCACTTCAGAAGTGGTTCACCTTAAAGCTCTATACTACACATCATGGGTTACCAAATCATTTTCTTAAAGGCTATGAGAATCATTGTCCTAAACTGATTACTGATGGCTCAATGCACGGCGCCCAGAAAAATGCTTGATGGCGGTGTTGATGTAGAGCTCGTTGGGAACCCCAAGAGGAAGGTATGATGAGCACAGCAGCAAGTTTCCCTTAGTTATGAAACCAAGGTTTAATCGAACCAGTAGGAGCAAGGAAACACCTCAAAGGTGTTACTAGCTGAGCTTTGGCAGGGCGCACTACCGGTGCTAGTAGCAACGTGGAGACCAGCACAACACAACCACAGAACTTTGTCCCCAACTTGCGATGAGGTTGTCAATCTCACCGTGTTTTGCGGAAAACATAGGATTAAACATATCGAATGGAAAGAAGTAAAAGTTTGCAAAAAGTAAACACAAAGCAGAAATAGTTTATAGATTGTATGTAAAGAAAAGGACCAGGATCCTTAATTCACTAGAGGTGGCTCTCCTTAGATAGATAACATGCTGGGTGAACAAATTACAGCGGGGCAATTGACAAACACCGAGAATGCAATACATGCATATACTAATCATCTTGACTCCTTTGAGACTTGATTGGGCAATACAACATAATACATAGACCGCCATCCAACTGCATCTATGACTAATAATCCACCTTCATGTTATCATCCGAACCCCCTCTAGTATTAAGTTGCAACCAATAGATTATTGCTTTACGAACTGCATGTAAGGTAAACAATACGATTGCTCTATGAACAAAGGATTGTTGTTTTCTCCCTAGTAGCAACAGCACATCTAGTACCTTAGAGATTTCTGTCACTTCCCAGATTACCAGAGGCATGAACCCAGTATCGAGCATAAATACAAACTCTTGGAGTTGCTAGCATCTACTTGGCCAAGATAGCTACTAACAACGGAAAGCATGCAAGATCTCAAATAACAAAGACATGATAGAATCAACAATCAATCTGAACTAGCATCTCAATATCCATCGGATCCTCGCAAACACAACATGTATGAATTACAAATAGATGATCTTGATCATGAACGGAGCTCACAAGATCTAAACATGAAAGCACAAAGGAGGAGAAACCAGCCATCTGGCTACTACATGGATCCGTAGTCCAAGGATGAACTACTCACGCATCACACCGGAGGCTTGCATGGTGATGAAGAAGGCCTCCAGGGTGAATTCCCCTCTCCGGCAGGGTGCCGGGAAGAACTTCAGATCCCTCCCGATCTAGGGACAGAGACGGCGGCAGCTACAGACTCTTTTGTGGATTTTTGGTCGGGTCCCTAGGGTTTTCGTCCCGAGGGCAACTTATAGGCGGAAGGAGAGGACGAGGGGGTGCTAGGGGCGGCCAGACCACCCCCTGGCACGGGCCAGGCCTGGCCGCGTGGCCAGGTGGTGTGGCTGTCCCCCAGCCCTTCTCCGTCTCGTATTCTGGCACTTGATCCCTTCCAGAAAAATAGGCACTTTGGCTTTTGTCCCGTCCAATTCCAAGAATATTCATTTTCTGACTTTTCTGGAACCAAAAACAACAGAAAACAGACAGCTGGCATTGTGGCTCTTGTTAATAGGTTAGTCCAAGAAATCATAATAAAAGTACTCCAAAGTTGGAACAAAACACAAGAAAGTGGATAAAACCAAGCATCGAACATCAAAAATTATAGATACATTTGCAATGTATCAACATCCCCAAGCTTAACTCCTGCTCGTCCTTGAGTAGGTAAGTGATAAAAAGAAATAATTTTTGAGGTGACATGAACCATCAAAAACTTGATCAAAGTATTTGCAAAACATTCAAAGCTGGGAACATAGTACTTCAATCATAACATGAAAGACAAAGTTCTAGCAATAAGCAAAGAAACTATGATGCAACATGAAAAGGCACAAACAAAAGATTCATGAATAACATGCTTTGCAAGACGTTTGTTTGTTTCACATAAAGAAAACATAGCATAAAAGTATTCAGCTTGTCCCTCAATAGAGTAGCAAATATAAATGTATAGGACACCTTCAAAGTTCATAAGAGTGACTAGATACAATAGTTTCAAACAAGCAATAACAAGTTATGCATCAATCAACTAGTCTTGGGACAATGCACATAGAACTAAGAATGGCCACTATGCTCTCAAAGTAAGTGCATAAAGATAGAAGGTGGAGACTCAATATAATGGTGGAAGAAAGGCCTTTGTAAAAGGAAGGAGGGATTCAAGTCTCATAAAGAGCTTCCAAAAATTATGGTACTTATAGCTTTCAGCTCTCATTGCCCCTATCATAAGCATCTTGAAGGTGGTTAAGGTTAAAGTGACACAACTAAGAGGATATGCTTGACAAGTTATAAACCGAAATCTCATGCCCCTTACTTACGAAGACCGATCCTCATGCTACTCAACTTCAGTCACGAGTAAGCTCTTGTCATTGTAAGTATATGTGTATCATTAAGAACCGCCAACGGGGTACCCCTTGCACATGATACGGGAGCTTTCCCATAATCAAAATGACTAGGCAAGCAGACAATGAGCATCTCAGCGATCTTTTTATTTGCTATTTGCATAGGTTTTTATTGAGGATGCTTCATAGAGTGCTCATTATGGTGATGCTGCAAGTTTCCACCATGATTAGGCATGGCTTAGGCTAGCGGTCCAGGCGTTTCTCTAACACACATACAAACTCCATGATCTTACAAGTTCCACTTTTATTTCACACCGCCGGGATCCGTAAGCAAAAGAACATGATATCAACGGGGTACAAAGTACAAGTGCAATGTTGAAAGCGTTCCCCATGAAACATGGTTCTGCTAACTTCAACTTATAAAGCGCAAGCATATACACAACAAAGAAGGACCCAATGGTTCAAGTTTATTAGAGGCAATAAAGTAAAGTGTGCCATCAAGTTCGTGAGAGCTTTAATCACTAGTTTTCTCATAACAAGTGGAAGGTAAACAAAAGCATGAATATACTTGGAATAGCATAAGCTAGTAGGTAGGTATGGTGGACTCTTTGGAAAAAACTTGGTTTAGGGAGTTGGATGCATGAGTGGAACTCATACTTGGTTGTGGAGGCTAGCAAAAGACTGGGAGCGACAAACTAAGAGAGCAATAATGGCCATTATCATGCAGAGCGACAAAACATCATTGATCAAAGCATAAAGTGATACTACAAGTTGAAAACTAAAGGACATAAAGGCTATGGTGACTTGAGATAGTCATAACATGTTGTGAGCATGTGCCAAGTCAACCCAAATAAAGCATCAAAGGAGAATACCACTATACTATGCTTTAATATGCTAAAACAACGCATGATTCATCCAAGGCACATTAAGAAATCTCAATTGTTTATAACAAGTCATGCTACAGCAAAGAATACTAAGCATAAAGCCAAAACAATATCGAGCATGGCATGACAAAGCATAGCCACAGTCAAAAACGAGCTCTTTTTACCACATAAGCATGAACTTTCCTACTCTTTTCCAAACCAAACCAAAGTGTGAAAGAGGGGGTCCAACCAACTTATTCAGAAAACTAAGAAAACCAAGCAAACTAAAAACCAAAACAAAAATGAAAAGAAAGACGCTCCAAGAACAACACAACTGTGCATGAAACAATAAAAATGAAGCGTTTGGAAGAAACCTGGAATTTTTATTGATGAAGAAGGGGATGCCTTGGGCATCCCCAAGCTTTGACGCTTGTACTTCTTGGATATTTCTTGGGGTGACACGCGTGGCATCCCCAAGCTTGAGCTTTAGTCCATCCTTCATCTTATTACTCATTCCTTCCATACACCTGAAAATTTTCCTTCATACAAAACTTCACACAATCTCATTAGCAACATTAGTGCACTTAAGATAAATAAGTCTCAAGGTTCAGTTCTAACACCAAATAAACTTCCATTAGAAAACTAGCTACTGTAGCACTTCTTTTAAAAAGCTCAATTCCCCAAAGGAACTCAAGAAAGAACTAACAAGAAGCAAATGCAGAAATCTGTCAAAACAGACCAGCAGGTAAAGACGAATTTTTTCGAAGACCTTCTGTTGCTCAAATCAAAAGGTTTTGAACTAACAAAAGTTAGATAACAACCTAGGGCAGAAGCACAAACAATTACAGCTCATTCTGACGTACAGAGCTCTCTCAGGAATTTTTACGGTGAAGCATAGAAATATGTTTCGGGACAGCAACTTTCCCAATCATTACTTCACTCTCATTAGAGGTTAATCTTGGCACAAAAAGCAAATAAAAAGGATAAGGAGAGGTTATTACAGAGGTAATAACTTCCAAGACTCAACTAAAACTTTTGGGTTATCTCCCAATAAGTACTTTCCTTTAACGCCTTTAAGTTAGGCATAAGAAGCAAAGAAAGAATCAAGTGTTCTCAAATGAAGAAGCATTAAGATCAATACCATAAATATTTTCACCAAGGCAAGGTATATCATCCAAGTAAGTTCTAGAGGATCCTTTCTCAATTCTCCTAGGTTCACTATTCTCATCAAAAGGGTTTGCAGGAACAATCCAATCAAGATTCTTTTCTATGGCATCATGTATTGCTACTAGTTTAAAGGGTATTGGTATCTTAGGTTCCTCCCCATTAGGTTCAGTTTTGTTCATCTTTTCTCGTGTACCAACAACATCTACACATGAGCCTAGCATATTGAAACGTTCAAAAACTTTTCTAGCTTCCTTGGCAACATCATAGAACTCCTTAAACAAAGTTTCTAGAATAAAATCCCTCTTTTCAGGGTCTTCAATTTCTTTAAGCTTAAGAAACATTACTTGCATTAAGGGGTTGAGGTTAACAAACCTAGCTTCTAACATGTGAATTAAAGAAGCTGCAGCAATCTCATAATTTGGAGCAAGTTCTACAAGGGATCTATCCTCAGTATCTTCATGTTTGCTAACATGATTAAAGAATTCTTCAATATTATATTTCCCAATTATAGAACCACTACCAATTGAAAGGTCTTTCAAGGTGAATGTAGGGATCAACATGGTGAGCTAAGGAAGAGGTGACAACTAAAGGAGACTTAATTTTTTTGTGTTTTCGATAAAGAAAGCAAACTAGTAAAACTAATTTTTTTTTGAAGAACAAAACAAGCAAACAAAGCAAAAAGGAAACTAAGCAAAACAAAAACAACAAAGTAAAGAGATTGGTTATGAGGGACTCCCCTTGTGAAGATGTCCTTGACTCACAGCAGCGCCGAGAAAAATGCTTGATGGCTCAATGCAGCGCCAGAAAAATGCTTGATGGCGGTGTTGATGTAGAGCTCGTTGGGAACCCCAAGAGGAAGGTATGATGAGCACAGCAGCAAGTTTCCCTCAGTTATGAAACCAAGGTTTAATCGAACCAGTAGGACCAAGGAAACACCTCAAAGGTGTTACTAGCTGAGCTTTGGCAGGGCGCACTACCGGTGCTAGTAGCAACGTGGAGACCTGCACAACACAACCACAGAACTTTGTCCCCAACTTACGATGAGGTTGTCAATCTCACCGTATTTTGTGGAAAACAAAGGATTAAACGTATCGAATGGAAACAAGCAAAAGTTTGCAGAAAGTAAACACAAAGCAGAAACAGTTTATAGATTGTATGTAAAGAAAAGGACCGGGATCCATAGTTCACTAAAGGTGGCTCTCCTTAGATAGATAACATGCTGGGTGAACAAATTACAACAGGGCAATTCACAAACACCGAGAAAGCAATACATGCATATACTAATTATCTTGACTCCTTTGAGACTTGATTGGGCAATACAACATAATACATAGACCGCCATCCAACTGCATCTATGAATAATAATCCACCTTCAGATTATCATCCGAACCCCCTCCAGTATTAAGTTGCAAGCAACAAATTATTGCTTTACGAACTGCGTGTAAGGTAATACGATTGCTCTATGAAAAAAGGATTGTTGTTTTATCCCTAGTAGCAACAACACATCTAGTACCTTAGAGATTTCTATCACTTCCCCAGATTACTAGAGGCATGAACCCAGTATCGAGCATAAATACAAACTCTTGGAGTTGCTAGCATCTACTTGGCCAAGATAGCTACTAACAACAGAAAGCATGCAAGATCTCAAATAACAAAGACATGATAGAATCAATAATCAATCTGAAATAGCATCTCAATATCCATCGGATCCTCGCAAACACAACATGTATGAATTACAAATAGATGTTCTTGATCATGAACGGAGCTCACAAGATCTAAACATGAAAGCACAAAGGAGGAGAAACCAGCCATCTAGCTACTACATGGATCCGTAGTCCAAGGATGAACTACTCACGCATCACACCGGAGGCTTGCATGGTGATGAAGAAGTCCTACAGGGTGAATTCCCCTCTCCGGAAGGGTGCCGGGAAGAGCTTCAGATCCCCCCGATCTAGGGACAGAGACGACGGCGACTACAGACTCTTTCGTGGATTTTTGATCGGGTCCCTAGGATTTTCGTCCCGAGGGCAACTTATAGGCGGAAGGAGAGGTCTTTGAGGGCAGACCACCTGGCGCGGGCCAGGCCTGGCCAGACGGCCAGGTGGTGTGGCGCCTCAGCTTTCTCCGCCTCGATTTCGGCACTTGATCCCTTCCGAAAATAGGCGGTTTGGCTTTTGTCGTCAATTCGAGAATATTCATTTTCGACTTTTTGGAACCAAAAACAACATAAAACAGGCATTGGTGGCTCTTGTTAATAGGTTAGTCCAAGAAATCATAATAAAAGTACTCCAAAGTTGGAACAAAACACAAGAAAGTGGATAAAACCAAGCATGGAACATCAAAAATTATAGATACATTTGCAATGTTCCATGCTTGGTTTTATCTACTTTCTTATGTTTTGTCCACACTTTAGAGTACTTTTCATATGATTCCTTGGACTAACCTATTAACAAGATCCACAGTGGCACATGCCTGTTTTCTGCTGTTTTTGGTTCCAGGAAAGTCAGAAAATGAATATTCTCGGAATTGGACGGGACAAAAGCCAAAGTCATTATTTTACTGAGGGACACACGGAGCTAGAATACGAGACGGAGAGGGGCTGAGGACTGGCCACACCACCTGGCCACGCAGCCAGGCCTGGCCCGCGCCAAGGGGTGGTGTGGCTGCCTCCAGCATGTTGGGTCCGCAACATAGAAAACAAAAAAATTCCTACGGTGTGAACTACACGCCAAGATCTATCTACTAGGTACAAAGCAAACGGGTGGACATACATCCATAGAGAACTTACCCTCGTAGACAACGAGCTTTGTTAACGAGTAGGAACTCGTGGTTGATGTAGTCGTACACTTGCCGATCTCAAGATCGTGAGGAAGTCCGAGCGCCGCAACTCAGCAGCGCATCCGCACTCGCACACACGTTCAAGCCACCGGACAACCTCCACCTCCTCGCTCTAGCGATCTAGAGGAAGCAGCAACTCCTTCCAGACGAAATGCCACAGGGAACATGTATCTCGCTAATCTGAGACCATGGCGGAATAATTCTAGAGGGGGAGAGAGATCCTTCACAAGGAGGTGTGTGGAAGAAGGAGGGAATGGGTGACCTTTTATAGGAGGAGGGGGGGGTGCCCCCTCCCTCCATGGCCGGCGCATGGGAGGGTGACCCCTCACCTCCCCCATTCATGTGGTGGTAACTCCTCCACATTAAAATGCCTCTTCACATTCCCTTTTAAAGTCTCCACTTTAAATGCATTAAGTTTCTCCAAATTTAATGCTCTCTCATTTAATAAAACCCTTTTATTAAATTTATTCAGAATTTTGTTAATGACTTTAATTAACAAACATTCACATATAGCCCCTTGCAATATTTCAATATCACATGCAGAACCACCTTCTGCAATTTCACCCGAAACAATTTCCGGTTTCTATTGAAACAATTCCTGCGCTTTGCAATTCTTTCGTCTGAAACATATGTGCTCCAAAATGGTGTCCGGTAACTCTTAAGTGTGCCACCCTATGGTTCGCGAATAATGCAGACATGATCGAGACCCTTCTCCGATCAATAATCAGCAGCGGGACCTGGAGATCCGTACTGACTCCTACACATTCAACGATGACTCCTGTGATCGTGAGAACCTTTAACGCTTGTAACTAAATCCCTTTGTCTCTCGATATATTACATGTCCGAGATTCGATCATCGGTATCTCCATACCTAGTTTGATCTCTTCGACATGCACTCTTTCTCGTTCCCATGATATAACATTCTAGTGATCACATCACTTGCTTGCAAGCTATCCTAATGTGATATCACCGAGAGGGCCCAGTATATCTATCCGTCATCCGGATTGACAAATTCCACTCTTGATCCACGAGCCTCAACATAACACCTTCGTAATCTGAAACCGTCTTTATAGTCAACCTGATAAGTTGTGACGTTTGATGTTATCAAGATACTCTTACGGTGTTAGCAATTAACATGATCTCATGGTCTAAGGATAAAGATTACTTCGTATGATGTTATAGCAATATAAACACAATGACTTGATCGTAATGCTATACTTCGGATGAATGTTCATCACATCATTCCACCAATGGTGTGACCTTGTTATTAACAACATCCAATGTCCATGATCAGGAAACCTTGATCATCCTGTTAATCAACAAGCTAGTCTATAAGAGAGGCATGACTAGGAACCCTTTTTGTTTATTAAACACACATGTATTGATGTTTCCTATCAATACAATTATAGCATGTAAAATAAACATCTATCATATACAAGGAATACATAATAACAACTTTATTATTGCCTCTCAGGGCATATTTCCTTCAGTCTCCCACTTGCACTAGAGACAATAATGTAGTTCACATAGTGATAAATCTAACACCCATGGAGTTCTGGTGTTGATCATGTTTTGCCCTAGGGAGTACTTTAGTCAACGAATCTGCTACATTCAGGTCCGTGTGCACTTTACAAATCTTTATATCTCCATCCTTGACATGCTCGCGGATGGAGTGAAACCGGCGCTTAATATGCTTGGAATTCTTGTGAGACCTTGGTTCCTTTGCGTTGGCTATGGCTCCATTGTTGTCAAAATAGATCACCATCGGGTCCAACGCATTGGGAACCACACCCAGTTCCGTAATGAACTCTTTCATCCAAACTGCTTCCTGCACTGCTTTTGAAGCAGCAACATATTCCGCCTCCATTGTTGATCTAGCCACCACAGGTTGTTTGGAGCTCCTCGAACTAACTGCTGCTCCGTTTAAGAGAAATACGTATCCGGATTGAGACTTAGAGTCATCCGGATCAGTGTCAAAGCTAGCATCAACATAACACTTAGCGACTAGCTCTTCTTCACCTCCGTATATAAGAAACATATCCTTAGTTCTTCTCAAGTACTTAAGGATATTCTTGACCGCTATCCAGTGTTCCGAACCTGGATCAGATTGGTATCTACTAGTCAAACTAATAGCATGTGCCACATCCGGTCTTGTACATAGCATGGCATACATTATAGAGCCTATGGCTGAGGCATAGGGGATCTTATCCATTATCTCTCTTTCTTCCGTCAGGCGGACTTTGAGTCTTACTCAATGTCTTGCCTTGCAACATAGGTAAGAACCCCTTCTTACTTCCGTCCATATTAAACTTCTTTAATATCTTATCAAGGTATGTACTCTGCGATAGCCCAATTAGGCGTCTTGATCTATCTCTATAGATTTTAATGCCTAATATATATGAAGCTTCACCAAGGTCTTTCATCGAAAATTTGCTGTTTAGATAACTTTTAACATTGTTTAAAAGATCTAAATCATTTCCAATCAATAATATGTCATCCACATATAATATCAGAAATGACACATTGCTCCCACTCACTTTCTTGTAAATACAAGCCTCTCCATAAGTTTGGACAAATCCAAACTCTTTGATCACCTCATCAAAGCAGAGATTCCAACTTCGTGATGCTTGCTTCAGTCCATAGATGGATCACTGAAGTTTGCACACCTTATTAGCATCCTTAGGATCGACAAAACCCTTAGGTTGTATCATATACAACTCTTCTTCAATCTTACCATTGAGGAACGCAGTTTTGACATCCATCTGCCATATGTCATAATCGAAATATGCAACAATTGCTAACATAATCCTAACCGACTTAAGCATCGCTACGGGAGAGAATGTCTCATCGTAGTCAACTCCTTGAATTTGTCGAAACCCCTTTTCGACAAGTCGAGCCTTATAGATGGTCACATTACCATCAGCATCAGTTTTCCTTTTGAAAATCCATTTATTCTCAACGGCCTTTCGATCGTGAGGTAAGTCCACCAAGTTCCAAACTTTGTTCTCGTACATGGATTCCATCTCGGATTTCATGGCTTCTAGCCATTTGTTGGAATTCGGGCTCATCATCGCTTCTTCATACGTCGCAGGGTCATCCATATCATCAACCATGAAATTTACAACCGGATTGCCGTATAGTTCAGGAGCTGCACGTGACCTGCGAGGTTCGGTAGTGTCCCCTTTCGGAGTTTCATGATCATTATCATTATCTCTCTCTTCATCAGGTGAAGTCAACTCCGAAACAACTTCTGGTGCTGCGCCACTCGCCATTCCATGAAGAGAAGGTTCAATAACCTCTTCGAGTTCTACCTTCCGACTACTCACACCTTTCGCGAGAAACTCCTTCTCAAGAAAGGATCCATTCTTGGCAACAAAAACCTTGCTTTCGGATCTGTGATAGAAGGTATACCCAATTGTTTCCTTAGGGTATCCTATGAAGACGCATTTTTCCGCTTTGGGTTCGAGTTTATCCGGTTGAAGTTTCTTCACATAAACATCGCATCCCCAAACCTTAAGAAATGACAGCTTAGGTTTGTTTCCAAACCATAATTCATACGGTGTCTTTTCAACGGATTTAGATGGTGCCCGATTGAAAGTGAATGCAGCTGTTTCCAGTGCATAACCCCAAAATGACAGAGGTAAGTCAGTCAGAGACATCATAGATCGAACCATATCCAATAAGGTACGATTACGACGCTCCAACACACCATTACGTTGTGGTGTTCCGGCAGGCGTGAGTTGTGAAACTATTCCACAGTCTTTCATATGTGTGCTAAACTCGTAACTAAGATACTCTCCTCCACGGTCGGACCGCAGAAATTTGATCTTTCTGTTACGATGATTTTCCACTTCATTCTGAAATTCCTTGAACTTTTCAAAAGTTTCAGACTTGTGTTTCATCAAATAGATATACCCATATCTACTCAAATCATCCGTGAAAGTAACAAAATAACGATATCCACCTCACGTCGACACACTCATTGGTCCACACACATGTATGATTTCCAATAGATCTGCCGCTCCATTGAACCGGAAAACGGCGTTCTAGTCATCTTGCCCATAAGGCATGGCTCACATGTATCAAATGATTCAAAATCAAGTGATTCCAAAAGTCCATCAGAATGGAGTTTCTTCATGCGTTTAACGCCAATATGACCTAGACGTCAGTGCCACATATATGTAGATATATCATTATCAAGTTTAATCCTTTTAGCATCAACATTATGAATATGCATAATACTGCTATCGAGATCCAACAGAAATAAACCATTCAACATAGGTGCATGACCATAAAAGATATTATTCATATAAATCAAACAACCATTGTTTTCAGACTTAAATGAATAACCACTTTGCATCAAACATGATCCGGATACAATGTTCATGCTCAGTGCAGGCACCAAATAACAATTATTTAGGTTTATAACTAATCCTGATGGCATATGGAGAGGCGTTCGACGGCGATCACATCAACTCTTGATCCATTGCCGACCCGCATCGTGACCTCATCCCTTGCTAGTTGTCGCTTGTTCCGCAGCCCCTGAACCGAGTTACATATATTAGCAACTGATCCGGTATCAAATACCTAGGTGCTACTGCGAGTACTAGTCAAGTACACATCAATAAAATGTATATCACATATACCTTTGTTTGCCTTGCCAGACTTCTTGTCTGCCAAATACTTGGGGCGATTCTTCAATGGCGATCCCTTGCAATAGTAGCACTTTCGTGTCGGACTTAGGCCAGCTCGGGGTTTCTTTCAAAGGCGTGCACTTGCCACCCTTCTTTCCCTTGTGCTTGCCTTTCTTGTCCTTCTTGAAACCGATGGTCCTATTGATCATCAACACTTGATGTTCTTTCCTAATCTCCACTTCTGTAGTCTTAAGCATTGATAGAAGCTCGGGAAGAGACTTCTTCATGCCCTGCATATTATAGTTCATCACGAAGCTCTTGTAGCTAGGTGGTAGAGATTGAAGAACACGATGTATGCCTAAGTCAATGGGAATCGTTATTCCCAAGGACACAAGCTTATCGACGTACCCAGACATTTTGAGTACATGCTCACTAACGGAGCTGTTTTCCTCCATCATGCAGCTAAAGAACTTTTCTGTAGCATTATAACTCTCTACAGCAGCATGGGTATCGAAAATCATTTTCAATTCTCCCATGGTATCAAAGGCATTGCCATTTTCAAAGCTTTGAAGTTCGGCTCTAGCCCATACGGTATGCCGCAATGAACTAAGTTGTGGTCCTCTGACGAGTTATATAGACGTTCTTTTCCTTGTCGGGCATCGAGCTGGTGGGGGAGGGTTAGCGCATCTAGCACATATTGCTTTTGTGCGTGATGAGGAGAATCCTCAAATTCATAGCCCAGTTGGTGAAGTTGCTACCATTCGCAGCAAGTTTCTCTTTCTCCATGAACACATTGAAATTAAAAGCAGGTGGTGCCATCTACAACAGAATTTGTAAAGTATATTTAGACTAAGTTTATGATAGATTGAGTTCAACTAATCCAAATTACTAATGAACTCCCACTCAAAAACGACATCCCTCGTGTCCTTTTGGTGATTACATGAACCAAATCCACTACACCAAGTCCGATCATCATGTGAGTCGGTGTAGCTTCAAAGGCGAGCATCTATATGGGCATCATATCAACTATATGACTCATGCTTAACCTTTCGGTCCGTGTTCCGAGGCCATGTCTGTACATGCTAGGCTCGCCAAGTAAGAACCTTAGTATTTGCGTGTGTAAAACTATCTTACACCCGTTGTATGAAAGCGTAGAGTTGAAAACACCCGATCATCACGTGATGCCTCAAAACACGATCCACAAAATGGTGCATACTTAAGGAAGAACACACTTTATCTTGATATTTAAATGAGTGATCATCTTATAATGCTATCAAACGCGCCAAACTAGCAGTATAAGATGCTAACATCTAATGTGTGAAGTGAGATGATATGGTCCATGCATTTGATCTCTATCATTTGCATCGTGGTATGATCTCTATAATTCCTTTGTGTGTAAGGCCAAGGTCTACGGAACTTACACGTTAAGTGAGTTGTAAGAGTATCCATCATACATCTACTTACAACAATACCATATCAAAACACTAGCCCAGCAACGATCTAAACTAGACGCCTCTAATTTATCAATTGCAAGTTTTACGTGGCTTAGGGCTTTCGGAGATAGAACCTGTCTAACCTACGAACATGAACCACAACGAGGATAACCAAGTTATTAGCAACTCGTTGTAAATCACATATTGACTATAGTAGGAGAGACAGACACCATGACCACTTATGCAAAACAAGTTGCATGTCAGTCGTGGAACCGGTCTCATGTACGATGACATGTAAGGTTGGTCCGGGCCGCTTCATCCCACTATGCCACCAATATCCAAAGTACATAGAAGATGCAATAACATGATCATCATCGCCCACATATCAACCATATGTGTACTACCCGTGCAAAGTACCTACTGATACCACTGTTGGGTCCGCAGCATAGAAAACAAAAAATTTCCTACGGTGTGAACTACACGCCAAGATCTATCTACTAGGTACAAAGCAAACGGGTGGACATACATCCATAGATAACTTACCCTCGTAGACAACGAGCTTTGTTAACGAGTAGGAACTTGTGGTTGATGTAGTCGTACACTTGCCGATCTCAAGATCATGAGGAAGTCCGAGCGCCGCAACTCAGCAGCGCATCCGCACTCGCACACATGTTCAAGCCACCAGACAACCTCCACCTCCTCGCTCTAGCGATCCAGTGAGCGTAAACTCCTTCCGCATTTAAATGCCACCGGGAACATGTATCTCGCTAATCTGAGACCATGGGGGAATAATTCTAGAGGGGGAGAGAGATCCTTCACAAGGAGGTGTGTGGAAGAAGGAGGGAATGGGTGGCCTTTTATAGGAGGAGGGGGGTGCCCCCTCCCTCCATGGCCGGCACATGGGGGGGTGACCCCTCACCTCCCCCATTCATGTGGTGGTAACTCCTCCACATTAAAATGCCTCTTCACATTCCCTTTTAAAGTCTCCACTTTAAATGCATTAAGTTTCTCCAAATTTAATGCTCTCTCATTTAATAAAACCCTTTTATTAAATTTATTTCAGAATTTTGTTAATTACTTTAATTAACAAACATTCACATATAGCCCCTTGCAATATTTCAATATCACATGCAGAACCACCTTCTGCAATTTCACCCGAAACAATTTCTGGTTTCTATTGAAACAATTCCTGCGCTTTGCAATTCTTTCGTCTGAAACATATGTGCTCCAAAATGGTGTCCGGTAACTCTTAAGTGTGTGCCACCCTACGGTTCATGAATAATGCAGACATGATCGAGACCCTTCTCCGATCAATAATCAGCAGGACACGGAGATCCGTCGACTCCTACACATTCAACGATGACTCCTGTGATCGTGAGAACCTTTAACGCTTGTAACTAAATCCCTTTGTCTCTCGATATATTACATGTCCGAGATTCGATCATCGGTATCTCCATACCTAGTTTGATCTCGTTACCGACATGCACTCTTTTGTCGTTCCCGTGATATATCATTTTAGTGATCACATCACTTGCTTGCAAGCTATCCTAATGTGATATCACCGAGAGGGCCCAGAGTATATCCATCCGTCATCTGGATTGACAAATTCCACTCTTGCTCCATGAGCCTCAACATAACACCTTCGTAGCACTTAACCCATCTTTATAGTCACCCTGTTACGGTGTGACGTTTGATGTTATCAAGATACTCTTCTGGTGTTAGCAATTAACATGATCTCATGGTCTAAGGATAAAGATTACTTCGTATGATGTTATAGCAATATAAACACAATTACTTGATCGTAATGCTATACTTCGGATGAATGTTCATCACATCATTCCACCAATGGTGTGACCTTGTTATTAACAACATCCAATGTCCATGATTAGGAAACCTTGATCATCCTGTTAATCAACAAGCTAGTCTATAAGAGAGGCATGACTAGGAACCCTTTTTGTTTATTAAACACACATGTATTGATGTTTCCTATTAATACAATTATAGCATGTAAAATAAACATCTATCATATACAAGGAATACATAATAACAACTTTATTATTGCCTCTCAGGGCATATTTCCTTCACAGCACCCCCTCGGCCTCCCCTTCCGACTATAAGATGCCTCCAATACAGAAACCCTAAGTACCCGATCAAAAATCCACGAAAGATTATGTAACCGCCGTCGTCTCCATCCCTAGACCGGGAAGGATCAGAAGCTCTTTCCGGCACCCTGCCGGAGGGGAGAATTCACCCTGCAGGCCTTCTTCATCAAAATGCAAGCCTCCAGTGTGATGCGTGAGTAGTTCATCCCTAGACTACGGGTCCATGTAGTAGCTAGATGGCTGGTTCTCCTCCTTTGTGCTATCATGTTTAGATCTTGTGAGCTCCGTTCATGATCAAGATCATCTATTTGTAATTCTGCATTTTGTGTTTGCGGGGGTCCGGTGGATATTGAGATGCTATTTCAGATTGATTATTGATTCTATCATGTCTTTGTTATTTGTGATCTTGCATGCTTTCCGTTGTTAGTAGCTATCTTGGCCAAGTAGATGCTAGCAACTCCAAGAGTTAGTATTTATGCTCGATAGTGGGTTCATGCCTCTGGTAATCTAGGGAAGTGACAGAAACCTCTAAGGTACTAGATGTGCTGTTGCTACTAGGGAGAAAACAACAATCCTTTGTTCATAGAACAATCGTATTGTTTACTTTACACGCAATTCGTAATGCAATAATCTGTTGCTTGCAACTTAATACTGTAGGGGGTTCGGATGATAACCTGAAGGTGGATTATTAGTCATAGATGCAGTTGGATGACGGTCTATGTATAATGTTGTAATGCCCAATCGACTCTCTAAGGAGTCAATATGATTAGTATATGCTTGTATGCTTTCTCGACGTTTGTCAATTGCCCCGCTGTAATTTGTTCACCCAACATGTTATATATCTTAAGGAGAGCCACCTCTAGTGAACTATGGACCCCGGTCCTTTCTTTTACAATCAATCTATAATCAACTGTTTACTGCTTTGTATTTAATTTTTGCAAACTATTACTTTCTTCCATCCAATACGTTTAATCCTTTGTTTTCAGCAAAACCGGTGACATTGACAACCTCATCGCAAGTTGGGCGCAAAGTTCTATGGTTGTGTTGTGCAGGTCTCCACGTTGCTACTAGCACCGGTAGTGCGTCCTGCCAAGGCTCAGCTAGCAACACCTTTGGGGTGTTTCCTTGCTCCTACTGGATTGATAACCTTAGTTTCGTACTGAGGGAAAACTTGCTGCTGTGCTTATCATACCTTCCTCTTGGGGTTCCCCAACGAGCTCGATATATTTTGGGACATCAATCAACACATATCACACTGCTGGTACATGGCACATCCCCAACTAGGTAGCACCTCTGTACCAACTGGTTCAATAGTAACTATTAGAAAACCTATAATCATTTTCCTAAATTAATTTAGGAATCATACTTGGCACTTTGTGCCAGATGAGCAAGTAAACATCATCAATGTCTATCACTAAGCCAGAAGCCACCAATCATCTTCCTATAAAGCAGATAGGAATCAATCATATTTCTAAATCATCTCTGCAGCACATCACTGCTTCATAAGCAAATATTAACAACATCACCTCAACTGAGAGCATCCCAACTCTAGCATAACAGTGATTCTCAATCCAATAAAATGAACCCATCATAGATGCAACAAGGGTAATCACATAAAGATTCAATATACTTTCACAGAGGGTTCTTTGATAGAGAACAAGGGGCAACAACATATTCAGCAGAGTACTAACTGGCAGAAAGGAGATCAATTGGCTAGAACCATTAGCGTGCAATATGTACCACTAGCAAATTAACCTCTAGAAGGATATCACTTGTAGGATGAACCCGAGAAATTAACTAAACATCACTGCACCGGGAATGAACCCTATGGTTCAGAGATGAACCATAGATAGGGGCTAACCATGTTAATCATGCCAGGGAAATATAGCTAGAGAACAAGAGAGGAGCACAAAGGGGAAGCACCCAAACTTACTCGAGGTCCTCACAAAAGTAATTGAAGAGGAAGGAGAGGAGTGGTCGGTGGCAGTACAGAAGCGGCAGCACGGGGAGCACCCCAAAGGGGCGCTGCATCCCACGCCTGCAGCACGTCAGAACCAGCCAGAGATGAAGGGAAGCGCACCGTGAGTGCCCCGGCGCACCATCGACGAAGCTCTACGGTGGCCAAACCCTAACCGTAGCTTCGGACAGGGGTCAACGCGGCCAGGTGAGGACCCCATCGGCAGATTTTCTCGGACAGAACTAAGCGACGGCATCAACTTAGTCATCTTGCACCGTGGTGGTGGCTATAGCGGCCGGACTAGGCCGGAATCATGCGCGGTGGCGGCAGCGAACGGAAGAGGTGACCGCGAGAGCGAGAGAGAGAGAAAGGGGAGAGGAGAGTGAGTTCATGGGGGGTACTGGGCCAGTGGGCGTCCTAGTACACTACAAGGTTTGTGGTAACTGGTGACCCCAAATATTGGTCATAGAAAGGTCATAGTAATTCATCTATGACCTTTCTATGACCAAAAGCAATAGGTCATATAGCAAGGGTCACTATAGACAACTGACGACCTTTTTTTGAATTGGTCATGGACAACCATGACCAAAATAGAAGGTCATAAAGCCCATGACCAAAATATTGGTCATGGGTAATCTGCCATGTCCACATCAGATCGTCTACGTGGCAATCCTACGTGGCAAATCCATGACCAAAACAAATGGTCTTAGATCAAATTCAGCCTGGTCCAGATTGGTGCCTTAGATGGGCTGAGCCCATTAACTCGGCCTATTTATATTATTTTTCTGTCAATTTTGTTCAGCTACATGGGTAAAGTCCAACATTTTAGCCTTTTTATTTTTTGGGCCATAGCCTTTTTACAATATATATTCATATTCTATTTTTAGCATTTTTAATCTTGAGCAGGTCCCATTTATCAAAGCGGCCCCGCTTGTCAGAATCATTTCATAAGTTGGTCCACAATCAGAAACATCCAAACTGACAGATTATTCATATACTAGGTTCCACTAGACCATTGCATACATAAAAAATATTTCTTAAGAACAGAGAACATGTAATTCATCAGGAAATAATCCTATTACATTCTACTAAGATAAGTCTAATATTACATTATAATATGCTACTTTTCCTATGTAGCAGTCAACATTGTGCCCTCGGACCGGTTGCTTGTTCTGCAAGTGGGCTCGGCCAACAAGCTATGCCAAACATCCCCTGCATGCTGCCTCAGTCATCATGGAGCTCATGTAGAATAAGAACTGCCACATTTTAGTCTCAATGAAGGGAATACCTTAAATTACAGGAAATCAACGTGGCAATACAATTATAAGTAAGTACTAGGCATACAAAAAACCTACAAAGTGTGAAAGACATGAAGGAGATAAATCAATCACTGAAGTTTATGTCAAGCAATGCACTAGTACATCATGATTATGTTTAGTTATACGAAATGACATCAGTATAGAAAAGACAAGTAGCTTCAATAGTATAGGAAAGACAAGTAGCTTCATAGCATCATGTTTCATAACAATCTTCTTGATTCTTGAACAAAAGCAGAGGCAGTGGAAACGGTTCTTACCCCTCCTGTGAGGTACTTCTTCATACTTCCCAGGGTTAATGCTCTTGTAACCGAGAGGAAACACCATTTCCTGATACATTCATAGAGATCTCGTAAAATAGCAGTGATGGCAATTCTCAGTAATACACAGTAATCAAACCATCTTAAATAGGTTAACAAAGTTTATATTGCAGCATTATAAAAATTAATGAGCTCAACCCATGTAAAATGAATTGACTGCACAACATATGAAATTCTAAACACTCACAAGGGACATATTTAGATTGTTTATAAGGTACAAACAATAAGTGTCACTGCAATTAATAGCCATACTAGACAGCTTCTAAAAAATGGAACGGTAAAATGCACAACTGATATAACCAGGAGATAAGACAAGAACAAATACTAGAAGGCCAAAGAATAAAAGTGTCATCCGGTTCATTAGTTGTGCCATGATGTTGAAGAAGCAATCCAATAAGTAATATGATATAGGCAGCCATTAAGTGAAGAATGCACGTGAACAAACATCAGATGTGTTACACAAATCAATCAATTGACACAAATCACCTTTAGTGATTCTGCATTGCATACATAAGAGGCAATGTTCAGGTATATTTTTTTACTGGCAGATCCTCCGGGAATGTGTCCTTGAAACCTCCTTGCTTGGCCTTCCATATCATTGTCCGGTAGGCACTGCATGTGACATGGTGAAGAACACAGCGATCAGAACAAATAACATCCGTCTACATGTGTAGTAACTTTCTATAGCATTGTACACCCATGTAAGAACAATGTTTTTCACTTCTAAGAACCTAGCAATTTGGACTGTAATTGTGATGAGCCGGTCGCTGGTGAACTCTAAAATCTAAATTCTGTAGCATCTATGGTCAAGTGTTATAAACTAGCACAATTTTAGCACGCTTGGTATACCTGGGGTATGCTATGGTGTGGAAGATATCTGTACCCTTCATAACCACCTGAACTAACCTACTATTGAGGGTTCAATTTTGTGCAATTATCAAGAATATGATCAATATCACCACAAAATACATCCAAGTGTAGCGGAATTAAGTCGAATAAAGGATCCCCTCTCAAGTAAGATTGAAAAATCCAAGGTATGCAAGATTAGGTACTGACAGTCGAAAGCCAAGCCACCATCAGTAACGAGAAAAAAAGAACAGCCATACTTCCTAGTCTACAAGGCAAACCAAACACTTCGGTGTTTTTCTTCAGTTATGAATTGATGCTATTCATTCATCTATACTGCACTTATTCAAGTGACCATGAGACAGTGAATCTGCTGGACCGCACTAGATAGGCCAAGCAGTTTTCTCCTACAAACAAACCATGAAATAGTTCCCAAATTTAATCATTGATTTATATTGTCTAGTCATCGACCTTAACCAAATTTTCCATCCAAGTAAAGCATCAGAAGTGCACACATAGACATCACCGTTTCAAAATTACACTACAGCTAAAGCCTCCAGATCTATAGATAAATGGCAGAAGTTCTACATTAAACTAGCTGATATACTCTAGAGTAACTACATTTTGAAACGTGAAGTAGGCAGAACGTTTATGGCACAGTCTTGCAATAGTGGGAAGTATACAGGAGTATTACTGGACAACCCTCTAGAGAGTTCCCTCAGTTCAAGAAAATTCTTATTCCTGTGATTTATTGCAAGCATTAAATTATTATGGTTACCGCACAAACCTAGACAAAAGGTCAGAATCTGGCTACATTCACAAAGTTTACAACAACATTTCCATAGAATAACACGACACGCCAATGACCCCAGCTTGTATAGGTGCCAAATCCGTGTACTGGTATTGCTTGAAACTTCTGTTCGTTGGGAGCTTTCACAACACATTGCAGCCAGAAAAATTACATCAAGCAAGAAACAAAGAAATTGGGGAGGAAGAGGTTAAGAGGATGGTGAGGAGTAGGTGTTCACGGCTCACCTTGGTGAGATGGGCAATTAGGAGTGTGGTGAGTTTGCCATCTTGAGGTGCCGAGGACGACATGGTGAGATTGCGACATGGTGAGCTTGCCTCCTTGCCGGAGGAGGACAGTGGGGTGGTGGCAGAGATGGCAGCAGGGTGCAATAAAACCTAGATTGAAGCAGTGAGTCGGGAATTAATATTATAAACATCATTTAAATTTCTGGAACATACATGAATATACTCTACAACTACATACAGGACAAGTACATAAAAATAAACAAGAAACATCAATCTATTTACATGAAACTACGCATCTGGTATCTAATATAATTGAAATATAGGTACTAATATACACATTCCATTTGGAACTGGAATCAAAGAGCTAGGATAATAGCCTAGAAAGTCAGGAGGTATTTAAACATGAGAATATAACCTTTATGAAAAAGAGATGAGAAAGTACGCGTTATCGTAGACCAAAAAAACTGGATTTTTCTCAACAATCTCATTCCTGCATAGGATTCAGATACAAACAATTTCTACACACACCATCTTGGAAGATGGGGGAGGGATCTTCCTAGTACAATAAAACTCAACTTAACCTAGTGATGGGTCGATCACTTTTGAAGGGGATTAGAGAGTCTGCTACTGCGATTATTTGGGGAAATCCTGGTTGAAACCATCGCACTACAGTAAAAAGGAAATATAGTGAGAACAAACATTAAGCATAACCAAAATAAAGAAGAGTTGTGTTCGTCACAGATTCTTTCAATAGGTGAAAGAAAAATAGTGAGAGTCAGTGTTCCAATTTGGTTAACTCTCTTCTTAAAATACAAGCAAGAATTTTAATCGTTGTTTAGATATATGAGAATTCATATATACATGATAGATAGGAAGGGAATACATAAGGAATTGTGTTTAACTTATAGCAATATCAGTATCACCAACAATCTATGTCAAAGCTAGTCATTGTGGATGCACAAAAAGGTGAGGCTACTAACAACCCAATATACTAAACTATTACACTTCATCTACTATACTAAATCTGAGATGGGTAATTATAAAGCTAATAAGATCCAGAGCACAATATCAGTACTACCAATAGACAAGAAATCTCATATTATCCCCAAGACCTGCACTGCCAATAATTTGATAGTGATAAGTAGATGGAAAAGTTACCTGAATAGAAGATCATTGTGCTTGTTAGTGATGTGGTTGTCGCCGAGGAGAGTATCTAGGGTCTGTGTTGTCGGGGACGAGAGGATCCGGGGGCGGCCTAGTCCTTGATGGGATGGAGAGGATCTAGCAGATACATGGTCGGCATAAGGCGTCATTGACATCCCGTGGCCGGGAACAAGGCGTCGGTGACCAGCCGCAGCCTAGGACGAGTTGTCGGTGACCACCTGGGACAAAGACGATGCATCAGCAACCACTCGAGGTCGGGGATGAGGCGATGTTGATGACGCGTTGAGTCGAGTGGGCCATCTTGAACCCGTAGAAATGTCTGAGAGCACGGAATCCATCCATGTGGTTAAGATGGGGGCGGGGCGAGCCGACGAGATATGGGCAGGGCAAGTCGACGGGGATGTGATGGGATGGGGACGATGGCGGATGGCGGTGGGATCAACGGGATGTGATGAGAAGGAATGCATAGGGAGTCGATGGGGTGCGGGTGGGGGTGGGGGCGGCGGCGGATGTGTTAGGGTTTCACCACGGCGGCGGTGCGGGAGGGGATGGGAGAGAATGAGACGAGGGAGGTCTCGGTGGATTGGGTGGGGGTGCGGGATGGCCAGGATGCCACATCAACCATCCGTGCCAACTGCCATGTCATCGATCCATGCGGACATACCCGGATCGCAATCTCGTCTGTCTATTCTGCTCTGATCCAACGACTCTCCTCGCATCTCTCGTTCCTATGAAGCACTAGAGCGGGTGCTATCCATCTATGACCATTTGGTGTCAGGACACTATGACCTTTTTGGCAACAATGGTCATAATTGTTCAAGGTTTAGACCCTCCCAAATAATTTAAGACCAAGTTCAGAATGGTCATAGTTCTATACAAAAAATTCCATGGTCGTTAAGAAAAGGTCATTAGTCAACATATTTCTTGTAGTGGTGCTACCTTGGTGGGCTTAACCAGGCTGTGTGGGCTAGGTCAGGTTGGGCCGGGCTAGGCCCGTATTTTAAGGGAGTTGTTTAAAAAGAAATATTTACAAATATACCCCTGAAACAAAAACAACTCTAGAAAAATAAATAAAAATCTTAAAAATATAAATAATATGTATATGAACTTAGAAAATATCCCCTATTAAATAAAAATAATAAATAGAATTTTTGGTAATTAAAAGTTAGGTCCATTATTAATATTGTGCCAATTACTTCTGAATTTTATAAAAATATATGAAACACTTAAAATTGAATAAAATTCATTTTCAAGATCCTAAATGGATATACTATTATAGAAAAAAATACTAGTTTGTATTTTTGAAAAGTAAATTCAGTGTGATAAAAATAAAGTCTTATTTCCTTAAAGGAATTTTAGTAAATATTTAAAAGAGTAAAAAAATTAAGTAAGTTCATATTTTTAACTCTTAGAATAAGACTTTTCTTTTATTAATTAAAGAAAATAGCAAAATTTTACTAAGAGGGTAAAACAAGCAAAGAAGCAGATAATAAACCATTGTATGACATTACTATGCATTACATATTGCTTCTTTAAATATTGTCCTTACCGGGCAATAATGGTTCTCTGTAGAAACTGAAGCCCAAGGTCAGGTAGAAGCATCCGACTTCATTACCTTGCAGTCACAAGGCAAGTTCACCACTTGCTCAAGTCCTTTGAAGAGTCGTTATCAAAGATATTGCAAATTGTGTGTTATCACCTATGATCTAGAGAAAGAAAATATTATCTTCTCTAATAAATAAGATATAGTTATCATCCTAAGTGATGATAAAGGTGAGCAATGGAACTTAGGGTTCTAGGTGCACAAGTCACCATAGGATTAACAACCCATGACATTAGTGATTCTAGCGCCAAATATTATGCGTTAACCATGAGATTTGGAATGGGACGGAGAAGTCAGCTGTATCTTTTTTCCTTTCATATGGAGGCATGATACGTCTAAAATGTATCTACTTTCCCGAACACTTTTGCTGTTGTTTTTCCTCTAAACTTGTGTGAATTGGATGCAACTAACACGGACTAACGCTGTTTTCAGTCGAATTACCTTGGTGTATAGTTTTTGTGCAGAAAATCAACTATCAGGAAAAATCCCAAAAAATATGCCAAAAATCCTATTTCACCAGAAGACTCATAGATCCAGAATACGAGACGGAGTGGGGCTGGGGCCTAGCCAAACCACCTGGCCACGCGGGCTAGACCTGGCCACGCCAGGGGGTGGTCTGGCCGCCCAGACACCCCCTCGATCTCCCTCTTCGCCTATAAGTTGCCTTATGACCAAAAAACTCAGGGGGGTTCGACGTTTTTTCGGAGAGAGTTCTGCTCCGCTGCCACCACCAGATTCCACGAAACAGCACCAGACACTCCATTATGGCACCTTGCCGGGATGAGGAATTGGAGGAGATCATCGCCATCATCATCACCATTGCTTCTCCATCATCCATCCATGTTTCCCCCATCTATGAGTGAGTAATCCCCCACTGTAGGCTATGGGGATGGTAGGGATTGGATGCGATCATACATGTAATGGCATCGGATTGTTAGGGCATGGTGCCTAGTATCTATTATTAGTGCTTTTTGACTTTGTTGCAACTTCTTATGCTTAATGCTTGTCTCTAGGGCCTGAGTGCCATGATTTTAGATCTGAACATGTTATTTCATTATGATAGTATTGTTTATGATCTTACCTGCAAGTTGTATACACACGTTGTTGTCCGGAACCAATGGCCCCGAAGTGGAAACAATCGGGATAACCGGAGGGAATGGCTTTGATGTGAGGATCACATGTGTTCATGGAGTGTTATTCCTTTGCTCTGGTGCTCTATTAAAGGAGCACCTTAATTGCCAGTAGTTCCCTTGAGGCCTGATACATTGCAAATGTATCTGTAATTTTTGATGTTCCATGCTTGGTTTTATCTACTTTGTTGTGTTTTGTCCACACTTTGGAGTACTTTTCATATGATTTCTTGGACTAACCCATTAACAAGAGCCACAGTGCCAGTTGCATGTTTTCTGCTGTTTTTGGTTCCAGGAAAGTCAGAAAATCAATATTCTCGGAATTGGACGGGACAAAAGCCAAAGTCAATATTTCACCAAGGGGAACACGGAGCCAGAAGACGAAACAGAGAGGGGCTAGGGGCCAGCCACACCATAGGGTGGCGCGGGTCCCCCTGGTAATGCCACCAGGTGGTGTGGGCCCCTCCGGCCTCCACCGACCTTGTCCTTTCGCCTATATATTCCTCCCGATGTGAAAACCCTAAAGAATCAAGCCTCCAGCCACGAAAAGTTCTACAAAGGTCACGCCAATCAAGGAGAGATTCTGGGGACGAAGTCTTTGTTAGACCGCCGACAGGAAGTGCCCCCGGAGCCATCTCCATCGATATCCACCACCATCTCCATCGCTGTTGCTGATTCCCATGATAAGGAGGGAGTAGTTCTCTCTCAAGGCTAAGGGTTCTACCAGTAGCTTAATGTTCATCTCTCTCTATGCATGATCATATTGTGATCATGAGCTTTGTAATCAAGTAGATCTACCTTGCTACTCAAGTGCTTTAATAGATCTCTGCTCTCCCCATGTGTGTGAAAGTGACAGTGTGCACACCATGGTGGCACTTAGGCTAGAGATTACAAATACTTGTTATGAGTTATATTTGGAGTTGGATGTTTCTATGAAATTGTGGTGTTTGTTGGAACCATCTAGAGCTCAAGGTGACAGTGTGGGGTTATCTAGATGGGGAAAATGAACTTTGAGGAGTGTTGTTATAGCCCTACCATGGATTAGAGTGTCCAACCGGAGAGTAGTTAAGAGTAGTATCATAAAGAGAAGATAATTATATGAGAGTGTTCACTAGTGAAAGTATGGTACCTAGGCCTTGCTTCTAAGCACCGAAACACCGTTTGCAATTAGATCTGTTATATGTTTGCTTGCTTCCATCTTTATTTCAGTTTGCCTTTAGTCTCTTCCACTCCAGCAAGCTATTTTCTGGCACCGCTACCACTTATAATTATCTATACCACTTGTATTTCACTATCTCTTTGCCGAACTAGTGCACCTATACACATGACAAGTGTATTGGGTGTGTTGGGGACACAAGAGAATTCTTGTATCTTGATTGCAGGGTTGCTTGAGAGGGGATACCTTTGACCACTTCCTCCCTGAGTTCGATAAACCTTGGGTGATCCACTTAAGGGAAAACTTGTTGCTGTTCTACAAACCTCTACACTTGGAGGCCCAACAACTGTCTAGAAGAATAGAAGTGCGTAGACATCAAGCTATTTTATGGCGCTGTTGCTGGGGAGGAAAGGTAAAAGGTATTCACACCGGAGGATTAAAGAAGAAGAACTTCCCACGGCAAACACCTATTTTGTGGCGCCGTTGCCAGGGAGGTAAGGTAAAAGGTACTCACATCCTCTTGTTGGTTCCTTTTTGAGTTCTTTACCTGCTGGTCTGTTTTGACAGATTTCTGCCATTTTCTGCATTTGCTTCTTGTTGGTTCCTTTTTGAGTTCTTTTGGGGAATTGAGCTTTTTGAGGGAAGTGCTACAGTATCTTGTGTTTTAATGGAAGTTTTATTATTGTTGAAACTGAACCCAAAGACTTATTATCTTGAGTGCACTAATGTTGCTAATAAAGATTGTGTGAAGTTTTGTATGAAGGAAAAATTTTAGGTGTATGGAAGGAATGAGTAATGAGATGAAGGATGGACTAAAGCTCAAGCATGGGGATGCCACGCGTGTCACCCCAAGAAATATCCAAGAAGTACAAGTGTCAAAACTTGGGGATGCCCAAGGCATCCCCTTCTTCATCAATAAAAATCCCAGGTTTCTTCCAAACACTTCATTTTTATTGTTTCATGCATAGTTGTGTTGTTCTTGGAGCGTCTTCTTTTTCGTTTTTCTTTTCAGTTTTCGTTTGCTTCCTTTTCTTAGTTTGCTGAATAAATTGTTGGACCGCCTCTTTCATACATTGGTTTTCAAATAGTTTGGTTTGGATTGGAAAAGAGTAGGAAAGTTCATGCTTAAGTGGTAAATGGAGCTTGTTTTTGACTGTGGCCTATGCTTTATCATGCCATGCTTGATATTGTTTTCGCTTTATTCTTAGTTATCTTTGCTGTAGCATGACATGTTATAAACAATTGAGATTGCTTAATGTGCCTTGGAAGAATCATGCGATGTTTTAGCATATTAAAGCATAGTATTGTGGTATTCTCCTTTGATGCTTTATTTGGGTTGACTTGGCGCATGCTCACACCATGTTATGACTATCCTAAGTCACCATATCCTTTATGATCCTTTAGTTTTCAACTTGTAGTATCACTTTATGCTTTGATCAATGATGTTTTGTCGCTCTACATGATTATGGCCATTATTGCTCTCTTAGTTTGTCGCTCCCAGTCTTTTGCTAGCCTCCGTAACCAAGTATGAGTTCCACTCATGCATCCAACTCCCTAAACCAAGTTATTCCAAAGACTCCACCATACCTACCTACTAGCATATGCTATTCCAAGTATATTCATGCTTTTGTTTACCTTCCAAATTAAACTTGTTATGAGAAAACTAGTGATTAAAGCTCTCACGAACTTGATGGCACACTTTACTTTTCTTGCCCTTAATAAACTTGAACCATTTTGTCGTCTATATTGTATATGCTTGCACTTCTTGGTGGGAATTAGCAGAACCATGTTGTCATGGGGAACGCTTTCAACATTGCACTGGTACTTTGTACCTAGTTGATATCATGCTCTTTTGTCTATGGATGTCGTCGTTGTGAAATGAAAGGGGAGCTTGTAAGTCCATGAAGTTATGTATATGTGTTAGAGAAACACCTGGACCACTGGTCTAATCCATGCTGACATGGTGGAAACCTGCAGCGTAACCATAATGAGCTGTCTATGAAGCATTCTTCTTATAAAAAAAGAGTCCTATATTGAGAAAAGAAGAGAAAAAGAGAAAAAAGGAGATTATTAAAAGAGGAAAGAGAGAAAAAAGCACCATATTCCCATGGTAAATAAGAAGATTGCTGAGATGCTTGTTGTCTGCTTGCCATGTCATTTTGATATGGGGATTCTACCGTATCATCGGGCAAGGGTACCCTGTTGGCGGTTCTCTATGATACACATGTACTTACAATGACAAGAACTTACCGGTGACTAAACTTGAGTAGCATGAGGAGCGGCCCTCGTATTCAAGGGACATGAGTTTTCCAACTTATACTTTGTCAAGCATATACACCATAGTTTGTTCACTTTAACCTTAATCACTTCAAGATGCTTATGATAGGGGCAATGAGAGCTGAAAGCTAATAAGTACCATAATATTTGGAAGCTCTTTATGAAACTTGAATCCCTACTTCCTTCTATGAAGGCCTTTCTTTTACTTTTATGTTGAGTCTCCACCTTCTATCTTTATGCACCTACTTTGAGAGCATAGTGGCCATTCTTAGTTCTATGTGCATTGTCCCAAGACTAGTTGATTGATGCATAACTTGAGATTGCTTGTTTTAAACTATTTGTATCTAGTCACTCTTATGAACTTTGAAGGTGTCCTATGCATTTATGTTTGCTACTCTATGAGGGACAAGCTGAATGCTACTATACTATGTTTTCTTTATGTGAAACAAACAAACGTCTTGCAAAGCATTTTTATTCATGATCCTTTTGTTTGTGCCTTTTCATGTTGCAACATAGTTGCTATGTCCTATTGTTAGAACTTTGTCTTTCATGTTATGTAAAGTTCTTTGATCCCAGCTTTGAATGTTTTACAAATACTTTGATCAAGTTTATGATGGTGCATGTCACCTCAAAAATTATTCTTTCTTTTTATCACTTACCTACTCGAGGACGAGCAAGAGTTAAGCTTGGGGATTTTGATACATTGCAAATGTATCTATAATTTTTGATGTTCCATGCTTGGTTTTATCTACTTTCTTGTGTTTTGTCCATACTTTGGAGTACTTTTCATATGATTTCTTGGACTAACCTATTAACAAGAGCCATAGTGCCAGTTGCCTGTTTTCTGCTGTTTTTGGTTCCAAGAAAGTCAGAAAATCAATATTCTCGGAATTGGATGGGACAAAAGCCAAAGTCAATATTTCACCGAGGGGAACACGGAGCCAGAAGACAAAACAGAGAGGGGCCAGGGGCCAGCCACACCATAGGGTGGCGCGGGTCCCTGGCCACGCCACCAGGTGGTGTGGGCCACTCCGGCCTCCACCGACCTTGCCCTTTTGCCTATATATTCCTCCCGATGCGAAAACCCTAAAGAATCAAGCCTCCAGCCACGAAAAGTTCCGCAGCGTTGCCGCCACCGAAGGGGAGATTCGGGGGACAGAAAGTCTCTATTTCGGCACCCTGCCAGGACGGGGAAGTTCCCCCGGAGCCATCTCCATCGATCTCACCACCATCTCCATCGTCGTTGCTGATTCCCATGATAAGGAGGGAGTAGTTCTCTCTCGAGGCTAAGGGTTCTACCGGTAGCTATGTGTTCATCTCTCTCTCTATGCATGATCATATTGTGATCATGAGCTTTGTAATCAAGTAGATCTACCTTGCTACTCAAGTGCTTTAATAGATCTCTACTCTCCCCATGTGTGTGAAAGTGACAGCGTGCACACCATGGTGGCACTTAGGCTAGAGATTACAAATACTTGTTATGAGTTATATTTGGAGTTGGATGTTTCTATGAAATTGTGGTGTTTGTGGGAACCATCTAGAGCTCAAGGTGACAGTGTGGGGTTATCTAGATGGGAAAAGTGAACTTTGAGGAGTGCTGTTATAGCCCTACCATGGATTAGAGTGTCCAACCGGAGAGTAGTTAAGAGTAGTATCATAAAGAGAAGATAATTATATGAGAGAGTTCACTAGTGAAAGTATGATACCTAGGCCTTGCTTCTAAGCACTGAAACACCGTTTGCAATTAGATCTGTTACATGTTTGCTTGCTTCCATCTTTATTTCAGTTTGCCTTTAGTCTATTCCACACCAGCAAGCAATTTTCTGGCACCGTTACCACTTATAATTATCTATACCACTTGTATTTCACTATCTCTTCGCCGAACTAGTGCACCTATACACCTAGCAAGTGTATTGGGTGTGTTGGGGACACAAGAGACTTCCTGTATCTTGATTGCAGGGTTGCTTGAGAGGGGATACCTTTGACCACTTCCTCCCTGAGTTCGATAAACCTTGGGTGATCCACTTAAGGGAAAACTTGCTGCTGTTCTACAAACCTCTGCACTTGGAGGCCCAACAACTGTCTACAAGAATAGAAGTGCGTAGACATCAAGGCCCCACTGCAAACGGGCTGGCAGGACAAAAGATGTTGTGCAAGTTCTCATTGCGAGCACGTATGACTATATATGGAACCCATGCCTATGATTATCTAGTACTTGGATGCTTTATCTTATTTATCTGCAATTGCCCTATGATCTGATTGCTATGTGAATTGTCTTGTCCATGCAACGCCCGTCCATCCATCCCTATGCCTACCGCGCCCTAATCCTACTGTTTGCTGCTACTGTTACTACTGTTTACTTTTATTACTACTATTACTCTGCTGCTACTTTACTATTGCTACTACAAAACTGTTGTGAGCAAGATTGTTTCTAGGTGCAGCTGAATTGAAAACTCAGTTGTTAAGGCTTATAAATATTCTTTGGCTCCCCTTGTGTCGAATCAATAAATTGGGTTTCACTTCCCTCGAAAATGCTGCGATACGCCCCCTATACTTGTGGGTCATCAAGACTATTTTCTGGTGCCGTTGCCGGGGAGCATAGCTTTATTTATCAAGTTTACTTGGAATCACTATTGTTCGCTGCCATCCATCCATCATGGGTAAGTCTCGTGATGGCAAGGTTCCTATTTTACCATCCACTACAAAAAGAGGTACGGTTCTGAACACCTCTGTTGCTCTTGATTCACCATCTGTTATGAGTAAGCTCGTTACACCACCACATGCACATGCTAAACACACTGCTACTACTACTAAATCTGAAACTTCTGATACTCATGATGTTGTTTCTACTGTGCTTGATAAGAGTGGTTCATTAGGTCCTTTCCTAGATGCTACGATTGCTAGAATTATAGCTGGAAATACTGAAACTCCTAATGAAGACACCACTACACATGTTAGTTCACCTGAGTCTAGTGAGAGTTATGATATTGAAGACGGTTATGTTGAGATGACCGATGAATTTATTAAAGAATGTAAAAACACCCATGATAGGAGCGCTGCTAAGAATCTCCTTGAGGGGCTTACAATTATACCCAAATTATCTCCTAATGCTAAGTTTGCTTCTTCCCCCATAAACATTAAATATAAAGATTATGATTTCCTTCTTGATCTATCTTATATAGCTATTGTAGAGAAACAACCTTTTTGTCGGACTAAGAATGAAAGTGAGGTAGCACATATGACTGAGCTTTGTACCATGAGTGGCTTATTTTCTGATGATATTAAGATGCGTACTTACTTTGTTGCTAAGATTTCCCCTTTTCACTGAAAGGACAAGCTAAAACTTGGTTTAATAATTTACCTCCTGGATCTATTGATAGCCCTGATTGCTTGATTAGTACTTTCCTGCAGAAATATTTTCCTCCTAGTGCTAGACATGCTATTTTGCAGGAACTTTTTGATTTTAAACAGGGAGAAAAAGAGATATTGCCTGAATCTTGGGCAAGGTTTTGTGCTTTGATTCATGCACAAGCTGGATGTCCTTTACCTAAGAATGAGCTTCTTGATATATTTTATAATAGACTAACTGAAGAATCTAGGACATACCTGGATAGCTGTGCTGATTGTGTTTTCAGGAATAGGACTCCCAAGGAAGCTGAGGAATTAATGGCAAAAATAAGCAAGAACTATGAAGATTGGACTCCTCCTGAACCAGCTATACCTGAAGTAATTATACCTTAACCAGCTATACCGGCGCCTATACCATTAAATAATAAGAGGGGAGTTATTGAATTGAATGATGAAGTGATGAAGGAAGCTAAGAAATGTCTTAAGGAGAAGGGAATTAAAGCTGCAAATGTCAAGAATTTACCTCCTATAGAAGAATTATGTAAGCCTATCCCTTATTCATCCACTATTGAGGTACACTCTCTCCAACACTTTGATGAAGGTGACGTTCCTTACCTCAAACCTCCTGATCAATGCTTAGAAGAATTCGATATTTTTATTGTTAAGCAAGATAATTTTAATAAAAGGGTGGAAAATCTTCTAATGGAAAACTCTAGAGCTATTGTTGAGTTGAAAGATATTGTGGAAAGAACCTCTAATGATGTTAAAATGATTGTTAAACATTTTCAAATGATTCAAACTCAAATAGACCAACTTATTAAAGTGCAAAAAGACTTGCTAGTTAATGCTGTTAAAGAAAAACATGCTTATGAAATTAGAACTCGAAGTGGTGCTGCTACCCAGGATCCTCTATATCCTGAGGGGCATACCAAAAGATTTGAGCTGGATTCTCAACAAGTTGTAAATGGTGGTACTTCTCCTAAGAAAAGGAAAAAGAAACATAAAACTATTGTAGAACCTCCTGAACCTGCTATAGATCCTAATAGTATATTTGTCTCTGATACTGAAACTGCAAGTGGTAATGAGGAAAATGATGCTCCCGATAAAGAAAAAGTTGAAGAAGAACCTGAAAAGCATACTAAGAATACTAAATACACTAAATAAGATTTTTTTGCTAAGAAACATGGTAGTGAAAGAGAGCCTTGGGTCCAAAAACCTATGCCTTTCCCTGATAAGAAACACAAGTCAAAGGAGGATGAACACTATAATAAGTTTTGTGAGTGGATGAAACCTTTATTCTTGTAAATTCCTTTGACTGATGCTATTAAATTGCCTCCTTACTCAAAGTATATGAAGGATATTGTCTCGAATAAAGGAAGATCCCTAATGAAGAAATTTCTACTTTGCTTGCTAATTATTCCTTTAATGGTAAGGTTCCAAAGAAACTTGGAGACCCAGAGATTCCAACTATTCCTTGCTCTATTAAAAATAGTTATGTTAGAACCGCTTTGTGTGATTTGGGAGCAGGAGTTAGTGTCATGCCTTTTTCTCTCTATAAGAGACTTCAACTAGAAAAATTAATACCAACTGATATATCTTTGCAAATGGCTGATAAATCTACCACTATTCCTATTCGTATATGTGAGGATGTACCTATTCAAGTGGCTCATAATTGCTTGATATTGACTGATTTTGTTGTGCTTGAAATGCCTGAAGATGATAATATGTTTATTATTCTTAGGAGACATTTTCTTAATACTGCAGGATCTGTTATTAATTGTAATCAAGGAAAGGTGACCTTCAATGTTAATGACAAGGAACATACTGTCTATTTCCCCAAGAAGATTGATAGGAATTATGGTTTGAATTCAATTGAACATTTTGAGGGCATTCAAGTTGGAGAAATATATTGTCCCATACTAAGAGAAAAATATGAAACTATTATGATTGGGACCATTGCTATTAAGGTTGAGGTAACATAATCATTTAGTGGAATACAAAGTTTTGTTTCATATAAATTTTTTTTGGTAACAAGACCTAATCAACCTTGTTAACAAAAGGATTTCATTGACCAAAACAATGTTTTCACCATGATTATCTCTGTTTATTTCTATTCTATCCATTTTTGTTTTTGTTTTTGTTTAGTTTACCTTTCTTGTGCTAGTCACTTGCATTCTAGAGTGTCTTAGAACTTCTGTAGATTTTTGCTTTGTTTTGCTTTTGCATCTTTTCAAAATCACTTTTCTCTCAGAAAATCATTTATCTATACCTGAAAATTGCTCAAAAATAAAGTGTCTCGAAAAATTCCAGAAAATTCATATTAAATTTTTACGTGAAAAAAGGGGCAGAGTAGTGCCTGGAAGGTACCGGGGGGGCCCACCAGGCAGGCACACCACCTGGTGGCACGGCTAGCCCTGGGGCGCGCCTACCTGTGGTGTGGGCCACACCTGGCCCTCCACTCACTCTCTCACTTGCCACTTTCTTCTCTCTCCCGAGTAAACACCAGTTCATTGCTCAAAATCGTGTTCTTGCTGTGCTTGCCCTCGATTTTTCGATCTCCTTGCTCAGCCCATATTTGCTGCTGAAATTCGGAGCATTTGTTCTCCGGTATGTGACTCCTCTGCTTGTCCAAGTAGATTTGTGTTTAGTGGTTTATATCTTGAGTATTTTGCTGCTTGTTCAATGCTTAGAGATATAGTTTTGATGCATGTTTAGGCCTCTTACAACTCCCTATGAGTAGTGCCCTTCATTATATTCACTTTGCAATCACTTGTTTGATAGATGTTTAAATTTCAGAATAGAAGATGAATGATCATCAACTAAACCAACATGAACTGAGGGTGCCTGAGATTATGAAGGTTCACCGAGAGGAGGAAGTTTGTCCTTCCATCTATCCATGCTCCGAATTCATGAGAGCTGCAGGAATTTCCCAGGACTTCCATACTTTGGTTGCTATTGCGGGATTGGAGCACTTTTTGGAAGATGATCCTTGTCAATTTATGAAACTAACCATGTCTGTAGTGCAGGATTTTCGATTTAGTCACTCTTTGCCTAACCCTATGGTCCACTACAAAATTTACAATATAGCTGTCGACCTCTCTCTTGATGACTTTTGTGCAACTATTAAGGTACCTCAGTGGGGATCATGTGGAAGGATTAAAGAGCATCCTGCACCACTCATGGACTTGTATGCGGAGATTTGCCAAGGGAGCAGCTTCTCGAAGGAGAGCAGGAAAATCCATAATTCATCTCCCCTCCATTCGCTACTTTGCCTACTTTATTGCCAAGTGTGTTCTTGCTAGGAAAACTGCCAATAAGTTATCTTCATACGATCTAGCATTCATCTCTGCTGCTCTTAAACGAGATAGGTCTTACAAGTTGGGTGCTTTGATAGCTTTCCGTCTTGCTGCTAACCGCAAGAAAGGTGGAATTTGTGGAGGCCTCATTACCTCTCGTTTATTAGCTTTGCATGGTTTAGTGCCTCATCATCTAGACCTATAGTTTCCCATAGAGAGGCTTGATATTAATTCCATGATTCAGCATAAATTTGTTTCCTCATGGGCTAGTTTGAGTGAGTTGTCTTATGAAATAACCTTTCTCAAAGCTGGTTGGAGAAGGAGCAGGTCCGAGCGTATTGTTCTTTTGCCTGCACCTGTTTTGTTTAACCTTGATAACAAGGTAGGATGGTCCCTCACGGAGGACGAGTTTGATACGTACTTGGGAGAGCTCTCTCAACAGGAGTAGTATACTAGAAGGGAGGTCACGGATGATTCGGTCCAGCCCTCGAATGAGGGGGAGTCTTCATATCAGCAGCCTACCTATGATTGGGGAGCCTCTTCTTCTTCCCAAGGGCCCAACTACAATCATCCTTACAATGATCCGCCTGCTTGGAACCCTTACTCGTATCTGGATTGATACCCACTTAGGCCAAAAGCCTAAGCTTGGGGGGAGGTACACAGACATCACACTCATTTCCATATCATGTTTTGTCGGTACTTTGTATATTCATGTTTCGTTCTCTTTTTAGTTTTTGTTCTTTCTTTGTTTTTGCTTTCTTAAATCACAAAAATACCAAAAATATTTCTGTTGTTTCTCTTTGTTTGCTTTTTCTTTTTTCCTTGGTTTGTTTTTCCCTTTTTGCTTTGTTTTGAACTATTCGAAAAACCCAAAAAGATTTTGCTTTGCTTGTTCTTCCTTTTTGGTTCTTGTTTTAAAAAATCGAAAACACCAAAACTATTTGTTGTTCTTCTTTGGATTTGTGAGTTTGTTGCAGGGTTCAGCAGTTCTCAGTGGAATTTGGTTTCATATTATTATTCAAGCCACACAAGTGAAGGGAAATAATGAGGATTAAATGACAACTTGAGGTGTGGTAAGAGGCTGGTAACGAACTCTATTTGTTTTCATTTTTGTACATATACTCATCATTGTGGGCATGCTTAGTCTGTTCATGTAGGGTGTATGTTATTGATGGATGCTTAGTAGTTCTTGCTTTCTTATGATTAGCTCCAGACCGCTAATAATTTGTAGCATGTCATATGAATGTTTGCTTGCATTACTCTATTCATAACTTGGTATGACACTGTGGTATCCTCCTCTGAACGTTTCACTTGAATTAACTTGGCACATGCTCACGCATGCATATGACTGAAATAATCAGTTAAGCCTCGATGAATTATTTTGCCTCAGGGGTCTTGTATCATTTTCATGCCACGATTAGTCCTATTTTGTTGCAAGCATGATTATGACAGTTATTGCTCTCTTGTTTGTCGCTCCCTCTCTATTGCTAGCCTTCACTTGCGCTGAGTATAAGTTTTACTCGTGCACCCAATTCCTCAAAACCAATATTGCCAAAGTGTCCACCATATCTACCTAGTAGCATCATTTTCTATTCCGTGCATATTAAGTATGCCTTGTTTTCTTCTGAATAAAATGTTTCTTGTTATGAGAAAGTTAGTTAGTAAAGCTCTCACGAACTTGATGGCACAATTTATTTCCCGCACTTAATAAACCTGAACCATTGTGACTGTCCATGAAAGTTATATGCTTGCAAATTATAGGTTGGGGATTAGCAGAACCGTGCTGTCACGGGGAACGCTTTCAACACCTGTAAATATATACCCAGTTGATATCATGCTCTTTTGTTTGCGGATGTCGTCGGTGTGAAATAAAAGGGGAGCTTGTAAGTCCATGGAGTTATGTATGTGTGTTAGAGAAACGCCTGGGCCGCCGGTCTAATCCATGCCGTCATGGTGGAAACCTGCAGCGTAACCATAATGAGTATCTATGAAGCATTCTTCTTATAAAAAAGCGATAGCTATTGAGAAAAGAAAAAAGAGATATATGAATAGAGGAAAGAGAGAAAAAAGCACCATATTCCCATGGTAAATAAGAAGATTGCTGAGATACTCGTTGTCTGCTTGCCTTGTCATTTTGAAATGGGGATTCTTCCGTATCATCAGGCAAGGGGTACCCCGTTGGCGGTTCTCTATGATACGCACGTATTTACTATGACAAGAACTTACCGGTAACTAAAGTTGAGTAGCATGAGGAGTGGTCCTCGTATTCAAGGGACATGAGATTTTTAGTTTATAGTCTGTCAAGCATATAACTCAGATTGGACCTCACTTTTACCTTAGCCATATTAAAGATTCTCATGATAGGGGCAATGAGAGCTCAAAGCTAATGAGTACCATACTTTTAGCATTTGGAAGCCTTTCAAACTATTCAAAACCTTTTTCATTTCCTTGTTGAGTCACCACTTATTCTGTGAGCACTTTCTTGAGAGCATAGTTGTCATTCTTAGTATAATGTGCTTGTCTCAATACTGGATTAATTGTTTTATGACTTTAATGCTTGTATCTTTGATATCTTTACTTCTAGTCTTCACCTGAACTTCAGAGTTGCCTTGGCATTTACAATCAAAGGCAAGCGAGATACCACTCTATCATACCTTGTTATGAGCATTGTAATGCTGCTTATGTTTATGTTTCATGCTACTTATTATTTTTGAGTTGGAATTTCTTCATAGCTTGCAATTGAGTAAACTTAGTTGCATACTCCTTATTATGAATTGTCTAAGTAGTTGATCATATGCTGAGAATATATACATCATATGAAGCAAATGTGTTCGTGAAAGTTTCTTTTATCGCACTCAGTTTTCAACTGAATTGCTTGAGGACAAGCAATAATCTAAGATTGGGGGAGTTGATACGTCCAAAACGTATCTACTTTCCCAAACACTTTTGTTGTTGTTTTTCCTCTAAACTTGTGTGAACTGGATGCAACTAACGCTGTTTTCAGCAGAATTACCTTGGTGTCTAGTTTTTGTGTAGAAAATCAACTATCAGGAAAAATCCCGGAAAATATGCCAAAAATCCTATTTCACTAGAAGACTCATGGAGCCAGAATACGAGACAGAGTGGGGCTAGGGCCTGGCCACACCACCTGGCCGCGCAGGCTAGGCCTGGCCGCGCCAAGGGGTGGTCTGGCCGCCCCAAACACCCCCTCAGTCTCCCTCTTCGCCTTTAAGTTGCCTTCTGACCTAAAAACTAAGGGGGGTTTGACATTTTTCCAGAAAGAGTTCTGCTCCGCCGCCACCACCAGGTTCCATGAAACAGCACCAGAAACTCCGTTCTGGCACCCTGCCAGGACGGGGAATTGGAGGAGATCATCGCCATCATCATCACCATCGCTTCTCCATCATCCATCCATGGTTCCCCCATCTATGAGTGAGTAATCCCCCGTTTTAGGCTATGGGGATGGTAGGGATAGGATGAGATCGTTCATGTAATGGCATCGGATTGTTAGGGCATGGTGCCTAGTATCTATTATTAGTGCTTTTTGACTTTGATGCAACTTGTTATGCTTAATGCTTGTCACTAGGGCCCGAGTGCCATGATTTCAGATTTGAACATGTTATTGATTTATTATGATAGTATTTTTTATGATCTTACCTGCAAGTTGTATACACACGTTGTTGTCCGGAACCAATGGCCCCCAAAGTGACAGCAATCGGGATAACCGGAGGGAATGGCTTTGATGTGAGGATCACATGTGTTCATAGAGTGTTAATGCTTTGCTCCGGTGCTCTATTAAAAGGAGCACCTTAATTACCAGTAGTTCCCTTGAGGCCCCGCTACAAACGGGCTGGCAGGACAAAAGATGTTGTGCAAGTTCTTATTGCGAGCACGTATGACTATATATGGAACACATGCCTATGATTATCTAGTACTTGGATGCTTTATCTTATTTATCTTCAATTGCCCTTTGATCTGATTGCTATGTGAATTGTCTTGTCCATGCAACGCCCGTCCATCCATCCCTATGCCTACCTCACCCTAATCCTACTATTTGTTGCTACTATTACTACTGTTTCCTTTTACTACTGCTATTACTCTGCTACTACTTTACTATTGCTACTACAAAACTGTTTCTACTGATAAACTATTATGACCAAGATTATTTCCAGGTGCAGCTAAATTGACAACTCAGTTGTTAAGGATTATAAATATTCTTTGGCTCCCCTTGTGTCGAATCAATAAATTAGGTTTCACTTCCCTCGAAAATACTGTGATACACCCCTTATACTTGTGGGTCATCAAGGCAAGATGACCTTAACGTGACGATGTGAATTCCTTGTGCGGATCCAGCATATGGGTGGGCACCCTTAGGCTCCACGTTTTTGGTATCTAGATTATCTATGAGTGCCTGCTGGAGGTACAGTCGGACCTTTATGGAGCTTGCCAGGGGCATAACCGGCTCGTAGAGTCTTCGAGAACTCACCAGGGTTGTAGCTTGCCCGAAAGGGGGCTTAACGGAGGTGTAGTTAGCCCCCACTACAACAAATGTGATTATCTATGATGCACATTATGTGACGGTTTAGTAAAAAAAGTCATGTTTTATGAAAAAACATCACAATTTGGATGAATCCCTGACGTATTTTGCTGAATCGTCATAGAATGAGCGTCATATATAATCACATTTGTTGTAGTGCCCGGAGGATCGTGTAGACATATGGGGTCACGGAGAGGGCAGTGATTGGCTTGGATCACCTACTAGGCCCCACGTCATGGAATTGTGGATGGGAAAGTACGCCCGGTTGTGCAACAAGGAGTTGGTCTCTTATGGGTAAGCAACGCACCTCTCCAGAGTGTAAGAATTGTGACATGTTACTCCCTGTTCCGGGAAGGAGCTATGAACGTGGCAGGAAAGGAACTCCATGAAGTTCTGGCCAACCTGTGAAGGCTGATGGGCATAGTTTTTGATAATAAAATCAATATTTGAAGAAATGTTTATAAAAAACTGCATAGTACCAAGGAAGTATCGTCTGAGGTGGTAGATAGAGCATCAAACTTCCCACCTTACATATAATGAACTTGCTAGGTAACGTTGTTAGTCACTCTTTCCTTTGAACCCCTACTTAGACTCTGAGAATCCAGAAGACCCTTCGATGTACGTAGCTGAAGGACAAGAGGATGTCTGCTACAAAGAGCCAGACCTGTCCAGAGGAGTTGAAGGGGTGGACTACGAAATACGCTATGGAGTGGAGGGCAACAAGTCCGAGTGGTTGGCTTAGTTATTAGTAAAACAATTGAGCCAAGCAGCATAACCTTTATAAAATAAGTTGTTGAGCTCAATACGGAGTGTGAGTTTGAATCTTATATCTTTCGCTGAAACTACTTAAGTTTGGTTTGTAATTTGTAACACTTGAGGTTTGGAACTTCTGGTTTGTAATAATAATGAAGTGTGTATGTTTGTAATGTGGACCCGCAATGTTTCTGTTGTACCACTCTGAGGGATGTGATATTTACAGAACGGTGTTCTGTGGATGTCATGTCAACGACTATAGTGTACTTCACATGCAGTGGTATGCTGGGTCACTGCAGCTGGTATAAGAGCGATTGCTCTGACCTTAGGTTGGAAACCTAGTAAAGGGAAATAACTATAGGAGTCTAGGAGCAACGGTAAAGAGTTCTCTAGATTATATGATGAGTATTCAATTGTGAATATGTCGTTATATTTCTTTAGAGCGAAAATTCTTTATTATGATGCATCATTAAAACTAATGGATACTAATTATATTTATTTCTATAGAGTGGAAATGGCACCAAAGTTTCCAAAACAGACTTTGGCAAGAAAAGAAGAGACTCTCGATGACTACCAAGGGGCTTAAACTGAACAGCTCCGAGAACTTCTGAGGGTTTTTGGTTGCACGACTAATATTCCAGTCAATACTATGACATACCATGATGGGCGAATGTTAGCCAAATATCTTGTTAGTATCCAACTATCAAAGAAGCTTGGTTTATATCACGATTTACCTATGGGTGAAGGTAGAAGTCATTTAGCAGCATACCATGTTGCTATTGTGGAGGCCATAGCCAATGTTCAGGAGCACAAAGCAGAAGAGTTAGCTGGAAGCACATATTTTGTGATTCCTCATGACTCTATAGATGAGGAATCGGAACCGGATCATCTTACTTTAGTAAGGAAGCATCCAAAACTAGCTTCTAAGTTTATGGATCTGTATCGAGTTATGGTTGGGTCTTTGTATAAGACACATCAGGTTATTGTAGAAGATCAGGTTGATATGTTAGAGGATTTAACGAATCCTGAAAGAAGGGAGAAGTTAGCATCTAAACTGGAGAATGAAGAAGTGGATAGGGCTAACCCAATTTTTAAGGATATACCTATAGATCCAACATCTAGTAAACCATATCCTTACTCACCTATACCAGAAACCACTAGATATCCTGATGAGGGCACTATTCATCCAGTACCACAGAGTTCTTGGGGAACTGAGGACTCAGAACTACCTATTGGAAATTCCGAGGGATGGAGGTATGGATCGATGGATGGATCTGTCGGGAATCCTATTCCTGTGGAAGATTCAGTTGGGGACACCGGGCAGACTAGTCGCATGGGCGTGAGATCTTATTCCGTTGATGGAAGAGATGTCCATGTGGAGGATGTAGAGTCCAATGAGGAAGATCCTGAAGAAAGGGTGTTTGAGTCACTAGAAAATTATCCTACCCTAGACAACGTGCACTATCCAATAATAGCTGAGGACTATCATACCCAGCAGAGTACTTGGGGAGCACTGGAAGGGGAATACTCCGTTGATTCCTCTAGAATCGGGATGCAGGAGATGGATGAAGAAGACAGTGATGAGGATGATTCTAAAGATACTTCAGACGAGTTGGAAGGTATGGATGCACTTTAGCTGAATGATGTGTCAAGTCCAGAGATTTCGGATACTGAATATCGTCTGTCGAAGAGGCAAATCGTTCCACAGATGGTACGTCGTACTTCACGTCAGCACGGTTGTACTCCGGGTATGTACGAGGAACGACACAACTTCTAGGGAGTGTGACTTTGACTTGGAGTATTTCTACAGCATACGGGAGTGAGAGTCTGAGGACTGGATGTAAATAAATAAGTGGGATAGAATCCACATGAGCTTGTAATGCTTAATTAGTAAGGGCTTGTAATCACGTTGTATAAACTATGTTGTTTGTAATGTATAATATGTGTGTAATGCATATTTGGTTCTTATTTGGATCTTATTTTCCATTGTGTGACTAGTTCTGTGCATGAAGTGAGCTCAGAACACATATGCATGGTGTAATTATGAGTATTCGCTTTATGTTACAGTACTAGGGGGGAATGGAAACGGGTGTAGAAAATGAGACCGAATAGCAGCGTATGGAGCGCGAAGCCAAGGAAAAGGCGGATGAAGACGCCAGAATGCAAGCAAATTTACCACCACCACCAATGAGGCCATTGATGGAGCATAACTTTATGCAGTACATGCAAATGATGCAAGAGTCCCAAAACAAATTCATGGAGGGGTTGGTAGATCGAGTGGGACAGCAGAGGGCACCTCAAGGACGTGGTGTTAGTCTTTCGGATTTCCAGGATACCAGGCCTTTACCTTTTGCATCCGCTCCAGAACCAATGGATGCAGAGGACTGGTTAACAGATACCGAAAGAAAGTTGAAAACTGTAGGATGCAATGAGGAAGAAAAGTTGAGGTATGCAACACATCTTTTGACTGGACCTGCAGCAGCATGGTGGGAGGGTCAGTTAGCTATGCAACTTCCAGGAAGAGAGTACAATTGGGAGGAGTTCAAGCAAAGATTCCGTGAATACCATGTTCCAGAAAGTATCATTGAGTTGAAGTGAAGGGAGTTTGAAGAACCGCAACAGGGTTACTCCAGTATCATGAAGTATATTCGGGAGTTCAGTGATTTATCTCATTACGCTACTGAAGAAGTTAGCACGGAGGCAAAAAGGAAGAAGAGGTTCATGTGTGGACTAAATCCATTTGTGAAGATGCAGTTGAGGCTTGCCAACACTCAAACCTTTCAACAATTGCTTGATGCAACTATAACCTTTGAAGATGATTACAAAAATGTCCAAGAGGACCACAGGAAGAGAGCAAAGAAGGAAACAAAGAGGATTCAGGCAAGTAAACCCAAAAACAATTTGGAATTCAAACCCAGAAATAGATCCTACAACAACAAGAGTAACAACAACGCTGGAGGTCAATTCAATCCTGGAAGGAATGTCATATGTCACAATTGCAAACTTTCGGGACATATTAGCAAGGATTGCAGGCATCCAGTAATTATTTCTTTTGGTTGTGGACAAAAGGGTCACATTAAGCCTGATTTCCCAAACAAACCACCCGGTGGTTGGCCCACAAAAGGTGGAGGACAAGCCAGTGGAGGCAGAGGTGGACAGCCTAACAGAGGTGGAAGCTATGCCAAAAATAACAATGGCAAGAGAGGTAGACCGACTAGAAAGCTGAATTGCGCAACCTTGGAGGAGGTGGATAACTCAAATCAAGCGGTGATAGGTACGCTCAATATTCTCACAAATCCCGGAAAAGTTTTATTTGATACGGGTGCAACTACTTCTTTCATATCTGAAGAATTTTGTGATAAATTTGGGATTAGAAGGGCACCGTTAGAAAAACCTATGACCGTAGTTACCACTGGAGGGATCGTGGTAGTTAGAAACATTAAAGTAAACCAAGTCATTTCCATATGTGGTAAAACCTATTATGCGGATCTTTATGTGATCCCATTAAAAGGAATAGCAGTAGTGCTGGGAATGGATTGGATGACAGACTATGGAGCTCAGATGAATTCTGAGGAGAAAACCGTTTCAATCAGGTCTCCAAGTGGAGGAATGATAGTTTATCAGGCGGATAAACATAGTCATATCATGGTGGATCTGCAATTGAACTCAATGAAGGAAGTCAAATTGGAAAATATTCCTGTAGTGAAGGAATTTCAAGATGTTTTTCCAGCAGAGTTACCATGAATGCCACCTGATCGGGAAATAGAGTTCACAATTGACCTAAAACCCGGTATAGCACCAATAGCTCAAGCACCATATAAAATGGGGCCAAAAGAATTAAAAGAGCTTAAAGAGCAAATTGATGACTTAGCTAGAAAAGGATTTATTCAGGAGAGTGTATCCCCGTGGGGAACTCTGGTAATTTTTGTAGATAAAAGAGATGGAGGACGAAGAATGTGTGGGGATTATAGAAATCTCAACAATGTCACTATCAAGAACAAGTACCCATTACCAAGGATCCAAGATCTATTTGATCAAGTCAAGGGAGCTGGAGTATTCTACAAGATTGATCTAAGGTCAGGATACCATCAGATAAAAATTAAACCTGAAGATGTTCCTAAAACATCATTTGTATCAAGGTATGGACATCATGAGTATTTAGTCATACCTTTTGGTCTGACCAATGCACCAGCAATATTCATGAATTTGATGAACAAAATATTCATGCCTTACTTAGACAAGTTTGTCATAGTATTCATTGATGATATTCTGATATACTCAAGATAAAGAAGAGCATGCAGAATGATACGTCCATTTTGCATCACTATTCTATGTCTTAATTCACTATTATTCATTGATATATTTCGTATTGAGAGGTGATACTTATGTTATTTCATCTATTTTTGCATGGTTGATGACTTTTGGAGCATGGACCGCTGCAGTCAGGATTCTGATGGAAAAGGTGATGTATGGAGGCAAAATTCGCGAAGATCAGAAAATCCGGGAAAATATACGGAAAATCCTATTTTTCCAGAAGACTAAGGATGCCAGAAGATGGAGTGGAGGTGGGCCACAGGGGGCCCACACCACCCCATGGCGCGGGCAAACCTAGGTCGCGCCAGGGAGTGGTGTGGCCGCCCTGGCCCACTTCAGCCTCTCCCCTCTGGCATATATCATCCCCACGAAACCCTAAGACTCGGGGAGTGACCACAGAAAGATTTCGCCGCCTCTACGGGGCGGAAAACACCGAGAGAGAAAGATCTCTCCGGCAGACAGATTTCTGCCGGAGAAATTCCTTCCCTGAGAGGGGAGATCGTCGCCATAAACACCACCATGAAGCTGGACTTCATCGGGATCATCATCATCATCACCACCATCATCACCATCAGCACCCTCATCACCATCTCATTATTGCTGTAACAATTGAGTTGAATCTTGCATAGTTCATAGGGGAAACTTTCCCGGTGTTGATTACTCTTTGTAGTTGATGTTATTGAGTGAACCATTGAATTATTGTTTATGTTCAGATTGTTATACATCATTATTCCATCTCTGATCATGATCCATATGATGTCTTGTGAGTAGTTCGTTTTGTTCTTGAGGACATGGGAGAAGTCTTGTTGTTAGTAGTGGAGTTGCGTTGAGAAAGATTCAATAGATTGTTATTTAAGTTGTTGTGTACTTCTTCTAGTGGTGTCATGTGAACGTCGACTACATGGCACTTCACCTATATGGGCCTAGGGGAATGCATTGTGTATTTGGCTACTAATCGTAGGGGTTGCCGGAGTGACAGAAACCTGAACCCCCGTTAGGAAACCATTGCACAAGGGACGTAAGGGTCTTAGAGTTTAAAGCTGTGGTTAGGTTTTACCTTAATTACTTTCTTGTACTTATGGATGTTTGCAAGGGGGTTTAATCACAAGTATGTATTTAGTCTTGGATGGGGCGATACATTAGCACAGGTTCACCCACACAACACTTAGCAAGCTAAAGAAGATTAATCGACCATATGAAGCGAAAGCACTTGGCAGCCTTCCCATGTGTCCTCGAGAACGTTTGGTAATCTATAGAAATACAACCGGCTTGTCCTTTGCTGCATAAAGGATTGGGCCACTTGCTGCATTCATTCTTACTGTCTTTTGTTTACTCGTACTTTGTTTACTTGCTTTATCGAAAACCCCTAAAAATCCGTTTGCTAAGTATTTGCAGAGAATTCTCGATCCATACCACTAGCCAGCACCTTCTGCTCCTCGTTGGGTTCGACACTCTTACTTATCGAAAATACGGCAATACACCCCCTATACTTGTGGGTTATCAAGACTATTTTCTGGCGCCGTTGCCGGGGAGTGAAGCGCTATTGGAGAGTGGAACTGGTAAAGGAAACTTCTACTGTGAGTATTGTTTACTTTTGCTAGTTGCTTTATTTTCGTTATGGATAATTCGCTGAGTTTCTTATTTGGTAATGCTACTACCACTGCTAAGGTAGTAGATAAGCCACCACCTGCTGAGAAAGATGTTTTCAAAATACCTACAAGAATTATTGATCGTGTTATGGATAACTACTATGTTGGGGATGGAACTGTCCATCCCGGTGATCATTTACTCTTTATACACGAATTATGCGGGTTGTTCAAGTGTGCATGTATTACTACCGATCAAGTTAAGAAGAAGTTATTATCATTATCACTAAAAGGAAGAGCTGAGGACTGGTATAAGCTGTTGAAGAATGGTCAAGCTCTGGAATGGGAGGAAATAGTGCCTCTCTTTTATTCAAAGTTTTATCTTCTTAGTGAGATTCATAAAGATCGGAATCAAATATACAACTTTTGGCCTCTTGATGGAGAGAGTACAGCTCAAGCTTGGGGGAGATTGAAGTTACTAATGCTCAAATGTCCCATTCATGAGCTCCCCAACAATATTATTATCAATAACTTTTATGCAAGGCTCCCTCTAGATGATAAGGATTTATTGGATGCTTCTTGCGCTGGATCATTCACTCGTATGGAAGAAGAAGCTAAATGGGACCTTCTAGATCGTATTCAAGACAATGCTGAAGCTTGGGAGAATGACAGAGGTAGAAAGTCAGGTATAAATTATGATTATGAATGCATTGAATCTTTTATGGGAACTGATGACTTTCAAAATATTAGTAATCTTTATGGTCTTGATTTGCAAGTTATTACGAATTTCTTTAGAGCTTTTGCTTCCTATATCGAAATTCCAAAAAGGAGATGGAACAAATACCATGCACCTTACAAAGATATTGTTAACTATGCTCCTATTGGAAGTGCTGAGTATTGCGTTATTGATCCCATCTTACCCGAACCTTATATTGAGAAGATTCCCTTTCCCGAAAAGGTAAAGGACCATCCTATGATAACTAATGTTATCACCAAAAGTGAAAAAAAGAACTGTAAAACCTGATGAACAAATAAACATTGAACCTGTGGTAGCAATTGTGAAAGACCTTGTCACTAACAGCGTAGAAGACGGGCACATAGTCTTTTGTGAAGATGCTTCTAATATTGTTTCACATCCCAATAGAACTAAAAAGGCTAGTGTTCCTGTGCTTTCTGTTAGAATTGGTGATCATTGCTATTATGGTTTATGTGATATTGGTGCAAGTTCCAGTGCTATTCCTTATGAGCTTTACAGAGAAATTATGCATGAGATAAGTCCTTGCGAGTCGGAAGAGATTGATGTGGTTATTCACCTTGCTAATAGAGAGACCATCTCTCCAATTGGTATTGTGTGAGACATGGAAGTTCTTTGCGGTAAGATTAAGTACCCCGCTGATTTTTTAGTACTTGGTTCAGCTGCTAGTAAAACTTATCCTATCATTTTTGGTAGAACTTTCTTGAGTACTTGTGGAGCTATTATTGATTGCAAGAGGGAGAAAATCTTGACTAAGTTTTATGGGGAATCCTATGAGTTTAATTTTTCGAAATTTGCTAAAGAACCTTGCGAAGAGGAAACCCATAATGAGGATTTTAGGGTTGAACAACTTGCTTCTATTTCTCTTGCTCCTAACAATGCTTTGCAGCAATTTATGGAAGAACATGAAAGTGAAATCTTCATGGAAGAAAGGAATGAGATTGACATGATTCTCCGTGATCAACCTATGATGCTTAAGCACGACTTGCCTGTAGAGGACTTGGGTACCACGATGCCACCCAAAAAGGACCCGGTTTTCGATCTAAAATCTCTCCCTGATGATCTTAAATATGCTTTTATTAATAATAAAAAGATATATCCTGTTATTATTAGCGCTAAACTTTCAGGGGAGGAAGAAGGAAGATTATTGGAAGTTTTGAAGAAACACCGAGGAGCTATGGGTTATACTCTGGATGATTTGAAAGGGATTTCACCTACTATATGTCAGCATTCTATCAACATAGAACCAGATGCGAAGCCAGTAGTGGAGCACCAACGACGTTTAAATCCTAAGATGAAGGAAGTGGTAAGGAATGAGGTATTGAAACTCCTTGATGCTGGTATTATTTACCCTATTGCTGATAGTGAATGGGTTAGTCCTATTCATTGTGTTCCTAAAAAGGGAGGTATTACCGTTGTCCCTAATGATAATGATGAACTTATTCCTCAAAGAATAGTGGCAGGCTATAGGATGTGCATGGAATTTAGGAAAGTCAATAAAGTTACTAAGAAAGATCACTACCCGCTTCCTTTTATTGATCAGATGTTGGAAAGGTTGTCTAAAAAGACCCATTTTTGTTTTCTTGATGGTTATTCTGGTTTCTCTCAAATTGCTATTAAACAACAAGATCAAGAAAAAACTACTTTTACTTGCCCTTATGGAACTTATGCTTATAGACGTATACCTTTTGGTTTATGTAATGCTCCTACTACTTTCCAAAGGTGCATGTCTGCTATCTTTCATGGCTTTTGTGAGGAAATTGTAGAAGTGTTCATGGATGACTTTTTTGTCTACGGAACTTCTTTTGATAATTGTTTGCACAACCTTGATAAAGTTTTGCAAAGATGTGAAGAAACTAATCTTGTTCTTAATTGGGAGAAATGCCACTTCATGGTTAATGAAGGGATTATTCTTGGGCATAAAGTTTCTGAAAGAGGCATAGAAGTTGATAGAGCTAAGGTTGAGGCAATTGAGAAGATGCCATGCCCAAGAGACATCAAAGGTATTCGTAGTATCCTTGGTCATGCTAGTTTCTATAGAAGGTTTATTAAAGACTTTTCTAGGATATCAAAACCCCTTACCAATATTCTTCAAAAAGATGTACCCTTCGTTTTTGATAATGATTGTAAGGAAGCTTTTGAAACTCTTAAGAAGGCTTTAACTACAGCCCCTATTGTTCAACCACCTGATTGGAGTTTACCCTTTGAAATAATGTGTGATGCTAGTGATTTTGCTGTAGGTGCTGTCCTTGGGCAACATATTGATAAAAAGCTAAACGTTATCCATTATGCTAGTAAGACTTTAGACGCTGCTCAAAGGAATTATGCTACTACTGAAAATGAATTTCTAGCTGTTGTTTTTGCTTGTGATAAGTTTAGGCCCTATATTGTGGACTCAAAAGTAACCATTCATATAGATCATGCTGCTATTAAATATCTCATGACGAAGAAGGACACTAAGCCTAGGCTTATTAGATGGGTACTGCTTTTATAAGCGTTTGATCTACACATAGTAGATCGAAAGGGTGCTGAAAATCATGTAGTTGATAATTTATCTCGTTTGGAAAACATCTCTTTTGATCCTATGCCTGTTAATGATAGTTTTCCAAATGAACAATCAGCCGCAGTAGAGGTGAACTCACGAGGAAGCCCTTGGTATGCTGATTATGCTAACTTTATTGTCTCCATGTATTTGCCTCCAACTTTTACAGCTCAGCAAAGAAGAAAGTTCTTTTATGATTTGAGGCATTATTTTTGGGATGACCCACACTTATACAAAGAAGGGGTTGATGGTATTATGTGAAGATGTGTTCCAGAGTATGAACAAAAAGAGATATTGCATAAATGTCATGGGAGAGCTTATGGAGGACATCATGCAGGAGATAGAACTGCACAAAAGGTATTACAATCAGGTTTCTACTGGCCTACCCTTTTTAAATATGCAAGAAAATTTGTTTTATCTTGTGATGAATGTCAACGTGTTGGTAATATTTCTAGACACAATGAAATGCCTATGAACTACTCTCTAGTTATTGAACCTTTTGATTATTGGGGATTCTACTTTATGGGTCCTTTCCCTCCTTCGAAGGGTTACACTCATATTCTTGTTGCCGTTGATTATGTTACTAAGTGGGTAGAACCCATTCCTACGAAAATTGCTGACAGGGAAACCTCTCTAAAAATGCTTAAGGATGTTATGTTTCCTAGGTTTGGAGTGCCTAGGTATCTCATGACTGACAGGGGTTCTCATTTCATTCATGGCGGTTTTAGGAAGACCCTCGCTAAGTATGATGTTAATCATAGAATTGCTTCAGCTTATCACCCCCAAACTAGCGGGCAAGTAGAGTTATCAAATAGAGAAATTAAATCTATCTTGCAAAAGACTGTTAATAGGTCTAGAAAAAACTGGGCTAAGAAGTTGAATGATGCTTTATGGGCTTATAGAACTACTTATAAGAATCCTATGGGAATGTCTCCCTATAAAATGGTTTATGGGAAAGCTTGCCACTTACCCTTAGAATTAGAACACAAAGCTTACTTGGCAGTGAAAGAACTAAATAGAGATTGTAAGCTAGCTGGTGAGAAAAGACTTTTTGACTTAAGTTCTTTAGATGAATGGAGGAGTGAAGCCTATGAGAATGCTAGGCTCTTTAAAGAAAAAGTTAAAAGATGGCATGACAAACGAATACTTAAGAGAGAATTTCATGTTGGTGAGAAAGTTCTATTGTATAGGTCTCGTCTCAGATTTTTTGTAGGTAATCTACTATCAAAATGGGAAGTACCTTTCATCATTGAAGAAGTATACCGTTCGGGAGCAATAAAAATTTCTTCTCTAAAAGATAATACTACACAAGTAGTGAATGGACAGCGAATCAAACACTATATTGCTGGAGATTCTTACAATGAAGATGTTGATGCCTTTCAAGTTATAACTCCAGAGAAATTCATTGAGGACCAAATTCAGAGACCCGCAGAGTCCATTTCCTACTAGGTAACAGTTCTGGTAAGAAAAGTTCCGCGAAAATACAATCCAACTATATTTTTGCAGTTTTCAGTCAATAAGGAAAGCTACGAAGCAAAAAAGGGACGGAACCGGAGCCAGGGTGGCCCACACCACCCCTGGCCGCGCCACCAGGTGGTGAGGCCACCCAGGACTCCGCCTCTGACTCGTTTTCTCCCAGTACCTTCCTTTTGATATGAAACTTCGTAATATATAACCCCCCCCGGATCTTCCGAGGTTCGTATATAGTGTTTTCGTCGTGTTTTTGTTTCGATTGTTTTTGCCAGGTAGAATCTCAGATTTGGAGCCACAATGTCTTCCTCTAGAACATCCAAGGGAGATTCCTTAGAAGATATCATCAACTCATACATGAGAGAATTGAAGATTCATCCCAAGGAGTTGTTGCTCGAAGGTGGGGAGGTCCGGATTAAGGAGGTTCAAGGCCCTAAAGGTGAAGGAAGTCTAGAGGACAGGATGGAAGCATTGGAGCAAGAAGTCTTTAGGTACAGGAAGATGGCGGAGCGCGAAGTGGACATCATCCATAAGATTTGTTCCGAACTCATCGCCGAGCACCAAAAGGAGACTACTGAACTCAAAGATGAAGTCTTTTCACTCCGCCAAACAACCAACAAACTGCAAGCACAGTTCTATGATGTTCAAAATCAAAACTGTGAGTATGAGGCAAGATTTAAACGCATAAGTGCTGCTGCAAGTTTCAGGATGTTGGAAACCATGATGTCCTTTGTTGGAGGGAAGCCTCCTCATCACCGTTCAGATCCCTGGTCACTTACTCCACGCACCAAGAATCCTTTCCATACCCTTATCCATGAGCATTAATACCAGAATATGCCCAAGGGGAAATTACCCTCCAATTGGGATCTGCCTCGTTCTAGCCATGCAGGAAAAAACGACTTCAAGGAGGAAGAGTGGGAAAGAATAGCAAGAGCTAGAATTCTCAACACGACATGATCATGAGCCGCATTGAGCAAAATTCACAGCTGATTCGTAATCTCACTTTCAAGATTGAGGACTTGGGGAAGCTGATCAAAGAGCTCATCAAGAGGATACCACCACCGCCAAAGGAGTAATTTGTCATCAGGTTTGGCATCCCCTTGGTTTGTTCCAAGCTTGGGGGAGTGTCGCGGTATCATATCACTATCTTCTATCTTTTTACCTTATTAGTAGAGTCATATCATGAATAGAGGCGTTATTATGTAGTATGGTTTGCATTATGGAAGTGTCCCCTCTCTCGTTAGATATGTATCCCTTGGTGTGAGTTGTCGTTATGAAATATTAATGAGAAGTTCTATCATTCACTCTTTTGCATAGCTTATTTTAGTTTTCAATTCGTGGTTATATGATTGATCTTGTTGTTAGTATTGGTATCACTTTGGGATCATTGAGTTAATTTAGTTGGTTTTGGCAAACCTGGCTCGGTCAGTAGCAACACCTTTTTGAGAGTTGAAAAGAAAAAGATAGAAGTACTCGAGAAGAAAATAATTTCATCATCTTTGTTTCTTGATTTGCTCATAAGTCTAGTATTCTCTAGTTAAGATCTTTTGTGCTTCCAAGGAAGATTGCATGATTGTTTTTATCATTTGTATGTTTGTTTGTTTCCTTCAACTCTTGTACTTGCTACCCAGCCTTGCTAGCCGAAAACCTGTACTGAGAGGGTATTCTTCTCGTGCATCCACCTCCTTTAAACCAAAACCTTTGCCATTTGTGTCCACCATACCTACCTAGTAGCATTATTGCTATTCCAAGTAAATTCTTGTTTTATCTACCTCCCAAATTAAACTTGTCATGTGAAAATTAGTGATTAAAGCTCTCATGAACTTGATGGCACACTTTACTTTCTTGCATTTAATAAACTTGAACCATTGGGTCCTTCTTTGTTGCATGTATGCTTGCGCTTTATGAGTTGAAGTTAGCCGAACCATGTATCATGGGGACCGCTTTCAACACTTCATTGGTACTTGTACCTAGTTGATATCATGTTCTTTTGCTTATGGATCCCGGTGGTGTGAAATAAAAGTGGAACTTGTAAGATCATGGAGTTTATATGTGTGTTAGAGAAACGCCTGGGCCGCTAGCCTAAGCCATGCCTAATCATGGTGGAAACTTGCAGCATAACTATAGTGAGCATTCTATGAAGCATCCTCAATAAAAACCTATGAAAATAGCAAATAAAAAGATCGCTGAGATGCTCACCGTGCCTTGCCTTGTCATTTTGATTATGGGATAGCTCCTGTGTCATGTGCAAGGGGTACCCCATTGGCGGTTCTCAATGATACGCATGTATTTACAATGACAAGAGCTTGCTCGTGACTGAAGTTGAGTAGCATGAGGATCGGTACTCATAAGTAAGGGGCATGAGATTTCAACTTATAACTTGTCAAGCATATCCTCTTAGTTGTGTCACTTTAACCTTAATCACTTAAAGATGCCTATGATAGGGGCAATGAGACCTGAAAGCTAGTAAGTATCATAATTTTTGGGAGCTCTTTATGAGACTTGCAATCCCTGTTTCCCTCTTTGAAGGGCCTTTCTTTTTACTTTGTAGTTGAGTCAGTAAACCTACTCCCTTCTACCTCAGCAAGTATTTTGAGTTGATGTGTTTCATTCATTCGTATGATGATTTATTCAATCATGTTTCTTATATTCCTTGTTTTGCACATTGCTCTTATCTTGATGTTTACTACTTTGAAAGCTTTCATTGAAAACCAGCTATTTGTGAACTTCAGCAAATTATCAACTATTCTTCGACCAAGAGCTAAGTTTGCCATTACCAATTATGATTCACTTTATGTATCTTTATTGTGTTTCCTTTACCTATTACAAGTTGAGCTATATAATAGTGAGTTGTCTTCTATTATGATCTATGCTTTGGATGAATGTAATGCTTCTTGTCCGTATCCTTTTATCGACTCTTCACTCCATAAACTTGAGGCCATGTTTATTGAGCTCAGTTTCGCTTGGGGACAAGCGAAGTCTAAGCTTGGGGGGAGTTGATAAGTCCATTTTGCATCACTATTCTATGTCTTAATTCACTATTATTCATTGATATATTTTGTATTGAGAGGTGATACTTATGTTATTTCATCTATTTTTGCATGGTTGATGACTTTTGGAGCATGGACCGCTGCAGTCAGGATTCTGATGGAAAAGGTGCTGTATGGAGGCAAAATTCGCGAAGATCAGAAAATCCGGGAAAATATACGGAAAATCCTATTTTTACAAAAGACTAAGGATGTCATAAGATGGAGTGGAGGTGGGCCACAGGGGGCCCACACCACCCCATGGCGCGTGCAAGCCTAGGCCACGCCAGGGAGTGGTGTGGCTGCCCTGGCCCACTTCAGCCTCTCCCCTTTGCCGTATATCATCCCCATGAAACCCTAAGACTCGGGGAGCGACCACAGAAAGATTCCGCCACCTCTGCGGGGCGGAAAACACCGAGAGAGAAAGATCTCTCCGGCAGACAGATTTCTGCCGAGGAATTCCTTCCTGGAGAGGGGAGATCGTCGCCATCAAGACCACCATCAAGCTGGACTTCATAGGGATCATCATCATCATCACCACCACCACCATCACCATCAGCACCCTCATCACCATCTCCATATTGCTGTAACAATCGCGTGGAATCTTGCTATAGTTCATAGGGGAAACTTTCCCGGTGTTGATTACTCTTTGTAGTTGATGCTATTGAGTGAACCATTGAATTATTGTTTATGTTCAGATTGTTATACATCATTATTCCATATCTGATCATGATCCATATGATGTCTTGTGAGTAGTTCGTTTTGTTCTTGATGACATGGGAGAAGTCTTGTTGTTAGTAGTGGAGTTGTGTTGAGAAAGATTCAATAGATTGTTATTTAAGTTGTGGTGTACTTCTTCTAGTGGTGTCATGTGAACGTCGACTACATGATACTTCACCTATATGGGCCTAGGGGAATGCATTGTGTATTTGGATACTAATCGTAGGGGTTGCCGGAGTGACAGAAACCTGAACCCCCGTTAGGAAACCATTGCACAAGGGACGTAAGGGTCTTAGAGTTTAAAGCTGTGGTTAGGTTTTACCTTAATTACTTTCTTGTACTTACGGATGTTTGCAAGGGGGTTTAATCACAAGTATGTATTTAGTCTTGGATGGGGCGGTACATTAGCACAGGTTCACCCACACAACACTTAGCAAGCTAAAGAAGATTAATCGTCTATATGAAGCGAAAGCACTTGACAATCTTCCCATGTGTCCTCGAGAACGTTTGGTCATCTATAGAAATACAACCGGCTTGTCCTTTGCTGCATAAAGGATTGGGCCACTTGCTGCATTCATTCTTACTGTCTTTTGTTTACTCGTACTTTATTTATTTTCTTTATCGAAAACCCCTAAAAATCTGTTTGCTAAGTATTTGCAGAGAATTCCTGATCCATACCACTAGCCAGCACCTTCTGCTCCTCGTTGGGTTCGACACTCTTACTTATCGAAAATACTGCGATACACCCCCTATACTTGTGGGTCATCACAGAACATTTGAGAATAGCATTGCAAATCCTAAGAGAACATAAGCTTTATGCTAAGTTCAATAAGTGTGAATTTTGGTTGGAAGAAGTAGAGTTTGTTGTTCACGTGATCAGTAAGGATGGATTTGATGTAAATCCGTCCAAAGTTCAATCAGTATTGGAATGGAAGGCACCAACCAATGTGAAGCAAATCCGAGGTTTCTTAGGCATGGCCGGTTATTATCGGAGATTCATAGAAGGCTTTTCCAAGATAGCTGGACCAATGAACAAATTATTAAGAAAGAATACACCTTTCATATGGGACGATAAGTGCGAAGCGAGTTTTCAGGAGTTGAAAACCAGATTAACTACAACACCAATCCTAGCAATTCCAGAACCATGAAAAGATTACACAGTATATTGTGATGCATCCAAAGAAGGATTATGTTGTGTGCTTATGCAAGACCGTAAGGTAATTGCTTATGGATCTAGACAATTGAAACCACATCAAGTGAATTATCCAACTCATGATTTAGAGTTAGCAGCAGTAGTGTTTGCTTTAAAAGGATGGAGACATTTTCTCTATGCGGCAAGATGTGAGTTATACACTGACGACAAAAGTCTCAAATATTTCTTCACTCAAAAGGAATTGAATATGAGACAAAAGCGGTGGCTGAAGTTGATTAAAGATTATGATCTAGCAATCAATTATACTCCTAGAAAAGCAAATGTTGTGGCAGATGCTTTAAGTCGGAAAAGCACAGATACGCAACCTATGAATAGATAATTGCCAAAAGAACTACAAATGGATTTGGAAAGGATGGAAATACAATTTATAAGTACAACAATTCTTGGAGGATTAGCTACCATGCGGGTAATTGAAGAGCGAAGTAGTGATCTTCGGCATGAAATCTTTAGACATCAAGGTGAAGATCCTTTTATTGATGAAGAAGTTCGAAGAATCTCTCAAGGTCAAACATCAGCTTTTCACCTAGGAGATTATGGATCTTTATGGTTTCAAAACCTCCTTTGTGTACCCGATGTGCCAGAGATTCGATAAGTGATACTTCGAGAAGCACATGAAACACCATATTCCATCCATTCGGGTAGTACAAAGATGTACATGGATTTAAAAGAGTTGTTCTGGTGGAATAATATGAAAAGAGATATTGCAAAGTATGTATCTGAATGCCATACTTGCCAAAGGGTAAAAGCAGAACATCAAAGTCTAGTAGGACCATTACAACCTTTGGAAATTCCAGAATGGAAGTGGGAACAAATTGGTATGGATTTTATCATAGGATTACCCATGACACCAAAGCGGAAGGATATGATATGGGTGATTGTGGACAGACTCACAAAAAGTGCGCATTTTATTCCAGTGAACCAAAAGGATAATGCTGAGGAATTAGTGGAAATTTGTGTCAAAGAGATTGTGATTAAGCACGGGGTACCCAGGAAGATTGTATCGGACAGAGGATTTGTGTTTTCATCGGCATTTTGGAAACAATTACATGCAACACTTAGTTCAAAGTTGTTCTTTAGAACAGCTTATCATCCAGAAACTGGAGGCCAGACAGAGAGGACCAATCAAATCTTGGAAGACATGCTTAGAGCTTGTGCATTAGATTTTGGAGGTTCGTGGGAAGATCATCTACCTTTGGTAGAATTTTCCTACAACAATAGCTATCAGAGTAGTCTGAAGGCAGCACCTTATCAAGTACTATACGGAAGAAAGTGTAGATCACCTATATTCTAGTATGAACCTGGTAGTAGCAAGGAATTTGCACCAGATTATATCAAGGAAAGGCAAGATATCATCGATATCATTAGAGATCGGTTGAAGATAACTCATAGTCGACAAAAGAGTTATGCAGATCAAAGTGGTAGATCATGGCATCCAGAAGTGGGGGATATGGTATATCTCAAAGTAAGTCCGATGAAGGGAGTGAAGAGATTCGGAGTCAAAGGAAAACTAAGACCAAGGTACATTGGACCATTCAAGATATTGAGTCAGAATAGAACAATAGCTTATGCTCTCGAGTTACCAAAAAGGCTATCTCAGGTTCACAATGTGTTCCATGTCTCACACCTCGGGAAATGTCTTAAAGTTCCCAATAATGCTATCACACATCAAGAGATTGAGTTACAAGCATATTTGACTTATGTCGAGAAACCCTGTAAGATTCTAGAGGAGAACTAGAAAAGGTTGAGAAACAGGGCAATCAAATACTGCAAAAGTACAATGGGAACATCACCCAGAGCGAGAAGCCACCTGGGAGAAATAGGATGACTTAAGAGAAGCATATCCAGAGCTATTCAGGTACTCCGCAAACTTCGGGACGAAGTTCAATTTATGGGGGAAGTCTGTAACACCCCAGCATTAGGATCCAACAAAGGGTAGAATTAAGAATCTAAGTTTGTGCATGCATGCATTTGTAAAAATCAGGGTAAATTTTTTGCCAAACAAAAACCTAAAGGGATCAGAGTTTCTTTCACTAACTAGAGGTAGGAAAAGCTCTTGTTAGTGATTGCTATGAATTTTGACATGACCTTTAGGAATTATTAAGTTTTTGGGGAAGTTCCTTTGAATTCAAATTTGAAATTAAAACCATTGAAAGTATTTGAAAATTAGAAGTTAGTAATATTGAATTGTTTTCCAAAATTCCTTATTAACATTGTTTGGTTAAATTATAGATACAGTAGACAACAATAAGGATTTAAGACAAGGAAAATTAAATAAGAAATGGAATCTTATTTCCTGATTACATAATAATATTACAAATGGTGATAAATACACCAAAAAAACTGAATATTGCAGAAAATAGAAATAAAACTTTATTAACTTATAACAATATCTTTACAAGATTCTTTACAAAAAGAATAAAAAGAAGGTTACAATTAAAACCTATACTACATATATATTCCTATACTAAATCTTGTATATCCAGATCTTGTTCCTGCAAATCAGAATAACAACTAAATGAAATAAGGGGTTAGTAGTTAGTTAAGTTTACTCTCAGTGGTGAACAGTGAAGTGCACTGTTCATATTACATCATTGAGTAATTAATAAAGGGGCAAGTTTCACCAAAGGTGTAGTATCAGTTCTTTTAAGTAAATTGCCCAAATGTCACATTAGAAGCCAAGTAGAGAGAGGCAAGTTTCACCAGGCCAATAACAAGTAAACGGGTAAAAGTAAAAGTCAGATTACTTGAGCTGATCCACATGAACAGCTCACACAGACACACAGCTGAGTCACCTAAATGCATGCAATGTGCTGTCCAAACAGCATCAGAAGTACAAACGCTCAAACAGGACACCCTGCCAAAGCACAGTACATGAAACTCATTTCAACTTCTCAAGCACACACCAGGAGCTCAGTGAGCTTGCCAGATCCAGATAAATCCACCAGCTAATTCACCAAAACAACCACTAGTTCATCACAAAATGGTGACTTAAGGAGGGGGTGGTATAGGAGGATAGCAAGAGCAAGTTCAAGATCACATGAGGCTGGGAGGAGGCAGACCACTGGAGGTGCGACCAAGATCGACACCTGACCAAAGAAGCAACTTGTGGTGAGTTGATACAAAACCATCATAGGCTAAATCTATGTTGAGCATGTGTTGTTTCATATAAGATCTTCTCAGAGTGCACCCAAGTGCGGTGTATCCATCACAGAAGAGATTAAAAGGGCCAAACTATCTATCTTTGCAAACCACTCCAAGATCTCAGCCTATGCATCACTGATCTTGGAGAATAAAACATGTTTTTACATCCACATGTACAACAGCTTTAACTGAATGCTTCTAGGCACATCCAATGGGTGGTAGCACTTCAGAAGTGGTTCACCTTAAAGCTCTATACTACACAGCATGGGTTACCAAATCATTTTCTTAAAGGCTATGAGAATCATTGTCCTAAACTGATTACCAAAGCCTAGAGATGGTTTCAGACAAGCATCATAAATCTGTGGATCTAGTTTTAACTAGATCAACACATATCACACTGCTAGTACATGACACATCCCCAACTGGGTAGCACCTCTGTACCAACAGGTTCAATAGTAGCTATTAGAAAACCAATAATCATTTTCCTAAATTAATTTAGGAATCATACTTGGCACTTTGTGCCAGATGAGCCAGTAAACATCATCATTGTCTACCACTAAGCCGCAAGCCACTAATCGTCTTCCTGTAAAGCAGATAGGAATCAATCATATTTCTAAATCATCTCTACAGCACATCACTGCTTCATAAGAAAATATTAACAACATCACCTCAACAGAGAGCATCCCAACTCTAGCATAATAGTGAGTCTCAATCCAATAAAATGAACCCATCACAGATGCAACAAGGGTAATCACATAAAGATCCAGTATACTTTCACAGAGGGTTCTCTAACAGAGAACAAGGGGCAACAACATATTCAGCAGAGTACTAACTGGTAGAAAGGAGAGCAATTGGCTAGAACCATTAGCGTGCAACAGGTACCACTAGCAAATTAACCTCTAGAAGGATATCACTTGTAGGATGAACCGGAGAAATTAACTAAACATCACTGCACAGGGTATGAACCCTAGGGTTCAGAGATGAACCCTAGACAGGGGGCTAACCATGTTAATCATGCCAAAGAGAGATAGCTAGAGCACAAGAGAGGAGCACAAAGGGGAAGCACCCAAACTTACTCGAGGTCCTCGCAAAAGTAATTAAAGAGGAAGGAGAGGAGTGGCGTGGCAGACGGCGACACGGGAGCACCTCAAAGGCCCAGAACTCCACGCTGCAGACGTCAGAACCAGCCGGAGATGAAGAGAAGCGCACAGTGAGTACATCGGTGCACCATTGACGAAGCTCCAGGGCGGACAAACCCTAACCCTAGCTTCAGACAGGGGTCAGCGCGGCCAGGTGAGGACCCCATCGGCAGATCTGCTTGGACAGAACTGAGCGGCGGCATCAACTTAGTCATCTTGCACCGTGGCGGCAGCAACGGCAGCGAACGGAAGAGCTGAGCGCGAGAGCGAGAGAGAGAGAGAGAGAGAGAGAGAGAGAGAGAGAGAGAGAGAAAGGGGAGATGAGAGTGAGTGCGTGGGGGTACTGGGCCAGTGGGCGGCCTAGTACTACCCTGGTGGGCTTAACCAGACCATGTGGGCCAGGTCAGGTTGGGTCGGGCCAGTCCAGTGGGTCAGGCCCGTATTTTAAGGGAGTTGTTTAAAGAGAAATATTTACAAATATGCCCCTGAAACAAAAACAACTCTAGAAAAATAAATAAAAATCTTAAAAATATAAATAATATGTGTGTGAACTCACAAAAATATCCCCTATTAAATAAAAATAATCAATAGAATTTTTGGTAACTAAAAATTAGGTCCATTATTAATATTGTGCCAATTACATCTGAATTTTATAAAAATATATGAAACACTTAAAATTGAATAAAATTCATTTTTAAGATCCTAAATGGATATACTATTATAGAAAAATACTACTTTGTATTTTTGAAAAGTAATTTCAGTGTGATAAAAATAAAGTCTTATTTCCTTAAAGGAATTTTAGTTAATATTTAAAAGAGTAAAAAATTTAAATAAGTTCATATTTTTAACTCTTAGAATAATACTTTTCTTTTATTAATTAAAGAAAATAGCAAACTTTTACTAAGAGGGTAAAACACGCAAAGAAGCAGATAATAAACCATTGCATGACATTACTATGTATTACATATTGCTTCTTTAAATATTGTCCTTACCGGGCAATAATGATTCTCTGTAGAAACCGAAGTCCAAGGTCAGGTGGAAGCATCTGACTTCACTACCTTGCTGTCACAAGGCAATTTCATCACTTGCTCATGTCCTTTGAAAAGTCGTTATCAAAGATATTGCAAATTGTGTGTTATCACCTATGATCTGGAAAAAGAAAATATTATCTTCTCTAATAAATAAGATATAGTTATCATCCTAAGTGATGATAAAGATGAGCAATGGAACTTAGGGTTCCAGATTAACAACCTATGACATCAGTGATTCCGGCGACGTATATTATGCGTTAACCATGAGATTTGGAATGGGACAGAGAAGTCAGCTATATCTTCTTCCTTTCATATAGAGGCAAGATGACCTTAACGTGACGCTGTGAATTCCTTGTGCGGATCCAGCATATAGGTGGGCACCCTTAGGCTCCACGTTTTTGGTATCTAGATTATCTATGAGCGCCTGCCGGAGGTACGGTCGGACCTTTATGGAGTTTGCCAGGATCATAACCGGCTTGTAGAGTCTTCGGGAACTCACCGGGGTTGTAGCTTTCCTGAAAGGGGCTTAACGGATGTGTAGTCGGCCCTGGAGGATCGTGCAGACATATGGGATCGTGGAGAGGCCAGTGATTGACTTGGGTCACCTATTGGGCCCCATATCACGGAATTGTGGACGGGAAAGTACGCCCGGTTGTGCAACAGGGAGTTGGTCTCTCATGGGTAAAGCAACGTACCTCTGCAGAGTGTACGGATTGTGACATGTTACTCCCTGTTTCAGGAAGGAGCTATGAACGTGGCAAAAAAGGAACTCCATAAAGTTCTGGTCAACCTGTGAAGGCTGATGGACATAGTTTTTGATAATAAAATCAATCTTTGAAGAAATGTTTATAAAAAAACTGCATAGTACCAAGAACGTATCGTCTGAGGTGGTAGATAGAGCATCAAACTTCCCACCTTACATATAATGAACTCGCTGGGTAACGCTGTTACTCACTCTTTCCTTTGAACCCCTGCTTAGACTCTGAGAATCCAGAAGACCCTTCGATGTACGCAGCTGAAGGACAAGAGGATGTCTACTACGAAGAGCCAGACCTGTCTAGAGGAGTTGAAGGGGTGGACTACGAAATACGCTATGGAGTGGAGGGCAACGAGTCCGAGTAGTTTCCTTAGTTATTACTAAAACAATTGAGCCAAGCAGCATACCCTTTATAAAATAAGTTGTTGAGCTCAATTTGGAGTATGAGTTTGAATCTTATATCTTCCGTTGAAACTACTTAAGTTTGATTTGTAATTTGTAACACTTGAGGTTTGGAACTTCTGGTTTGTAATAATAATGATGTGTGTATGTTTGTAATATGGACCCGCAATGTTTCTGTTGTACCACTCTGAGGGATGCGATATTTACAGAACGGTGTTCTGTGGATGTCATGTCAACGACTATAGTGTACTACACATGCAGCGGTATGTTGGGTCACCACAATCTTCCTCAACATTTTCGACTTGCTGACATGGATATAAATATTTAAATTGAATCGGTTTGGACCTGTTTTGTTGAATACCATTGCTTTTCTATCAAAAAAATTAGAGCTTATTTTTTCGACCTGACTCCGTTTAATTCCTGGCTCCGCCACTGCCTAGGACGACTTATATAGATATCCGGCCTAGGATACAGGAGATACCTATCCGGCTACAATACAGAGTCAGTTACAAAGTACATCTTGGACTACAAGTAACTAGACATGCCTAAGTCACTAAGTCTTCTGGACCTTCTCGTAGCCGGATAGACCTCCGTCTTTTCTCCCTGACTGGGCCGCCCGTGAAGCAAAGCTCTAACCCGAAGTGGGCAACCCTGGTCAGCGAGTCACATTGGATATATCCGGAAAGTATATCCCCAACACTAGCCATTAGACATCAATGCCGATGTATCGACCTCCATGTCGGCATCCAATACCCTCGCCTTCTAAACACGCCCCACATCCATCTCCACACATCACCACCTTGGATTCCCCACCCCCTATAGGCAACACGACATCCATCGCACCTCCAAAAAGGGGGCAAGCCCCGTGGAGTAGCGGCGCATCACCGCACCTCCAAAAACAGCCATGTCCGGCCGCCCTCTTCCTCCCGCCCCCATGTAACCCACCCGATGGCCGCCCTCTTCCTCCCGATAGTGAGGATAGCGACGATAGTAAGGACAACGACGGTGTGGCGTGTTTCCGCAGGCCGTCGCTGCCATACAGAGGTGGGGTTAACCGGACCATCGGCGAGTGCTTCAGTTTCGACTTCCTCGGCCGCGTATTCTATCCGCATTACATCCGACAGCGAGAACTCCAGGAGGCGTACTTTGACTGCTTGCGTGCATCTTGTGCCAATCCCGGCAATCCGTCCCTGGATGCCCGCCTCGACCGAGCTCAGGAGGATTTGGACGTAGAGAAGGCGATCTTCTGCTCACTCGAAGATGAGTGGGGCCTCTATGAGCCATATCCGATCTATCCTAGCGAGACCTCGAGGCGGCACCGCAGTGTCCACCCACCCCATTACGCCGGCGCACCAGCAGCTGGCACCACCGCTGTCGCACTATCTGCCGCTGCCATGGTCGCCGCCGCCTCCGCCGCCACCGCCGTGCTGGCCGCCAGATGTCCTAGCCATAGCTAGGGTTTATTTTAATTATTTTTACTTTGTTTATGTGAAGTAAAACTATTTGTATAATATATCTAAGTCTTTAATATTCGTATTTTGAAAAAATGGGTCACGCCTGCTAGGGGTACCTTTACTCAAACGAACAGGGAAAAGATTGTCTTTTTTCATGTCCGTGGACGGACCCAAATGAATCATCCCGTGTCCGAATTGGTCAGCACCGTGAAGATGGTTTAATATCTAAGAATGAAGACACTAGGTTGTGGCCGGGATCAGTCTAGCTTTAGCTAGACACGTCCTCATGAAAGGCTTACAAATTTAGTCCAGATTTCACTGTCGTGGGAATACAAGATCTACCTAAATCACCAGCAAGGTCAGCTTTTTTCCCGCTGACCGTACCAGCAGCGGAACCGGATCCTCTAGCATTGACAAGCAAAGTTAGAGAAGCTACAATATCCTAACTTTGCTTCTTCCAATCCATATGATTAGAGAAAAAATCATTTGAATTAATTTTTAAAACACAAATTTAACGTATACATATGCCATTAGTATATACAAATAAACTTATTTTAATTTTTTATATTTACAGCAATTACCTACATTAAATAATTTGGTAATAGCCCCTAACTTTCCTTCTTCAATTTACACTAGACTAGCACCGTAGCAGGGTGACTTTTGCTTCTTACTGTTAGAGGATCCAGTTCCGCCAGCAGCACGATGCCGTTCATGAGGGTTTCTTTGGTTTGGCCTAACCGCAGCCCGACATCTTGAAATAGGCTTTCGCTTCGCTATATTAATATAGCAACCATACCTGGTACACCGGTATAACTGCTGGGGTCTCAGCACAAGCAACCCCAAAAGAAAAGAAAGAGAAACAAAAGAGAAAATAGTGCCATAAGTGGCAGCTCGACTAAACAAAGATGGCTCGCAACCGCTGCGCCCTCCGAAGAAGACCCACCACAAACCTAGAACTACTGTCGTCGCGTACTAAGCAACACCTTTAAGAAGGAAACCGACGATGACGACGCTGCCGCCCGGACTGACCTAGGGTTTCCCCGTACGCGGAGGTAAGTGGGAAAGGGGTACAACCGACGCCCTTCAAGAAGGACAAGGATTTCTCTCGACCCCCAAAGAACCACTACCCTGAACGCTCGGTAGACTTTCACCCTATCAACGCTGCCCACCAACGGTCTTGACGCCACCTATGTCTTCTCACTGTGAACCGAAACGAGGCCTAAAGGACAAAAAGGAATCAACCGGTCCAGGGATCGACGGTTTTGCAGCTGCGCGGGAGGGAACTGCCTCCACCGTGAACGCGGGAGCCTATCGGACTTGGCCGCAGGAGCAGACCAGGCGACCATTGGCACCGGGGGACGGCATCAGCACACCCACCTAGAGGGCGTCCTCCACCACCAAAGACGGGTGCCGGCCGGACGCGACAGCAGGGATAGACCAGGCCGGCCAGGCCCAGCCGAACCTAGGACGGGTTCGTGAAGTCCCTGCCGCTATGTTGCGGCACGAAGACCAACGTCACTACCCTCTAGTTCGGTGCCATCGATCCGGCCGGGCCCAGGCCAGGCCGTAAAGCTTCCGCTGCCATGTTGCAACATCACAACTCCAACACCACCACCCCGACGAGGTCGTCTCCATGCGCCCTCTAGGAAGAGCACCCAGCAGACGACCCGCCTGGCCCGTCCGGACCTAGATCGGGTCCAAAGGGCCTAGATCTGGGCCAGGAGAAACGAACAACAGTTGTCGCCGGTGGTCTCCGCCGCCCCGTGGAGCAGGAGCTAGACCCGGCGCGCCGCTGCCTTCCACCACCTGTAACCGGAGCCGCCTTGCGCCTAGGAGCACCGAGCGACGAGGAGCTCGCCAGCCTGCCAGAACCACCTCGCGCCGGGGAGAGGAAGACCCGCAGCCGCCGGCCCCGCGCGGGCACGCCAGCAGCGGCGTCAGCGATGGCGGGAGAGCTGGGAAAGCGAGGCTGGGACGGGGACGGGATTGGGGGCGCTTCCGTCGCCCGCGGGAGGGCGATGCGGGGTCAGAAGCCAGATATACTAGCTCCTGTGAACCTCACGATTTCTTCTCCCAGTGTCTTACCAAAGGGGAATACTCCCAGCCCGACATCTAATGCAGCTCACATGCCTAACAATGCAGAGTTATACCTTTTTGACATTCTCAGCATTGCGACGGTTAGCAAATATCGAACAGATAAAATTATTGCAAGAGCTAGGTTGAGTTCGATCCAAAACTGCAAATAAAACTTTGTAGTATCTATAATCAAATTGTCAGCCTATTTCCTCTGTAATAAGAGATTTTGTGTAGCAATTATATCTTGGGTTCTGCTTTGGTGTCCCTTTTTTTAAAAAACTTTTGAAACTGAAACACAAAGACGGACAAGATTAGCTGATACTCTCTCGGATCGGAACCATTAAGCGGTATCGGTCAATTCTGGACATCCTTAAGTTTTCAGCTGAAAACTCAACCTCTTGCAAAGCCATCCTACAACGACAATAACTGGAATAGCCAAATTAAATGCGAAACATGCCACAACAATGAGAAGAGTAAACGATTGCAGCTACACATGTTAAATGAATTCACAAAGCAAGATCCAGTAAACGATTGCACTTGACTTTAATGAATTGGCAGCGCTCTGCCTGGAAAGACTCTGAATTACAAGAGTCAAACGCTGCCCACCCGGTCTGTTTCCTCCGGATTGGTTTCGACCAGACAACCGACAAAGGCCTCCCGCTGTCAGCATCCAGTAAATCTCTATCTCTACTATCTAAATCTAAAATCTAAATCTAAAAAGATCTAAAAAGAAGGAAGACGCCGACCGCGACACTACGTCGCGTACTTCGTCGTCCTCTTGCTCTGACCCCAACCCGAAACGGACCCGTTTCTACTCCTTCCCTCCCGCATCTAATCGCCTCTCCTCCTGGTACGCCTCGACGACCCCCGTCTCCCCAGCATCCGGCCCCTCTCACACTTCTCCTCTCGCGCCTCCTCACACCGGCCACCGGATCTCGCCATCACCGCCTCCCCCTCGGCTGTCATGTCCTCCACTGCACGTCTCGAAGACATGGAGGCCCAACGCCATCCCCAACTTGCGAGTAAGAGCAGCAGCGTGGAGGCGCGGCTGGAGGTCTAGATTTTGGGCATAGGTGCCCGAGATCTGGGCGTGGAGGCCTGGATCGGACCTCCCCGTTTGATCTGGGCATAGCAGCCTCTAACCAGTGCCCTCCATGCCAGAGCGATAAGGATTGCAGATGTTTCTCTCCGCCCTTGACGCCTCCTCATCTCTACCGTCCTTCGGCTCCTATAGGCCTGCCCCATCTGAGTGAAGACGGCACTCGACCTCCGCCCTGGTCCTCAACATGCAGCCGGCCGGGAGGCATCGAAGAGGACCTCACCTGCCTCCACGCCCTCAACGTCACCTCCGCCATCCTCCTATCCTGGAGGCCAACCCCTTCTAGGCGAAGAAGGTGCTCGAACTTCACCCCGAGGGCCTCATGCTATCTGCCGGCGATGTCCCCTACTTGCTTATTCAGTTAACCTTTTCCAATCCAATTTACCTCTTCCATGTACCTCTTTTGATGGTCATCGGCAACAAGTGTTGGGGCTAAAGCGACTATGGATCGGCGAGCAGGGGTTACGAGCTACCGCCGACAGGCAGAAATATCAGGGAAAGTACAAGGTATGTTCCATCTCCCTCCTCACCTTTCCCTTGTTGTTCGCCATGCTTGCTCGAAATTCAGTGTACTATTTTCCATGATTTGCTACATCTCTATATGTTGGATATGATCCATACGTGGTGTGTGTTTCCAGCGGTTTATATCAGTTTGGTTTATAGATTCAGGTTGTTCTCGAATTGTTCTAGGCTCTAGGAGTTAGATCGGGTGTGTGGGGAATCACAAGTTGCATCCGATGATTCGTTGCATGCTAATACTTCTTTAGGAATCACGTTTTGGATCAGAGGATGCATTGCATGCTTATAATTATGTAACTTCTGCTGTTCTTTAACTACTCACAAGTGCTAATATGAGATGCTTGACTTGTGGTCAGATTTTAAAATTAGATCAACATAGATCCTTGTGGTTTCTCTTGGTAAGCAATACATGGCACTTACATTATCCAAGGATATCATGTGTTTGTTTCACTGACATGTACACCCAAAGATATCATGTATTGGTTTATTTTTGCATAATACTAACTACTGAAATATACATTTGTTTGCTACAAGCACTATCTAACTTCAAATTATCAAAATCTGAACCGATATTGTGAAAACTATAGGACATATTGCAAGCTTTTTTATCTAACACGATTTCACCTCCTCCGAAAAACTAGGTGTAGTTATTAAATCATATTTTAGTCATGCTTGTCTAATCCTTATGGTTGATTGCCATAATTGTGCAGTCGTCATTTTTCTCAAATAAGCTTGTCCTAATACTTATAGACAATTAGTTCTCCCTTCTTCACACTTGTCTGCTCTCAATCTGTACACCATTAATAAACCCTTGCAATTGTTTTGTTCCAGACTAATAAATAAGGTTTTTTCTGAACATTGGCAAACCCTTGGAATGTTCTAGGCTCTGATTGTCAAGGGTCCGTCCAACCTGGGAACAATTAAGGAAAAAAGAACATGGCGCGAGCTGTTCAAATCAGCTATATGGTATTTATGTCCAAGACTAACAGTTCTTTATCAACAAGATGACAACAATGAGATACAGTTGTATTCTGACTGCTAGAAAGGACCAGTAGGTTGAGTGCACTGCTCCTCCAATATTTTCTCAGGTTTATTACTTTCCTTTAGTGCAGTTGATCTTGGTGGCGAAATGGTGCCTCTGAAACTCCAGAATGGATTTACATTTGCCATGACAGATGACTAGGTGATTTTTATATCGACATATACATCCGAACAAAATTTTGATCTTTGGCGGATAGATCTCACTTAAGATGGATGTTTTAATAACTTCTAAGTAGACTGTTGGAGAGAATCTGCTTGGCTGTGGTGCTTTCTCTCCTTATTTCTCTCTGTGTACATATGAACTGGAAGAGGGATATATGATAGGGATGAAGGGAGGAAGAGAGATAAGTGGATCGATTGTTTTCTTCTTCTCCTCCCCCTAAATAGTGCTCCCTCCGTCCCAAAATATAAGGCGCCTAAGAATTAGTCAAAAGTCAAATCTCACAAACTTTGACAAAATATTTAGGAAAAAAGATCTAAAACTTCAATATTGAATGGACACATTAAGAAAATATATTTTATGATGAATCTATTGATATTGATTCAGTATTATAAATGTTCATTTTTTTGTTTATAATCTTGGTCAAACTTAGAAAACGTTGACTTTTAACTAACCCTTAGGCGTCTTATATTTTGAAACAGAGGGAGTACTAGATTTATTGATTCGTCTATTTCCCACAACTATATATTCAAAATGTGCATATTTTGTAACATTATTCCACTCCTGCTGAATTAGCGGCGTCAACTGCATTGACCTATTAGGCTATAACATTGTTTCACTTTTTAGTAATCCGCAGTGTGAATTTTATTTGTGCATCATAATCTTCTGCTATAGCAGGAACACAAATCTATCTTTTTTTCTATCTGGGTACAAATCTTGGCCTGCTAAGTGTGCATTTCATGACAACAGGTAGAAGTACATTATTATTTATCTGAAGATTGTAAGTTGTTTAATCCTCCAAACCAAGGTATGTTTTTCTTGAGCTAGGGAGTCCTGGTAGTTCTCTCAGGCCTAGGTGTGGTAGATGACTGGTAGCAGGACAGTTTCTGTCAGATTATTTGCTTACAACCTTAGTAGTATGATATTATTTTTGCTCTCTTGATAAGCACTAACTTAAAATTAGCTTTCTTAAAATATTCTAGAGGTGTTCACTGTTCCTGTCCAATGTCCTGCCACAGATCATATTCATGTACGTCATTGTGCCTTTGCAAACATTAGTTATTAGCTCTGGTTTTTTCCGTTTCCCTTCCTCTCCTAAACGATCCTCTCCCGTGAGCAGAACTGACAAAGAGATGGAGGGACAGACGGCCATGGCGTCGCCTAGGCCCTACCGAGGTTGCTATACAGGAAGCTGACGGCCAGGTACATCAACTACCGCGTCTTTCTCTGAAGGCCACATCATGTCTTGCACGGTCAACATACCAACCTCGCCGGTGTTTTCTCCATCACAACACCCACTCTCTTGCAGAGCAACCTCTCCGTTGCCGGATTCTGTGTCCATCTCGTCGTCAACGTCGTTGTCTCACCTCAGATCTGCAAGGAAGCCTCTCCAATGCCTCAGAAGTCAGGATCCACTCCACCAGATCTGTGCTTAAGAGGCGGTGGCTGGAGCCGCTGCTGCAGATGGCCTACTGCTTTCCTGGACGACAACACATGTCAACTTGGTTTTGAATTTTTTTGCACCCATTAAATTTGATGTGATGATGGACTCACCCGTTGCTCTTAGTGTTTCTTCTTTGCGAAGTGCATGTTTTTTCAGAGATTGAGGTGAGTGGAAGAAGGTTGAAGGAGGATTACGAGGATGGCAGAGGCCTCGACCATGAGTTCAGGATTTTTCCATTTCTATGTTTGTAACTCTGTGCGACCCCTGAGTGTGCAGAACATATTTTCCGGTGGGGAGTAGCTAAAAGGTTGAATTGGTCTTAATTTGAACTGGTGTTGAATTTGCTGTATCATTTGGTTTATGTTAATTCAAACTTCTTTGTGTGTTCCAGTGCCCTGCAAGTAAGTATCTGATTTATGCCATTCATGTTACACTAATTTTCAGGATTGATTCGTGCCTTCTTGGCAGTGTTGAGAGGCATCGGTGATGCACACCTCAATCAATGGGTGGTTGCTGATCGGTGATGCTCACATCAAATTCAATTGATGGGAGTATGGACAATGGAAACGCTTGTAACTTTCTTTCTCGGGAAAGTTAGCCACAGCGCAGTTTTGAAACTTGGGCTATTTATCTGTAAATTAGGTATAGATGTAGAGTTTATTTCCCAATAAGATATTTGATGAATTTTGTTAAGGAGAAACTCTAAATTGGTATGATTATGCTTGTCATAAGGCTACTTAACGGGATTGGATTGTAGTTATTCTTGAAGAGGAAAACAGTAGTGTTATAGTTCATGCATAAAGGTTTGTTTGTCAGATGACATTAACATGAGTGTTCTTTATTGAACACACTATAGTGGTATAGAATTGTACTGACACATGACAATTGGCTTGTTGTTTTGTCCTCGTACATGATAATATATCTGAGTATTCCGTATTAGGATGCCAAGAGGACATATTCTGATGTTGAACACTGACTTGATACCAAGTTTCATATTGAAAGTTGTGCATATTTGTAAAGGATCAAGTGTTCTTATTCTTTTGAATAATGCAATAAGCAAGACACCAGACAGTATGATAGACATTTTGACCTCCTATGCTTAGAACCTACGGAGAAAGCATGTGAGTCTGATGTTTTGTTGCTGTTGAACGTGCTGACTCCTTGTTTTGTTTTGTGCAAATGTAAGCAATTAATTTATTACATGCGTGTATTTATGTCTATTTTTTTGTCCGTAGCAACGCACGGGCATGTTTCCTAGTTCTTTAATACAAAGACCTACGAAGTCGAAGCCCACCCTGTGTGGTTTGGTCCAAGCACACACGCGGCCGCAAAGTCTTGAAGGTCCAAGCCCACTGGCATGCAACTGTACTCGACAGGAAGGTCCGAGGACACATCAAATCAAAACGAATCAGTTAAGATATCCACGATTACGATTTTTTGGGCATAGATGTTCATCTGAAATGGAATTTTTTCCAGCAATAAGATTCTCCAATGGGATGTTGGGAGGTCAGGTTAGAGGTGACGGCTAAAATTGCTTCACAAGGTCTGATCATTCAAAATTCTTCGCCTATAAAACAGTGGTAGCATGAATGTTATAAAATAGTGGTAGCATGAATGTTATAAGGTCGGTGCCAATGCATCGTCTCTAAACGCCGTATCCAGCTAAGAAACGGGTGTGCAAGATACTACCACCACAATGCACCGTGTCTATCTCTCGTATCTTAAGGATTTACTAGCAGATCAGTTTGTGGCATAGTTAAACTGTAGCTTACTTTGTGGCCTCATCAACCCGGTGCTCACACCCAACCGGACGTACATGCAGCAGTCTATTCGAGGTGTGCTAGAGTAGATTGGAGCACTGGATAGATTTTGCATTAAAGTCATCTCGATTAGTGAGCTAAGAGACGGTTCTTTGCTTATACTATACAGTAGCTCTCTCTTCCCTCGTTAATTAGACCACCACATCAGCATTTTGCCTATAAAACTGTGTGAAGAAACACCCAGTGTCACCGGTCTAAAATAGTGGTAGCATGAATGTTATAAGTGTTTGATTCAGCAGAAATTTGAATGGAAAGTAACATAGTATGAAGGTCAGCTCTGGTCTCTGTCAAAGAAACATTAAATGCTACGCAATCAGGTACGGAATTTCTGAGCATTCGTTTTAATAAAAGGAATTTTTAAGTATCTAATTGGAATTTCTAAGTATCCAGTTGGAATTTCGAGGTCCAATAACATGGAAACTGGAGCCCGTGCAACACGGCCCAGTCGGCGCTCCTAATTCTACGAATGGTCTGGTCTTTTCTAGTTTGTCGAAAGTCCAAAGGACCAAGATAATGGGTTTGGTGAAGTGGTGACAACGAGCAGACAAACCCAGACTTCCGATTCAAATGTCCACTATATAAGGCGCCAAATGGAAGAGCATTTGGAGGCAAACCAAGCAACCAAGAGTACATCACCATGGCCAACAACACCAACACGAAGGGCATAGGCCTTCTCCTAGCTCTCGCAGCGATGTTGTTGTCATACTGTAGTGCCTCCTTGCTGTCCTCCCTGCCAGTTGCAGTAGCTATGGCATCAACACCCTATGATGATGCCGCATCCCCGCCTTACGACACCTTCCCACTTGCCCCGGCTCCCGGTGCGGAGGCACCAATGACGGCGTACCACACAGCTGAACACGGGAAGCACCGCCATGTCGCCGGCGGAGGCACCAGCACTCCGCAACGGATCTGAACACGGGAATCAACGCCACCATGGAATTTCACCGGCGGAGGCTCCTGCAACATACCACAACAATGCATCTGAGCACAAGCACCATGGTCACCTAGGCCACGGCAATGCATCGCACCATGGCCACCTCGGCCACCACCACCAACGCCAGGAAGCTCATAACGCGCCACCACCTCCACCTCCGGCTCACCATGCACCGCCGCCTTACTTGCCACCCCCCGCTCACCACACACCACCCCCGCCCGTTCACCATCTGCCACCTCCTGCTCACCATTCACCCCCGCCTCCAACTCACCACTTGCCACCCCCACCACCATCCCATTACCCACCGTATGTCCCGGCACCTCCGGCGCATAAGTATCCACCACCACCCCCAGCTCACCATGGTAAAGCACCGCCACCACCCTCCGTTCACCATGGTAAAGCTCCACCACCACCACCACGTCGCCATGGTAAATTCCCACCACCATCTGGATCGGGATATTCGGCCATAGCGCCATCACCATCTTACTATGGTGCGGATGCACCAACTAATTAAGGAGGACTCCCCCAGCCCTAGGCTGAACAAAGTGCTCCTCAGCATGCTCATAAGCCATGTCCGAACTAAGTATCTGCCTCCGCGGTATCTATACGGTGGCAGGGTCAAGATGAACACTTAAATTACCTAGCTAAGCACCACTAGCTCATTAAGCTATCGTGGAAGTGATCTTATGATTTCCGTATGTAGTGTTTCCATCGTAATACTTTGTTTTCCAAGTTCCAAAGAGAAAGTTATACTGAAATAAAGTGTGTATTTTCTTTCAAGTCATCGCTTTATGTAACATCGTTTCCTTGTTTTGAAAAGGTTATGTTTGTTCTGCCAGCTGGTGAGAGTATGATATAGCCTAACACGACCATGCTTTGAACTTGTTATGTTGTTTGTGTTGGATTATAGGCATAATTTTCATAATTAATTTCATAATATAAATCATGAATAACTATAATTATTTGGAACTCTAACATACTAGATGTATTAATCAACATGAACAATAGCAGTACATAGGCAATAACAGTCATAGTATAGCAACAGATGGATCACGGTATACGTACCGATCGGTTGACGATGTAGTCACCGTTAGGACAGAGGTTGCCGTAGACTATCGAAAAAGTCAACGTTCAAGACGAGTCACCCGCGGACCAGGAGATCGTCTAGGAAGACGCGCTGTGATGACGAACTTGAGCAGTCACGTGAAGCGCTTCCCAAAACTTTATTCGCCCTCTCCCGTACAGGATCACAAAGGCGAGTGGTTGCACGCGGGATGGAGTAGACTACGTTGGCGACGCAAAACAGAAAGGCTGACAAAACCCTAGATTGGTTCAGTGTTGTACGTGGTGAAAGACGCACAGACGCTTATATAGAGCGGCTTGGAAAACCGAGCAGGGCACAACGTGTGCCGAGGCCACGTCGCGCACGAGTTCAGATCGGGTATAGAGCGACCTGGACCCACTAACTGTTGACACGTCTGTCAAAAACTGTACACATTTTTGAGCAACAAAATAAAACTCTGCTCGGCGAGATACCCGCAACCCGCCGCGCGCGTGCATCGTGACGTGACGTGATGAGACGAGCAAGACGAGCGAGCGAGCGACGTCATCGTCGGAGGAGCGTGCATATAGCACTTCTCTTCTCACTCACTTACAAAATGGTGAAACACTCTATTTATAAGATAGTGTAACTCTCCTCCAACTTTTCATGTGGGACTAAACTTTAGCACGTACTCCTCTTGCCACACACACATGTGAGCTACCACCAACTTGGGCCAAATCACATATGGGCTTACACACACATGGGTTTTGAGATTTAGGGAAAAATCTGAAATCTAGCATTGGCCCAGGTCCATTATTTCTAACAATCCCCCACCAGATCTCGAATTCCCATTTGAAGATTTGTCAATCCTCGCTACTTGTCTATATACCAGTGTTTCAGCAGAGACTATTAAGAACAATGGACGAATCTTGAATTGCAAGTTTGATGCCAATAGATTTCACTCAAAATCATAACTAGTACCTGGCTTCTAGTAGCCTACCCCTCGAGTTGGAGCATATGCACCATATACTCCTTGGTCACTTCATGAGTTTACTAGAGATCACTCAAGTCTCATACACCGCGAGTCGAGCTCATATAGGTGTCTTCTTTCAAGAATTCCATGTAGGACGACATCTTTGCTAGTTAAAGCCGATATAACTCATTAAGGCATGTAGCTAACTTGCCTAACAGATTATGAGAGTTATGCATATTTACATAGAGAAGGTTACAAAATACTTTCCTCAGTCAAACCACTAGCTTGTTCTTCCCAGGTCCTAATTCACGGGATTTTCGATCACATAGGTTAGGTTACCACTATAGTGTGACATCCATGGGTTTCAACCCTATCTCTCTCGATGCACTTTCTATCACATTTCATGATAGTCCTTTTGTAAAGGGATCTACCAGGTTTTTGTTTGTTTGAATATATGTAACGGTAATTACCCCAGATTTTCTCAATTTCCTGACCGATTTCTAATGTTTCTTTACGTGTCTTGATGACTTCGCGTTATCCTTAGAATTGTTCACTTTGACAATGACAATTTCATTGTCAAAATTCAAAAGGATTGCCCGCATAGGTTTTTCAACCACATGCAAGTCCATAAAAATCTCACACAACCATTCTGGCTCAACAGTAGCTGTGTCTAAAGCAGTAAGCTCTACTTCCATAGTTGACCTCGTCAATATGGTATGTCTACGAGATCTCCATGACACTGCGCCACCTCCAAGGGTAAACACATACCCGCTCGTGGCGTAGAGTTCATCAACGTCAGAGATCCAGTTCGAATCACTATATCCTTCAAGCACAACAGGGTGTCCTGAATAGTGAATCTCATAACTCGTTGTACCACATGGATAGTGCCTGACCCTTTCAAGTGCATGCCAATGATCAATACACGGGTTTAACATGAACCTAGTCAACTTGCTCACAACAAAAGAGATATCGGGTCTTGTACCACTTGCTAAGTACATGAGAGAACCAACAATTTGTGAATATTTCAACTGGTCTGTTGGTTCCTTATTATTCTTTCATAATGTCAAACTGTGATCATAAGTGGAGAAGTCTTTCCATTAATAAAGCCAAATCGTCTCAAGACCTTCTCAACATAATGAGATTGCGTCAGAGTAATCCCATTCTCGTTCTTAATAAGCTTAATGTTCAGAATCACATCAGCCTCTCCTGGATCTTTCATGTCAAAACTCTTTGATAGGAAACACTTGAATTCATTTATCACTTTCATGTTTGTACCAAAGATCAGAATGTCATCCATGTACAAACATAATACAACACTATCGCCCCCACCATGGCGATAGTAAACACACATATCAAGCTCATTAATGACAAAGCCAGCATAAGTAGAGTTATGTCAAACTTGTCATACCATTGATTAGGTGCTTGTTTCAGGCCATATAAAGAATTTAACAACTTGCATACCTTTGTCTCTTCACCTTTTACCACAAAACCATCCGGCTGATCCATATAGATCTCCTCTTCTAACTCTCCATTAAGGAAAGTTGTCTTCACATCCATTTGATGAATTTGAAGACCATAAGAGGTAGCTAGGGACAGAGTACTCGAATGGTAGTCAACCTAGCGACAGGTGAATAGGTGTAAAAAGTAATCCTTGCGTTCTTTTTGTGTGTAGCCATTGCTACAAGCCATGCCTTGTACTTCTAAATAGTACCGTCATGCCTTAGCTTCTTCTTGAACACCCACTTATAGCCCACATGTTTACAACCATAGGGACATTCTGATAATTCTCAAGTTCCATTAGAAAGAATTGAGTCCATCTCATTTTGGACAACTCCTTTCCAATCATCGGCATCTGGAGATGCATATGCCTCGGCAATGGATCTATGAGTATTGGCCACAAGGTACACGATGAAATCATTACCAAAGGATTTTGCAATCCTCTATCTCTTACTCCTCGTGGGGGGTTTATCGTCATCCTTCTCAAGGACTTCCTCATGTGGTTGTTCAGAATTCTTAAAAGATGCACCAGATCCAGGAAGTATTTCAAAATAAATTCTACCAATGCTATGCATATCGTTCATAGGAAACATATTTTCAAAGAATGTTGAATCACGAGATTCCATTATAGTATCAACATGCATATCAGGTACCTCGGATTCACCACTAGAAATCTATAGCCTACACTCTGTGGAGCATATCCTAGAAATATACAATCCACTGTCTTAGGTCCGAGCTTGCGTTTTTTTGGGAATCGGTATGTTGACCTTCACCAAACACCCCCATGTACGCACGTACAATAGTGATGGTTTTCTTCCAGCCCATTCCTCATAAGGGGTATTTTTTAACTTTATTAGGAACTCTATTTAGGACATGACATGAAGTCAACAAAGCCTCCCCCACCATGCCTTTGATAAACCAGCAATGGCTAACATGGAATTTACCAAGTCAGTCAGTGTGCGGTTTTTCCTCTCAGCAACCCCGTTTGATTGGGGTGAGTAGGGATGTGTCCTATCATGAATAATGTTGCAATCCTCACAGAATTCGTCAAATATTTTGGGAAAATACTCACCACCATGATCCGACCTAAGACGCTTGATCTTTCTCTTTATTTGATTTTCAACTTCGGCCTTATAAATTTTAAAGTGGACTAAAGCCTCATATTTAGTTTGCAACAAGTAAACATAGCAGAATTTAGTAGCATCATCTATCAAAATCATGAAATATCTCTTTACAACCTTTTTTCAACACACCATTCATCTCTCATAGATTAGAATATATGAGTTCTAGAGGTGCCAAGTTTCTCTCCTCGATAGCCTTGTGAGGCTTTCGAGGTTGTTTTGATTGCACACAACTATGGCACTTAGAACCTTTGGCAATAGTGAAATTCGGAATTAAACTCATGCTGGACATCCAAGACATCAAACCAAAATTAATGTGACATAAAGGAGAATGTCAAACACTAGTATCATCATTAACACCGCCACAAATATGATTCTCGAATTTGTTAGAAAACTTTGAAAGTGAAAATTGGAACAAGCCTCTGAAGTCACAACCTTTACCAATAAATTATCCATGTTTCGAAACAATGACTTTATTAGACTCTAAAGCAACCTTAAACCCGTATCTACATAGAAGGGAGCCACCGACGAGATTCTTGTTCATAGTAGGGACATGTTGCACGTTCCTCAGTTGGATGATCGTTCCAGAAGTGAACTTTAGATCCACCTTGCCAACACCACAGACAGAAGCATGTGATCCATTCTCCATTAGGACAGAAGAATTCCGAGCGACCTGATAATTGAAATATCGAAAGAACATTACATAAATTACCGTACCCATTAGTGTTGCTAGCAGTCACGACATTGCCAGTATTCCCACTTTTCCCTCTGTGATCTGCACGTTCTGGGCTATCCTTGGAAAAGTGGTTGAGCTCTCCATAGGTATAGCAACCTAGCTCGGCCTTGTTCGGCTTCTTCTTCTTCTTGAAGGTTGTAGTCTTTTTAGGCTTGTTGAAGGAGGACTTATAGTTCCATTTGTTCTTTCTGAGGGTCTTCTTCAACATCATGTTGGCTCTAGACTAATGCTCGCCTCCTTTCTCAGTAGTGTCCTTTGCCCGAGCCTTCTCCTCAACATCAAGAGACGCTATCAGGTTTTCAACTGATATCTCATGTCGCTTGTGTTTGAGAGTTGTAGCAAAGTTCTTCCATGTAGAAGGAAACTTTGCAGTAATGCACCTAGCCACAAACTTGTCAGGTAAGATACACTTAAGGATTTCAAGCTCCTTGGCAACACACTATATCTCATGAGCTTGCGCGACTATAGAACGGTTGTTAACCATCCTGTAATAATATAAGTTCTCTATGATGTATAGTTCACTGCCAGCATCTGCTACCTCGAACTTAGCATTCACTCCCTCCTAGAGCTCTTTTCCATCTTTAATGTGCATGTACACATCAAACGGCTTATTGCCAAGAACACCGAGAACACATCCCACAAAGGCAAGATTGGTTTTCTCGAAATTTTTCTGAACCTCGTTAGATATAGTTCCTTCAGGTAAACCCTCACTAGTCTCGAATACTTTCAGAGCTTGCAGACACTTAGTGGTCTTATACTGCCACCTCTTAAAATGAACACCGATAAAAATTTCTGGCTTCATTGCATCAACTAAGTGTCACATGTTTAACTTAGGAAATTGCCTAAAATAAGGTTTTTGGATTGTTGGATTATTAGGCATAATTTCCACAATTAATTCCAGAATATAAATCATGACAACAACAATTACAATATCGTGAAACTCTAACATACTATATGTATTAATCAACATGAACAATCATAGTATAACAATAGATTGGATCACGGTATACATACTAATCGGTTGCCGATGTAGTCACAGTTGGTGCAGAGGTTGCCGTAGACTGTCGAAGAAGTCAACATTGAAGACTAGCCACCCGCAGACTAGGAGATCGCCCAGGAAGATGCGTCGTGATGATGAACTTGAGCAGTCACGTGGAGCGCTTCCCAAAACCTTATTTGCCCTCTCCTGTACAGGATCACAAAGGCGAGTGGTTCCATAGACCTGCGCTCCCGTCCGCTGGTGCACGCCGGCGCACAGGATGGAGTACACTACGGTGGCGGCGCGAGCAGAGAGACTGACAAAACCCTGGATTGGTTCGGTGTTGTACATGGTGGAAGCCGCACAAACGCTTATATAGAGCGGCTCGAGAAACCGTACAGGGCACAACATGGGCCGAGGCCACACCGCACACGAGTTTGGATAAGTTACAGCAGCCCACGATCCGGGAGTGACCCGTACCCACTAACTGTTAACACGTCTGTAAAAAATGCACACATTTTCTTGAGAAGCAAAATAAAGCTCGGCTCAACGAGATTTCCGCAACCCGACGAGACAAGCGGGCGAGAGTCGTCGGAGGAGCGTGCGTGTAACACTTCTCTTCTCACTCACTTACAAAATGGTGAAACGCTCCATCTTATAAGGTGGTGTAACTATCATCCAACTTTCCATATGGGACTAAACTTTAGCTCCCACTCCTCTTGCCACACACACATGTGAGCTGCCACCAACTTTGGCCAAATCATATATAGACTTCCACACACATGGGCTTTGAGATTTAGGAAAAATTTGAAATCTAGCATGGGCCCAAAATATTGGTTCATTATTTCTAATAGCTTTCTGGTTTGGTATGCTGTGTCAAAACATATGGTACATTCATTCTGGCTTATTGATGATTACGTAATATTGAGCTATACCTTATCCATACTTTTCAACGAAATCTATTCATATGCCTAAACAGCAGTACAAGAAATACGAAAGTAATAAAAATATAAACAGGTTCTTGGACCATCTAGCGAGGATTACAAGCACCCGAACGAGCCAAAGATATCGCCCCTCCCTCAGTCGAGCCGGACAAAATTTGTGATAGTAGATCTTGTTATAGTAGATAGACGAAAAGTTGTCATGCTAAATCACCAAATGACCGACATACGAGAGCAGCCATCACTACCTATGAAGAGAAGTGCAAATCCGAAGTAGCACCAACCAAATCAAGCGAGATCCGTTGGATACACACCTGCATAGGCCCTCCAATGACACTATAAGCACCACTGGGACATGCTAGACGACAAGATTTTATTCCATTTTCAGTAAACCGCTACCGCCACGTCTTTCTAAGTAGGGCACAAACCATAAAACAAAAGATCAAAAAACAGAGACCTCCCGCCACGCCTCCATGACGGTAACTCCACTGGAGACAAGGCAGGTCAGCGGTGGCGTCAATGGAAGGCAGGAACCGATCACCTCTTGGGGTTTTCTTTGTTTCTTCAAATTAATGTTTGACCATGTTTTCTTCTACCTCTGTCTTTGCAGACGGCGACAAGCCTCGACTAGTATGCATTGTATAAAACTTGAGCTCCTTGCCAGCGAAACTAGAGAAGATGCATTGGCGTTCTTGGGATCTTGTTAAACGCAAGTAAATTCCTGTTATGACGTCAGAGAGATTCTCGCAGAAAAAGATATCCACTTTGTTGAATAAAATATAAGACAAGAGAGTGCTTTTTTATAGGGACTAAGGCACGCTAAAGCGTTAGCCTAAACCATACACTATTGTAATCGGGGTCGTATGCTATGTGTCTAGCCTTTTATTACTGACTGTTCTGACCGGGCAATCAACAAAAGCTGCTATATATTGGGTGTTTTTGGAAAGGGGTGTAAGACTCCGGGCTGTACATCAGTTGATGCACAATTTTTTACTAATAGTGCATCATCTAAAGTTATTATAAAACCATTGATCACTCAAAGTTGACACGTAAATCAATCATCAAAAAATAAATAGCATATATTACAACTAAACATCATGTAGTCGAGATATGATGCCAGCCACCCTGACTGAAAATAGTCTGAGCGACCACTTCAAGTCCTCCTAGTAGTAGGAACCCCCATAGATTTAAAAAATGCACCACCATATGAATAACCTGAAAAAAGTAAAAAATCTGGCTTTGTTAAAAACTATGTCGTTCCTTCATCTCCATATAGACCAACATAACTCAGAAACACCAATGTGGATTCTAGCATTTATAAAATGATAAATCTCATTCAAACAATTCCTAAACATATTTATGATGTTAGATGGAGACAGTAAGTCATATGTAAAATTTACTATGCATCATAGAAGACTAGCAAAATGACTTGAGATAAACACGTGTTCAATTGTCTCTTGTGTCCCACAAAAGCAACATTTTGTACTTCCAACCAATTCCTTTTTTCTAAGTTATCTTTGGTTAGTAAAACTTTATTATTAAGAAACCACATGAAAAAGTTATTTTTAGTGGGATTTTCAACTTCAATAGATATTTTCGAAAGGAAGACGTGTGACAATTCATAAGGTCTTCATATATGTAATTCAATCAGAATGCACCGAAGGTGTTAATTTCCACATAAATTTATAAAGTCATCTTAGACTTGGGATAGTGTCTTTTGATTTAGCTACTTGTTGTGTAACAACTCCTTCATTAATGAATATATAAAGCCACTTGATCAATAAACACTTATTTTTGAGTTCAAGTATCTCAATACCAAGACCACCTTGATCTTTTGGTCTACGAATTATATTCCATTTTGTTCGCCTGTATTTTTGTTTATTCTCGGCACTTTGCCAGAAAAAGTGACACATATGTAAATCAAGTCACTGTCTTGCCCTCTTCGGGATCTCTAGAAAAGACAACATGCACAAAGGTAAGCTATATAAAACTGAATTGATAAGAACATATCGATCTGTATATGAATTCACAAAAGACATATGGAAATCCATATGGACCAGAAATTCGGTTTGTACCACAAAAGCATAATGAAACCAAATTTCCCTCCTAGCAACCCAACTTTTCTTTCATGTGGGTCTCCAATGTGTACCAATCTTAAGTTTTAAGTTCTCTGTAATGGACATGTATTTCTAAGTATATAAACGACAATGAAACAGAATCACATCCAAAGATTTGTTTGTACTATTGTTCCTCTTATTTTGTCTTCTCAAAACAGAAAATTTCATTTTTATGCAAATTAATTTTAGGACCCGATAGCCATTCAAAGATACACAATCTAAGATTCATATTTGGAGCCTTTTGAAGTTCATGTTCCATAACAAAAGGGTATCATCCACGTATTATAGAAAAGAAACCCCTCAATCTACAAGATGGGGAATAAGGCCTCTAGCTTTACCCCTGCTCCTTTGGTCATGCTATAAGGCTAACCAACATGTCCACAACGGTATTGAAAATCATTGGAGACACTGTATCTCCCCGCCTTAGGCCTTTCCTTGTTTCAAAGTGTTGTCCAATGTCATCATTGTTTTTTATTCCAACACTACCTCCTTCCACAAAATTCTCAATCAACTTACACCACTCAGGTGCAAATCCTTTCATGCGCAAAGTTTGCTAAAGAAAAGGCCAATTTTCTTCCGGTGAAGCTAATGGATAGTCTCTCAAAGGACAACAACACCTTCAAGTATGTGACGTCCAAGCATAAGAGCTGGCTGAGCGGGTCTAATCACCTTAGGGGAAATCCTTGTGATACGAGTAGCGCCCACCTTAGTAAACTTCTCGAAGCTATCATTTAATAGACAAATTGATCTATACCACTAAATTTGTATCACATTCTCCTTTTGCGGAAGTAATGTAATGATACAGAAGTTTAGTTTAAATAGAGGAAATTCCCCGGTATGTAATTGACCAAACAATGCCACCAAGTCATCTTTAATGACGTGCCAAAAAGTTTGGTACAACTCTGCCACAAATCCATCTGGACCAGAAATTTTATTATGCTCCATCTAGTAGATAGCCTCATACACTTGCTTTTCGCAAGGTGCAATGAGATATCATTCTGAGTGACTCCTTTAGAAAACAAAATAGTTGTCGGGTCTAGTGCTCCAATTTTTTTGTAAAATTCTAAAATGTAGACCTTTAGATTCTCTTCTCCCACAATGGTTCACTCCTCTTGCTCTAGCTAATTTTTTTCTTATTTCTATGTTTACCAATTGCAATGAGGTGGAAGAATTTCGTATTATTTCCCTTTGTTGCACATGTTTAACTTTGGCTCTTTGAGCCCACTTAGTTTCCTCTGCTCTCCTAAGTCTATTCATGAAGAGAATATGCCTGAGAGGCAATAATAAAGTTGTTATTAGATTATTCCAAGTATACGATAGATGTTTATTTTGCATGCTATTATTGTATTAATTGCAAACATTAATACATGCGTGTTTAATAAATATAATACAAAGATCCTAGTAATGCCTCTCATATAAACTAGCTTGTTGATTAACAAGATGATCAAGGTTTCTTGATCATGGACATTGGATGTTGTTAATGATGAGGTCACAACATTTCTAGAATGATGTGATGAACATTCATCCAAAGTATAGCAATACAATCAAAGTCATTGTGTTTAAATTGTTATAACATCATACAAAGTAATTCTAGTCCTTAGACCATGAGATCATGTCAATCACTAACACTGAAAGAGTAACTTGATAACATCAAACGTCACACCATAAATGGGTAACAATAAAGATACTCCGAAGGTGTTAAGTAGAGGCTCATGGATCAAGAGTGGGATTTGTCCATCCCAATAACGGATAGATATGCTCTGGGCCCTCTCGGTGATATCACATTGAGATAGCTTGCAAGCAAGTGATGAGATCACTAGAATATTATATCACGGGAACGAGAAAAGAGTGCATGTCGGTAATGAGATCAAACTAGGTATGGGGATACCGATGATCGAATATCAGACATGTAATATATCACGAGACAAAGGGATTTAGTTACTAACGTTAAAGGTTCTCACGATCACATAAGTCATCGTTGAATGTCTAGGAGTCAGTACAGATCTCCAAGCACTGCTGCTGATTATTGATCGGAGAAGTGTCTCGATCATTTCTGCATTTTTCGTGAACCGTAGGGTGACACACTTAAGGGATACTGACACCATTTGGAGCAAATAAGTTTTAGAGAAAAAATTAGAAAGCGCTGGAATTATTTCAATGGACATCGGAATTGTTTCGGGTGAAATTGCTAAAATTGGTTCTGCATGTGATATTGAAATGTTGTAGGGGGTTTTATGTGAATGTTTGTTAACTAAAGTAATTAAAAAAATTCTGAATAAAATAAATAAAAGAGTTTTATTAAATGAGAGTTTACATTAAATTTGGTGGAAATTTAATGAGGATGAGTGGATTTTTGAGTGGAGGCAAATTTATGTGAGTGGGAGCTCCACCCACATGAATGTGGAAGAGGTGGGGGCACCTCCATGGCCACCGGCCATGGGAGGGGGCTTCCCCCTCTCCCCATAAAAGGCCCCCACTCCCTCCTCTCATCTCACACCTCCTCGTGAAGGATCTCTCTCCCCCTCTAGAATTATTCCCCTTGGTCTCGGATTAGCGAGATACATATTCCCGGTGGCTTTTATCTGAAAGGAGTTGTTGCTTTCGCTGCATCACTGGAGCGAGGAGGAGGAGGTTTTTTGGTGGACCGTACGTGTGTTCGATCACGGATGTGCTGCTGATTTTCGGCGCTGGACTTTCTCTCGATCTTGAGATCGGCAAGCGTACGACTACGTCATCCACGAGTTCAACCACGTAACACTTTGTCGGTCTTCAAGAGTATGTTCTCTATGGACGTATATCCACCCGTTGTTTGTATCTAGGTAGATAGATCTTGGTGCTTAGTAGTTCCCGTTGCAGGATTTTTTTTGTTTTCTATGCTGCGAACCCAACAGTGGTATCAGATCCTGATCTATGCGTAGATGCTTTGCACGGATAAAACACATAAGAGTATGTGGGCAATGATGATCATGTTATTGCATCTTATATGTATTTTGGATATTGGTGGCATAGTGGGATGAAGAGGCCCGGAATAAGTTTACATGTCCTCACACATGAGAAATATTCCACGCTTGACATGCCACTAGTTTTGCATAAGTGCCTAGGAGATGTCTGTCTCTCCTACTATAGTCAATATCTGATTTACAATGAATTGCTAATAATTTGGTTATCATTGTTGTGGTTCCATATTCATAGGTAAGAACAGTTCTATCTTCGAAAGCCCTAAGACATGTAAAAACCATGCAATTGATAAATTATAAGCGTCTATTTTAGTTGCTATTGGGCGAGTGTCATGATATGTCAAGGTTATAATTTGAAGTATGATTAATACTCTTGGAAATTATAGCATACCCAACGTGTAAATTCTATAAACCTTGGCCTTACACATAAAGGAAGGATAAAGATCATACCACGATGCACATAATAGTGATCAAGTTCAATAACCTTATCATATCACTTTTCGCATATGATGTTTGTTTGCATCTTATATTGCTTGTTTGGCGCTTTAGTAGCATTATAAGATGATTCCTCATTTAAATATAAGGATAAGAATGTGTTATTCCTTAAGTATGCACCGTTAAGAAAGTTCATCATTTCGAGACACCACGTGATGATCGGGTGTGAGAGACTCTACGTTCGCATACAACGGGTGTAAGACAGTTTTACACATAGGAATACTAAGGTTCTTACTTGGCGAGCCTAGCATGTACAGACATGGCCTTAGAACATGAACTGAAAGGTAAATCATGAGTCATATGGTTGATATGATGACCATATAGATGCTCGCCTTTGAAAATACACCGACTCACTTGATAATCCGACTTGGTGTAGTGGATCTGGTTCATGTAATCACCAAAAATACATGAGGAATGTTGTTTTTAAGTGGGAGTTTATTTTTAATTTGGATTATTTGAACTCAATCTATCATAAACTTAGTCTAAATAAACTTTAAAAATTCTATTGTAGATGGCACCACCTGCTTTTAATTTCAATGTGTTCATGGAGAAATAGAAACTTGCAACGAATGGTAACAACTTTACCAACTGTGCCATGAATCTGAGGATTCTCCTCACTGCTGCACAAAATCAATATGAGCTAGAAGCACCGCTAGGCCCCCCGCCACCTCCTGATGCCCCTGATAAGGAAAAGAATGTTTACTTGACTCGTCAGGAGGACCAAAATATGGTTCATGGCATACTATATGGTCTAGAGTCGGAACTCCGAAAGCATTTCAAGAATGGCAATGCCTTTGATACCATGGGTGAATTGAAAATGATTTTCAATACCCATGCTGTCGTAGAGAGTTATGATGCTTCAGAAAAGTTCTTTAGCTGCATGATGGAGGAGAACAACTCTGTTAGTGAGCACATACTCAAAATTTCTAGGTACAGAGATAAGCTTGTGTCCTTGGGAATAACGATTCCCAGTGACTTAAGCATACATCATGTTCTCCAATTTCCGCAACCTAGCTACAAGAGCTTCGTGATGAACTATAACATGAAGGGCATGAAGAAGTCTCTCCCCGAGCTTGTGTCAACGCTTAAGACTGCATAAGTGGAGATTAAGAAACAACATCAAGTGTTGATGATCAATAAGACCACCGGTTTCAAGAAAGACAAGAAGGGTAAACAGAAGGGTGAGAAGGGCGGCAAATCTGTTGTGGCGCCTAAAGAGAAAACCTGAGATGGCCCTAAGTCTGATACTGAGTGCTATTATTGCAAGGGTTCTGGCCACTAGAAACGCAAGTGCCCCAAGTATTTGGCAGACAAAAAGGCCGGCAAGATAAACAAAGGTATATTTGATATACATGTTATTGATGTGTACTTGACTAGTACTCGCAGTAGAACCTAGGTATTTGTTGGGTTCGCATCATAGAAAACAAATTTTTCGTATGATGGGAACTACTAAGCACCAAGATCTATCTACCTAGATACAAGCAACGGGTGGATATATATCCATAGAGAACATACCCTTGGATACCAACAAAGTGTAACAAGATTGATCGTGTGGATGATGTAGTCGATCGCTTGCCGATGTCAAGATTGCAAGGAAGTCCTAGTGCCACAAATCAGCAGCGCATCCGTGATCGCACACACGTATGGTCCACCGAACAACCTCCACCTCCTTGCTCCAGTGATGCAGCAGAAGCAGCAACTCCTTCCAAACGAAAAGCCACCGGGAACATGTATCTCGCTAATCTGAGACCATGGGGGAATAAGTCTAGAGGGGGAGAGATACTTCATAAGGAGGTCTGCTTTGTGAGGGAGGAGAGGGGGGCAGCCCCTCTCCATGGCCGGCGGCCAAGGGAAGGTGCCCCCACCTCTTCCACATTCATGTGGTGTATGCTCCACTCACATAAATTTCACTCCACCCAAAATTCCACTCACATGCATTAAATTTCCACCAAATTTAATGCAACTCTCAATTAATAAACTCTTATTTATTTTATTCAGAATTTCATTAATTAATTTAATTAAAAAAATTCACATAAACCCCCTGCAATATTTCAATATCACATGCAGAACCAATTTCAGTAATTTCACCCAAAACAATTTCGGTGTCCATTGAAATAATTTAGCGCTTTGTAATTCTTTTGTATAGAACACATTTGATCCAAATGGTGTCGGTATCCCTTAAGTGTATCACCCTGCGGTTCGCAAATAATACAGACATGATCGAGACCCTTCTCCAATCAATAATATGTAGCGGGACCTAGAGATCCATACTGACTCCCACACATTCAACGACGACTTATGTGATCGTGAGAACCTTTAACATTAGTAACTAAATCCCTTTGTCTCGTGATATATTACATGTCTGATATTCAATTATCGGTATCTCCATACCTAGTTTGATCTTGTTACCGACATGCACTCTTTTCTCGTTCCCGTGATATAACATTCTAGTGATCACATCACTTGCTTGCAAGCTATCTCAATGTAATATTGCCGAGAGGGCCCAGAGTATATCTATCCGTCATCGGGATGGACAAATCCCACTCTTGATCCATGAGCCTCTACATAACACTTTCAGAGTATCTAAACCCACCTTTATTGTCACCCTGTTACGGTGTGTTGTTTGATGTTATCAAGTTACTCTTAGAGTGTTAGTGATTGACATGATCTCATGGTCTAAGGACTAGGATTACTGCGTATGATGTTACAACAATATAAACACAATGACTTTGATCGTAATGCTATACTTCAGATGAATGTTCATCACATCATTTCACCAATGTTGTGACCTCGTTATTAACAACATCCAATGTTCATGATCAGAAAACCTTGATCATCTTGTTAATCAACGAGCTAGTTTATAAGAGAGGCATAACTAGGAACTTTTTATTTGTTTATTAAACACACATGTATTAATGTTTCCAAGCAATACAATTATAGCATGCAAAATAAACATCTATCATATACTTGGAATACATATAATAATAACTTTTTATTGCCTCTCGGGCATATTCCCTTCAGTATTTGATACTGGATCAGTTTCTAATATATGTAACTCGAATCAGGGGTTGCGGAACAAGCGACAGCTAGCAAGGGATGAGGTCAGGATGCGTGTCAGCAATGGATCAAAAGTTGATGTGATCACCATCGGAACGTTGCCCCTACATCTACCATAAGGTTTAGTTATAAATCTAAATAATTGTTATTTTGGTGCCTACGCTGGGCATGAACATTGTATCCATATCGTGTTTATTGCGAAGCGGTTATTCGTTTAAATCCAAAAATAACGGTTGTTCGAGTTATATGGATAATATCTTTTATGGTCATGTACCTATGATGAATGGTTTATTTCTGTTGGATCTCAATAGTAGTGATACACATACCCATAATGTTGATACCAAAAGGATTAAACTTGATAATGATATATCTACATATATATGGCACTGTCACGTCTAGGTCATATTGGCGTAAAATGCATGAAGAAGCTCCATTCTGATGGACTTTTAGAATCACTTGAGTTTGAATCATTTGATACATGTGAGCCATGCCTTATGGGCAAGATGACTAGAACCCCGTTTTTTGGTACAATGGAGCGGGCGACAGATTTAATAGAAATCATACATACTGATGTATGTGGTCCAATGAGTGTGTCGGTGCATGGTGGATATCGTTATTTTGTTACTTTCACGGATGATTTGAGTAGATAAGGATATATGTATTTGATGAAACACAAGTCTGAAACATTTGAAAAGTTCAAGGGATTTCAGAGTGAAGTGGAAAATCATCGTAATAGAAAGATTAACTTTCTACGGTCTGACCGTGGAGGTGAGTATCTAAGTTACAAGTTTGACACACACATGAGAGAGTGTGGAATAGTTTCACAACTCACGCTTTGCTGGAATACCACAATGTAATGGTGTATCGAAGCTTCATAATCGTAACTTGGATATGGTTTGATCTATGATGCCTCTGACTAACTTGCCACTTTCATTTTGGGGTTATGCACTAGAAACCACCACATTCACTTTAAGTCGGGCACCATCTAAATCCGTTGAAAAGACACCATATGAATTGTGGTTTGGAAACAAACCTAAGCTGTCATTTCTTAAATTTGGGGATGCAATGTTTATGTGAAGAAACTTCATCCTGATAAACTCAAACCCAAAGCAGAAAAATGAGTCTTCATAGGATACCCTAAAGAAACAGTTGGGTATTCCTTCTATCATAGATCCGAGGGCAAGGTTTTTGTTGCCAAGAATGGATCCTTTCTAAACAAAGAGTTTCTTGCGAAAGGTGTGAGTAGTCGGAAGGTAGAACTCGAAGAGGTTATTAAACCTTCTCTTCATGAAATGGCGAGTGGCGCAGCACCACAAAATGTTCCGGAGTTGAATTCGTCGAATTAAGAAGAACTAATGATAATGATCATGAAAACCCTAAAGAGGACACTACCAAATCGTGCAGGTCAAGCAGGACACGTGCAGCTCTTGAACTTTACAGAAATCCTATCGTGAATTTCATGGTAGATGGAATTGATGACCCTGCGACATATGAAGAAGCGATGATGATCCCGGATTCCAATAAATGGCTAGAAGCCATGCAATCCGAGATGGGATCCATGTATGAAAACCAGGTTTTTGTACCTTGGTGGACTTACCTCATGACCAAAAGGCCGTTGGGAATAAATGGATTTTCAAGAAGAAAACTGAAACTGATGGTAATGTGACCATCTATAAAGCTCGACTTGTTGCAAAGGGGTTTCTACAAATTCATGGAGTTGACTACGATGAGACTTTCTCACCCGTAGTGATGCTAAAGTCGGTTATGATAATGTTAGCAATTGCTGCATATTTTGATTATGAAATTTGGCAGATGTATGTCAAAACCATGTTACTCAATGGTAATATTGAAGAAGAGTTGTATATGATATAACCAAAGGGTTTTGTCGATCCTAAGGATGCTAACAACATTTGCAAACTTCAGCGATCCATCTGTGGACTGAAGCAAGCATCCTAGAGTTGGAATCTCCGCTTTGATGAGATGATGAAAGAGTTTGGATTTGTCCAAACTTACAGAGAGGCTTGTATTTACAAGAAAGTGAGTGGGATCTCTGTGGCATTTCTAATACTACATGTGGATGACATATTATTGATTGGAAATGATATAGATCTTATAAATTGTGTTAAAAGTTATCTAAACAACAAATTTTTGATGAAGGACCTTGGTGAAGCATCATACGTATTAGGCATCAATATCTATAGAGATAGATCAAGATGCCTAGCTGGGCTATCACAAAGTACATACCTTGATAACATTTTAAATAAGTTTAAAATGGACGGATGTAAGAAGGGGTTCTTACCTATGTTGCAAGGCAAGACATTCAATAAGACTCAAAGTCCAGCTACGGTGGAAGGAAGAGGATAATGGATAAGATCCCCTATGCCTCAGCCATAGGCTCTATAATGTATACCATGCTATGTACAAGACCGGATGTGGCACATGCTATTAGTTTGACTAGTAGGTACCAATTTGATCTAGGTTCGAAACACTAGATAGCAGTCAAGAATATCCTTAAGTACTTAATAATAACTAAGGATTTGTTTCTCGTGTACGAAGGTGAAGAAGAGATGGTCGCTAAGTGTTATGTCGATGCTATCTTTGACACCGATCCAGATGACTCTAAGTTTCAATCCGGGAGCAGCAGTTAGTTGGAGGAGATCCAAACAACCTTTGATGGCGGGATCAACAACAGAGGCAGAATATGTTGCTGCTTCAGAAGCGGCATAGGAAGCAGTTTGTCTGAAGGAGTTCATAACTAAAATAGATGTGGTTCCTAGTGCGTTGGACCCAATGGTGATCTATTATGACAACAATGGAGCCTAGCCAATGCCAAATATATTAAACACCGGTTTCACTCCATCAGCGAGCATGTCAAAGATGGAGATATAAAGATTTGTAAAGTACATACGGATCTGAATGTAGCAGATCCGTTGACTAAAGTTCTCCCTAGGGCAAAACATGATCAACACCAAAACTCCATGGGTGTTAGATTTATTACTATGTAAACTAGATTATTGTCTCTAGTGCAAGTGGGAGACTGAAGGGAATATGCCCGAGAGGCAATAATAAAGTTGTTATTATATTATTCCAAGTATATGATATATGTTTGTTTTGCATGCTATAATTGAATTAATTGGAAACGGTAATACATGTGTGCTTAATAAACAAAATACAAATTTCCTAGTAACACCTCACATATAAACTAGCTCGTTCATTAACAAGATGATCAAGGTTTCCGGATCATGGACATTGGATGTTGTTAATAACGAGGTCACAACATTGGTGGAATGATGTGATGAACAAGCATCTGAAGTATAGCAATATGATCAAAGTCATTGTGTTTAAATTGCTATAACATCATATGAAGTAATTCTAGTCCTTAGACCATGAGATCATGTCAATCACTAACACTCGAAGAGTAACTTGGTAATATCAAACCGTTGGGTTCGCAGCATAGAAAACAAATTTTTTCCTACGATGGGAACTATTATACACCAAGATCTGTCTACTAGATACAAGCAATGGGTGGATATACATCCATAGATAACATACCCTCGTAGACCGACAAAGCCTTTTTAACGAGATGGAACTCGTGGATGATGTAGTCAAACGCTTGCTGATCTCAAGATCGCGTGGAAGCCCTAGCGCTGCAAATCAGCATCGCATCCGTCCTCGCACACACGTTCAGGCCACCGAACAACCTCCACCTCCTCGCTCCAGCGATGCAGCGGAAGCAGCAACTCCTTCCAGACGAAATGCCACCGGAAACATGTAACACGCTAATCCGAGACCATAGGGGAATAATACTAGAGGGGGAGAGAGATCCTTCACGAGGAGGTGTGGCATCCCTTAAGTGTGTCATCCTATAGTTCGCAAATAATGCAGACATGATCGAGACCCCTCTCAGATCAATAATCAGAAGCAGGACCTAGAGATCCATACTAACTCCCACACATTCATCGATGACTTCTGTGACCGTGAGAACCTTTAACGCTAGTAACTAAATCCTTTGTCTCGCGATATATTACATGTTCGAGATTTTATCATCGGTATCTCCATACCTAGTTTGATCTCGTTGCCGACATGTACTATTTTCTTGTTCCCGTGATATAACATTCTAGTGATCACATCACTTGCTTGCAAGCTATCTTAATGTGATATCACCAAGAGGGCCCAGAGTATATATATCCGTCATCAGGATTGACAAATTCCACTCTTGACCCATGAGCCTCAACATAACACCTTCAAAATACCCGAACCCATCTTTATAGTCACCCTGTTTCGTTGTGACATTTGATGTTATCAAAGTATTTTTCTGATGTTAGCAATTAACATGATCTCATGGTCTAAGGATAAAGATTACTTCGTATGATGCTATAGCAATATAATCATAATGAATTTGATCATAATGCTATACTTCGGATGAATGTTCATAACATCATTCACCAATGTTGTGACCTCGTTATTAACAACATTCAATGTCCATGATCAGGAAACTTTGACCATCGTGTTGATCAACGAGCTAGTTTATATAGAGGCATAACTAGGAACTTTCTATTTGTTTATTAAACACATATGTATTAAGGTTTCCATATTAATACAATTATAGCATGCAAAATAAACATCTATCATATACTTGGAATACATATAATAACAACTTTATTATTGCCTCTTAGGACATATTCCCTTCGCAAACGTCACACCATAACAGGGTGACAATAAAGGTGGGTTCAGATACTTCGAAGGTGTTTTGTAGAGGCTCATGGATCAAGAGTGGGATTTGTGCATCCCGATGAAGGATAGATATACTCTGGCCCCTCTCGGTGATATCATATTGAGATAGCTTGCAAGAAAGTGATTAGAACACTAGAATGTTATATCATGGGAACGATAAAAGAGTGCATGTCGATAACGAGATCAAACCAGGTATGGGGATGCCGATGATCAAATCTCGAACATGTAATATATCGCGAGACATAGGAATTTAGTTACTAACGTTAAAGGCTCTCATGATCAGAGAAGTCATCGTTGAATGTGTAGGAGTCAGTACGGATCTCCAGGTCCCGCTGCTGATTATTGACTGGAGAAGGGTCTCGATCATGTTTTCATTATTCGCAAACTGTAGGGTGACACACTTAAGGAATACCGACACCATTTACAACAAATAAGTTTCAGAGAAAAGAATTAGAAAGCGCTGGAATTATTCCAGTGGACACCGGAATTTTTTCGGGTGAAAATACTAAAATTTGTTCTGCATGTGATATTAAAATGTTGCAGGGGGTGTTATGTGAATGTTTGTTAATTAGAGTAATTAAAAAATTAAAATAAATAAAAGAGTTTTATTAAATGAGAGTTGGCATTAAATTTGGTGGAAATTTTATGGGGATGAGTGGAATTTTGAGTGGAAGCAAATTTATGTGAGTAGGAGCTCCACCCACATGAATGTGGAAGAGTTGGGGGCACCTTCATGGCCACCGGCCATGGGAGGGGATGCCCCCCCTCTCCGTATAAAAGGCCCCCCACTCCCTCCTCTCTTCTCACACCTCCTCGTGAAGGATCTCTCCCCCCTCTAGAATTATTCCCCATGGTCTCGGAATAGCGAGATACATGTTCCTGATGAGTTTTGTCTAAAAGGAGTTGCGCTTCTACTGCATCGCTGGAGTGAGAAGACGGAGGTTGTTAGGTGGACCGCACGTGTGCGCGATCATGGATGCACTGCTGATTTGCAGTGCTGGACTTCCTCTCGATCTTGAGATCGGCAAGCGTACAACTACATCATCCATGAGTTCAACCTCATAACACTTTGTCGGTCTTCAAGGGTATGTTCTCTATGGATATATATCCATCCGTTATTTGTATCTAGATAGATAGATATTAGTGCTTAGTAGTTCCCATCGTAATTTTTTCTTCTATACTGCGAACCCAACAAGTCACACATTCATTTGCATCATGTAATGCATCTCACTCGACCAAGCTTAGATGACTAATTTTAGCCTTTAAGTCTAACTCATTCATAATTGGTAATAACCATTACTTTACTTTTTTGTATTTTCCACTAATGTTCTTGCCCGTCCCTTGAGAAAATGACGTATCTTATTTTGCCAACGCTCTATATGAGTACGTTAATCATTGATTGCATTCCATTTAGCAACAAACATGTCATAAAAAGCTTAGTGGCATAGCAAATATAGTTCAAAGTAGAAAAAACTTATTAGCTAAATGAGCCTGAACTCCATAATCAATTAAAAGTGGTGTGTACCCTGGCCCTCACGAGTTAGAGCCTAGACCGTTGTGAGTGAGAATTTTGGTTTCCATTCGACACTCGCAAGAATTCTATCAACCTTCTCATAAGTAGGGTTGTCTCTACGACTAGCGCATGTGAATTTTCTACCTAAGAGAACAATTTCTCTATGGTCTAGGCTTTCACTAATTACGTTAAAGCTAGACAAAAGGCCATCAAAATTGTCGTTATTCTTTCCACCTCTATTATGTATGATGTTGAAATCTCCACTATCAGCATATGTAGGGGTTCTGACTCACACGTGCGAACTAATTCAAAAAGAAACTCAGATTTATGTGTATCTTGGGCAACCACGCAGACTGGTATTAAAACCCACTCGAAGCCATCTTTTTACAGTTTTTATGCATCTTAACAAAAATATCCCCTATGTTCATCCTGAGAACATAATGAGTTTATGCATTAATGTCAAAAAGAATACCGCCAGACCAACCATGGGGTGGTATACAAAATCATGGAAAATCAAAACTCGTTGCGAGTTGTTTTGAAAAGGAAGCACAAAGCTATTTTTTTCGAAAAGGGGAAAAACCCTGGCCTATATCATGTGTCGATGAAAGACTCGCACATGTGGGAAAGGGAGATGTCGCTAAGTGTATCCTAACTGGTTTCTCGATAAACATTATATATTCTTTCTTGCTGTCAGTTTTTCCCTGCCAATGAATTTTCTTGACTATTTAAAACTGTTTGTCAAGTGCCCGATATAAGTCATCCAACAATCCCATTCTTAAATAACCGTCATTGTGTTTTCCACTGCTCGATTCTTTGCAGGGGCGGAGCCAACAGGGGGCTAGCAGGGGTCAGACCCCGCTAATCGTTCGCCATCCTCAAGAATTTACAGGGCCGACTATTAGTATTAGGTCATGATGATCGTACTACTAATGCCGATAGCTAACCATGCTTAATTCCAAATTCAAATATTTGTTCACGAACTGAAGCCCAATAGGTAAAAAAGTAGCCCACCTATACTTCTCAGCGTTGAAGCTACTTTTCCACTTCCGCTCGCATCTAATCAGATCGTTCGATTGTGTGACAGATCTCATCGTGCGAGGAAGCACACTTGTACTTCTTCGGGAAGCCGAGTAGTCTGGCGTCCGCTGTCGATCTTTCGCCTAGTACCGTTAGTCACTGTCCCATGAATTAATCACCAGATTAGTCAAGGTACACTATATTGTACATAGTACTACTAAATATGATCTTACTCTTTTAATTTGTTCTGGTAAATTTAGGATTTAGCTATAGTTTATTAGTTAAAAACGACGAGAAACAATATACTAGATCGATTTTCCCCTCCAATTGATTCGATCTTTAACCTAGCCAAGTGCTCCTCAAATTTGGGAATCAGTCAGCGGTAAAATTCTAGGTATATTTAAACTAGTGAAAACATAGCAACCTTGTTGGTCTTGCTTGCCAATTTTAACGTTTCTGATAATATATTCTTGTTTTCTTATGCCTAACATATGTTGATATTCAGTTTTGTTATAAACTTGATACTTAGCATACTTGACCTAGCAGTGCTATTGTGATCGGCCGATGTAAACCATTTGGTCTCTCAACCATATTGAGGTGGTCAGACTTGCTTTCGATGATATTACTCTCTCTTTTTGGGCCGCCCTTCCAATGCCGTCATTTCGATGATATCGCTCTTCCGCCTGACAGCATTGGCTACCTCCTAGGTTTCATGGATCCCCCCCCCCCCCCCTAAGTCAAAATCCTGGCACCGCCCCTGATTCTTTGATATATTTCACACTGCTCTTTCCCATGTTGATGCAATTTATTTCCGTCATGTTTCTTTTCCTCCCTTTTCCTCTCGTCATCTCCCTTTCCATCCCTTTATCCTTCCCACACTCCTTCTCTGTTCACCATGCAAGGAAGCAAGAAGTCTAGCAACACCACCAGTTGAGATGATGGTCGTTGCTCGCTGTGCCTTCCTTGTTCTCTCCTTCGTTCTACTGATATGCACCGCTGCGTTCAATAACGATGTAGAAGTCACTTATCTCCAATTTTATGGCCACAAGGTCGATGTCTGCACCAGAACCCACGTCGTAAACATCGGTAGCCTACACAAGGAAATAACAACAAAACATACCCAATATAGTAGTGCATATATTTATGCTAGCTACACTGTAGCATGCTCACATGGATTGGACGTGCACATGCAGGAACTCATCCAAGTTCGGTGATGTGAGCATGTTCGACAACATGGTGGGAGAAGCTGGGGACCTGCGTCGCAGCTGATCGGTAGGGCGCAGGGCTTGGTGGTGCAACCATCACTGGACGGTAGAGCGGGCTCGTGGCTATCAAATTT